>VDFB02026320.1:20569249-20913372 GCA_007258455.2 Sequoia sempervirens | reverse complement strand
AGAGAGATGATATCACGTATCAAAACATTAAGCATGCATTCTTCCAACCAGCGAAGAAGGAGATGATTACTTTGCTTCATTTTCATTTGCATAACCGTATCAAGGAATGGGAACCAAGAAGACCAAGGATGTTGAGTTTTATGTGGAGGTAATGGATGTGGTCCAAACTTTAGGAGGGGCAAGAAGGTAAATGTATGATCTTGATGAAATTGAGGAAGAACAACAAGAGAGGGATAGGAAAAATAAAATCAATACAAAGTTTCAATGATTTGTCAAGCGAGTAAGAAAGCTATGGGAGAAGCCTCATCTAAAATATTTTGAACTAGAGTGTGATATACCATTTAGAGAGCTTGGTTTTCATGGAGTTCCTTTCAAAGCCTCTACTTTTATTGTTCCTATGGTAAACTATTTGGTAGATTTGGTGGAATTACCTTTCTTAGTAATCGCTATTAGTGAGATTGAGATTGTTAACCTTGAGAGAGTAGGACTTGGGCAAAAGGAATTTGATATGGCTATTGCTTTCAAAGACTTCAAGCGGGATGTACTCCACAATGACATCATTCCTCAATCTTCACTTGATGGCATCAAGGAATGGCTGAAATCCATGGTTATAAATTATTATGAAAGCATAATGAACTTGTACTAGCGTCCAATTTTTAAGACTATTACTGATGATCCAAATAAATTTATTGAAGATGTTGGTTAGGAATTTTTGAATATGGAAGCTGGTGATTCTGATTCTGATAATTCAGAAGAGTCAGATCAAGAATATGAACCCTCTAATGTAGAAGAGGAATCACAATCACTCTTCATGTTGTAGGTATCGGCTTTAATACCAACTACAATGGAAACATTGAAATTCCCTAGCAGTATTTATGTAAAGGAAATTTCCTTTGGATGCAAGGATTCAAAGCACATCAACCATGTGGTATAGATGATTAAATCCAAGAGCTTATTTGTAGCAATGAAAGAGTCTGAAAAGGCAGAGAGAGCTACATTGGTTACTTAGGAGAAACTTCAACTTTCAAAAACAAAGCCAATTAGGCTAGCAAACGTGTGGATCAGGCCAGCATTTGGTGGAAGAGGAAGAAAGATGACTGGAACTCTGGAGGCCCACCATATTGGATTTCAATATTCAACCATGAGAGCATAAGAGAGAGTTGATATCATGTATCAAAACATTAAGCATGTATTCTTCCAGCCAGCGGAGAAGGAGATGATTACTTTGCTTCATTTTCATTTGCATAACCATATCAAGGTGTGGGAACCAAGAAGACCAAGGATGTCGAGTTTTATGTGGAGGTAATGGATGTGGTCCAAAATTTAGGAGGGGCAAGAAGGTCAATGTATGATCCTGATGAAATTGAGGAAGAATAGCAAGAGAGGGACAGGAAAAATAAAATCAATACAAAGTTTGAAGGATTTGTCAAGTGAGTAAGAGAGCTATGGGAGCAGCCTCATCTAAAAGATTTTGAACTAGAGTGTGATATACCATTTAGAGAGCTTGGTTTTCATGGAGTTCCTTTCAAAGCCTCTTTTTTATTGTTCCTATGGTAAAAATGTATAATAACCTTCAATGCCTCGAAGGAGAGGTTGTTGGTTGATTTGTAACCCATTTTTATCAAGAAGAATGTTATTTTCCAAAAATTTACTAGTTTTTCTCACTTTTCTTGTTTTTTTACAGCCTATACAAACACTAAGATGATCTAAAATCTATTAGATGTTGTAGATTGATGAATTAGCTTTCATTTGCACCTATTTAGAGGTTCTAACTCCTTATATAGTGAAAGTTATCTTGTTTTTATTGTAGCTACATACTTTCACAGTGTTCTTGGATTGAAGGGTTTCATGATGTCATTCAACCCATTCCACCTTTTTTTCCTACTATAACTTGTGGAATGGGTCCTCTAACTTGTAAAATACATGCCTAACCAATTTAGAATGTTGTGGAGTCAAATTTGGGTGTTTGGGATGATGTTCTAGGGCTATAGCAGGGTATTTTCATGATGAAAATGAGGGTTTCAAGTGGTGTTTTGACAAAATGTGGGAAGGATTGTCCATGTAATGTATTATTCACCATGTGCAGGGTCTGGTAAGTTTTTTTGGTGCTTTGTTTGGGTATGGCAGGTGCAGGAGATAGGAGTTTCATTAAAACCCCAAGTATTTTTCTTGAAATAGAGGGTTTGGTGTATTAGGGGTCTAGAGGTCTTGGACCTAGAAACAAATCATGGAATTGGAGGTTTTGACACATAACATATTGTTTTTGAGGATTTTGAGTGAAGATCTAGTGTTTAAAAGGTCGTCTCTTTGTAAATAGGGCTAATTTAGTAGCCTTTATGCAAGGTGGTCTATTGGACCTTAATTATGGTACAAAGAAACATGGTATGATTTCTTGGTAATTTTTCTTAGGGTATGTGTTAAAGCTTGATTGATGTTTGGTTGGCCATTGGATGACCCTCTCTAAAAGATAAGCCCATTTGATGAGATTTGGAGACTATAAGTTAGGCAAGGGTTTATTGAAAACCCATATTCAAAACCTTCCCACAACCAACCAAAGCCTAAAAACCTTCAAAAAGGTTTTCACAAGCTTAAAATTTCAAGAGATATTGTTGCCCCCAAATATTTCTTCAAACCCTAGCAATAAACCACCATTTTCCACTCAAAAATGCACCATTTCACATCTAGGGCATCACCTAAAAACCATCTATTCGCCTCCCTTGAGCACAAAACTTTGCACACATGTTTTATAACCATAACTAAGCCTTTCCATCAAGTTATAGAAGTATACAGTGGGTGAAAGGCTTAATATGACATTTTAATGCACTCAAAACCCTTAAAACAGGGTATACAAACCGACCCTCAGTAATTGGCTTCTAAAATGCACAAAATCACTTGAAATCCAACCAAACCAAAACTAAAATAGAGTTAAGTCTGTTTCCCACTTAATTCCATCAAAAAGAGAGCACAATCACCCTGTACGAAACCATACAATTCAATGAAACATCAAATCCCAAAGTGCAAAAGGGTAGAAATCTTTGACGGGGTATTACTCGGATACCATTTTGCTTACGAAATCTCTGTCTAAACCTATGGGATTGTGTTAGGGTCATCTAAAATAACCTCTCTCAATTTTTGTTATCTTAGAGTGGTTTTCTCGTGGTTTCCAGTTTTCAGTTGATGGAAAAAGTGTTAAATGCAAGCAGTGGAAAGTTGCAAAGTGGTGCAACTTTCGTTTTGCAACTCGTGTGACCAAACGGACTGTTCCAATGTGTCCGATTAGATATTTTTGCTATGAATGGTCCTTTTTCACACCCAAACATGTGGAATCGCTCTGAGCTACGTTCAACCAAATTGATCCCTTAAGGGTCCAAAGTGCAAAATGGATGCAAACTTCAGCATGCTGCTACTCAGATACCATGATGCTTAGAAACTTCTCGTCTAATCCTATGGGATTGAGTTGGGCCCCTCTACAATAACCTCTCTCAATTTTTTGTTATCTCAGAGTGGTTTTCCTGTGGTGTCCAGTTTTCAGTTGATGGAAAAAGTGTCAAATGGAAGTAGTGGAAAGTTGCAAAGTGGTGCAACTTTCGTTCTGCAACTCGTGTGACCAAACGAATTGTTCCAACACATCTGAATAGGTATTTTTATGCTAGGAATCATCCTCTTTCACACCCAAATACGCGGAATCACTCTAAGCTACGTTCAACCGGATTGATCCCTTAACAGTCCAAAGTGCAAAATGGTTGCAAACTTCAGCATGTTGTTACTCGAATACCGTGACGCTTAGAAAATTTTTGTCTAATCCTATGGTATCGTGTTGAGCCCCTCTACAATAATCTCTCTCAGTTTTTGTTATCTCAGAGTGGTTTTCCTGTGGTGTCCAGTTTTCAGTTGATGGAAAAAGTGTCAAATGCAAGTAGTGGAAAATTGCAAAGTGGTGAACCTTTCGTTCTGCAACTCATGTGACCAAACGATCTGTTCCAACACATTTGAATAGGTATTTTTACACTAGTAATGGTCCTCTTTTTCACCCAAACATGCGGAATTTCTCTGAACTATGTTCAACCGGATCGATTCCTTAAGGGTCTAAAGTGCAAAATGGCTGCAAACTTCAGCATATTGTTACTCGAATACCATGACACTTATAAACTTCTCATCTGATCCTATAGGATCATGTTGGAACCCTCTACAATAACCTATCTTGGTTTTTGTTATCTCAGAGTGGTTTTTCTGTGGTGTCCAATTTTTAGTTGATGGAAAAAGTGTCAAATGCAAGTAGTCGAAAGTTGCAAAGTGGTGAAACTTTTGTTCTGCAACTTGTGTGACCAAATGAACTATTCCAACGTGTTCGAATAGGTATTTTTATGTTAGGCATGGTCTTCTTTCACACCCAAACACGCGGAATCGCTTTGAGCTATGTTCAACCAGATCGATTCCTTAAGGGTCCCAAGTGCAAAATGGCTGCAAACTTCAGCATGTTGTTACTCGGATACCATGATACTTAGAAACTTCTCGTCTGATCTTATAGGATCATGTTGGTCCCATCTACAATGACCTCTCTCAATTTTTGTTATCTCAGAGTGGTTTTCCCATGGTGTCCAATTTTTAGTTGATAGAAAAAGTGTCAAATGCAAGTAGTGGAAAGTTGCAAAGTGGTGCAACTTTCGTTCTGCAACTCGTGTGACCAAACGAACCGTTCCAACGCGTCTAAATAGGTATTTTTACACTATGCATGGTCCTCTTTTGCACCCAAACACATGGAATCGCTCCAAGCTACGTTCAACTAGATCGATCCCTTAAGGGTTCAAAGTGCAAAATGGCTACAAACTTCAACATGTTGTTACTCGGATACCGTGATGCTTAGAAACTTCTTGTCTAATCCTATGGGATCATGTTAGGACCTTCTACAATAACCTCTCCCAATTTTTATTATCTCAGAGTGGTTTTTCTGTGGTGTCCAGTTTTTAGTTGATGGAAAAAGTGTCAAATGGAAGCAGTGGAAAGTTGCAAAGTGGTGCAACTTTCATTCTACAACTCATGTGACCAAATGAACTGTTCCAACACATTTGAATAAGTATTTTTATGCTATGCATAGTCCTCTTTTACACCCAAACACATGGAATAGCTATGAGCTACGTTCAACCAGATCGATCCCTTAAGGGTCCAAAGTGCAAAATGGCTACAAACTTCAACATGTTGTTACTTGGATATTGTGATGCTTAGAAACTTCTCTTCTAATCCTATGGGATCATGTTGGGCCCCTTTGCAATAACCTCTCTCTATTTTTGTTATCTCAGAGTGGTTTTCCTGTGGTGTCCAGTTTTCAGTTGATGGAAAAAGTGTCAAATGCAAATAGTGGAAAGTTGCAAAGTGGTGCAACTTTCGTTCTACAACTCGTGTGACCAAAAAAACTATTCCAATGCATCTGAATAGGTATTTTTATTCTAGGCATGGTCATCTTTCACACCCAAACACGCAGAATCGCTCTGAGCTACGTTCAACCAAATCGATCCATTAAGAGTCCAAAGTGCAAAATGGCTGCAAACTTTAGCATGTTGTTACTCAGATATCGTGATGCTTAGAAAATTCTCATTTGATCCTATGGGATCACATTGGACCCCTCTACAATAACCTCTCTCAGTTTTTGTTATCTCAGAGTGGTTTTCCTGTGGTGTCCAGTTTTCAGTTGATGGAAAAAGTGTAAAATGTAAGTACTGGAAAGTTGCAAATTGGTACAACTTTTGTTCTGCAACTCGTGTGACCAAATAGACTGTTCCAACGTGTCTAAATAGGTATGTTTACGCTAGGCATGGTCCTATTTCACACCCAAATACACAGAATCGCTCTGAGCTACGTTCAATCAGATCGATCTCTTAAGGGTTCAAGTGTAATATGTTGAAATAGGCCATTCCACCTATTGTTCAGGCTGTGTCTCAGTGATATGGGCCTGATGTAAGTAGGATATGGAGTAGGAATAAGAAAATAGCATTGGTAAAGGCATTGGAAGAGATTACTAATGCTGCCCCTATTCAAAATTCAAAATTGAGGCCCCTTAAAAGCAAGGCTAGAAGAGGTGAAAAGAAGAAATTGCTTGAAAATAAGTTAGAATAGGTTGGAAATAGGGTGAGGTTCTGGAGTTTGATGTGTTCAAAAGGTTTGAAAGGACAGTGGAGGTCAAAATTATGTTATGGCATGATGCCCTACTTGGGAAAACAAGGGTTTTGAATGAAAAAGAGATGTTTGAGGGAGTAAAAGTGGGTAAAGTGAAGAGGCAGCATAATTTGGTGGTCAATTAAGTTTGTGTAGGCAGAATGAAGAGTGTTGGAATAGGTTTTGAGGTTCAAGTTTGGGTTCGGGTTTAGGGGTTCGATTCTCCAGTTAGGCCAAATTTTTTTGGAGGGGGGTTCGGTTCGTTTTGGGTTCGTTGGTACAAAAATCATGTAAAAACAAAATATAAATATATATGCAGCCTAGAAGGATGCATTAGGATTAGAATATCACATAACATAATATAAACAACAAAACCACCATAAAATTGAATGTCATTTAAAACATGCATGATAAATATTCATCTTTGAAACTTGAATTGTGGTAGCTTGATACACAGAGTCTATTGATGCTAGGGTTCAATTTGTATGATTTTGAAAAAGAAGCCAACTGAGTAGATTTATCAGCATTCTTCATAAATCATAAGAATTTGTTTAGTACACTAGCCATTTTGATGTCTTCTTGCAGTCTCAAACATTATTTTGTATCATTATTACATTGGTCTTGAGATTGGTAGCTTAATATAGCTCTACAATACAAAATCTAGTTTACCTGTGAAATGTAACAATAGCATAGGCAGATTTTTCTTTCAAAGAACCAAAGGGTGAGTGCACAATTGAAGTGTATAAACACATATCTTTTTGTAATATCAAGGATACTTTTTGAAACTACCATGCATTGCTAATCTAAAAGGAAATGTCTTATGTACATATCCTTTGCTTAATTGAGTTGTTCCAATCAAAGGATTAAATATATTGGAATCTTTTTATCAATCATTTCATAGAATACCAATTGAAAACGTGTTTTTTTTTAGATAAAGTTGTTTACCATCAATCAATTAATTTATTCAAGACAAACCATGAAGGACAAGAATGATCAATGCTATGGCTAACCAATTAAAAAGTATACACAAATAATTCAAGCATGTACATGTGAATAAGGGAAGCACAAGTTGTCACAAACACATATGCCTTGAAGTATACACACGAATACATAGTATACACAACTTAAGACAAAGTATATGCACGAATACAAGGTATACGCATGAAAACACGTAAGTCACAAATTATACGTTGGAACACACGTAAGTCGCAAAGTATACACGTACATTGTAAAGTAAACACTTCAATACACATAACTCATCTATTGAACCATGAATTTATAACATGCAAATATGGACACCATCGATAAAAAAGATTTGTATTAACCAAATAGCCATGTACGTGTACATCAATATATGTTGATATAAGTATAAAATATAGGTACAAAATAGCCATATAGGCTTATGAGAATGCCATATAGGCATACAATGTCAAATATATCCAATACAAAATATGTACAAAATTGCCATGTAGGCATACAACAAAGGGCTCTGGAATCAAAAGTCATTGCTCTCCAGGCTCTCGAAATAAACTCTTTCCCTTTGTTGGTCAATCGGATGGCGATAGGTCTGTCACTCATTTGTGTTGCACTTGAGGAGTTCTCCTGCTGCTCCTCCTACTACTGTTAAGTTCTTGGTGAATTTTTAACTGTTACAATAAGAAGTAAAGACATTAATATATAGAAATTACATTATAAAAAATGATATATTTAAAAAAATAATCACTTACGACCATCTCACAATCACTCTCCTCGAGGGAAATATTCACACGTCGATGTTGAGGTGTGTCAAGCCCTGTATAAACCATCCAAATAGAAATTAGACTATGAATCAATAATTTGGTTTGATTTTTCACTCGAACTAACATCTATAACAACGAATGTAAATTGAAATTTAGTAATTTGCCTCATACCTCCCCTGTCAGAGCCATCGAGGATTGTATAGCAGATGAAACACTGATATCCATTTCCCTCATAACATTTGGAGGTGTTTCCACAACCAACATCTGAAAATAAAACAAAAAATTATTTAATCACAAAAAAGTTACAATAGAGATGGACACGTCATGACTTCTAGTGTATGAGATCTAATGAACAAAATTTTGAGTACTTATTAAACTATATATTTTTTATTATCATGCTTACTATTTTTCCTATCCATATCTTGTTTGAAAGGACGTGTTTTTAGGCTTTTACCCATAGCAGCAAGCCACTGAATTGTTTGATTAAATGCTTTCGTAGACATGTACGATAACTGTGGTGGCATAGAGAAGGCAGTGAACTATTTGAAAAAATGCCTCAAAAGAAATGGGGTCTCGTGGTGATGGAATGCCATTACAAACAAATGCACATCATGGGATTCCATCACCATAGGAACACATTTCTTTCAGGAATTTTTTCAAAAAGTTCATTGCCTTCTCTATGACCAGTATTATTGCTTACTAGATTGTATCTTGTGTGTAAATGCAATCCTAGTGTTCTTTAGTCTAATATTTCAAATTTATTCTAAAAATTCTCATTTTGCTTAAGGTAGCCCACTATTATTTTACATGATTTTGTTTTGTGTGTTATTTTGGTTTTGTATTGCATGCTCTTTTATTCTATCTAAGGGATGCATTTGACATTATCCTCATAAGTGCCTTGAAGGCATACTAGGGTTTTGTTTGTTTCTTAGTTGTCAGATGTATTTCAAAGCCTTATGAGCATATATATGAGGTTCCTTATGATACATTTGAGAAATATTGTGGAAGAACCCTTTCTAAGGAATAATGAGTGTCTCCTCTAAAAAAGGAAGAAACTACTTGACCAAGCCAAATGAAGAGACAAATGCTAATGTATATGTGTAGGGGGTGAAAACTAGGATTGGAGATATTTCTATTTAGAATATATTATATTTAGTTTTGTGATACTTGTTTCCACTTGGATTAGCATAAGGTAGAGTTTAATTGCTCAGTTGTATCAATTTACTAGCACAAGTGAATTGAGACGGTTCAAATGCAAGCCTATTCCCCATTAAATTTATTTGCTAGAAAATCTTTGATAAATATTTTTCCAAGCATCCATAGTTTGTTGGAAAGCACCTATTTTAGGTTTTTAGCCATAGCAGCAAGGAAGCACGAGTAGTTTGATAAAATGCTTTGGTGCACATGTATGAAAAATGTGGTATCATAGAAAAGGTGGTGAGCATTTTGAAGAAATGTGGTCTCATGGTGATGGAATGGAATTCCATCACCATGAGACCGCATTTCTTCAAGGCATTTTTTGAAACTACTAACTGCCTTGTCTATGCTATTGCTTACTATTATGGTTTCATAGATTTTTTCCAAGCATCCATAGTTTGTTGTGCAGGTGCACCTTTGCAAGAACATGCCTCCATGTGAAGAAATTGCATCACTGCTTATGTTGAATTTCTAAACAACTATATTGTAGTTGAAATTTTGTCATCTATCAACATTTAGTTATTAGTTATGGAATGTGAAGTAATGCTTTGAGTTTGAATGATGTGCAATGCAATGTAACCAATGATATGAATATAAACTACACAAATCTATTAAGTACAATTCATTAGTTAAACTCTTTATTCTATTACCTGAGTGAAGGTTTGAGTAAATCCACTGGAACTAGGAGGTGTTCCCTCGAAACCTCCAATATTACCTTGTTCAACATCCAAAATCACATATTAAAATACCATTCGTAAAACAATGCTATTAACATGTAATAAATTTATAATTGTTTACTAGTTGCATACCATGTCGATAGGTGTACTGTAGAAATAAGTAGGTGGAGGGCCAGTGTATCCAGTCTCAACACTGTGACCCTACAATTTTATTAAAATCATAAAACTAAATTAGTTAATCTTGCATTTCAAAATCAAAATTTAATAAATTCAATTCAATGAACATGCTAACTTTCACCCAAGTATCAATTCCATACATATCATGCAAAATGTCAGCCACCCTCTCCATCTCTGTAGCTGCATAAGGATGCTCTGCAGTAGCCTCCTGAGTGTCGGTGGGGTCATATGAACAAGTCACCCCGCAAGATTGACACACATGGGTTTGAAGGCCACCACTCGAAGACTCCCCTAGATGTCGTTGTAGAATAGGGCTAGTATGATGGATGACACTCTGGGTCAAAGTGTTGACCGTCTGTAATGTCTCTACGTCTGCACTCTCCTTTGCGACTGCAAGCATAACAACGTGCTCATGAGGCGGCCTAGCGAGAGCTCATCTCCTTGTCGCGTAGGATCTGGCTGTGCACCGGGCCTATTCTGAGCCAACCCCCCACCTCTCCCCTAGAAGTCCCTCATATCAAAATAATTTGGTATTTTTTTCAATATGAACTCACTCTATAGTTTCCTAAGAAAATACTGTGGGACTTCACAATTGTTGCACGGTCGGTCATCAAAGACCATGTACCACCTATCATAAAAACGGTTCCTAATCTCTTGGTGGTGGCACCAATGAATAGGAAACCTCTTCGCATTGAGGCTAAGACTTTGATTTGTGTGTGGGTCAGTGAATAATGAGCACAAATCACCTTTTGTAATTTTTAAATCCTTTACTTGTTTATATGATAGTTTATCTACATAATATGCCCTACCTGCCTGCCTCCTATCTTGCCATCCAGTTATTTGTTTGCTAATTGAATCTACATTTTTTAACATATCTTTCAATGAATTTGTGAGGGTCATTCTTTATGTGGTGAACCATTTAGATCACTCAACCTACTAATAAAATCCTCAATCTATTTTTTCTTGTTCTCCATCTCACTCATTAAATTTTGTTGAGTATCAGGAGGGTGTTGAGGGATTGGTGGAGGAGGTTGTTGTTGAGGTTGATTTTCTTGTTGAGGAATTTTTTCTTTAGGATTTGGTTGCTCTTCTTCTTGAGGATTTTGTGGGTTTGCGAGTTCATTTGCATCTCCTACAAATTCAAAAATTTATATATCAAATTTAACCTAAGACTAACAAAATCAACCTAAAACTAGGTGTTTTGGCTAGACATTGCTTTTGCGGTTGCTTCTTGGTGTCTGGTGGTTGGTGTCCAAGGTCTATCCCCCTTGTGCCTTGTTCCTTGATGGTGTCTGGGGGCTGGTGTTTTGGTTGGACCCTTCGATGGGTATGGATTTGGTGTTGCATCAGTTTTGTTCAGTGGTGAAGGTTTGGAGGGCTGGGTGGTTTTCAGAGATTATTTTGAAGACTCGGACGTTGTTGTTGCAGTTGCTTGCTTTGGTCCTCCTTCTCTCTGAATACTAGGTCTTGTTTTGAGGTGAAGACCTCTTCTTTGGAGGTGGAGTCCTCTCCCTCTTGGCTTGAGGTGTATTTTGTGGATGAAGGTCTCCTCTTGCTTTTCCCATTGAGGGGATTCCCATTTCTATTGAGGTGGAATGGTGGTTTGCAGGGGTGTTGGGGATGTGGTGGGTTGGACAAGCTGGGTTTTGTCTCCTATAGAGGTGGAGAGAGCAACTGGTTTTTAAGGAGCACATTTGGTGCCTCGGGTTCTTGTAATGACCTTTCCTATAGAGGTGGAGAGGGCATGTTGTTGGGAAAGGTTTTGTCTACTTGCGGGACTTTGATTCTGCAGACCTATGACTTAGAAGTCTCTGCCAGTGGAATAGAAAGACTAATCTTCTTGAGTGACTGGTATGCTATGGCCTGGTTGTTGTAGGCCTCTCTCTTGGGTTTAAGGTCCCTGCCAAAACCTAGTTGTATTAGGTTGTTGGTCCCGTCAAAACCAATGGGTTCAAGATCCATGTAAAATCTTGGTGTTGTGTTGGGCAACTAGTTTTTGGCTACTGGTTTTTCTTTGTTTTAGGCAACTTGACCATCCTTGTTTGGGTTTCGAGTCCCTTCAAAACCTGATGGTTTTGGGTCCATTCAAAACCTGTTTATCCTTTTATCAAAAACAAAATCAACCTAAAAAGTTAAGAAATTCAAAACAAACAACAAACAATACTTACCTCTCCCACCTCTTTGTCGTCGTGGCGCCATCCTTGCAAAGAAATAGCAACTATTGTTGAAGATTTGTGCCCAATACCTCCTCCTAGAACGCGAGCGTGAAAGTTGGGGGTTTTGGTTGTGGGCAGAAGAAGAAAACAGTTGAAGTGAAAATGAAGACTTTCACTTCTTTTTTTGCTTTTAACGTGCTATAATGCGAGCGCATTATAACGCGCTCACGTTATAGCATTTTCAAACTTTTTTTAGAAAGTGGCCACGAAATTGGTACCCAACTTTATGCACCCGCCCAGTGGTGGTCATGAAAATGGTGCTCAAAAAGGGGAACTTGGCGTACTAGGAGACCTTCAAGGTGAACATGCAAATTGTTTCAAGGTGAATTGGCGTCCCTTCTTGACATTTGCATGGCTAAGGCAGAAGCGAAGGCACTGGTTTGCAAGTTGTTCAAGAAGGAATTGTTGGGTGGTCTGGAGGAGGTTCTCTACATGACAATACTTGGATCAAGTGCCCCGCATCCATATGACCTGGCTCTGCTAAACATTTTGGGCGAAGTCATTAAATATTACCCTCTCCTACTGGATTTAAAGGGTATGGCATTGGTAAGGCATATTGGTAAGGCATAGGATGATTGCGACGATTGGGGAAAATTTTCTTAAGAAGGTGATGCAATTGGAGATTGTGAGCGAATTTGAATAGGTTCAAGAGTTCGAGGCCTTCGTCAAAGCCAATGGTTTCTTGTATGTGTTGGGTGATATTTCGATCCTTCTTGTAAATGCTCGATGGTAGTGTCTGGTTTGGGTCTCTCTGTTAAGATGTAATGGTTAGGATCGTGGTAGATGTGGCTCGGCATAATGTCAGTTTTGTAAATGTTTAATAGCAATGGCAGTGGCAATGTCTAGTAGGGTTCTGTCTATGGGGGTCTAGTCTTACTTTCTGGTATGGTTGGCGGGGGTTTGGTCCTGGGTGGGAGGAAGGTTTTTGGTGGTATTTTTTGGTGACTATTATGATCAGATCCTGCTGAGCAGATGCATGTAAAAAAATTTCCAGATTAATACAATACTCTATTACGAACCAAAAAATATATATATTACATAATATTAATATAATATTTAATATATATTATATATAGTATATAATATACTATATAAATTATATGTAGTATATAGTATATAATATAATAATATAATATATAATACATAATATGTAATATATAATATATAATATATTAGCATATTAGTATATATTAATATATTAAATATTATGTATTATAAATAATAGAAGTAATAGATATCTGTTTGAGACCGATATCCATTACAGGCAGATATTTGTTTCAAACAGATATCCATTTTTTCTAACAAAATCAGTAGGCTTGGGATTTGGTTCGGGATAGCCAAACCTGGAAAGTCAACTCAAAAAATGTGTTTACAAAATTTCCTTAGTTTTCCAAAGTTCGCTCTTGTGGCTGACAAAAAAATTTAATCCTTAATTTGATGAAACGAAAAGGGTTTATAGAAAATGTCAGTTTTCCACCAATATAAGATATGCCTTATTTTGAATTTAATAAATAATTATTATTGATTTTCTACATACATTACGACTAAAGTCCTAATTGATAGGCTGATTGAAAAACTTCTATAATTTTCAAACTATTTCACATTTTTCGAATCTAAAAGATGTATCACATTCTATGCTTTACATACTATAGGATTAAAAAAAAATGAATTTCATAAATTTTTAACCAAGTTACGGTGGCCAAACAAACACGTTTTAATAATTTTGAAATGTTCTAATAAAAAAATCATAACTAATTATTTACATGCAAAAAAATTACAAAAAAAATATGGCACATCCGGACATGTGTCCTCTACATATATTGAAAGATTCAAAAAATAAAATAAAATTCTTGTACTTAAGGTGGTCAAACATAGACCTGTTCTTTATCTTTTTCTTGAAAATTTAGTACCACTACATTGTAATTTCAAATTTTCACAAAATAGATTTACTTTTTTTCCAAAAAATGCAAGTAGCCTAGAAACTACATTAAATTTTCTACAAGTTTTGTTCTTACATGTTTTTCAAATTATGTTAATAACCTATTCAAATTTTTATGTCAAGTTGTCTAACTTTGTTTTTTTGAATTTTCATTGCCACTTAGGGGCCTAATTTGGACCCGCATGATCCTGCACTGACCGCAAATCTAGAACTAATGCATATTAATATCATGGATTGTGAAAATTATAATAATGCATACTAATAGTATGTACTATGAATATTATATGTTCACAACACACATTGTCACGTTAGGAAAAACTCGCACAATCAAAACAAGAAATAATGCATACTAGTACCATAGACTAGAAATTATATGTCTGCAATCCACATTGTCTCATTAGAAAAAATTAGAAATAATACATACTAATATCATGAACTATGAAAATTATATATTTCTACAGCCCACATTGTCTCATTAGATATACTAGCACGTGCACCTAAAGGAGGTTCAAGGATTATGCTGATAGAAAATTATATGTATGCTAATATGTTAGAGAGTATGTGTTTGTCTATGGATGTGTATGGATGCAATGTGCTAAAATTTATAGTTGTATGTGGTTGAATTAAATAATTAATAATAAGTACTAAATAATGGAATGAAATAAACTTATACAAATCTAGAATTTTTCCACTTAAATTAATTTAAAACATTGTAATGAAAAAGGAAAGTTGTCATAAAATTGGCAAAAAACACTCCAAATGGAAATATAATGTTCCCATTCAATGGGAAAATCAATATTTATCTAGCTTTTACGTGATAAGTGAGATTTTGGAGGCTTTCACCTGATATTTTGGAGGTTTTTACCATTAAATGACAGCTGATTTACCATTTACCAACAGCTGAAACTTGTTTTCCGACAACTCAACAATAATTTGCAGGCGTGAAACTTGTTTCAGGCTCAAATCTCATACTATATGTAAAACCAATTAACAGAATATTTCATGTTAGAAATGTCATATTACCACATTAAAAAGAATCTTGCACAGCTAAAACCAATTAACAAGCTTATCAAATCCCTGTATACAACACAAAAGCATTTATCTTTTAATCAGAGAAACTAAAGTCGAAGTTACAACACGCCAATAAAACAAAAGCTTCATTTTAAAAAAGGAAAAAAGAGGAGAGAAAAGCGCACCTCTGCGGGCTGAAATTGCAGAAATGAGGAGGCCCACTAAATCTGAAATAGCCGGTGCAGTTTGAGCGACATGCGGAAGATCAAAGTTAATTCCCCGGATGCGTGGATATGACTTCACAATTACTCCTAGAGCAGCTCAATTCCCTCCCCCCACGTCATGGTGAAGGACACCATACAGTCATTGATGATGGAATTAACATCTGGGTGCTCCTTTCTATGAGCCCAAATGTCTTTTCCGTGAGCCTTCTCGAACGCATGGCCACCTTGGAGCACGCATTCATGGAGATGGTGCCAGGGTGCCGTCATTACCTCGTGGGTCTGCATAACAACGGACGGAACCATGCTCACCGGATTGTTCTCCTTCAGGTACATAAGCTTTGGGCACTCGCTCAGAGCGAATTGAACCTCAGACGAGTCGTCGCCAGCCTGGTGCCTTCATTTCATACCTTTCTATTTTACTTTACCTTCGATCGGAGGTCCACCCGGAACCAGGAATTGTCAGAGGTTCCTATGGTTCCGGGAACCAATGATTCCTTCGATGCTTTTTTTGCCTTTTTCTTCCTCTTTGTCCTTCTAAACCTTAGCTTATCTCTCCCCTTTGCCTTTTTTGTGAACTTTACCTTCTGGTCGAGTGTTCCCAATTTACTAAGAACCTCCAACTCTTTTTTCTTTATGCTTTGGATTTCTCTATTGAGGTCGGGGGTTCCACGGGAACGAACCATCGAAGGCTTTCAAGGTTCTTGGAACATTCAAAACTTCTGAATTCTTCATGAATGCCTTCAAACAACCCGTCAAAGCATCCAACAGGAAAAGGAACTCGTCAGAGGTTCTTGGGGTTATTACAACACCCAAAACATCTGATTTGTTCCTAAGGCCAAAGCTCCGACTTCTCCCAGACTTAGCCATTTTGCTTTGCTCAAAATTTAGCCAAATCAAAACTAGAGGTACCCTTTTAGCTCCCCTTCAAGATGAACCTTTGACAGCTTGCATGTTCATGCTCATTGTTCCTACCTCATCAATAACTATGAAATAAAACCCCTTGTCAAAGGTTCTGACCCCATTAGGAACTTCCACTACACTCTCAAAAATTTTCCCCTTTGTCGACAGTTCCAACCCCATTAGGAACAATCAACACTTTTCACTAGGAATAGGAACTATCGGGGGTTCCTATAGGAACAAGAACTCGTCGGAAGTTCTTGGGGTTCTTGTAACACTCGAAACCTTTGATTTGTTCCTAAACAAGGGAAAAAATCCAATCTACCATAACTACCCCAATTTTTTCCCAATTTCTTTCAAACTTAAAATGGAGATACCCATTTGGGTGTTCTACATGATGGGAATGCTAACAAGCTTCACATTTAGACATTTTTGGATTTTCAACTTTGGTGCTTAAGCCTA
Source organism: Sequoia sempervirens (assembly GCA_007258455.2). Taxonomy (NCBI): domain Eukaryota; kingdom Viridiplantae; phylum Streptophyta; class Pinopsida; order Cupressales; family Cupressaceae; genus Sequoia; species Sequoia sempervirens. The sequence goes on along the minus strand of VDFB02026320.1, from coordinate 20,896,683 downwards.
AATAGGGGTATGAACACAATAACTAAAGACACATCCTAAACATCACAAACCCATGTAGATTCTTGAGATCAATTATAAATGATGGGAAATGAAATAGGGGCATGAAAACCTACAAGACCTAACATAAAGGACCATTAAAATAAATTTCTCAAACTACATATCAAACTAATTCCTCTTATTTTTCCTCAAAATAGCCTCAATATTCTATATCCATAGAAAAAAAAACCAACAAAAATATAAATAAATTATTTTTAATATATTTTTTATATTACAAAAAAGACATATTCGACTACTCTAACATTGGAATGGAAACAAAAAAATAGAAGAAACTATTAGTCAAAAACCATATAATTAATCACCCATTAAAGAAAACACTATTTGTTTGTGTAGATACCTATAGTAAATGGACTTGACCCATGTGGATGTGCAAACAAGCATGGGATAATGTGTATTTGATAGCCCATGTAGTTGATAGGAGCTTGAATTAATTGCAGCTTAGGCACCAATAACTGTGCATTAAGATGTGTAAATGCAAACTGATTTAGTTTTCTAGCCTCTCCAAGTGGTTGGTTATTGTAAACATTAAATTTTGAAATTAATTTTAAGAAAAGTGTGTATTTTGGACCAACTTGTCCTATATTGCAAGTGCACTTGCATGTACTTTGTCAACCTTCAATGGTAAACTACACATGTGTACAAGTGAACATGTATTAGTACAAGTGAAATATTTTACTAAGCTTTTAATTTTCTTGTATTGGTTATTTAAAAGGAATTAATTGGGGGGTTAGGTGTGCAACACATGAATAGCTATTGGTACATGGGCAAATATTGGATCATCTCCCCTAAATTTGAAATTACAACATACCACTAAAAAATCACTTATTTTTAAAGAGGAAAAAGAGAGAAAAACATATTAACCATGTGCATCCATATTAGATCTACATGCTTTAGCAATCAAATCAACTTAGGTGTCCATGGGACTTCACATTAGTACTTAATTTTCTATTGTTTGAGTCATGTAGAGATTTTTAAGCAAAAAAATATTTAGGGATCTTGACCCCCAAAAAATTATGTAGGTCATCAAATAATTCCTACTCATAAAATTGTCATATAATTGTCAAATATTTTCTTCTTAAAGGGTCTCTTTTTTTATGAAGGTTTCAACCATACCCATAAACCAATTATAGACTCTACATCATGTCACTTTCTATGGCATTTCTAACATACAACAAAAAAATATTTTTTTTCTGAAAGGGTCTCTTTGTTGATGAAGGTTTCAACCATACCCATAAACCAAATATAGACTCTACATCATGTTACTTTCCATGGCATCTCTAAGATACAACAAAATAATTAATGTCCCAATGATAGAACCAATATGATAACCATTTACCACTACATGCATTAGACCATGGTTAACACCTTTATAGTTTGTGTTCTAGACTTCATACTACACTCTCATTCAAATCCCACTTTCTAAGTTTGTGGCCATCACTATAATTTGTGTTGTTATAGCCTAACAATATACCATTATGCCAACAAAGATGTATGTACAATAAAAAATTTGACAAAAATTCCATGTATATTTATTTATTTATTATATATTTCATTAGTTACAATCATAGAGTTTTATAGGTGCTTCACCCTAGCATGTGATTAATGAGATAGCTTTGCATGTGCAAGTTCGAATGGATAATATTTATACATTAGTTAATTGTGTGCACACAGTCCAATTAAGGGGACAACGATTGTGTGCACACTCTAGTTAAGTACATGATATCTATGTTTGAAAAGTCTTAGTTAACTAAACACTACGATATTGTGTGAATGAGACTTTATGATGCCAAAAACATTTATGTGAATGTGCTTTTAATAGCACAAAAACATATTTGTGGCCAATTTTTGGTCCTCATCTCCATTTATATGACTTAGTAGAATATATAAATATAAATAGCTTGGTATTATTTTATATCATATAAATAAATGCATGTCATAAATTAATTTAATATGTCTCTCATAGTTTAACATTTACTAGTAAATTCCTTTCACATCTTGTTGGGAGTTCACAAATTATAAATATCAATATTACATTATTTTTAACTTTGCGACTTCTATAATCTTTGAATACATTCTAGAATGTCCCATGATTTTGATGATATAGAATGATGACTTTGAAAGTAGCCTATTCCACTCTTGCTCGCTCCTTTCTCGTCCTCCATTTCCATGGGCCATCATAACTAAATCACCAAGTATTTCAGGACATTCAGTTGGCTTCTTCAAATCAGGTACCACAGCTTCTACCAATATAAGTTTTCCTTTTTCACTCAAAGCCTTATAACAATTGTCAAGTATCTTCACACAACTCTCATCATCCCAATCATGCAATACATTCTATATCACCAAATCAGGTCATATATCAATTTGTAGCATTTTATGTATCCAATCATTATATACTACCCAAAACAAAAGTAGAAGAATCAATCAATTAATTAATTCAATCAAATAATTAATTACCTTCAAAATAATGCCATCTCCATATGGTATGCTCTCAAACATATTGCCACCCACATGCTCAATACCTATATAACAAAAATCCAAATTATTTAACACTTATAAAAAAGATTTTATAGAGATTACATGTCAGATAGTTGTTAGTCCATTGTTGATGGCCATTAAAAATATTTCAAGAATAAATTCTTACAAACTAAATTACCAAATAAAGTTGTATTTGAATTTGAGAGAATAAATAACCTTCAATCGTTTGGTGTTAAGTTGAATAAAATAAATTGGTTGTGTGTATGGAGCCATATATCCATATAAAAAAACTACATTACCTAATTTTTTAAAATTTACCTTATCTATGATGACATTGTTAAATAGATACATTATAATCCTTCACTAAACCAAAGGCGTTTCTAAATGAATTTTATAAAATAAACACCCCATAGTTCTAGATAAGTTAGTCCAAAAGTTAATCATTTATTCTATAAAAATTTATGTGAAACTACTATACAAAAGCATTCAAATTTAAAAAATTTAAGTGGAAAAATGTTTTCATGTATCATTTTTTTAATTTAAATTAATATATAATACATATTTCAATTGAATGTTTATATTTGTTCAATCTAAGATATTAAAATGAAGTAAGCTCCAAAGAAATTGATGTTATTTAAAGATCAAATTTTATAAACAATTGTATAATATGGGTCTATCATAAATAATTAAGATTCCTAATATGAAGTAATTTTATTTTTGATATCTAAGAATTTTTTTCAAATACAAGTGATGCAAACAATGTAAAAAATTAAGATTACTAAGATTGTTGGGATAGAAATGTCAAATATTACCAAATTATCACATTCAGAAAAATTACTAGCTCGAACTTACATAAGCAACCCACATTGTTAGTATGCATTATTTATGGTTTCACTATGTGAAGGGAAAACCTCACATAGTCAAATCTAGAAATAATGCATATTAATATCATGGACTATTGAAATTATATGTTTGCAACCTACATTATCTCATTAGAAAAACTCACATAATCAAAATAAAAAAAATGCATACAAATATCATGGACCATGGAAATTTAATGTCTACAATCCACATTGTCTCTTTAGATGATTAAAGACTATATCACCTTAAAATGGGAAAAATATTTATCTTAGAAATGTCAAAAATACCAAATGACCACATTAAAATATCCTATATCATTAAAACCAATTAATAAGTTTATGAAATCCATATTGTTATTATGCACATTAATTTTTGTTTTGGTTGTGTAAGGGGAAAAAATCACATAACTTCAAAACAAAAAATAATGCATACTAATATCATGGGTTGTGGAGATTATATGTCTACAACCCACATTGTCTCATTAGAAAAAAATCACACAGTTGAAAATCCAAAAATAATGCATACTAATATCATGGATTGTGGAAATTATATGTCTACAACCCACGTCATCTTATTAGAAAAATTCACATGGTCAAAACTAGAAATAATGCATGTACTAATATCATGAACTATGAAAATTAGATGTCTACAACTCATATTGTCTCATCTCTTACACAATCAAAACCAAAAACAATGCACAGTAATATCATGGGTTGTGGAAATTATATTTCTACAATCTATGTTGTCTCATTAAAAATAACTCATAGAATCAAAACTAAAAATAATACATACTAATATCATGGATTGAAAAATATATGTTTGAAATACACTTTATCTTTTTAGATGTATAAACAGTATATGGCATTGTATCATTAAAACCAATTAACTAAGTTTATGAAATTCCCTCCATACAACACATATAACATTTCTCCTTGAACATGAAATTTTATAATTTGAGATAAGTTTAATTGATGAGGTTACAATTCATACTATCCCTATTTAATGGAATGTGAATGCTTTCACTTTTCAATCCACATTAAAAAAACCATTGATAATGTATTGCGTTTGTCTCTTTAATGTGAATTTTTGTGACGTAAATGGGCCTAAATATATATCTAACAAATGTAAAGCATGTGTGCTCTATCATGAAATGTTTCATTTGGTTTTGTACTATGAAGTCCAAATTTACTTTGTATCCTTTAATACTAACAAATTTAGATGTATATTTAAAAGGATTAATGTCATTATTATGTAGGAAAAATGTATATGAATTTGGATGAGAACTTAAGAAGTTATTAAAGAATAACGTTTATAATAAAAGAAGGCATACTTTGATTGTTGAGAGCATCTCCAAATCAATAATTTGGCAATTGAGAGTATATCCAAACAATTTAGAAGGATATTTCAACCTTTAGAATTTTGGCAAATGAGTGAGAGATTAGATAATTCATCATTGATCTCTAGTTCCAAATTTGGGTCTCTTGGGCAAAATTGAGCTTGTGGAAAACTTCCTATTCAATGCACAAAATTGGTTTTTTAATGATTAATAGTGTTTGTGAATAATTTGGATATAAATTTAGAATTCAAATTAAGATGATTGAAAAAGGAGTAAAAACATGTTTTCCACCTTAACACCAAATTTTAGGACTCTCAAATGTGTTTTATTGTTGAGACAAAAAAACCATAAAAATTAAAATATAATTATTAAATTGCTAGCATTATCTTTTAAAGGACAATTAAAATAAAATTTTCAAACTACATATCAAACTAATTCATCTTATTATACCTCAAAATAGCCTCAATATTTTCTATCCATAAAAATAAAATAAAAAACCAACAAAAATGTAAATAAATTATTTTTAATATATTTTTACATTACAAAAAAGACATATTCAACTACTATAACATTGGAATGGAGACAAATAAAAAATAAACATAAGAAACTAGTAGTCAAAAACCCTATTATTAATCATCCATTAAAGAAAACACTATTTATTGTTTGTGTAGGTATCTACGGTAAATGGACTTGACCCATGTGGATGTGTGAGCAAGTATGGGAAAATGTGTATTTGACAATCCATGTAGTTGATAGGGGCTTGAATTAATTGTAGCTTAAGCACCAATAAATGTGCATTAAGATGTGTAAAAGTAAACCATTTTATTTTCCTAGCCTCTCCAAGTAGATGGTTATTGTAAATATTAAATTTTGAAGGTAATCAAAAATGTGTGTATTTTGAACCCAACTTGTCCTATATTGCAAGTGCACTTGCATGGATTTTGTGCACCTTCAATGATAAACTACACATCCACAAGTGAACATATATTAATACATGTGAAATACTTTACTAAACTTTTAATTTTCTTTTATTAGTTATTTAAAAAAAATGGAGGGTTACATGTACAACAAATGGCTTCAAGCAAATTCACCCCAACAATTCACCACCAGAAAATTCACTTGCTATGATGAATTCACCTCAAGGAAAATTCACCACCGACAACCGTGAAAAATTCATCGCATTAACATTTTTTAATATGTATTTCCAAGACTTTGATTTATTATCATAAATCAAAATTTCTAATTGTATGTGTGATGAATTTTCCGCCGTGGTGAATTACTAGTGGTGAATTTTCCTTGAGGTGAATTTGTCATGGCGGTAAATTTTCTAGCGGTGAATTTTCCTAAAGCCACAACAAATGTAGCGGTTATTGGTACATGGACAAGTATTGGACCATCTCTCTTAAAATTGAAGTTCTAAGACACCAATAAAACAAAATCTTTTTATTTTGTCGACATTGACTTAGTGAGATGGTGTTATGATGGTGTTGTTCTTGGTGAGATGTTATGATGGTGTTGTTCTCATGGCCAAAATTCAAATCCCATTGAAATGTTATTGTTGAGTGTTTATATTGAGAATGAGGTCTCATTCTTGACTTCACTGACCCATAACTCTGAATCAAAGTGTCTACTTTTTTTCAAAAAAAGAGAGAAAAGCTTCTCATCAAAAGAAAAAGAGGAGAGAGAAGAGCACGCCTCTGCGAGCTGAAATTGCAGAAATGGGGAGGCCAACTAACCTGGAATAGCCGGTGCAGTTTGAACGACATGCGGAAGATCAAAGTTGATTCCCCGAATGTGTGGATATGCCTTCACAATCACTCCCAGAGCCGCTCCATTCCCTCCCCCCACGTCCACAACCGTCTCCAATTCCTCAAACCCCCCGTAGCAACTCACAATCTCGTTCATGGCACCCCTGGTAAAGGACGCCATACAGTCATTGATCATAGAATTAACATCTGGGTGCTCCTTTCCATAAGCCCAAATGTCTTTCCCGTGAGCCTTCTCGAACGCATGGCCACCTTGGAGTACGCATTCATGGAGATGGTGCCAGGGCGCCATCATCACCTCGTGGGTCTGCATCACAATGGACGGAACAATGCTCACCGGATTGTTCTCCTTCACGTACATAAGCTTTGCGCACTCGCTCAGAGCGAATCGAACCTCAGATGGGTCGTCACCCGCCTGGGACTGAATGAAAACGCCCCTGACTGAAAGATATCTGAGGATGCGAGAGAGGTAGTCCAGACTGGGCGTCTGGGTCGGAAGGCGGGCGGCGATTTGGTGGAGAGAAAGAGAGGCGCTTGGGCCTTCGCTTGCGATTATGTCTGGGATTTGGAGGAGCAGCGCTGATTTGAGTACAAGGGCCGGTACAAAGGAGAACATAGTCCCCAAGGCCTCCTGTGTGTGTACCGCCACATTCTCCAGCCCTTCTACCTCCATTTCTGTTGTAAAATCTCACGCAACCGGCACAGCAAAGCCCAATATTCGTTGCTTGGAGAACAAGTGAAGCTGGTGGATTTGTAGTAGACTGTGAGCAATGGCCGACCAAATTTGCCCCACAAGACCATAATTGAAAAGTCCACTACTTTGCCTTTTACTCCCAAAGAGGAAAGTTAATATGAATTGAAGGTTGTATTAGTGAAATTTGATTACCCAAAGAAGGAATGAAAGGTGTAATAAGAAAGATGTAAAATACAGTCCACTACTTTGGTTGCGATTATGTCTGGGAGGAGCAGTGCTGATTTGAGTACAAGGGCCGGTACAAAGGAGAACATAGTCTCCAAGGCCTCCTGTGTATGTACCGCCACATTCTCCAGCCCTTCTATCTCCATCTCTGTTGTGAAATCTCAAGTCTTGGCTGCACAGCAAGGCCCAATATATCTGAAGCGGATGGGATTTCTGGTAAGACTAAGCAATGGCCGACCAAATTTGCCCCACAAGGCCATAATTGAAAAGGCCGGTACTTTGCCTTTTACTCCAGAATTGTTAGTGTATGACAGAAGACTTGAATAGGTTCCATTATTACAAAGTTGACAGTTTTAAAATTTTGGAATTAGTTATTAGGTATGGTATAAGAAGATAACTGGTTTGATACTGGTTATAATAAATTGTATAGTATAATAGATATGTGGATATGTCAAAAAAGAATAATTGTGTTAATTTTTAAGGATATGGTTTAAAAAAAAATTATTTGTTTTTATGGTAAAGAATAATGAAATAAAATTGTATTTGTGGGTGTGGTATTTATCATCATATTATGATGTATTTTTCTTGATTTATTAATGTTACGTAAATTGAATATATAGTAAAGAGGTAATTATTATAGATTTCATTATTGCAAAGTGGATTTTTTTGAAATTTAGAAATGAGTTATTATAGTATAAGAAGATAATTGGTTTGACACTTCTATAATAAATTGTATTGTGTAATAAATAGATCTAGTTATGATAAAGAGAATAATTGTGTTAAATTTTTAGACATCTTTTTATTCAATGAATGTATATAATACACTTATTATTCGTTAAAAAAAATAAAGTAGTAAAGAATAATAGAATAAAATTGTAATAATGGGAGTGTATTTATCACCATAATATGTTTTTTTTTCTTAATTTATTCATTTTATTTAAATTGAATATATATCAAAGAGACAATTACTATATGTAGATAGATAGATAACTAGGTAAATTCTATCCACATGGAGATAGAGAAAGATTAATTAGTTGGAGTTTCTATTGGGACCCCACCCTTAAAATTATGAGGTTTGTTCAAAGGACCCATATTCCATACAATTTATTTGTGGGGATACCACTTTAACTAATGATCTACCAATGGTGGATACCACTACAATTACAATGCAATAATTGTGCTCCTCCAACTTGTACACTCTTCTTACTTCTCACATCCTATCTCTTCCTATAAAGCATCTAGATTACTCCTCATTATTATCTCCTACATGTATTTAGTGTGCTCCTCTAGCCTAAATGATTTTCCTTTAACATATCCCTTCTAGCTTGAATGTTATCTCCTACTAGAGGAAATTTCTCCTGCTTTTTGCTACCCTATAGCATGCTCCCCCAACATCACTTGTGAGGCTACCACAAGATCCACCAACTAAAGTAGGACTACTACTTTAGCGTGTCTACCAACATTAAGATGTCACTTGAGAAATTTGTACCTTAGTCTTGAACATGAGAACCAAGTGGTCCTATCACTTGACCACAACCCCTTTGACTATATTATATTTAATAATATTTGAATTATATTTTATTATGCTTAAAATATGATATGCAATTAAATGTGACATATATTTATAATATTTTAGTCTTACAATATATTATTTTTTCTCCCTACATTTTATAATACTCTTGATTCACTTATCCATTTTAATTATCATATATGTAATGTGCTTCGCTATAATTTTTTCTCTGTATTATGTGTCATTATAATGAATTTATAGGTATAATATTAATATGCATGTAATGGTACAAAATGATAAAATAAAGTGACATTATTTTTGTTGGCTATGTATATGCCATGTTTGTAATATAGAAATATGGCATGCTTTAAGCATTTGATCATGCTTGAATGTTAAATATTTTTTCTATTGTGTGATTGTTTGTAATTTTTCACACTACTTTTTTTGTGGGCTACATTACAAACATCTCTCTCAAGAACTATTTAAAAATATATCTTGTCCCTCTTAAAATAAGACTTGAACCACAACATGAAAATATTGAGAAGTGATTATAATGAAGGAAAATTGGCTCTTACAAAAGAAGAATAAACTTCATTTGAGAGTAAATTTCACTTATTAGAATAGGATTAAAAAATGATTTTGAACTTATCTAAAATTGTATTGTTTATCTATTTTCTAAGGTTGTTGATTTTTAAATAGAAAAGTAAAAATAACTAAATAAAATATTTATTGATAATAAACTGGTAAAAATAACTAGTAATAGAGAAATAAAAATCACTAAGTATAGAAATGGAAAATATATTTAAGAAGTTTGGGTTCAAATCTAGATGTTGCTACCTAGGATTCCATTGCATCATATAGGCATTTGTGCATTGCATTATCATTTTTACAAACAAAGTGCAAAAAAGTGTCTAAAATGTGAAAATCCAACCTTCTTATTTAGCTAACTTGCAAAGAAAAAATAGAAACCCTGTCAGTAAATACTAGATAATAAAAATATAAATAAATAAACTAATAACAATATTTTAAATTGGGGATGACCCCATAGTGCAACGGCAAGTTGCAAGCAGTAGTGAAACTACTATCAATGGTTCGAATCCCACCAGTGGATGGTGGGATGAACGATTGTTAGTCGAAGGGTGGAGGACGACGCTGGTGCAGGGAGGAGATCGTTGGCTAATGGATGGAGAATAAAGGAAGGAGGACAACCAAATTCGGGTGTGAGGTCAAAGGCAACAAGAAGATGTGGTGGAGTTTGTGAGGGACAAGTGGCGACATCAAGTAGGGAGGAGGTTGGCTCGAAGATGAGGGTAATGGATCAGCAACCACTGAAGATGACAAGCTCAACTGGCTGCAGGCAATGGTAGGCTGAAGGAATATCAGCAGAGGAGTGTCGAGGAGGAGAGGAGAAGTGAGGAGGCTAAGGGAGGATAGGAAGAGGAGGAGAGGAATGGCGGGGATGAGGTCCCCCGAAAGTGGCCTCACTGGTTCATAGTTCTAGTCAAAAGTGATCAGGGTGCTGCCCCTTAGTAGTGATTCATTGAACCAAAAAATAATAATATTTTTAATTAAAAATAGAGATAAGTGTATAAATGGGAAAGAACTTGTAAACCTTCGTGCAGTTGATTGTTCTCAAAATAATTGCAAGAACAAGGATAAAGAAAAAAATTTGGGATTGTTTGGGACTTGTCTCAGTCAAATCCCTGCATTGGTATTTCTATCTCCATAGCAGCTAAGATAGAGAAATAGAAATAAATCTAGTGTATGTGTTCTTAATCTAAGTGCACCTAGAATTAAGAACAGTGACTAAAATGAAAGAGAAGGGATGTAATAATCTCAAGTTTCTCAAGTTCACAAAAAAAGGAAAATGCTATTATAGCAATGACAAATAAAAATAATATGATTTATAGAGGCTTAAGGAAGCTAAGAGAGAAAGAGAGATTGAGCTCGAATGATCTGTGAGAGTGTTGTAACAAGCTTAAAAGCAATGTGAGAGAAATTTCAAAGAGAGAGAGAGAGAGATGCCATAATGAAAAAGTGGATTCAAAAATAAGAAGTGGAGGCAAGAGAAGGTTGTTGATGAGTCGTTTATGCAATCCTAATTCATTTCCACTAACATGAGAAGGAAACAAGTGGAAAATTAAAAAAAGGACACTAAATAAAAAAAATTCATGGGACACTAGCATGACATGTAGACATCTATGTGATGTGCTAGTGTCTAGATAGCTTATGCTCAAAAATGATAAGAAACTAGAAGAACATAAGGGTAACACAAAGGCAACATGAAAAAGTGTCTGATTGGGAAATGGATGAACACCCTCTTCCAAATTGTTTTGAATTGGATTAAAGATGACCTCAAGATCCACTTGGCTACAGACCTATTCGAGAGAGCCAAGATGATGGATAAGAGCTTTAATCCAATGTTTATGGGGTGTTGTGTTGATATGATGTGATTAATTGATTGATTTTGAATGATGTATTGAAATGACTATGCAAACTATGTAGATGAAGCAGTCCATTATGATTTTTAATAAACTGAGTGTAGAAAGACAAAATTTAGATCAAAAATGCAAAGGTTAAAAATAGAGGAACATGGGATTTAAATTTGGTGCAAAATAGTTAGTCCATGGTGTAGTGTACACCCTAAACTATCTTATTTCATGGGAACTAAAAACACAGGCATGAGGCCCTTGCTCTATAGCTTCTGTCTACTAGGTTTTGTTGTCAAATTTTTGTTTGTTAGTGAGAAAATGTAGATTCCATGATTTGTCAACTTATAGGGTTTGAGTGCATGAATGAACAAATGCCTTCAATCTTCCTTCAAATCACTTCAAATCTGTAACTTGAACACACAAAGGGAGAGTAAGGATTGTGTCATATAGGGAATTTCCTAATTAAAATCTCTTGTTGGTATTTCTACCTCCACAATGGAAAATTATGGCAAAAAAGAGAGCTTATCCTTGGTTAGATAGAGGCTAATGATAAACAAGTAATGAATTGACAACTTTTTGCAACTCTCCACTCAGATCTGATCTCCTTGATGGATTGAAGTCATACTTATCACCTTCAAGGATCAATTGTTTCTTGAATTGAATTGATTTGAAAACCTACAAGTGTTTGCTCACAAAAAAATCATAAAAAACATAAACAAAACTTACATAACACATGACATGATGCTTGGATGATGAAATATTACAATAATCTTGATAATTCTGCTCTTGATTGCTCTTGAATGCTTGATAATAATATTGATTGCTTCTCTCAAAATTGCTAGTAATTTATTTACATTAAAATTATGAAAATACTATGTATTTATATGCAATTCTTCTAGTTTCTCGAAAATCAAATATTGATAGCCAACAACTGAAATTGGCAATTAAAATAATAAATTACCAACACTGGTCCATATTTTAATTTTGATCCAAATTAGTTGGTCTAGGGTGTAGTACATCCTAGACCAAATCCACCTTTTTTGGTGATCAAAAGTGTTGGGGGAAAATATTAAAGGCATAATTTGATTTCCCATGTTTGATTTTCCAAGAATGTTTATAAAATGGGCAACTAATGCATAATTAGGTCCAAGCACATATGGGGGAGTTAAACCTAGTGTAAAATCGTCAAGGGTGATAATTTTTGATGCTACATTTAGTCCCCACTTTAGTGAGAGTATGAGCTTACACTAGAACTCACACTATTTAAGTAATAATATTTCAAGAGGGGTTTAATTATCCAAATATTGAAGAGATAGAATGGCACTAAATCTAGGGGGTGTACTAGCCCCCATGATTAAAGATCCTATGGCAAGACAATATAAGGAAAAAGAAACACATGTATGAGATGCAATGAAACATGACAAACATGAAGCATACAAAATGAAAATACACAAACACAATACACACATGCGAAGGGGGGTATGACAATCATGGACTAGTAAGCTCCACAAAAAACTTACTAGGATCCATACCCAAGGCATTCATGAGTCACAAGCTAACAAAGTCTGATACTTGTTAAGTGAACCATGAACCATGGCATCATAGGCTAGTGAAGTTTGTTATTCACTAGTTGAGCCTTCTAAAAATAGAAAAATGGGAAACACTCAACAGCTAGTGAGGACATGTCAACCAAACCAAGAGTTATAGTCCCAATAACTCTAATAAGGCGCTTCACAAAATGAACAAAATTCCAAGCCAATGCATCACTAAGTTCAACATGTGTGAACAAAGTGAAGCACATAATGTAATGCATGCCCCCACAGGTTAAAGTAATTGCTAACACCAAAGTTGTGAGCAACTGCCTTTAAGGTAGAGTAAGACCATAAATGCAACATGAAAAACAAAGGTCATGAGAGCTGATTGGAAAGCCTTATGCCAATCATATGTTCCCAATAGAGCGAACTCATGACAAGGAGTTTCCCCCAAGAAAAAATATGTCACATTATAAGGGATCCATGGATCTAGGGTTAGTATAGACCATTGATAATTTATGTAATATGATTATGCTTGGAATTGAGATCAATCCTCGAGATACTCATGGAACTACGAACATGATGGAAGAAAGATACATAGAGATGATAAAACAAACATTTTGGGTCAACATGGAAGAGATATAAATGCCTCAACACCTTGCATCATCCCCAAAAGGAAGACAATAGACAACAAATATTTATGACATAAAGAAGAATGGAGATACAAAAAGATGGATTTCACAATAGATTCATTTTCTTTGTATCCTTATGTCAACAAGAACAACAAGAGTCATCCAAAGAAAACTAATAAACATAAAGATACCTCATGTAGCACAACATATGAGATCACATCAAATGCAAGCAAGCACAAAAAAACACACACAAAGGGTATTGTACATGCGATTTGATCTAATGTAAATTGTCTACGTCCTAATCTTCCTCATCATAAATGGAAGGTGGAAAATAAGCTAAAGGGACTACAACAAGTTTCGTACAAGTATTATCACCAAGTGCAACATACGGTGGATCACTCTCCTTAGGAGGATCATCACGGTTTCCCCCATCTAAATCCATAGATTTGGAAAACAAAAGGAATAATTCATTATGCTCTTGTTTTTCTATCTTAGCTTCCTCATCTTCACTATCCAAGTTTATTACAATATGTGGCTTATTAATAACATCATCCATATGTTCACTTTTCATTCTTTGTTTAGGTTGAGACATGTAAGGTTCAACTGCATGGTTTGGCAAGGATGACAGAATGGAATCAGGTGATGATGAGGATGGATGGGTGGGAGGAAATTCATCGGAGTTGGTTTGGATGGGTGATTAGTCATTAAGTAAGGTTTTATTCTTTTCAACCAATTGGTGAGCAATGACACAATGTCTACGTTTACACTCCTTAGAACTTATATTTCTTCTTGCACAGGTTTTAGCCTTCAAAGGATTAATTGAGGAATCTCCCAACATAGATCGCCTTTCTTCCTTTGGAGGAGGAACTGAAGGGACCATCATGGGTTGGGAGAATATTATGTTCTTAGGTATATAAACTTTTTTTCTTTTGGAGGTACAAAGTTGATTATACGATTATCCCTTGGTCTTTTATATGGTGGTGGAGGCAAAACCATAACATATATTTTAGGTGGTTGAGGGAGGAGATCCAACTCATACTTAGGTTCCTCCACTAACTTTGGGGTAGGAGAAACATCTATTAAAGTTGTAATAGGCTGAGGACCTCGTGTGGGATATTACTAAAGGGCAACTCGATTATGCATTTAGATTTAAAAAAATTATATGCTATAAAAAATTGATCTTCACAAGGTTTAGCAGGTTCAATAGGTTGAGGCCAAAAATAATCTAATGAGAAGTTTTCATGAGAAGCTAAGGGTTTAAACCCACTATGAAAAATTGTATGTATTTTATTTTCAAATGGAAACTTTATGCACTTATGTATAACCGATGTGACTGCACTCATTGAGCGTGACCATGGATAGCCTAACTTCAAACGAAATTTGTTTGATGTTAGAATAATGGTGAAAGAAACATCTATTGACTATTTTGGCCCTATCACGGTTCAAAACTTATCCTTATCATTGTTGGTATTCAGTGTATATGTCAGCAATACCTAGCTTTGGAGGAAAAATATTCACACACCTAGCGACTCCAAGTTTATTCTACTGGTTTGAAGAAGACTAAGTGCTGGTATGTGCTTAAGTTTTACAAAAAAAATCAATCTTTATTATTCTAATTTTAAGCATATTTTAATAAGTTTCCAGCTTGTTTAAATGCTACATAATGTCTTCATTTCATGGAGATAAGTTTTATAACCCTCCATTCCATGAAAATGCTACTTATATGTCCTCTTACCAGCCATACCAAACAAAACAACTTGTTGGTTTCATTCCAAATGACCCTATAACAATAAGTTATCAGCATACTTATCATGTTTTCCACCCACCCACCCTTGCTCAATCTTCTTGTCAACCTTTTAATCATCCCCAAGAAGTCATTTCTATGCCAAACCAGTATGGTTGCTTTCCTAGCAAGCCCCAAAATATTGACAATATGGTGATTAATGACATCAAAAGCGTATTGCTAGACTTCAATAAGCAGTTGAGTGACATCAAGAGACAACAAGAGTTTGATTTGTAGCAAGAAGAGTTGGCTTACCAAGCCTATTAATACCAACAGGATATAAATGCATAGAGGAAGCAATATGAAGATTATCTTACAAAAGAGATTTATGCCAAACAAGAGCAAATGAGTTTGTTGCTTGCCCAAGTACAAAGGCTTGAATCCCAATCTTCCTCTTGCATTCCAAATCAGCCTGTGAAAGAGGAGGTTCCCAAGTACAAAATTCCAAGCTTCAAGCAAGGTATGCCTCCTAAGTCTTCAAGTCAATCTTTTGAGCTTAAAATTTTGAGTTTTAGAGATCTAAATTCTATGCAAGAGTTTGAACATAAGCAAGAGAATCCTTCTCTAAAACTTACACATCCTCACAAAACCCAATAAGACCTTTATAATCAGCCTTCTTGTCCTAGCACCATTCGCCTTTGCAAAGATGGGCCCATTGTCTACCAAGATAGTTTAGTGAACAAGAAGAGGAGGTGTTTGGGGAAGAAAAAGAAGAATTTTTTGCTATTCACACCCTTGAACATGAGGTAGAAAATGCAAAAATAGACATTTTGCTAAGGGATGATCAGTATGATCAGCTAGGACAATAGAATGAAAGGCAAGCAAGAGGTGTTGAACGTGAAGTGTTGATCGATTTATTTGATGGACTCCCATCTTTTGTTGAAGATGAGAATATACCTATGTCAACAAGTCAGTTGGGATAGCAAAATGAAAAGCAAGAAGGAGATGGTGAAGAAGAAAGTTCTACACTATGGTTTGATGAGCTACCTTCTTTTGTTGAACAAGATGAAGACATGCACATGTTTACATCAACATCAACTTCGGGACAACTAGAGGATACAAATAGTCTTGATAAGGTGTTGATATACCAAGAGAAAAATGAGGACAATGTTGTTTTGAAGAGTGTGAATGTTGACATACATGAGGAGAACAAGCTAGAAGTTGATGAAGACTTTTTTTCGACACCATAGAAGACTTCTATTCAAATCTTGATGTCAAGATTTTACCTCTTGAATCAAAAAACTATGAGTGGCACAAAATAGAGGAGAAAGCAACCATGTTTTCATTTGAACAGCATGAACCAAATCATTCCAAGGTGCATAGCATTAAAGAAGCAGTCCAAAAAGAATAAGCCAATAATGAGAGTTTGAAGTTTGTTTGTTTGAAGGTGTTTTACTATTTGCATCTCCACATAATTATTGACTTGTTATTGGTATATGTACTTCATGAGTGTACACCTTGTGTGGATGATTCTAGTATATTTGTACATTATTGAACCTTCTTTATATTGTTTTGATTTGTTGGCGTTGTCTACCTAAGTCAATCTTTTATATATTGACCTATGTAAAAATGTAAATTTTTCAAGTGATGACATGTCATGCAATGAGGTATTTCCCTTGAATTAATGTAAATGAATTTATTTCTTGCCAAAATATGATTTTTTTAATTGTTATTTGAGATTTATACCTTACAGAAGTATTGCTTGAGAAGAGGTAATAGATTATCCTTCTCTAGAATTTTTTTTAATTTTGAAAATACCATTGTGCGAGATCTATCTAGACTAGATTGCTTCTTATTATGTTGAGTCATTATGTGAAGTACATAACAATAGCTCGAAGGAACCAAAATATCTAATAAACTAATGGTTGAATTTGATAAAGATGGTGATGATTTACACTCTCATGATGCATATGTCTCGAGTTGGTGTTTAGAAATTTTAGATAATGCATTTTTAGATAAAATCACTTCCATAAATGATCATCGAGAGGTTTCTTTGTCTCATAGCTTTCATAAATGATGTCCGATCTAGGGATTGGTTTCTTTTTACACGAAAAATCAAGTTCATTTCTTTTTATGCGAAAAATCGAGTTCGAGATGGTATGGTGTTTAGTGGTATGCAGGAATATTCTAATGACAATACATAGAATAGTGGTAATTTAGTTCAACATGCCTCGAGATATACAATGCAAAGTGGCTATTTGGGCATTATTCAGAGAGTTTTTGCATGACATCATCTTTGATTCTCTCACCATGGCAATAGTAAGCTAGTAGTTGGGTCTATAGATGCTTCTCACGTATTGTCCATTGTTTCATAAAGGCATTTATTTCTCTCAACCTATCAATGGTTTTGCATGACCATTTTGGAGAAATTCGAGGAAGGTAAATTCTTACCTTGTACATAGATTAAGTAGGAGTTTTCTTCTTGTCCTATTTATTTTGGTCTTTGTTCTTTTTTTGTGTGTGCTATTTTTGGTTTATATTAGTTTCTCTTTGCCAGTCATACTTTAATATTGTATTGAAAGAAGTGTTGAAATTTATAATTTGTAGTATGAGGAAGATGAGGGTGAATCTAGTAGTTCTTAGAGTAATGAAGAGGATTATATTTCTTCATATTCAAATGTTGATCATCATCATATACAATCTAAAAAAATTCTACACGCGATATTGGAGAGATTATGTTGTAAAGAAATATTAAGACAAGAACTAAGTCAAATTAAAGAGGAAACAAGTAGAAGTGGGATGTACTAGGTTATTTTAATAGAGAGAAAGGTATCAATACAAAATATCATACAATAATGTCAGGGGAAAAGATCTAATGGAGATAAAACTCAAGGAACTAATGGCTAACAAAAGGAAATAGGAATACAAGTTTTTTTCATGACTCTAGGACATAAGACATATAAATGTAACAAGAATATTTGAAATCCAAAAAAAGGATGGTGAAATAATAAGGAAGGAAGATCAAATTAGAAAAGGGGTGATGGACTCTTTTAGACTACCACTAGCAAAGGATAGGGAGGATGATCACGATGCTATGGATAGATTTTCAACATATCACTAGGATTTTGAATTTTCTTAGGATAATTTGTAATTACATGAGATAACCCAAATATCAACATTTTAAGGATTTTCCTTTTGGATTTTTCCTATAATTATGTAATACTTCCAAAAAAAAATCTCTTTAATTTTTAAATATTTTATTGCTTAGAACATATCTTCTTGTAACAAAGGCTATTTACCATAACAATAACACTTTCACGTTTACTATTTATTAATACTTTTTATCATGACATTGTCCTACCTTCTAATTAATAATTGCATTCCAATTTGAATTTTTTTTAAATTGGAAAAGATTGAACTAATGACTTCTTTTGACCTCCAACTTTAGGCCAACTCCCTAATATCCTCATGAAATATTCCTACTTTTAACATTTCCCAGACCGGACTTGACATTTCCCATCTTAAAACGGATGCCTACTTGTGATTGATGAAGGGGTATTTATAACCCAAGGAGGTCGTTACAAAGTAATGAGGAGACGTAAGGGAGAATCCTGAGAGATAAAGATAACGCTATCCTAAGAGATAAGAAAGACAGACCTTCTTAGACATACCCATCTATCCACTTTGGGTGACGCTTGGACACATGCAACATGAGGGATTTGCATGTCTTGTCTAAATGATGAAATAATGAGTTCACATGTGTTGTCTGTTGGATCCCCAAAGGAAAAGATATTAGAGATCACGTTGTGGATGAGACGAAGAGACTTTGTAGCCTGAGAGGAAGATCTCATGATGAAGATAAACCTTTTTGTAGATTTAAAGCAAGTGGAACTTCATGTGAAAATCTCTTATAGTTCTCCAGTAAGAAAGGTACTGGCAAAAGCAAGAAAAATACCTTAAGGTCCTCTGAGTCACTCGCTACCTAGTGTGCAAAGAGGTTAACATGTACTTTTCCTGTAGTGATCGTTGTTAGTGGAACAATCATATTTGAGAAAGTGGGAACACGTATCTCCAAGGGATTGGTGCTATAGTAAGGACACTATATTCTTTACTACAGTCAAAGGGAGGTGCAGTCCCTGGGAGAAAGTTAAAAAGTCCCTTGGTTCTCAAATCATCTCACTTTGGAGGAACTCATTATGGAAAAATGCTGGTGATCTGTGAAGATTTGAGCTTTGGGAAAGAAGAAAAATCAATAACTTGTCTAATTGATGAAGATTAAGCGGATCCATTTATCTATGCTCTCTTTAAAGAGGGTAATGATTTAATCATTAAAGGATATATACAAAATTTCTGCTATATCATGGAAAGGCTTCTGAATCTTTCACTTGGCCTTGACTGCAACCTTGTTTGTTGAGATTTATGAAGCAAGCATGGGCATTTTCAGTTCCCCCAGTATGCTGGATTGTCATGTCCATTAGAGTGATGTTAACTCTCCTGTTCTTGACTCCACTCTTTCTCCAGAGTTGCAAGCTTATGGTGAATAAAATTGATTTTTTTTAGTCTACATGTTGAAGCTTAGTCGAGTGAGAAATTGCATCTCAATCAAAGCTTGCTCAATCAACTTTCGAGAACAGTACAGATTTGGGGAAAGCGTCAACAAGTACTTTTAAAGAGAACATACTTGTTCTAGAAGAGGAGAAGGCAATAGCAGCGATATCCAAAATTTCAGATGTTGGGTTGGCCAAGTTATTTGACCAAGGAAAAACTCATGTCAACACTAAGGTGGCAAAATTCACACAGTGAAGACAATGCAGGCAGAGATGGTTTATCAGTTGGAATGGGCATAACATTTGTATGAGAAGAAAAGGTTGATGGATTTAGTTGATGTGAATCTCAAAAACTCAAAGCTACATATGAAGTATAAAAGATTAAAGGAAGGAAAGTTTAGTGAAGTTAACGAATATATTGAAGAGCAAAACAAGAATCTTATTGCATATGCAGAAGATCTGTTCTTACAATGAATGGCTGAATATATATTCATGCAAAAACTTTGCTATGGAATCGAGCACATTGCTCAGCAGGAGTTGTTTGAAAAAACATGAAGGGCGAACAAGAAGTTGAGATTGTTAGAACTGGAAAAGGTAGAGTGGAAAAATAATTTGTTTGTGTAGGAAAATTCACTGCCAGAATTCACCGTGGGAAAATTCATTTCAAGGAAAATTCACCACCAGCAATTCATTGCATTAAAAGTTTGCGATTAATTTTCTTGGCCGTGAATTGCTGGTGGTATATTTTTCTTGAGGTGAATTTGTCACGGCGGTGAATTTTCCCGCAGTGAATTGTTGGCGGTGAATTTTCCGACCGTCAATTGCTGACGGTGAATTTAGAGCTCAAAAATGAGGTGACGAGACTTCAATCATTGTTGTCAGATTGTGTGGAAGTGAGCAAGAAAGATTTAGAACTTTAATGTGTTATGTCAATACTGTAAGGCTGATTGTTCTATTATCTAGGGATAGTTTTCTGTCTTCCAAGATATACACTCCATAAATTGCGGTGGTAACCTAGTCTCATAGTGTGCTGGCTTAGAATCGAATTTGGTTGTCCACAATTCTACCTTGGGTTTCAATATAGTTGTCAAGATTGTGGCCATAATAACAGAGTTGATTGTGGAGCATTCACCAGGGCTCCTGTTGTTTAGGTTGGACTGTTGGGATGTTGGATTGTGATGTCAGTAATATTGTGCTTCTGGACGTTAACCCACTATCAATTGAATTGAAAACTTTTTGTGATGTAGTGACAAAGATCATTTCATAGAATACCATTTTACCTATTTTGAAATCAGAGGTATTTTCCATAGCAGTCTGTGGCTAAACAAGTGTTGAAATCAATGTTTTGGAAGGGGAACGAGAGTTTGTCTATTGGTAATTTCCACTTACTCCTCGAGGTGTAACTGATATAGAAGTTAAATTTGGCATTGATACAAATGTTATTTTCTCGGTCATTGTGGTAGACAAAGGCATTAGAAAGGAGCAAGTTGTTACAGTAACCTAATGGAAGCACCCTGCCTACTGATGAGGATTCTTGACCTGAGATATTAATTTTTATGAAGAGTCACATCTTTTAAACATGGTAGTTGGAGGTAATTTGAAAGGGGTTTTTTCATAATAAAGTGAAAACTTAAATTTCAAGGAACAGCTACAGGCGAGCGGGGAAAAGTTATAAAAGTAAGTTTTATTGGTAAAAAAAAGCGGGATCTTTTTGCTGCTCTGCAACAGAGAGAGCTTTGCTCAGGGAAAATTTAGAATCCGTGAGTTCTAGTTGGTTTTACAAAAGATTCATATGCTTTATTTTCGCACTTGATTTGCGAATGATATGGAAGGTTGTGTGCTTCCCTAGTTACACTCTCTTTCTTTCTTCATTTTTCTTATGGAATCTCTGTTGCGTTCTTATGTCCCATAGTTAGATTTTTTTTCTCCATTTACTTTTTTATATTTTATGATTAAAAGTACTTAAAAATCTTTAAAAGTTCATCATATCAGGGAGTTGTCTCTCTCAAATGCATAGGAAAATCATTAATTTCATAATGATTTCTCCAATTGTTGGTGCATTTGTGTTGCTATCTATTGGATGAGTTCAGTAATCTTCGCAGTGATAAAACTGTTTATCAACAAAATCCTATTTTCTAAATCAAAATTATTTTTTTCTAAACCACCAAAATAGTGGGAAAAAACACTTTTCTCAAATATATAGAATTGTCTAGGTACTTGGATGATTGTTTGAATACTACTTGAGGCTTTTAGAAAAGAATCATTGATCCAAAAAAGAGATGTTGTAACAAAATAACTTGCACAAGAGAGAATATAATATGAAATATGTTACAAATAATCGATAATACTTGACAATAATAAACCACTTTGAGGAGGATAACCTTAAAAAGGTTCCAAGAAGAACACAATTTGTAATATAGTGATCATAAACTAACTACTAGCTCCTATATATACCCTATTTATGCCTTGGATGTCATCCAAGACAACTTAACTACATATAAGACTATTAACAATCATATAACTTAAATAAGAGTTAAGTTAGCCACAAGCCAACTACTCATAACCCTATGCACATTGTAGGATTAAGGGCACACAATGCTCCCTCTTCAAGGAAGTGTTGTCCTTAGCACTAATCAACTATGGATGATTTTACACAAAATCCTTATGTTTTGATGTAGCATCTTCAACTAGAAAATTCTTCCATTCAATCAAATACTCTATGATTGCCCTTGTCTACAACTCTTAATGCATGTTTGAAGAATTCTCTCAAGATAAAAAATTATTTTTCCCTCCTCGGCAAGCTCTAGTAACTCACTATGTGTTGTAACTCTTTTTCCAATAACCTTATTCAAGCATGAAACACGGAAGACTAGATCTATTTTTTGACATAAATAAGGTTCCCAATTTGTTTATTACACTATCAATCTTCTGAAACACCTTATGAAGACCATAATACTTGGGTGCAAGTTTGTTATCTTTTAGTTATTGTTGTAGTGGCATTTGATTATATGGTTGTAATTTCACAAATACCTAATATCCCACTTCAAAATTCCTTTCACTATAACAACAAATTGCTTTATTGTGTTGCCACATCTTGTGTCATGATTATTATGAAAGTAATAACTAGTAGCCCAATGACACAATAAACAACAAAAAATAAAAATCTTGAAATATTTAATTCTTGTAAACAAAGAAAATCAAGTTTGAGAAATCCTTATTGAGTATCTTAGCATGATATACTTTCTTCTAAGGTTTTTCATACCCCACATATTCCACAAAATATGGGAATCCAATGCTATGTTCTTGTTATCAAACTCATCAAAATCTTGATAACTATTCTTATAAAAATTCATCTATAAGTCTTTTCGATAACTCATAGCTTTCAAGTTGGAACGTTGGGCTATGGAATTGGAACTTATTCAATACATACCCACCTTTTTCCATTTTATGACTTGGATTGTAAGATCTTCTAGCATTTTCTAAAGAAGAAATTGTCTGAGTAGAGTCTAGTTTGAGAAGACATAACATTAATATAAAAATATGTTTTAGTGAAGCTAAAAACTAACATGTATAGTTATATCTAGAAGCACTTTCTACTTGTGTTTTATTAGATCAAGTCTTGCTCAACTCTTTGGAGGATTCACCAATAGGTTTTGAAGCAACAACCTCTTTTTCCTTGCTAACATGCTTTGAAACTTATAGGCTAGTGACTTGGATCTAAGGTCTACCAAAAATTGGTCTCTTTGCTTTGTTGTTGTGATTATTCTTTGTACTGCCTATTCTAGTCCAACCTTCCTCATTCTTTTGAGGAGTGACTCCAAAAGGCTTAGTTTTTGGCTTGGTTCACTAAGTGATAAGGGGACAATATATGATCTCATGCTTAAAGGATTGGCACTCGTAGCATGTGTTGGGAAAGTTGAGATACATGACTCTTTGATTAAGATATTTCTGATCACCAATATGGATGTCAATAGAGTCTTTAAGGTCCTAGACAAGTTTATCTTCAACACAAACCCTTTGTTGGTGATGAGTGGGAAAATGTATATCTAGCTCAACATGAACAAATTGACCTAAAAGGTCATCATATAGTAAAAAAATGTTGGAGAGGTAGAAGGAGACTAGGAAACTCAACCTGGATAGAGACTTAGAGGACATGCTCCTTAGAGACTATAGAGTCTTAATTCCATGGGGAAAGACCACTAAGGAATTGTGAATATATCAAGGATCATGTTAAAAAATGATTTTCACAAATTTTACCTCCAAAAAATAAAAAAGGGAAAAAACTTAGTGAGATTTTGAACAATTTCAACATGAACTCCATAAGGGACCCAGATGGAACTAACCCAATTTTTTAACATGTTTCGTAAGGGATTCTACCCATAAAACTGTTACATCCCACCCTAGATGCTTAAAAAACACCTTTTACTTTTTTGCAATTATGACAAATGAATGATCCAAATTTTTATTTAATAATGGATGATATGATTAGATCTTTTGTGATTGAGTTCTTTTTGAGCAATGAGAATTATGCCATTAAGATATGAGCTATGATTTATTTCAGAAGGAATAAATTGCATTTTGATGCCCTAGAAAAATAAAAGTTTATTTTCAGTAAATGCATAGATAGAGAATATGCAATGGAGATTTTATGATATTTAGATGTCAGACTAATTTCCATTTGTTTGGAGTTTCACGTAGGGTGGCACGTACCGCAATCTTCAAAGGAGGGAAAGTATCATTTGAGTAGAGAGGCAATGTTGGGATGCTCTGGGAATTGCCATATAAGCTAGGGTTAGGTCAAAAGGATCTAGGAACCCTAGAAGTGTGTAATAGAAGTCTTGTGTGTGATGTTTTGGATGTGGTGTTGTCGTAAGTAGTTTTAGGGTTTCGAAAACCAATTTCCCTATTTTCTTATTGTTAAAGAAATTAAACCAAGCAAGCATATATGCACATGTAGGAGGAACCTAAGTACACCACTGTGAGTATACGCATATGGACACAAGCGCATCATAGCAGGTGAATTTACGAGCCTAAGATCATGCATATGCACATACGCGTATTGTTGCTTTCAGGGCTAAACGTGTGCATGGATGACTGTTCAGTTTAATGTATTCCCTTCCTGATGGGAACCTTATTTTTGGCATATGAATCCGTCGATGAGATATTACTACCTTTTGAGCCTTAAAATTGTGCCAGTTGGCCTTACTAAATATATATTACCATTATTTATTCTACTACAAGCAAGTATAATAATGATGCATGATATCGCCTGGAGACATTTTAATATGAATACCTTCTCAAGGTTGATAGACCAACACTTTAAATACATAAGTATTTAATTGATTATATTTTATTCAAAAATGAATATTTTATTTAAAATTTAAAAAAGAGGAAGTTATATTGGTTTGCCACCAATTTTGTTGTGGTAAAGATTTAAATATTAAAATATGTAATTATAACCCTCACTTTTGAAAGGAGGGGAAAAGCCATCTTAAGTAGATGGAATGAGTGTATCCTTATTGGATTTAATTAAATCAAATCTATTATTGCCACATTCATGGTCGTTGGCTAAAATCTTGCTAACGCAATTCCTTAATTTTAGTCAAAGGAGGTGTGGAAGTTAAGAAAATCTAGCACTGCTTTATCCGTCTCCTTTAAACTCGTCTTTTGATTTTATTTTGGGAGTTATGAAGGTTCGATTTACATCTTATGGAGGGAGTTAGAGAAAATTTAGGGGAGGTTACCATAACTACCTTGAAACCTCTCGACCTGCTTTAGTATTGTTTTGTTTTGTCAAACAAACGTATAATCTGGGGCAAAAAGAGAAGATTTGATGGTTTTGAACTAAGAGGAGGAGATTAGTCGAAGTTGAGAAAGGAGAACTAACATAAGCACGAAATTATTATAAAAGAAATAATAAATTTGGCATCTACAGCAAGGGCTGAGTTTGAGCTAGGAAATACTTGAAGTTGTGCTCTCACAACACCCACCTTTAGAAATTTCAACTTCAAAATTCTATATCAGGCACGTACTACTTTTGAGTAAATTATGTATGAGAAATAAGTGTTTTCTTGGTAGAAGAAATCTTCATGAGAATATTACAGCATATGTTTTTCATTCTCTTAAATCAATATAAATTCTTTTGGAACCAAGAAAAGTTCATGGAAATATTGATGCATGTGTTTCTTTCACTTAAACAGATATAATTGTTATTGTTGAATCTATTTTTTATAGTGTGCTTTAATTTGTAAGATGTTTATTAGGTCTTATTAGACGAAATCTGCAGCTACGGATTCTTGGCACCAAACCATCATATTGGTTACTTGAAAAGAGCTTATGTGGGCTAAATTTGTAGCTTGTATTTGATTTTTCAATGTTTTGTTTAGCATGAAATGTCAAGAAAACAAGAAGGTTAACAGTAAGCTTAACCGAGAAAATTGACAATGTAAAACAATGACAAGAATTCAAAGTACTAGAATGAACATGCAAATGTTTAAACAATGTATGAAAGAGTTTTTCAGTTACAGGAAAAAGAATTTTTTGTTGTCGATGGAGAAGTAAATTTCTGGTTATGTTGTATACTACTAGGTATCTTGTCATCCATGCCATTTAGATGGTCAGAATGTGTTAAATGTAATGTAAACACAAAAATTGTCTAGAGGGTTGAAAAGGTTTTTGTTTTGCCTTCTTGGTTTAAAAATCCTGTTATGTACTCTAATAGGAGTGTAAGTTTTAAGCTGAAACTATCAGCCATGAAAGCTTGAAGGGCTTCTTGAAACCCTAGTTTAATGTACAAAGGTCACACATGGCAGGTGGCCAAGAAGGGTGTATTTTCTTGTAAAACCTAATTTAGGTCAAGAGAGTTTTCCCTAGGATAGGTGTCCATTGTAAGAGTGAAGGGCGAAGAGAAAGTCTCTCAAAAGCCCTAGATTAGAAGAGTTTTCCAAGTCAAGCAGAGTGGGTGAGTCTATACAAAAGTACAAAACTATGGCCATAGTCTAGGTACAGGTGCCACTGACTGCACTTTAGTACTCACAGTAACCTAGATACCTAACTAACCAAAGTTTCCAACTTAGTAGGAAGGTATCCTTAGTAGCATGGCAAAGTCAATTAGGTAGGGTTTACCACCAGAGCTCAAATGGCACTTCTTGAGGGTTTCCAACATTACCTTTCATAAGAAGGGAAGGGCCTCTTCCAATTAGGAAGGTGTGTGGGGGACCGTATGAGTCCATAGTTGGCAAAAAAGCACTCAGATGATGCTTTCCCTCACATGTAGATGGTGAGTCAAGTCTTGGAAGATGCAAAATCCAGATGAGGAATTCTAATCTCTTACCTTTGTAACTCTTGTTATAGTACTTGAATTTCTAAATTCAATATTCTTCATGTTCTTTAAGTAGAAGACTATCTTATTATTATAGCACATTTGGTTGCATCTTACTATGTTGTTTTTCAAAAAAAATGCTCTAATTGAATGAGACATCTTATTTGTTTTTAAGTTCAAAGTATTTGTTTGTTACATGTGGTATCAGAGCGTGGTTGCACGCTAGGCCTAGCCTCTGAGTCCATTCCAAAGTTATAGATTTATGTTTTGTAAAACTAATGTGAACCATTTTGTGTCAGACATGGTACGAACCAAACAAACTGCACATAATTCTATAGTAGGGAATGCTCACTACTTGCAGTGTAATAAGGAGTGAGAAGCATTAACCAAGTCCGTAGAAGGAAAGAACATTGAGGGTGAAGATTGGCTAAAGGAGAATGAGACCTTCATTCACACTATGGAAAGGATTCGTGATGTAAAGACTAAAATAAAGTGGTTGGAGAAAGTGACTACCAACATCCAAGCTAACTTGGATAGGAAATTACCCCCAACATGCCATATACCTAGTGAGAATAGTTGTAATAACCTGATAAAGAAAAAAAGGAAAGACGAGGAGCACCTACATGTGCAACCCCCTCCTGAAATAATTGTAATAAGTTGCAACAACTCTAAGGATTACACACCTCTGACACTCTAACTAAAGTGGAAATATATATATATGTATGCCAATGTTGCCAATAAATAAAACATTTATGCAAATGTTGATAAATAAAATGCTTATGTGCATGTTGAATACATCTTGTGCAAAGTAATATTAAATTTGCAAATTTAAGTAGCAAAACTTATGTTGTGTTAATTGATGCATTAATGCAAATGGAAGGGCTTTAAACCTTAATCTAATATAATGTTTAATTGTAACTTTAGGTAGAAGATAACCTTAAAAGGTGCTTACACACAGTAACCTTGAAGGGAGACGTGAAGTAGGTCAAACCTATGGTAACATTGAAAATAAGATAGATCAATAGTTGGCACTCCTTCAAGATACCAGGGCTCGAGTAACCCACCTGGAAATGGAAAGAGCCAAGAAGGAACCCTCAAGGGAAGGTGACAGGTCGAAAGTCACTATGAGAAATCTATACCAAGTGAACAGGAAGATGAAATCGTGGGGGGGAAACTCATAACTCTGGAAAAGACCGGATCACTCTGGAGCTATCACGTGACATGAGAAAAGTGACTCCCCCAAAATTTGATGGGGCAGAATCTAGTGATGTTGCGGAGTCATGGTTGGTGGAAATGGAAAAGTATTTTGAGATTAGAGATTACACTGAGGACAAGAAGGCGTTGTGGGGAGCTTACTAGTTATTTGGAGAAGCATCCACATGGTGGACAAGCAAGAAGTTGGAATTAGGAAAAAAGGCCAAGGGATTGGCATGGTCAAAAATTGTGGCCATATTTAGGAAGAGGTGACTACCTCAGCTATTTTATGATCAGAAGCTAACTGAATTTCAAAATTTGACACAGGGAGACCTTTCAGTAAACCAATATTGGGAGAAGTTCATCTATCTCCTAAAGTATGCTCCCCAATACCATGGAGATGAATATTTTTGAGTCTAAAAGTTTATATTAGGGCTAAAACCCCAAATTGGGGGACAAGTGGATTTTTTGGGACCAACTTCTATGGATCAAGCACACAAAAAAGCAATCAAGCAAGAAAAAAGGCTGCAATACATAGCTGCAAATAGGGAGAAGAAAAAGAAGGATAAGTTGTCCATGACTCCTAAATCCTTTACGAAGAAAGGAGACAAGCCTAACTTCCAACATAAAAATGATAAAGGTCACCGAGATCAGAAGGGTGGAGGTTGAAGGGATAGGAAAGGTGGGAACAATCAAAACAATAACAATAAGAAGAGTTGGGATGTTGGGAAACCCACCGAGAGAAGGGGTTCACCGAAGGATGTTTCATGTGTGGTGGTGACCATTATGCAAATCAGTGCCCCACGAAAATAGTCGGACCATCCCCTCAAGGAAATCAATTACCATCTCAACAAGTTGTGTTCCAGCAGTGCATACATGCAATAGTTGATAACAAACAAGTTGAATATCAGATAACTCCAATTGAAACTTCAGGTAAGTTGTTTGGAATCCCCATTTCAATTCTTATTGACACAGGAGAAACCGAATGCTTCGTATCTCCTAGGGTTTTGAACAATATATCTAGAAAGGATGGTTACATGCAAAATAATTAGTCAGTAAAATATGCAAACTAGTCAAAGGCTCAAGTAGAGCAATGTTTATTTAAGGCTCGGATTGATTTACCCAATTTGTCAACCGAAGTAAACCTTTACGTGGCTCCCCTAGGTACTTATGATGTAATCCTAGGAATCAATTGGCTATGCAGACACATAGCCCAAGTAGATTGTTTTTCTAAGACGATGGAATGTCTAGATGACCTAGGGCATAAGGTGTTCATTCAGGGAACTGTAAGGCCAGTCAAGATAAGGCAGATTTCTGCCATGTAAGTAAAAAGGGCCAAACGTAAGGGTTGTCAGTTATTTGTAGTCAAGATGGAGGAAATAGTAGAGCCAAGTGAAACCCGAGAAATTATTTTCTTTGATGATTTAATGTATTATGAATCCTAGAAAACAACAATAGGGGATTGTGAGAAAGTATCGAAGAGGAAATATTTTGAATGGGATAAGTATCCCTACCTTGGGGATTATGCTAATGTCTTCCCTGAAGAATTGCCTAGTTTTCCACCCAAAAGAACTTTTATTTCACTATTGATATATAGCCAGGGGTTGAACCAATATCTAAAACCCCTTATCATATGATGACAACTGAATTGATGGAGTTAAAAGCTTAGTTGTAGGAACTTCTTGAAAAAGGTCTAATTTGACCTAGTGTTTCACCTTGGGGAGCACCAGTAATCTTTGTTAAAAAGAAGGATGGTATACTTAGGTTATGTATTGATTATTAGATGCTCAATAAGGTAACCAGATCAAGAATAGATATCCCTTACCACACATAGATGATCTTTTTAATCAAATGCGAGGGGCAGTAGTGTTTTCTAAGATCGACCTTCAATCAGGCTATCATCAACTAAGGTTGAAGGAGGACATCCACAAAATAGCCTTTAGAACTAGATATGGACATTATGAATTCATTGTATTACCCTTTGGGTTAACAAATTCCCCAGCTACATTTATGAACTTAATGAACAATGTGTTCAGGGATTGTTTAGACAAGTTTGTGCTGGTGTTTTTAGATGATATTCTGATATACTCCAAGAATGAAGAAGAACACCTTCAACATTTTTGTTTTGTGCTTCAACAACTGAGATAAAATAAACTTTACAGTAAATTGTCCAAGTGCTCATTTTTCTAGAAAGAGGTACAGTACTTAGGGCATATAATATCCGCAAATGGAATTGTGGTAGATCCAGCAAAAATTAAGGCCATTTTGGAATGGCCAGAGCTAAAGAATGTGCAGGAGATCTAAAGTTTCATGGGGTTGGTCAGATACTATAGAAAATTCATGGGTAATTTCTCCTGAATTGCATGTCCCATCACATCTCTTCAAAGACAAGGGAAAATATTTGTCTGGATAGATAAGTGTCAGGAAGCTTTTGAAATTTTGAAAGAGAAGCTAACAACAACACCAGTACTACAAGTACCAGACCCAAAAGGACATTTTTTGGTCACCACAGATGCCTCAGGTGAAGGTTTGGGTGGTGTACTCATGCAAGATGGAAGATTCATTGCCTATGAATAACAGAAATTGAAAAACTACGAACAAAACTATGCTCCCCATGATCTCAAATTGGCTACAATAGTGCACGCATTGCAAGTTTGGAGGCATTACTTGTTGGGAAAACCCTTCGAATTTAGATTTGATCATCAAGGGTTGCAGTACCTATTTACTTAGCCAAATCTAAATGCTCAACAAAGAAGGTGGCTTGAGCTAATATTAGAATATGATTTTGAAATCAGCTACATCAAAGGGAAAGAGAATTGAGTAGAAGATGCTCTTAGTAGAAGGAGGCATATATCCTCTATATTGACGATTCAAAAAAACCTTTGAAATCAGGTACGTCAATCCTCAGAAGGTTCAATGAATACTATAAATAGGTTAAACAAGCCTTATTAAAATATCCTCAAGATCATAGATATGATGGTTTCCAGTTCAATACTGACATGGTGCTTAGGTACAAGGGAAGGATGTATATTCCAGACTCAAGGGAGTTAAGAAAGTTGGTTCTTCAAGAAGCTCATAATGTGCCCTATTCCAGACATCTAGGAGTAACTAAACTTGTGGCAGATATTAGACCATTGTACTTTTAGAAAGGGATGCCACAAAATATGTGGCAAAATGTTTAGAATGCCAAAGAGTTAAAGCGAAACATCAACACTCGGCAGGATTACTTTATCCACACAAGATTCCCAAGTGAAAGTGGAAATTAATTAACATGGACTTTGTGCAGGGGCTTCCAATGTCTAGAAATAGGCACAACACAATTTTGGTGGTAGCAGATAAGCTTACTAAGGTAGTGCATTTTATTCCAAGGAACCTAACAGATGGGGCAACCATTATAGCAAGGAAATTCATGCAACAAATATTCAGGTTGCACGGGGTTCCAGAAAAGATTATTTTTGACAGGGATACCAAAATGACCTCCAGATTTTGGCAAACACTTTTTACATCCCTTGGAACCCAGCTAAATATAAGCTCATCATATCACCCAGAGATAGATGGTTAGATGGAAAGGGTGAACCAAGTACTAGAAGACCTTCTAAGAGTTTACTGCATGGATCAATAGTACAAGTGGGAAGATTATCTTCCACTTGTCGAATTTTCTTACAATAATACATATCATTTTTCCATTAAGATGGCACCATTTGAGGCATTATATGGGTGCAAGTGTCGCACTCCTATATGTTGGGATAGGCTAGAAGATAGGATTAGCCTTGGCCCCAAAATGCTCTCAGAGATGGAAGAACAGATCAAGATGATTAGGAAAAGATTGGCAGAAGCCAATGATAGGAAAAAGAGTTATGCAAATGCCAAAAGAACTCCTAGATGGTTTTCAATTGGAGACAAGGTTTTGTTAAGATTCAAACCTCAGAAAAGTGCCATTAGATTTGGGAAGTCTACAAAGTTAGCACCATGTTATGTTGGACCATTTGAGGTTCTGGAGGAAATTAATCCAGTGGCCTATCAGATTGCTCTACTACCAGTCTTGTCTAGAATGCACAATATCTTTCATGTTTCATACTTAAAGAAATATATTCCTGGCAGTAATCATGTGATTGATTGGAATGCCTTGCAGGTGTGGAATCCAGGAGTGGTAATGATATAGCCTATCAGGATGCTCGAGATGCATAAGATCTGTCTAGGCAACCGTGAAGTTACTCAATGCAAGGTCCAATGGGACCCATACACCGAGGATGGTGCCATCTGGGAAGATTTGCAAGATATTGAGCAAAGATTTCCTCATCTCTTGGAGGATTATGAAATTCCTTTTTAATCTTTATACATTGACCTATGATTTTTTTTAAGAACTTAAACATCATCGAGGATGATTACTCTTAAGGAGGGAGAGATGTTACATTCCACCCTAGATGCTTAGAAAGCACTTTTTACTTTTTTGCAATTATGACAAATGAATGATCCAAATTTTTATTTAACAATGCATGATATGATGAGATCTTTTGTGATTGAGTTTTGTTTGAGCAATGAGAATTATGCCATTATGATATGAGCTATGATTTATTTCAAAAGGAATAAATTGTGTTTTGATGCCCTAGAAAAAGAAAAGTTTATTTTCAGTAAATGTATAGATAGAGAATATGATATGGATATTTTATGATATTTAGATGTCAGACTAATTTTTGTTTGTTTGGAGTTTGATTCAAGGTAACACATACCGCAATCTCTTAAGGAGGGAAAGTATCATCTGAGTAGAGAGGCAATGCTGAGATGCTCTGGGAATTGTCATCTAAGCTAGGGTTAGGTCAAAAGGATCTAGGAACTCTAGAAGTGTGTAATAGAAGTCTTGTGTTGAGGTAAGTCTTTTGTGTGACATTTTGGATGTGGTGTTTCTGTAAGTGGTTTTAGGGTTTCAAAAACCAATTTCCCTACTTTCGTAGTGTTAAATAAATTAAACCAAGTAAGCATGTATGCACATGTAGGAGGAACCTAAGTACGCCACTACGGGTATACTCATATGGATGCAGGCACATTATAGCTAGTGAATTTATGAGCCTGCGATTGTGCATATGTGCATACACATATTGATGCATTTAGGCCTGAACATGTGCATGGATAATTGTTCAATTTAATTTATTCCCTTCCTGATGGGAACCTTATTTTTGGCATATGAACCCATCGGTAAAATATTATTGTACCTTTTGATCTTAAAATTGTGCTAGTTGGCCTTACTAAATATATATTACCATTATTTATTCTACTACAAGCAAGTATAATAATGATGCATGATATCGCCTAGAGGCCTTTTAATATGAATACCTTCTCAAGGTTGATAGACCAACGCTTTAAATACATAAGTATTTAATTGATTATATTTTATTGAAAAGTGAATATTTTATTTAAAATTTAAAAAAGAGAAAGTTATATTGGTTTTCTGCCAATTTTGTTGTGGTAAAGATTTAAATATTAAAATATGTAATTATAGCCCTCACTTTTGAAAGGAAGGGCAAGGCAATCTTGAGTAGACGGGCTGAGTGTATCCTTATTAGATTTAATTAAATCTGATCTAATATTGCCACATTCATGGTCGTTGGCTAAAATCTTGCTAAGGTAGTTCCTTAATTTTAGTCAAAGGAGGCATGAAAGTCAAGAAAATCTAGCACTACTTTATATGTCTCCTTTAAACTCATCTTTTGATTTTATTTTGGGAGTTATGAAGGATCGATTTACATCTTATGGAGGGAGTTAGAGAAAATTTAGGGGAGGTTACCATAACTACCTTGAAACCTCTCGACTTGCTTTAGTATTGTTTTATTTTTTCAAACAAACGCATAATCTGGGGAAAAAAGAGAAGATTTGATGGTTTTGAACTGAGAGGAGAAGATTAATCGAAGCTGAGAAAAGGAGAACTAACATAAGCATGAAATTCTTATAAAAGGAATAACAAATTTGGTGTCTACAACAAGGGTTGAGTTTGAGATGGGAAATACTTGAAATTGTGCTCTCACAACACTCACCTTCAAAAATTTCAGCTCCAAAATTTTATATCAGGCACATACTGCTTTTGAGTAAATTATGTATGAGAAATAAGTGCTTTCTTGGTAGAAGAAATGTTCATGAGAATATTACAGTATATATTTTTCATTCTCTTAAATTAATATAAATGCTTTTGGAACCAAGAAAAGTTCATGGAAATATTGTTGCATGTGTTTCTTTCACTTAAACAAATATAACTATTCTTGTTGAATTTGTTTTGTACAATATGCTTGAATTTTGAAGATGTTTATTAGGTCTTATTAGACGAAATCTGTAGCTATAGATTCTTGGCGCCAGACCATCATATTGGTTACTTGAAAAGAGCTTTTGTGGGTCGAATTTGTAGCTTGTATTTGATTTTCCAATGTTTTGTTTAGCGTGAAATGTCAAGAAAACAAGAAGGTTAACAATAAGCTTAACCAAGAACATTGATATTGTAGAAGAATGACAAGAATTCAAAGTATTAGAATGAACATGCAAATTTTTAAACAATGTTTGAAAGAGTTTTTCAGTTACAGGAAAAAGAATTGTTTATTGTCGATGCAAAAGTAAATCTCTGGTTATGTTGTATACTACTAGGTATCTTGTCATGCATGCCATTTAGATGGTCAAACTGTGTTAAGTGTAATGTGAACACATAATTTGTCTAGAGGGTTGAAAAGTTTTCTATTTTTCCTTCTTGGTTTAAAAACCCTGTTATATACTCTAATAGGAGTGTAAGTTTTGAGTTGAAATTGTCAGCCATGAAAGCTTGAAGGGTTTCTTGAAACCCTAGTTTAATGTATAAAGGTCACACGTGGCAAGTGACCAAGAAGTGTGTGTTTTCTTGTAAAACCTAATTTAGGTCAAGAGAGTTTTCCCTTGGACAGGTGTCCATTGTAAGAGTGAAGGGCAGAGAGAAAGTCTCCTAGAAGCCCTAGATTAGAAGAGTTTTCCAAGTCAAGTAGGGTGGGTGAGTTTGCACAAAAGTACAAAACTATGGCCATATTAGGTGCAAGTGCTACTGACTGCACTTTAGTACTCACAGTAACCTAGATACCTAACTAACCAGAGTTGCTAGCTTAGTAGGAAGGTATCCTTAGTAGCATGGTAGAGTCAGTTAAGTAGGGTTTGCCACTAGAAATCAAATGGCACTTCTTGAGGGTTTCCAACATTACCTTTCATAAGAAGGGAAGGGCCCCTTCTAGTTAGGAAGGTGTGTAGGGGACCACAGGAGCCCGTGGTTGGTGGAAAAGCACTCAAATGATGCTTTCCCTCACATGTAGATGGCGAGCTAAGTCTTGGAAGACG
This sequence comes from Sequoia sempervirens, assembly GCA_007258455.2. Classification (NCBI taxonomy): domain Eukaryota; kingdom Viridiplantae; phylum Streptophyta; class Pinopsida; order Cupressales; family Cupressaceae; genus Sequoia; species Sequoia sempervirens. Next base: position 20,861,037 of record VDFB02026320.1, on the reverse strand, counting down.
CATAATCCAGATGAGGACTTATAATCTCTTACCTTTGTAACTCTTGTTATAGTATAGTTTGAATTTATGAACTCAGTATTGTTCATGTTCTTTAAGTAGAATACTAGATCTTACTGGTTATTGTTGCAGCAATGGTTGCATCTTACTATGTTGTTTTTCAAAAAAAAAATGCTCTAGCTAAATGAGACATCTTCTTCTTTTTTTTTAAGTTCAAATTAATGTGTTTGTTACAAAAACACCCCACTAATGTAAAAATATCAATCAACTTACATGCACTATCAAAATCATGAAGTGACAAAATAACATCAAAAGTAGAAGAATTACCTCAATTACCAATTTTACGATAAAATTTTGATGTACCTTTTGTAGCATCCTTCATGTGACTTCTTTTGATGTTTTTATAATATTCTAGTGTTATTATTTCATTGTATATTATCAACTTTATTAGTTTTAATGTTATGTGGAATAATTGTGTATTCAATTTTTATTGTGCTTGTATGTCATATATATGGTAATGACAAGTAATTATTAAATGTCAATTCTAACTTTTTATATATATGTTGTAACTAATAAATGCTACTAAAACTTTATGTGGCAATATGTGGTGTGCAACATGTATAGGTAATAGGGAAGGTGGACTAAGTTTTGGGAATGAAGCATTTCATCTTTTAGTCCAAGTGTATGAAAAAAGGATAATTAATAAATATAAAAATAATTAATTATTTAAAAATAAAGAAATAATTAGGATAATTTTGCATGCATAATATTATTGCTTTAATTTATTATTGTGATATTCAATTCTCTTTAATTATTTAATTTATAATAAATTCATTTTATTAGGGAATTAGAATATTATAATTTCTAATATAAATTCAAAAATAAACTCTTTCATTAAGAAGAATTGAAAATATATATTTTAATATTATTGTTTTTCAAATGCTTGTACATAAAAATATATATATATTTTTTCAATGTTATCTTCTTTTTGTTAGGAGTACTATATTGTATTTCATTTTCATTTCTATTCAAAAAAATTAAAAAGAAAGGAAAAATAATTAGTTTTATATTGTTTTTCTTCTTTTTATTATTATCGATTTTTTAAATGCAGGAGAATGAAAAAAAAAAATTGAAGTTTGAAGATTTTCAAAGTGGAGTTGAGGTATGGTTTTTTTTATAGAATTATGTAAAAAATATTTATTTTAAATTAATAATGAATATAAGTTGTTTGTAAGAAAAATTATCTTAGTTACTTGTTTGTGCAAAAAACAATAATATATATATTAAATGGTGGTCTGGGTATTTCTTATTTTCATATATATGATTCAAAACTATTTAATGAATATTTTTATCAAAAATTATATTTTAATTTGTTATATTTTATTTTTTATGATTAAAACAAGTTGAATTAATAATGAATATAAGTTGTTTGTAAGAAAAATTATCTTAGTTAATTGCTTGTGCAAACAAGAATAATATGTATTAAATGGTGGTCTCGTATTTCTTATTTTCATATATGTGATTAAAAACTATTTAATGAATATTTTCACTAAAATTTACATTTTAATTTATTATATTGTATTTTAAGGAATGAGGTCGAGATTGTGCCCTCAACGAATTGGGTGGCCTTGTCTTTTCCTTTTTTTCATTAACAATAGGGATATCTTGCAAACCAATCCAATGTCCGAAGGGTCGAGCTAGACTAGTCCCCTGCAGGGTGAATTTGGTGGCCTTGGCTCTTCCCCAACATCCGAAGGGGCGAGCTAAGGCAAGACTAGTCCCCTATAGGGGATTCAACAGCGTGCAAGCTAGTCTTAATTGTGAAATTCAGGAGCAAAGTCGAACCCAAAACCAATGGGGAGCAAACCCACGGCCCATGCCAACTCTGCTACCCGTGTGGACTAAGTGGCCTTAGCTCTTAGTCGAAGAGATTTAGCCTATGGCTCATGCGCCTGTATCAGGTTACAAAACGAATCTAGTTTTGATATAAAACCCTCCATCCAAAACTAAAACAAATTGAATGTGTTGTTTTATAAAACTCATTTAACTAATGTGAAAAAAATTCTCAATTATGGTAATTATAACTTTTCTTTTGTAAAAATTAGTTTATCCAATTTGTAAATAATGAACATGTATATGATCAAAATTTATATATTAATTAAAAATTAATATTAAAATCAATATATTAACATCTGCATCTTATATGCAAAAAATTTAATATGTCAATTTGTACTTTATTTTTTAAATATTTTATTAATATTATTTTTACTTTATAAAAATACATCTTTAAGAACTATTTATATATTTTTAATAATGTTATTAATATAAAAATTAAAAATAATTTATATTCTTAATTAAAAATTTAATATTTTATATTAAAATTATTTTAATGATAATTAACAAATTTACTTAAAAGAAATCATTTATTAAATGTTTTAGAATGTATTTAGATAATATTAGTTTATAAATATAAAATATACAATTATAAATCAATATATTAATATTTGTATAATTTTTTAATAATTAATATTTTTTTAATAAAAGGGGTAAAAACTTTATTGAATCTTTGAAACAAGCATTACATCAAAGACAAGGGTGCAAGCCCGAAAAAGGCAGAAAGAACAAACAGAGCAAAATTCTAAATCAACTAGCACCCTCGCCATCTTCAACAAGAACCCTCTCCAAATCCAGACATAGCTCCTAAGGGATATGAACCCTATCATCAATCCTCTAGTCATCCTCATGCTCAAAAGCCCATTTGGCCAAACAATCAGTTGTCCTATTCCACTCCCTTGGGATATGGACAAAAGACACTGTCTCCATCAAAGTGCCTATCTATAGAATTTTTTGCATCATCACCGCTAACTGTCAGCTAACATCGGACACCTTTTGTTCATTAAGCAAGTTAACCATGACCTAAGAATCTAATTCACAAATAACCCGACACCATCCCAACTCATAGGCCCATTTCAAAGCACAAAGGATCACCAAACCTTCCATAAGGTTGATAGTTTATAGACCCTTATGGATAGAAAAGAGGAAAACCACTGCCCCAGAAGAGTCCCTGCCAACCCCACCAATTCCAGCAGGTCCCGGATTTCCCCTAGATGAACCATCAGTATTAACCTTCAAAGTGCTAACTAGAGGGGGCTGCCAGTTCCCCAATCTTTGAACTCGCTGGCTCACTTTCCTACCTCTCGTACAAGCAAAATTTAGGGATAACCCGTAGATACCCAGCCTATCCACCATCTTTGCATCCCTTTTCTCCAGTGGCAACACCACATCTCCCTTAGCTTGAATCTTCGCCTGAATCATACCAAGGATTCTAAGCCACACCTATTGAATTTGCAAATTCTCCCCTTTGAAAATCCTCCTATTCCTTTCCAGCCACACCTGCCACAATATGAAAATAGGCCTAGCATGCAATGCATCCTACAGAAAGGGAGCCAACAAGGGAGGTCTTCCCAAACTAGTCCAGAAGTCCACCAACGAGGAGGCATGAATGCATGGATTGTTCCAAACTCCCCACCGAGAATGCTAGAGCTACAAAGTAAAAGGGCACCGAAAAAATAGATGAGAAGAATCCTCCTCACCTCTCCCACAAAGAATACACTTGGAGGGGCCTTGGAACCCACACTTCTAGATATTATCCCAAGTCAGACACCTATTCCAAGCCAAAGTCCAAATGAAGCAATTATACTTTGCCCAAGAAAACTTATTCCATACCCTCTTCCACCAAGGAACTTCCACCCCCTCGATCTTTTGAGAGAGCAACCTCTGGTAGCCAGAAGCCATAGTGTAATAACCTTTTTGGTTGGGTGACCATGCAAGAACATCCTTATCCCCGAGGGAGCTACACTGTCTGCCAGAGAGAATATTATGAATCACACACTCCTCTTCCATGCCCACCACCAGCCACTCATCGAAATTCTTCCACCTAGCACTCACTAGCTGCCCATTAAAGGAAAATGACTTAAAGTCACTCACCTACACCTAGCCAGCATCACTGAATCTCCTACTCAAGGTCACCAGGTGGGGAAAATAAGATATAATGGGGGGATAACCATCCCAAGAGTCATACCAAAATTTAATCTTCGTCCCACACTTACAAATCCAAAATAAGCCATCCTTGACAAGCTCAGCTCCTTTCTAGAGAGTGGCCCAAATAGTTGAACCCTTCCCCACCAAAGGTTAAGGAGGGATATCTTCCTGAGGAATATCCTAGAAATACTTATGGGAAAGAATCCTGGCCCAAATCTGATCCTGCTTAGTGCACCATCGCCAATAGAGTTTAGCTTCCAATGTTGTTCCTGCCACCGAGGACTGGCTCAGCCCCAAACCACCATACTGCTTAGGACAACACACAGTATCCCATCTAATAAGGCTCCATTTGGAAGACATCAAATAGCCATCCCAAAGTAATTTTCTTGCTAATGAGTCCAACTCCCTAACAAAGCCCATTGGGCCCACCTCAAGCATACACCGATAGATGGGGAGAGCCTGAACCATAGACTTAAGCAACTAAACATGGCCTACAAAGGACAACCAACAGTTAGTCCAATGAGTAACTTTTGCATGAAATTTATCCAGGATAGGCTACCAAGACTCCCTACTTAACCTGCCTGCATCAATAGGAATCCCAAGATAAGTCAAGGGAAGACCCCCAATTTGAAACCGAAGAATCTAAGCAATTCTCATCTAAATAGAAGTTGGAGTGTGGAAGAAAAAGATGGAAGACTTGTCTTCATTAATTAATAGACTCGAAGCCACAAGATAAATATCCAGAACCTTTTGGAGATTCACAGCTTCCCGAATAGTGGCCACACCCATCAAAGTTGTGTCATCCACAAACCACAAATGTGACTGTGGGGGTAAATCACCTCCCCACCTCCACCCCTAGATGAGACCCAACTCCACATGTCTTCTTAGAAGGTGACCCAAACCTTCAACTAGCAGAATAAACAAGTAAGGAGAAAGAGGGTCACCTTGCCTCAACCCCCGAGAAGTGTCGAGAAGCTTAGAGTGCTCTCTGTTAATTAAAACGGAGAAAGATACCAATTTGATGCAACTCACGACCCATTTAATCCACTCATCTCCAAAGCCAAAATTAGCCATAACCTTCTAAGAAAAGACCATCGGACTCTATCATACGCCTTAGCCATATCAAGCTTGATAAACATAGCCTTTTCTCTAGAATTGGCCATAGAATGATTTGACTCTGCAGCTATAACAATACCATCTAAAATATGCCTACCCTCCACAAAACCACTTTGCTCCTCAGAAATGAGCACCTGTAGCCACTTTTTCAACCTATTAGCAATAAGCTTGGAGATAATCTTATACACCACATTGCAAAGAGATATGGGATGAAAGTGGCTTAACCTATCCGCCCCTTCACACTTGGGTATGAGCACAAGGAAAGTGGAATTCAGAGCCCTCAATATCTACTTATTCCTCTAAGATTCTTGGACCACAAACAATAAGTCCAACTTGATAATCTCCCAGAACTCTTGGAAGAATTCAATCAAGAAACCATCGGGGCTTGGGGCTTTCCCCTTCTTCATTTGAAACACAGTCCCCTCCAGCTCCTCCAGTGTGATCTCTCCCATGAGATGATCCATCATTTCCCTAGACACCAAGGAAGGGATACAAGAAAGGACCTGAGCTTCCTCCTCAGAGCTACCCTGCAAATCCTCTCTAAATAAGGATGTAAAATACTAAACAACTTCATTTGACATATCAGGAAATGAAGAAAGAGTCTCTCCCCTATCATTAACCAAAGCAAGAATAGAATTTCCATTCCACCTATCCTTTACAGAATTGAAGAAGAAAGCAGAATTCCTATCTTCCTCCTAGAGCCACTCAACCCTAGATTTTTGCTTCCAAAAGATCTCCTCCTGTAATTTCCATTCCTCCAACACTTTCAAGGCCCTAGATTCCTCTTGCAGTAGATTCTCAGTCACCCCATTCTCCCTAATTATCCTAGTAATACCATCAAGCTCAGCCTGTGCAACAGTCTTGGCACTGAAAATATTTTTGAAGCATTGGTGGTTCCAACACTTAAGTTGGTATTTAACAAACTGAAGAAGCTTTTCAAAGACATACATCATTGTACCATAGGGAGGTCTACCATCCCGCCACCACTGAGCGACATAGCCATGGAGCTCAGGATCATGCAACCACATAAGTTGGAACTTAAAAGAGGGTGTCTGAGGCAACCACGTAGAGAGGATGGAAATTTTTATAGGCCAATGGTCTGAACCCCTCCAGTCCAAAATCTCAGAGCTAGAAGACCACAAACCATCGACCCAAAAGCAGGAGACCATGAACCAATCCAAACGTTCTGCAATGCAATTGTCACCAACCCTCCAATTGTTCTAGGTAAATTGGCCGTTGTTGGGCTTGATATCAACAAGATTCAGAGCATATATGTTATCCTGGAGCAACAACGCAGAGGCATCCAACCTCGCAGAACCACCTCGCTTTTCTGCCAACTCCATAATAGCATTGAAGTCACCCCCAATAATCCAAGGATGGTAAGGAGCCATGTCGCGAACAAAACGAATGTTGGAACACAAGAGCTACTTTCCCTACAACTCTATCGATGCATACACATTGGAAAAAATAACAAATTCCCCTGTCACGAAACAAGAAGCCACCATGGAGAGAGAGGACGTAAAAGACACCCATCACTGGGGGAAAATCTTCTAAGGGTTCCATAAGCAAGCCACCCCCCCTGAAGACCCTTGAGCACCAATGCATTGGCATTCACTATTCCTCCATAACTTAGGCACTAGGCCCATCATACACTCAACATAAAGCTTGGTCTCCTGTAGAAAAAGGACATCAGGAGAATGACATATGACAAGATCTCGAACAACTTTTTGTCTAGGGCCACTATTCAAGCCCCTTACATTCAATGAAAGAACTATCATTTCAAGGGGCTTGAAAAATGTGAATCTAGATTTTTGACTAACCCTGACTCCACCAATGTCTCCCCTATCATTTTAATTTTTTCCACATCTTTCTTCCTACCAAGCTTAGAAGCTTTCTCCACCCCCCCTTTCCAAAGATCTTTTTGCAAAATACCCAAATGAGGAGATAGCTTTCTATTCTTACCCACCTCTGTGCCCGATCTTCGCGATGGATGAGACAAAGCCTCATTGCCCTTCACTGCTTCAACAACACAACTTGACTCCTCTTAAACCACCATCTATTGATTTGTTTCCAAATTCATAGTCCCATCAACCTGCAAAGCAAGAGGGACCCCTAAATTTAGCCCTTCATGCCCTAAACCTCCCCCATCCTACTCAATCTTGGTAAGCCCACATTCGCTTCCTGCTAGTTAGCATGTACTACCTCAACAAGAGACCCAGGTTGTTTAGAATCCATAATCTCTTGATCCAAATCTAACAATCTCTGATTGACTTCCTGTTGGTTAAGATCATCCAACGCCTCAAATCTATTAAAAGTAACCTCATCTTGCCTCTCCTTTAGAGTCCTTTTCTGCCCCTTATTTATGTACTAAGCTCTGACAGGAGTAAAACCATCATCCCCAACACCACCACCCAGAATAGGATCTTTTCCCTTATTTGTCCCTGGCAGACTACAAGGTTGAGAAGATTGAGCCTCCAAAGGTTTGGCCTTTGGACATTGACGTTGTAAGTGGCCATACTCATGGAAAAATGACATAAAAAAGGTAAGGTTTCATAGTCTAGCTATTGCACCCATGAATATTCTCCTGCACACACCTCTATAGAATCTGACAATGGTTTACTTAAGTCAATTTCCACAAAAAATTAGGCATAATTTATTACCTTCTTGAATTGTGTCTGTTACGATGAAGCAACAAGTCTACCCAACCTCGAGGCCAATAAATACAAAACATCATCGTGCCAGCATTCAACCAAGAGCCTCGAAAAATGAACCCAAACTAGAACCTGACTTGAAAGCTCCTCATCCAGGTCGAAGCCCGCATGCCAAGGTTTAATAAACAAGCCCACCTAGTTATAGAAGTAAGGACCCCCCTCAAAGATCTTGTTCTAATCCACCATAAAGTAGCCATTTTCCAAAAGCCAAATCTCCTTCTCCCCTTCAGGCATCCAAGTTCTCTAGGCCTAGGCTTCCCAAAATTGTAACAACATTCTCAATCCCAGGAATTTGTAGTACAAAGAGTGCATTGAGTAATAATCAATATCCTCCGCCAGCATCTCCATCAAAATCACTACATTTGGCCTCTCCTTGCACCATTCCAAACAACCATTGATTTTTGTAATCCGAGGACCACCAGACCAGCCCGATCCATCAACCCTTAGATCCGGCGAAAATAAATTATTATCAAAAACTTTTGTGACATGGGACAAGGCCTTAGCACCCAACATCGAGCAAAAATTCAATGAGGGAGGAGCCCCTGATGATTCTCCACCAGCCATAGTACTACACCCAATCTGAGACAGGCATGCAAGCAACAAAACCAAAAAAAAGAGATACCCCCTTCACTGCTTGCACACCCCGCACCACATGCCACCTAAAACCAGACCAAAACTATCCTCACCCAACACCAACTCAAGGTGAGGAGCAACACACACAAGGTAGGAGTTGCACCCCCAAGCACCAAACCCTCCAACTAGCACTCGATCCTCCAAACCACGAGATTAAGAAGTATAAGCCTGCACGGTAGGCACCACCCAACCCCACAGAAAGGAAACATAACAAACTCCCTAGCAAATCTTCGCCCCTCATCCACAAGGAAAAACACCAGCCGCAAGCTAGCACACTGGAAGCTTTGACCAGCCAAGTATAGCAAGAGAATAGCCCTCACAAAGAGCAAAGAAAGAACCTCTGACGCAGAGAATGAAACCAGCACCCCCAAACGCATTCAATAGCCCCCCAACTACGCATGCACAAGAAAAAATAAACAGAGCTAGAGCTCGACAACCCTAGCCCACGCTACAAAGCTCTCCATCTGTTCTTCTCAAAATCCTCCCATGATGATGGTTTATATAGATTAATAATTAATATTAACATGAACCAACATATTATATTTATATTTATTAATTAATTATATTTATAAAAATATTATCAATACAATTATTATATTCTTATTTACTAACTAATTATATTTATAGTAATATTATCAATATAAAAAATTAAAAATTAAAGCAAGCATGTTATTATATTTATTTTTAATCTTGAATTTTTAAAATTTAAAATTTAAACTTATATCTTGTTATTATTATGAATTGTACGTTTATGTTTTATTCTTTTATAATACATTAAATAATGACTAGCTTAGATATCTTAAATGCATGATATCTAAAATATGTCGAGAGAGAATAGATAGGCACCTTGAGATTGATATCTCTCGGTGTATTTTAGATAAATGTATTTAAGATATCTAAGCTAGTAGCACCTGCTATGTAAAATATTACTTTAGCATGTTTTTATTGTGTTTGAAAAAACTATTTGTATTCTTTGCAAATATTGAATGAGACATTTAACCTTCTTGTCTAAATACCTTCTCCAAAGTAACAACTATCTTAAATTCTTCCCATAGGAATTTTGTGCATGTATATTGCTATTTTAGCTATTTCTCTTACTTCTTGTGGAAAACTTAAGGTATTCCCTTTATATTTATACTAACCTCCAATTGCATGTGTGACTTGAAGTATTGAATTTACACACACTATGAACATTTCCTCAATTTGTGTTAAGTTTGCAAATTGGGCCTTCAAGAGCTCGTACAACCCTCATTGTAGGGTAACTTCTTGACAAATGTAACACATGCTTGGCACCGCAAGTTTATCCAAACCATGTTAAAATATCATTAGTAAATCTTTCAAATCAATTTGCACATTTTTATTGTTATTGCATGTACCTAGATCTCTTTCATTTTATCTTCTTTGTAGTCATCTTTGTCTTCTCAATTGAGAGGTTAACTCCTCTTGTGAATTATTATTTTCTATATGGTTTTCATTTTCAACATTCATTGCATATTGAACTCTATTATCTGGTGGTGTTTGTAACACATGATCTATTGTAATTGAATTCATTCCTTTAGATTTACCCTATGTATTCCCACGAAATTGATAATTCCTTTCAACTAATTCATGATTGCGTACTTGTATTTGTTGTCTTTCTATCTCATTAAATTGGTCTAAATGCTCATTTGTTTGTGATCTTCTTAATATATATTGCTCCTCTTGAGATGTTCGTACATGATGTATTCTCATCTCATTTCTTCTTCAATCTCTTCAACTGTCATATATGCCTTACGTTTAACATGTCTTTCTCTATCATTTTGATTTTGATGATTTCTTGCTTCTTCTCTTTGTGCATTATTCATTTGTCTGCATTGTTGTATCATGTAATTTCAAGCATATTCTCTTTGATTTTCCCTTCGTTATTCTTCACTTTCAAAATTTAATTTTGGACGAGGCATCCTCAACAATTATATAATAAATTTAATCAAACAAATTAAATACTCAAAAAATTAATACAAATTATCCTAACAATTATGTCACAAAATTAATACAAATTAAATGACAAATTTTATTTATTTATAATATATATTATATTATTTAATGTATAAATATATATATATAATATATATAATTTAAACCTCTTAATAAAATAATGAGTGTCTTTAAAAAACTATTCAAAAATAAAATATAAATTAAATACGTATTATAAATATGAAAAAAAATATTATACACTAATTTCATAAAATAAATATCACAAAATTAATACATATTAATTGATAAATCTTATTTATTTATAATTAATAATTAATAATTTAATCCTGTTAATAAAAAATATGTCTTTAAAAAACAATTCAAAAATAAAATATATGCAAACCCTTTTCTAACAAATATAATAGCATAATAAAATAGAAGTAAAATTTTATACTTAAAGATTAGAATTTACTTTTTTACCTTTCCCTTTTCTAACAAATAATAATTTCATAATAAAATAGAAGTAAAATTTTATTTATAACTTATACATTAGAATTTACTTTTTTATTTTTAGAAAAAATTGAAAAATATACAAATAGTAGAAAGTAAAATTTATTTTATTTATTTAAAAAAATTGTAAATAATAGAAAGTAAAATTTTATTTATAACTTACTCATACAAAGTAAAATGATAGAAAGTAAAAATTAAATGCATATACTTACTTGTATTGTTTTGTCTAATTGTCACTTAATTTTTTTCTGAAATAATTGTTGCACCTTCTCTCCATTCGTAAAATTTATTATTTATTGCACCTTCAATTCATATGTTTTGATGAATGTCTAATTATTTTTTTCATTCTTCTTCCTCTCTCTATTTATATATGTCCACGCTTAATATATTTTAATATTTTTTTTATGAATGTCTAATTATTTTGTATGAGTAAGTTATAAATAAAATTTTACTTTCTATTATTTACAATTTTTTTAAATAAATAAAATTAATTTTACTTTCTATGATTTGTATATTTTTCAATTTTTTCTAAAGATAAAAAAGTAAATTCTAATGTATAAGTCATAAATAAAATTTTACTTCTGTTTTATTATGAAATTATTATTTGTTAGAAAAGGGAAAGGTAAAAAAGTAAATTCTAATCTTTAAGTATAAAATTTTACTTCTATTTTATTATGAAATTATTATTTGTTAGAAAAGGGTTTGCATATATTTTATTTTAGAATTGTTTTTTAAAGACATATTTTTTTATTAACAGGATTAAATTATTAATTATTAATTATAAATAAATAAGATTTATCAATTAATATGTATTAATTTTGTGATATTTTTTTTATGAAATTAGTGTATAATATTTTTTTTCATATTTATAATATGTATTTAATTTATATTTTATTTTATTTTTGAATAGTTTTTTAAAGACACTCATTATTTTATTAAGAGGTTTAAATAATATATATATTATATATATATATATACATTAAATAATATAATATATATTATAAATAAATATAAGTGCTATTATACTTTATCTAGTATTAACTACCATTTGTTTCACTAAGCTACAATATAGATATGCAATATCTTAATAAATTATTCATATTATTTTAATAATTAATATAATATATTTTAAATTTGATTATGTAATTTTTTTATTAATATATAAAAATTTATAAAATATATCTAAATTGTATCTAATGTAACCTCCATTTCCTCCCATTAAACTAAAATATAGGTATGTGGTATTTGGAATAGTATTCTATAATATAGACATGCAAAATCTTACAATATAGGCATGCAATATAAGTGTTGTATTTTCTAATATTTTTATTCATTAAAAATAAGTCAAAATAATTGTTTTATTAATTTAATCAAATTTAATATGACCAAACTTTATATTCTTAATTGAAAATTAATATTTTTATATTAAAATATTTTTTAAAAAGAAATATTGTTAATGAACTGTTTAATAAAATTTTTATATAATATTATTTTATAAATTTACAATGTATAATTATAAAATCAATATATTAATATTTACATGATTTTAATAGTTAATATTTGAATGTGTTTAATTTTTATTTGTATTTTTTTGTATTAAAGATAGAATAGTCAATGAGATACATCATCAAAATATTACATTAAAGTCGTCAAGTCCTATAATTTTACCCTGCCTTCGATGATCTAACCCCCTATATAATGTGTCAATTGCATACAAGTATGCTTGGAGCTGTTATACATTATAACTATTGTGCAACATTTACAAAAAGGAGTTGAACCATATAAACATCAAAAGACATGTGCATATACAGACTATTCACAAGTACTTGCTTTCACTACTTGTGTCCATGTTATTCCATCCAACCTATGTTCCTACTGCTAGTAATTCATCCGATGAGAAGACTTCCTTCACTTCCCAATTCTCGTTGGTGTGGAGTCTTGGAGCCCTGATATTAAGTTGATCTTGTTTTGTTATAGCCTTTTCATTAAACTCTTTCTGGAAGTTTTCAAGTGCATCCATAAAGGTGGCTAAGCTAGGCTACCCAACTTGCCAATTATGACCAAATTTGACCTCATTCTAGTTGATTAACACCACTTCATCCCTCAGGAGCTTGAGGAACTTTCCTTCAGAAACCTTCATTGTCATAACTACCTATGAAGCAATATCAAACAATATGAGTCTTTTTGTTGACTTAGTAAGGATCCTCCTCTTGCCATTGAACTTTTCCCCATTTTCAACAAATACCAAAGGATTTCATTTGCCAAACAATGCCAAAATAATTTGCATTTTTTCCCATATTTTTAATCATTGCATAATAAAATTGAACTTTCCAATTCACTTTGTTGTTTGATTTCCAAATTAGCAGATTGTTACGTACAAGTTTCCAAACTTCATTTGCATACAAGCAATCAAAAAAATTATGATCAACTATCTCAAGTAATCTACAAATGTTACAGACTTCAATATCATCATTTTTCCATCTAATAGGGGCTCTTTGAAACAGAATTAACCATCTCAAATATGCCTTTTTAGGATCAAACACATGGGACTAATTTGGGAAAAATATTTCTTGTCATTCCTTTCTGTTTAGATTCGCATTCCATGATTTGTTTAGGTGCTCAATTAGGGATTCACTGTATGTTAGGTCCTTATATATGACTTTTTATTGAAGGTTCTTAAGTGGTATGTTTCCTTTCCAAACCAACTATTTTGCAAAGTTGCTACTTGGACTAATTGGATTAAGAGGGTGCTACACTCCTAGATTTGTTTCAACACATAATATGTTCTCAAACTGGAAGGGGGTAGTTGGAATTCAACATGCACAACCTCCCATTCCTTTAACCTACCATTTATCAAAATCTCATTCAAGGTTTTAACCTCAACTTGTGCCCATTTCCTGGTTGAGTAGCCTTGAAGTAAAGCCAAGGGTTTCCCATTGTGTTCCAAGTTCCACCAAATGGACTTGGTTAGATGTAGTGCACTACCATTGAAGGTAGTATAATCAGGGTTGGAGACATCCTTTCTGATAGTTTCCCATGCTTTATATATGCTTCTGAAGACCTTTGAACTAGCAGGAGCAATTAGGTGATTTGATAGGAGCAGATCATTGAAAGGTAGACCTTTCCATGTTTTTGCATGCTTAGGAGTGGCCAATTGAATGTTGCTCCATATTAGAACTTTTTGAGGCTCATTTCCTTCCAAGGATTTAAGGATCCACTTGTTGGCCAAGGCTATTCCATGCCTTTCTAGATCCTTAAGACCCATCCCCCCTTGGTCTTTTCCCATACAACACCAATCCCACCTAACAAAATCTTTCTTTCTTTTGAATTTTCCATCAGACCAAGGGAAGTCTTTGATCTTCTTTTGAATTTCCTTTATTTGATAGCTACTGAAGAACCATACCAAGGCAAATTAGATAGAGTAGGATGAGAGAATTTTTTGGCAGACTTGGAATCTGCCAGCTAGTGGAGATAATGTTTATTCCACCTATCCATCTTATTTCTATTTTATCCTTAATCTAGTTGCACATTTCCTTAAGGCATGGGTTGATTGCAAATGGGATGCCAAGATATCTCGCCTGTTTGTTTGGGCACCACCACTAAAAGTCAAATATTTATAGCCAATCTGGAGGATTTTCTTACTAGTCCAACATTATAGATTTTTCCCTAGAGATTTTGGCTCTGGAGGCCTTGCAATTCAAACTAAGTTTACATAGTAGTCATATTTATATTTATATTTTTTAATATTATTAATATTATTTTTTACTTTATAAAAATATATTTTTAGCAATTATTTATGTTTTTAATAATATTATTAATACAAAATTAAAAATTCATTTTTTTTTATCAGTAAGCAAGATAGTTTATATTGATATAGAAAAAACATTTATAGAGTTTGAGCTCCACTTGGGCATCCTGCATGACAGCAACACAACTAAAACAAACCTATACACATACCAAAATTTCACAAACCGAGTGGGCACAGCCACCGTTTTCCATCAAATTATCCATAAACATAACCCACCCAACATTTACAGATACAATTTATAGAGATTTTCCCGTACAAAACTCAAAACCCTTAAAACTTTATACCCACAGACCAATAAAAAAGCACCACCCAAACCCCATTCACCATACCTTATGTTGGGAAAAAACACAAAATTCCCTTTTCCAGGATGAATTTGCTACTGGCACTAGACAAAATTTATTTTTCAAATGCTCGACCCCTACAACAGCCAAGCATCTATGCTCAACAAGAGACATACCACTTACATCCAACAAGAAAGGGAAGAAGTTTACCAAGGCCTCTGGGTCATCCAAGAGATGCAAATCACACAGGTGAGGAATGCCTTTTCCCAGTCGAGTCACAGCCAACGCCCTATCCAGACCAGCCAACGCCCTATGCAAAACAGGCGTTGCATTATCACCCACACATCAGCTTTAGAAACCCCAACATCAAGCAAACCAGCCAACACCCGAGATGAGATATCAGAGTCCAGTTGGTACCCTTCAGCATCCTCCATAAACGCTTTCCTAGCTAAGCATTTTATCATTGCAAAGGAAAGGTAATATGGGTGGCGGATAATATGTTGCCGCCAGAGGGAAGTGATCTTGCCTTCAAAGGCCATTTGTCTTTTTGAACTCCTCAGCTACACCAGTGTGTCCATTCCTCCCAACTCCAACTCCTTTTCCAAGACCAAAAGGATGAAGAGCCTCATCGCTCACTTAAGGAAATATGAGACTGCCACCCAATGAAATAAAGGCATAGGCAAACATGCTCGATGGTAATCCTTTAGAAATCTAGCAATCTTCCTTGAAAGGAGAAAGCACAAATCACAATGCCGGTGAAAAATGATGAATTTAAATCAGACTAAAAAGTTCCTTCTAAACGTGAAGCCAACTCACCCCTCTTCCAGCTCACTCGACATCCTGTCACTTGCCACCCAACCACTCCAAACCAACAAACAGGGGATGGAGTGGCACTCACCCAACTACCCACAATTAAAAATTCATGTTACTTATTTATTTGAATTAAATTTATATTTTTAAGTGAAAATTTAAAAAATATATTCAAATTATTGTAATGATAATTAATAAAGTTTTAAAAAATCATATATTAAATGTTATATAATATATTTAGATAATATTATTTTATATATTTAAAATATATAGTTATAAAATTAATATAATTTATATTTATAATAATATTATTATTACATAAATTAAAAAATAAACAAACATATTATATTTATTATTTAATTTTGAGTTTTTAAAATTTAAAATTTATATTTATATTTTGTGATCATTATGAGCCAACATATTGAATGTTTATATTTTATTTTTTTATAATCAATCAAATTCTAAAGGTTTGTGAAAAGAAATTCATTTACTCATCAATATTTTACAATATTTATTCTAATAAACAAACTCAACTTCAACTATGTTATTTGTGCTTAGTGTGAATCAAGTTTGGGATCAAAGTCAACCCTAACAATTATAATATTCTTAAACCTAGTAAAATCATGATGCATTCAACTTGTAATAATTTGTTGATCTCAAGCTATTATATAGCCAACCTTTAAAATGTTCTCATTATTCATCCATCAACTACACAAAATACATGTATTACAATCGTACAAAAATAGCTACAATACATATGTGTCACAACCCCTATTTTCAATAAATAATTTATAATTCAATAATACTATTTTAAAGCATCCAGTATTTAATTTAGTGAATGATTATATTGTTCTAAAAAGAATTAATTATATTTTAACTAGAGAATTTTCTTTGCAAATAAATGATAAGGAGTTGTTATTTAGAATAATTATTTTTAAATTGCAATTAAATGTTAACTATTTGGAGTAAATATTTAAATTGCAAATAAAAGATATAAAATTTTGTTATTATTTACTTGGAATAAATATTCAATTTGCAATTAGAAAATGGAAAAAAATAAATATTGTGTATGAGTAGCGGAGGAATGTGTATGGAAAAATAAAGTTTATTATTTTTTTTTTCAAGATTAGGTATTGGGAAAACCTAAAAGAAATCTTTAAAAAGAGGAAAAAGAATAACAAAAAGGGATACGAGTTTCAAAAAAATTATAGAGGGTTTCTGAAACTTAAAACGGTGGAAAGAAGACGAGAAATAATTCCAGGGAAAAGAGGAAAGCCTTCAATAAAAAATTACCAACAATTCAGAACGGGAAAGAGAGGAAACCAGACGAGGAAATTTAATTGGAAAGCGTTTTCCAAGCTTTTGATTCCTCTTTCCAATGTGCTTTAGTTTTAGAAGTGGAAAATTGATGCTTGCCTCTGAAAAGATTTCTTATCTTTTGGAAACCCTTTTAAAATAAAATCAATTATAGAATTGTGCAATACTATAGCAATGTTTTATTTGCTGTGAGTGAAATTCAGATTCTTGGTTGTATAATCTGCATTTTTCCTCTTCCTATTATATAAAACTGCATATATATTAATATATTTGCACACATATATAAATATAAATAATATTATATATATGAATATAGTTGCTGTGAATTCTGAAATTGAATTGCAAACCAGATTATGTTAATGGTGTATATATATATATACCAAACTAAATATATATATTATTATTAAATTGTATTTACATTCCCTTGTGAAGGATTTGTGGTTCTGAGTCAAAAACATATTATTGAAGCGTTGGTTTTGAATTTATGATAGTGTTAGATGAGTGTTGGGCCTTTGAGAAATGTGAGCTTCGATTTCCTTAACCAGTTTTGGTTATGCTCATTGGACCTTTAAAATTGCAGATATATATATATATATAGTGCAAGTATATATTATGAAGATTACTTAAGATGAATTTGTTTATGTATATATTGATAAGAAGGAGGTATTTTTCCACAGCGTGTCAAATTATGATATTGCTATCAGGATTCAACCGTGTAGTTTCGAGTCAAACTCATTGACCCATGTTTCATGAGTAGTGGTTCAACAAGAACCCATCTCTCATGATATTGAACACTTAGCAATCATGCTATGTATATATTGTTGTTCGCAATCATGCTGGGAAAATTTAATGATAAATTGCATTTATATGTATATACATATACATACATACATATATATAAATATTTGTGTATATAATTATATGAAACATGCTAAGAAATAGACCAATGTAGAATTTAAATGAGTAGATATAATCTGGCTAAAAGTGGTTATTTTATTTCATTGCAAAAATTCATCGCCAACAATTCATCATGGGAAAATTCACTGCCATGACAAATTTATCATGGGAAAATTCACCGTCATGACAAATTCATCCCCAAGTAAAATTTATTGCTAGCAATTCACCAAGGAGAAATTTAACTGCCATTAATGTTTTTTAATATATATTTCAAAAACTTTGATTTTTTTTTACAAAAGAATAATTTAATTTATGATAATAAAAAATTAATTGTATTAACTTTAAAAAATTTGATTTATGATAATAAAAATAGTTTTCAATATATTTAATCATATATTGAAAATATATGATAATAAAAATAAAAATATTTTTCAATATATTTTACGATAATAAAAATAAAAAATAAATACATTAACTTAATTTTAATATTATAAATAAACACATTGAAAAATATATATTTTTAATATTTGTGCAAAGAAACACATAGGAAAATAAAAAATTGTTTATATAATTATTTATATAAAATAAAAAAAATTCCATTGTTTCATGATACAATATTGTATAATATTTTTTTTTTATGTTTATTGTATAAAATAAAGGGACATAGGGAAAAATTAAAAAATGTATATATAAATAAACACATGGAGAAATAAAGTAATATTTGAAGTAGAAATTAAAGTAAATAATTTATTTATTTTTAAATTTTTTTATGAAAATTAGTGCATAATTTTCATATCAAAATAAACATAAAAAATATTTAAAAATAATTTTTTTATTGTAAGGCAGGTGAAAATTATTTAAAAAAAAAATCAAGGTTTTTGAAATATATATTGAAAAACATTAATGCGGTTAATTTTCCCTTCCATGAATTGCTGGTGGTGAATTTTACTTGGCGGTGAATTTTCCCACGATGAATTTGTCATGGCGGTGAATTTTCCCATGGTGAATTGTTGGCGGTGAATTTTCCATCAGTGAATTGTTGGCGATGAATTTGCCTATGTCGTATAAATGTGTAAAAAAATTTAGTAAATTTCATTAAAATTAGAAAAAGTTATTAAATTCTTGTGTGCAAATAGAAAGGTACATATGTGCATTCAATTGCTACTAGTCCTTGGAGTACTAGAAGATTGATCAAATTGAGTCATTTGAGAGATGTTAAACTAGATGTAGAGTTTATTTCTTGTGAACTAATCTCTTATGCAATCAAATAGCAAACCCTAGAATTATAAGAGTACTTTAGAAAGAATAAATATTTAACAAAGTAATGAAATCAAATTAAGTTATTATATTTAATTTAAAAATAATATTTAATATACTCCATTGAAGAAAAATATCCTAAGTATGAGATTCATATAGGAGGACAAAAATTTAAGATTTGAATATGAAATTTGATCTATTTTATAACTCTTGATCAATATATATATGTAGATTGCAATTAATCTACGCATATTATGTAAGGTGAATCAATTGGGGATTTTATAAAAAGATAAATAAATGTTAAATCATACCTTGCCTTATTAAAGTTTAAGTTTAATGATGACATTCTTCTCATGCATCATGGTTTATCATGCACGTACGGAGAAAATAGGAATTTCCTCATTTAGTTAAACTCGAGTTTTATTTGCATAAGAATGTATACTCATATATATATATATATATATATATATATATATATATATATATATATATATATATATATATATATATATATTCAATAGCTTATATATGTATTCTCATACATACATGAGCTATGCCTTCTAAATTCCTTTTTAGTATTATTCTCTTATTGATTAAATCTCTATGAATCATTGAGTTTAGAAGTAAACATTTTGCTTATAATTGCATAGGCATGTGTGCATCCTAGTAGGACTAGAATTACTTTCATGAAGCTTTACGTGATTGCAGTGTACTTGTGTGATAATTAAAAGGTCATTAGAAGTAGAATTATCTTATTTGCTAATACTTGGGAGCGATTCATGATAGTGTTGGCATTACCTTAATTTCCTATGCAAGGATGATGCATTGATGAAACAATTAAATGTTACTTGTAGATTTATGTGATTTGTAAAAGAACTTCAACATGTTCCTTGTGATATAGAAATATATAATGAATGGTCATGTCAATGAGATAATATGATCATCTTGTAACCACTGAGATTATGTAGCCAGTAAGGCTTTGCCAGTGAGGCATTTTATTAAGCTAGTGAGACACTTTTATGAGTGGTTTTTCATCCCTACGAGGGTTTTCCACTCATGAAAATCTTTGTGTTATGGTTTCTTTGTGGATGCATTTATGATCTTGCTATTTACTTAATTTCTCTTTAAAGTATTTGAATTTAAACGTATTGTGAGATGATAATTCATGTGTAAGCTCCTTCATGGCCAAAACTAATGAAGGTACAATCTTGTTTTATATACTTTGATTCATTGATGTATGTTACTCCATTTGAATTTAGTGATGAAAGTATTTTCTTTTATTCCACATCTTTTTATAACTATTTTATTCTATTAAATTATTTTGGAAACTAATGAATATAGTTAGTAAATGAGATTTCTGGTCCTTACAATATGACTTCAAGAATCTATTATTTCAAACTATTATTTGACTTGCCCATAATTGATATTTCACAAATAAGTTATTGACTCACTAACAAATACAATTACTACAATACTAGATAGGCAAGTACTCGCCACTACGTGGCACTTGTTTATATAACATATTTTTTGTCATATTTCTACTTGTAAGAGTAGGAAGGTAGTCATAAGTAGTGGTTATGGGAGTTACCCAATGCTTATTAACTCATAATATATCATGTGGGTTAGGATGGTTGATACCTTGATTTTCGTTGAAAGTGATAGGGTCTTGAAGGAGTAGGAGTGCTTGGATGTCCCTGTCTTAGATGGATACAACTTGACATTATATTTTTTACTTTGTCCTAACACATGTATGCATCTCTCCTTAAGAAAGTTGGATGAGATTGAGCTTTCTCATTTTGCTATAAGCACCACGTCACAATTAAGCTATAGTGTGTCATGTCCTCGAAATCGTAACATCAAAATACCAAATACTGATATATTGAACTAATATCAAATATAAAAATACATTTTAAAATATTGTTAAAATTATAATTATCATAGCTAAGATGCCCCTTACCTGTCAGGTTCTAAGGTTGCTCTAGAGTTAAAGGATTTAGATCTTTATTCCCACCCAAGGGCCTTTTGTAATAAGGTAATCTTGAAATGATACCTACATTCACCATAGGCATACATGTCCACAAGCTTATATGTTAGCTTTAATATCAAGTATCCAAAATCAGACATAATCATAAATGCAGATTGGTAAACAAGGGAGGAGTGCCATGGGTGGATCCGCCCTGAAGCCCCCAAATAAAGCTCAAAAGGTTGTCCATCAAAATCCTTCTTGCCTAGTGGCTTAGTACCTGCATACTCCACTCATGGCAACACCTCAGAAGACACTCGTTCTATCAGGGGAGAGGAACCATAGAGTCCAAGTGGCCTAAGGCCTACCACCTCCTATTGCCCAACCCTTGCTTCGGGCCTATGGGGTAGAATCTTAGGTGGGACCCCCACCCCTCCATGGCCCAACCCTTGTCTCGAGCCTGTGGGGTGGAATCCTAGGTGGGGTTTTTAGGCAAACCAACTTACTCATGATTCACCATTCCAAATAGGTTCGCAAGCACATAGTAGACAATCTTTATGCAATCACCAAATATGCAGTTATTATTGATTCATTTGTATGTGCCTCCATTATGCTATGAAAGTATTTAACATGAGTATATAATCCAATGAGTCCTATCATGATAATGTATCAGAGTGCATAAGTAAATGTGGCAAAATATATATATATATAATCTTCTATCTATGATACATGACAATGCATTCCAACAGATCTAGCATCAGTTCAATATAAATACAGTTTACAGAGTCAAGCATTAATCAAATATAAATGCAGACTAACATCACTAAATTCATTATGAAGGTATGCATGATATATTGGGGTTGGAGCCATGGTTATTGAAGGAAAAACGTTATGTGCAATGCTGTCCTATGTCCGATCAAGAAATACACAGTCAATCATAACATAATGCAGAGTTTTTTCCAAATATAGTGAATCTATCCCAGGTTTGACGTATTATGGTGGATCGACTTCAGAATTCAAAGACAAACTAGATAGTTCGATGAGTATGGTTAAGAATATATCCAGCAACACAAAGATTGAATACAGAGGCCTTGATCACACAGAATGCCTGCAGCATCATTATGTCGTATTTTGGGAGAAACTAAATACTAAAGCTATGTGAAGAAAGTTCACTTGTATTTCTGTGTCGCTCCCTTTCTGCTTCAAATCCTCCTTCATTCCCCGTTCCTTAATTTTGCTTGCCTTTTTATATGCTAATGTCTCCTTCAAGAGACACATCCCTTTTGGGACTGGTATGACCATCTGATGGGTCATGTCTATTTGTTTATACTTACACATTGTTTGCTAAGAGTTACTCCCTACCGAATCGTTGCTCTTTTTATAATGATCCGGCAAGGCTGATAAGCTATAGACTAACAGCATTAAGTCGCCATAGAATGGCTAAATTAGAAGACGAAGCAATGGGCGTGCTTGATTGTTGCAGGGTGACCAAGCCAATAGACTTAACAATTAAAGATATTTAAACTTTGTTACGTCACCATGTCGCCACGGGATATTGCAATCTTCTTATACTCACGGTTTCATAACAGGTGGTGAATCATTTGATGGTTGCGATATCATAGTTGTCCCAATAATCGTTGCAATCCTTGAAATAATTATATATGCAAAGTAAGCTGGGACCCGGTGAATAGAATCAGTTTTCAAGGTAATGCTATTGTGCTCGATAGTTAGCTAAATTTAAATTTGCAATGTCTCTTTTTATATTAAAATATTATAATGGTCATAAGTAATATTTATATTCTAGTGTGATGGTTATGATTATAATATTATTTTATGTTTTGTGTTTGTTTTTAATATTAATTTTATATAATTTATTATCCATTATGTCATAATATTTGTTAATGTTTTTAATATTGTAATGTTATAAAGATTATACTAATAATAATATTAACATTTATATTTTATATTCATTTGTTATAATTATAATATTATCGATGATAATTATAATTATAATGATATTTTAAAATGTATTTTTATATTTGATATTAGTTCAATATCTCAGTATTTGGTATTTTGATGTTATGGTTTCGGGGACATGACATAGTGGTCTTGATAGTGGAAGGCCCATATGCTATTTATGCATTTATTGTGCCATCCATCATTACTAGCTAAGATATTTCTAAAAGAAGTCATGTGGCATGTTTATTGGTATGCATATTGTTCTATTTTTGGGCAGGGTGCTCTATGGTTGGTTTGTACATGTGGTGTTGTCTTATGGCTTATTTTTTATATCATTATGAGGGTTGTAGTTTTGAACCCTTTATAAATTAAAATTATGAATGATATTATTTTTATTATTGGTACTTGTTTTGTACTTAGGAGAGATGCATATTTTATCTAATATATTACTAATTCTCATGGATTATAACATGACTAGTTTGGGATATGTGTTAATTTATTGTTGAATGAAAAAATCATCTAGTTATCACTTTGGGGTATGTTACATCTTTAGAGATGTCATAGTCGCATACATCTAAGCCATCAATCCCTAAAACAACTATTGAATCAGCTGTGGTTGATGACCATTTATAAAGACCCAAACTATGTAATGATAAGAAAAAACTTGCAAGAGAAGAAATGTAGAAGATTAGCCATCATTTCTAGTTAGGAAAGAAAACTTACAAGTTGTGACAATCTAAAAACACGAATTCAATGGAACTGCAAACCCTAACTTGTCATCTTTCGCCCACTACCAACACATACATGGTTAATATTTATGAATCTACACATGCAAATATAGTCAAAGTCCACAAGGGCTTGAAATCTAAGATCTTCAACATGAAAAGAAAGCTAGGGAGTGAGGTTTTCCAAAAGGTGATAAATCCAAAGACAAACTAGATGGAATCACATGCTAGTCATGTGTCGATCAATTTAGTTGTTGTTTCTCCTATGGAGATACAGTCAGTAGGGCTCCCACTCTCCAATCCTACTTAGTCATGCCAAAATACCATAATTTCACCACCTGAAAGCTTTGTAGCACACCACAAGGAAAACTCAACTTATAAGGCACAAAACACTAGGTCCTTTGAAACCCTAACCCTACAAGGCACTAAAGGTAAAGTGGTTTCTTTTGAACTCCCCGATGACATTATTGATGTTATCTTTGATTGGAAAGCTAAAACTATTATCCTATTTTTCCTCAAAGGCATCCCTTTTGAACAATATTTTTAAAATGGACCCATAATAATTGGGAATCAAAGGGTTGGGCTATAGAAACCTTTAGGAGGCTAGGTAGAGGATATTTATCCTACACTTTTGAGCTTGACCAACATTGCAATATGACACATGGATTAATCTACAACCAAATCTACTATGTCCAAACTTTGGATCTTGATTTCCATTAAAAAAGAATTTCCAAATTTAAATACCCTATGTGAGTAGAATTTATATTCCTTAACTTGGCCTTCCACCCCTTTTTGCAAGACATTGAATCTCAATTAGGTAAGATCCTATGGTGTAAACACCATATGGATAAATGTCTAGTTTACATGTTTAACCAAGAGCATGCATTGAGATGGACTTAATGTAGCCTCTACCTGACACCATTTAATTGATTGGGCCTAGGTTTGAATTTTACAATGGATCATGTATCTTAATAACCAAAACACTTGTTTTTATGGTTGTCGAGAAGGCCACCTTAGTGGAGACTACCTTGTTTGTAAATCATGCCAACAACTAACACCTCCAAGTAGTTTCAACCTTGTTATTACTATTCTCATTGAAGATAATCTAAATTCCACTATTGTTACCCATCCCACTCACAATCATGCCATTTCCAATGCCAACACACCTCTTTCACCTTCCATTCCATCCTCCTCACCTCACCTTACATCCCCAATTGGTCCTAAGTCTTTCAAAGATGCCATGTTCGATGTTCCAAGAATAAAGATGTTAAAAGATGCAAAGAGACACTCCCCATGTGTCCAAAAATAATCTTGTGAGTCTATGACCCTCTCTTGGGTAAAATGAATACTCAAATGTCACACTAGTTTACTTGGACCAATTGTTGTGAGGGATTTTTGAAGAAAATGAGTCATTTGGATTTGTGAATGATGATCTGCACCTAGCTAACACATAGACAAACACAAGAGCATTGGTCATTCCAATAAGCACAAATATCATTCCCTATGAAATTCTCAAGCATGCAAATAAGATGAAAACAAACTCAAAAAATGAAATCAAGCATGGAATCTTAATCTAAGCTACCCAAACTTCATCCCATAGGGGGATTGGTGTCACTTTGATTTGGAAAGTGGCCCTTTTCCAATCCCAAGTTGATAAGCTCCACGATTGTTGATGCAATGTGATGAAATTTCTCCAAAGTGGTGATGAATTCAAGGTAAAATGATGAAGATGCAAGTAGATGTGAGATGAAAATGGATGTGATAAATGTCAATTTCCTTCAAAGATAGTGATAGAAATTGGATGATTGGTGGATGAAATGAGCATAATGACTTTGCATGAGATTGTGGATCCATTTCAAGTAGAAGAGGCCTCACTTATAGGACTCAAGGGTTGAAGAGTGAGTGAAATTGGTGAATGTGGGATTAAAATGGGAGCCAATAGGAATGTGACACTTATCACAAGGCGAATGGATAGAGGTGGAGCACATTTTGGGGAATGTGCATAGTCAAAAGGATGTAAGAGGATTAAATGAATATGGTTGAGGGTGTAAGAGAATGTTGTTGAGAATGTAAGAGAGATTAATTCCCTTGTAAGCTAGACAAGATGGCATGTAAGAGGGAGTAAATACCTTTGTAAGAGGTATTCATGGGCATGCAAGAGGCTTTTGGAGGGAAATTGAATGAGGGGGTGGTTGGGAGGAATATTCTTAAGAATATGCCATTGTGAGGGTAAATAAGGTAATTAGATAATTAAATAAAATGAATTTCATATGCAACCTGGTTAGTTGACCATGGGTTGATTTAACTTTAGGGGAGTTAAAAGCTAGAGAAATGGGTAATGATGATTAGAGAGTGATTTAGAGTTCATTAATTTAGAATTAATCAAGTTGAGTGGGTTAGGAGATTTATGACATTTGATTTTAAATAATTTGATTTATTTAATCAAATGAGAGGACTTTAGGAGGATTTAATTAAATGGTTTGATTTAATTAAATATGATGAACATTGGTCAGAAAAAGGTGAATTAATCTAATAAAGTTAATTATTTGATTAATAACAAAAGTTGACGAATTTAACTAAATAATATCGATTATTTAATTAATTGGTTAGTTTGAAGTGATTTAGGAGGAAATGGTGTTGGTTAATCAAAATCAAATGCATAGTATCAATTAGGACTTTTTAATTGTCTACGAGATCAACTCTATATTTACCATAATTATCATATTCTCCCCTCTCATGTTGGCCTTTTGGTTCATCTTGATTCCTCAGATACTCTCTTTGATCACCTCCCCATTTTTACCACCCTTACCTTTATCAACTCCCCTCCTCTTTGTTGATAACAACATGAAAATAAATTACATTAACAACTTATGAATGTGATTATAAGTTTGAAAATTAGGTTAACCAAATGATATATATGTGGTTGCACATTCAACAATTAGATATAAAACAACAAACCATAGATAACACTAGATTTACATGGAGAAAGCCTTTCTAGAAAAAAATTCACACAAGAAAGAAGGCAAGAATATTATTAATTTTTAAAGAGATAAGTATACAACAATACGAGCTTCTCTGCTATTCTTTGATCAATCTAGTAACACCTAGATACCTAAAAATCAACATAAAACTACCATCTCATGGCTCCAATTTATAGAAAGTTATGGGAGGGAAAACCATAGTGGTAACTTGAAACAAGAGGCAATAAACCACTTGCAAAAACCATGCCTAAGATAATTATAACACCTTCCAAGAAATGAGACACATGAATGATATAGGAATGCAAAGTTAATGTTATATTTCCTAACACTCTCCCCAATGAACTTTCTTACAAGTTAAATGTTTCCCACTTAAATTAACAATATTGAATTGATGGCCTTTAAGCAACTTAGAGAGTTGAACTAAAGACCCAACATGTAAGTGGATTAGTTGGATGAAGAGAACCATTTTCTATTGTATGTTGTTTCTTTGTGATTATGGGCATATAGTTGTTGTCAAATGCTATAGACTTGAAAAATCCCTTAAAGGTTATATGGAACATAGTCATTGTCTTCTAATTTCTAATCCCCTTAATGTTTCCTTCCAACAATTAGTTGTTAAAATTAAAAAAATACTCTAAAAGCTAGTTGTTTACAAAAGAAGGAGCCCAAGTATGTGCTCTCTTTAATGGATCAAGAATGGGGATAGAGGGTCTAAATTTTTCTTTCACTTTTTGCAACACAAACATAAAAAAGAGCAAATATCCAATATATAAAATTTGTCAATGGCTCCTTGCAAACCAACCAATCTTCTATTTTACAAACTTCTTATGAGCACTTCAAAAATATTTTTATTGATGAATCTATTGGAGATCCCCTTCTTCCCATTATTGAAGAATGTGTTAGAAATTGTATCCCTTGTAAAATAGACCCTGATTATAGTAAATACATTGACTGCCTCCTTTCCATGAAAGATATTGACAAGGCTCAAGTTATAATATGGATTTGGAGAAGAGTTTAGGAATCGACAAGCTTCTAGTTGAATTTTATAAAGCTCTTTGGCTGCACATTTGTGAAGATTTCTATTATGCGTACATTGAAGGTGTTCATTAAGGGTTGTCATAAATCAAGGATTGATTAAGCTTCTCCCTAAAGGAAAAAATGAAGACACCATGAATGGATGGCGACCTATTACCTTAACACCTTTTACAAAATCATTGCCAAAGCCTTGGCTTGTTGAATAAAGTATATAACCCAAGAGATTATGGAGCCGAACCAAACATATTTTTTAGGAGGTAGATTTATCTAGAATAACTTGGTACTTGTGTGGGAGACTGCTGGATGGGCTCACTGATCTACCCAAGACACTCTAATTATCAAGCTAGATTCTGATAAAGCTTATGATTACATCCATTGGCCTTTCATTCTTAATATGTTAAAATGGCTAGTATTTGGACCCAATATTTGTGACCAAATTAAAATGTTTTTCATTGATGTTAATGCCAAATTTGCTGCTAATGGAGCCTTGTCCCCCCAATTTCCCTTAAAAAATCTATCCTCAAAGGTTGCCCCCTTGCATCATTTTTATTTGTTTTAGTAGTTGATGCCCTTGGTTATCTCTTTCAAGATGCTTTAGATCTTCTAAACTTATTCATGGTATCTCATTTTCTGGTAATGATGAAATGCTTAATTCCACTTTGCTAATGATAGCATGTTGTTTATCCAAAATTTAGCTCATGAATTGACTCATACTCTAAATAATTTAGAACTTTTTGGCATAATCTTAAGATCCAAGCTTGTTGTGCACAAAGTTGAATTCATCATGATTTTCCCTAACCTACATCTCCCTTGGATCCCTAGTGAATGCCATAAATTAAGCATGATATACAATCACCAAATACCTCAAGGTATACCCTTTAGTATTGGAGTCTACCTCAAAGATATGTGGAATTAGTTCATGAATAAATTCAAAGGCAAGCTTATGCGTTAGACTAATCGATACTTCTCCATGGTTGGCCACATCTAGGTTGCCAATAAAATCCTCTTGGCTATCCATATCTAAATTTCATCATGATGGATGCTCTCCAAAAATAACTACAACCAATTGACCCAAATGATTAGGAGCTTCGTTTGGGAAAAATAGGGCAATAAGAAAGGTCTTCCTTCTATTTCCTAGTTACATTGCATTTAGCCTTAGGACATATGAGGCTTGGGGATTATTGATCCATATATCCAAGGAATTTGCCTCACCATTAAGTGGATTGTGTGAACACTAGAAGGGAGGCCCTAGGCTAGAAGAATTTGGTTCAATTATGCATTCAATCTATTATTGTTGGCCAATCATGGGACATGGTGAATTGGAATGATAAAATCCTCTTGGGTCCTTTTTATAAAACTCATGGGTTTGTGCCATTCAACTCTATTTGGAAATCCTAGCAAATTGCTTCAAAGAAGCTAATTTGGTATGATCAATCTTTTAGTCATGGTCTTAGTTTTGCAACTTCCTCCATGTGGTGGAATCACCTAATTCAACAATGGGGAAAACCCATAGGCACCATTAAGGGTTTTAAAGGAAAGAACCTATTTAAAAAGGGAATTCAAGTGTTTCAAGATTTGTGGGATTCAGTTGCCTTCAATTAGAAGTCTTG
The DNA here is from genome assembly GCA_007258455.2 of Sequoia sempervirens. Taxonomy (NCBI): domain Eukaryota; kingdom Viridiplantae; phylum Streptophyta; class Pinopsida; order Cupressales; family Cupressaceae; genus Sequoia; species Sequoia sempervirens. The sequence goes on along the minus strand of VDFB02026320.1, from coordinate 20,831,433 downwards.
ACAAAAATTGAAATCCCAATTCAACCTAGCCTCCTTTTCCAAACAACCTCTTCTCCAAATCCAATAACTTATTCCTCTCAAACTTTATTTCCTACTATCCTCCCCTTGCAATTATAATTTCTTGAAATATTGGAGATGACCTAATAAGTGCAACAACTGCTACTTTCCCCTTACAACTATTTATAGACAACTCCTTATAATTTATCTATGCTTGCCTTAATGCTAAGTGGAGGCGCAAACTTAGTTGGACAAAATCCAAACTAAATTTAGCCACCAAATTTGGAAGACCAAAATAAATGTCTAATCTTATCTTTTGGCATAAAAAATCCTTCATGTCAAGCTGCCCATCGGTAACCATCTCAAATTTCTTCATCCACCACCATCATGTCCTTTTTGCACCAAAGTTGAATCCATATAACATGCCTTTTGGTTTTGCTCTCACGCTCATAAGATTTGGTGTTCCCTTTTCTCTTTGCTTCTCGCTCTCTTTCAACATGACTGCACATTGAAAATTATGCTTCTTGGTATCTCCCCTCTTCACAACATTCTCACTCATTTGTTCAGGTAGGTCATCCTCAAATTCATTTGGAAGTTTTGCTGCTTTGTTATCTTCTCTGGCACCTCCCCACCCCTCTAAATTGAAGATCCAAATATTTTTTTGAAATCTCTCTACAAGTTACAAATTTGTTTGTAGTAGTTTGTGATATTTTACAATGCAACAATGATCTTAAGAGAATTATTTGTAATCTTCATAAACTACTCTAGTTAGTTGAAGGATAGGTAGTGTGTCACAATTAGCTCTCTCCACCACACCAATTGACTTTAACTTAATTTAGTTGTAGGGGTTTTGAAGATTAGTTAGTAGTGGTTATGTTATGACATAGGTGTGCTGCTATTTCAAATTTGATGGCTCAAAATTTGTTGTTGATTGATAAGTGTTGGTTGTTTTAGGTAGAATTTTATTCTTTCTTGTGACAATTGGTTATTTTGTTGCCATAATCACTCTATGGTTGTTGCTTATATAACTGTATCTTTGTTGTATTCGGCTTGTTCTTTTGCTGCTCATACAACAACTTGAATTCAAACTAAATGTATGCATGTTGATTCTCTGAACACAAAACAATCTTGTTTGCAAGATTGAGTTGTATTTGTCTTATCTTATGTTGTTGCTGTTCTCAAAACAGTTCCTCACATCTTTTGAATTTTCTTATTCCAATATAAACAAAAGAAATAAGAAAAACTTAAAAAACCACAATAAGTACAAGAAACTTTTATTCAAAAATATAACATGAAACATAGTATCAAGGAAAAGAATTGATCCAATCACAAATACACAAGCCAAACCAAACCAAAATGCTAAAAAAACATAACCTACTTTCAACATTACCTCCCACAAAATTATATATACACACAAATCAATATATATATATACACACCTTTGCACTTTAAATTTCACACAAACGCACACAGATATATCTATGTATATGCATCCCTCTAATACACGTTAAATTCAAAAATCTAAATATTTAGCGCAGTTTTTTCTCCACCAAAAATCCATGGCGGCAGAGACAACCAAGGTAACAGAGGCAATAAATCTGGAGTGCGGCCTGTCACTCGTTCCGAGGCTGAAACTCCTCCTCTCCTTCACGCGCTCAGACATCTCCTCCACAAAAGCCATTGACGAATGGCAGCTCAAAATGTCTCTCCTCAATTATATACGCGAAACGCTTTCCATCGTTCTGTCAGACGAACATCTGGTGATCGAAAAATTCAGGGACCTCAAGAAGAGGAAGAGATTCGAACCTGTGGCCTCAGGGACGCTCTTTCTATGGGACTTGTCGTCCGTGAAGAGAGAAATGAGGGAGGAGAGGAGGAGCTTGCAGGAGAGGTACGATGAATGGAAGAGATTTGTGGTCGGGAAGATGGATGGCTTTGAATTGAACGTGGAGGGGTTGATATTTAAGGTCTCCGCGGGGTTGCCTGCGGAGGACGATTTCTGTCAAATGGAAGCCGCGTGGAAAGATTTCTTTGCCGCCGCAGGTCGAGGTAAGCCCCCCCAGAGCAGAAACCCTAGTAGGTTAGGGGTTGTTTATTTGTTTTTGTTTCTGTACTTAATTTATTTATTTTTTGGTTAAATTCTCCTTTTGAGCTAATGTTTGCTTTATGGAGGGCATCCTTACCAGCCAAATTTACTTAGGACTTGCTCGGGGCTTTGATCGTTCGTACCTTCTGGGTAGAATTCAACCCGACCTGCTCCTAGCCTTCTCTATTATTTGGATATCTATTCCACCAAATTCACATGGGACTTGCATCTGTTGTTCCAATTCACCCATGACTTGCATCGCCCCCATCTTTCAAGTAATCTTCAACCAAATTTATCTGGGATTGCACCTTGCCTGGCCTATTGAGTAATCTTAATGTTTACATCCACCTGGGACTTGTATTCGGCATTGTCTGTTTGGTAACCTTGTAAACCTTGTCTGTCTGTCAAATTCACCTGCGACTTGCAGCACTTGTCCGATAGGTCATTGGCACTAAATTTACTTGCAACTTGCGGCAAACCTTGTCTGTTGAGTAATCTTATCCATTAAATTGACTTGGGACTTGCACTCAGCCATGTCCACTGGGGAGCCTTGTCACTCAAATTGTTACATCCCGTGTGTTATTATTTATTTACTATTACCTAGTTTGGTAAATTGTTTTAATATATGTGAATGTGTTTTTATGAAATCCGATGGAAATATGATGAATGAATGCTTGATTCAATTTAATGTTTTATAATGATTTTTGTATAAGAAATATATGTGATTCATATGAATGTATTGATTCGGCTAACTACTATCATGGTGAACTAAGCTAAATGTAGGAACAAGTTCAAACCTCTGGAAGAGAGGGGAAGTATCATTCAGAAGAAGAACTTGGTTTGGTAACCTTTAATTCGGCTCTACTGAGCATTCACACACTCACGCCCTAGTTGGTCTTAGTTAAATCAAGTCTGTTTGGGTAATGGGTAAGTGATCTTTTGTTTTGATTGTGAATGTTTATATTGGTTTGCAATCTTGTTTTTATGAACGTTTGGAATGAAGAATGTGATGAAGTTTTGATGTTGAGTTGAAGTTCTTCCTTGTGTGTTTTACTTTTATATCAATGAAATATATGCATAAAATGTATATATGTACGTGTCTACGATAAACTCATACATGTGAGTGAATCCGTACATGAGTATACATATCTATGCATGCTCATGGACAGATTACCCATATGCATGGGAATATGGATTGGACTAAGGTGACGTGTGTGTGTGTGTGTGTGTGTGTGTGTGTGTGTGTGTGTGTGTGTTATGTATATGTATACATTTCGTGTATATATGTTGATCAGTGGTTATGAGTATGAGTATTTTAGAAAGATATTAATGTATATATATATATATATATTAGTATATATGTGGAAAGTAATATAGTGACATATATAAATATATGTATATATATGTAGTGTTATTCTTTATATTTATGTGTTTGATAATCGATAATTAATGTATTTGTTAAACCTTGTGAAAAGTATATATATATATATATATTATTACATAGTTGCCGAAAGACGCAGGGTATTGGTACTGGTACGGGGACGGGGACGCCAATCAAATTAGTGTACGTGAGTTAAATAAGGAGATGGCTATTTTATATGTAAATGATTCATCGAAAATTTTGGGTACGGGGACTGGTACGTTGTCTATGTTCCCAAAATAGAGTTTCTTGGCATATATATATATATATATAATATGATTGAATGCCATTTGTGATAATCATTAAAGTGCAATATATATAGCGCTATTATTATTGCTAATAATAGAGAAGCGCTTAAGAGAACAAAGGCGCATATGATAATACATGGCGCAGCTTTAAAGCATGGTAAACTGATGCATAAAACAATAGAAAACCAAGTCAACCAAAGTAAGAGGCATGTAGGGAATTGAAAGCTGCTGTGTATACATTTTTATGAGAAGTTAATATAGTTTAAAGCATAAAGGAATAAGTCTACCCGTGCTATTAACATGGGGTGCCAACTTATGAATGTGGCGCCAATCTGGAAGTGTTTGGGATGCAAAAGAAGTCTACAAAATGCACACAAGTCTGATAATAGTCTTGAGCCTCAGTCAAGAGTAAACTTGGTAGCATTATGTGAAGGAATTCGATTTAGGAAATTTGTTTGTGAGCTTGTTATTAATTTGACTCAGTAAAAGAGTCTTGTTGTCCCTTGTAACAATTTGACTTAGCCATTTAAATGGAGAGGACTGTTATGTGTTGCAAACCTGTAAGTTAGCTTGGTGAGTTGTTACATAAGGTTAGAAATGTGGCAGAAATATTAACTTGTTTGTAGTCTTTGGTTGCTCACAATTTAGTATAAATAGAGGTTCTCATTCTACCAATTTTTACACCTATCAATTTGATTTCTTTGTGTTATTCTGCTGCAATTTTTGTGCAAAGTGAGTTGAGAGTTTGTGACTTAAAGAGTTGTTTTGTTGTTTTACATTGGTTTTGTTGAGAGATTTAGTGAGAAGCTAGTAGAGGAATTTGGGTTGTTCTTAGAGGAAGTTGCAAGCGAGCTTGAGCCATTAAGCTAGGAGAGAAGATTAATTGGTTGGAGCTTTAAATAGGCATGCTGATTTCTACTCCTTTTTTATTATGTTGGAAAGATTGTTTATTATGTTGCCATGTTGGAAAGATTGTCTTCTATGCGTGTTTTGATGCTTGGATGTCATTTGAATGTTCTTTGATTGTTTCTTGTATTGGAAAACCTTTCTTTTGGGTTTATACATATATAGTTATTTATACTAAGTATAAAGGGTTTTATACGATTGTATACTGTTTATACTATACGTAGAATGTCAAGTACTATAGGTAGTATGATAACACTCTAGTTGTGTAGCATAAGATAGAGTTGTATTGTGATTCTTATAGCAATGCCAATTAGATATAAGTTATCGGGAAGGTTATTCCTAGGGTTAGGATAATCCACGAGAAGGGGGATAACCTTAGAATAGAATACTAATGGTCAATACAAATTGGGCAATTAAATGTGGTGAATAGATGACCTCACTCAAAGTTATTGGGTGATGAATCTTTGGCCAAAGTAGTGTAGATAGCAACTGTCTACACTATTAGTTCACTATGTGATCCAATTTACATTCTAGGCTGAGGTAATCATACATGAGATAGTAGACATTATGGTAGCTTTAGATATGTAGGACACATCATTATGCTCCGAAAAGGCTATTTGAAGGATGAGGTTACCAAACTAATTTCTTCGTCGAAGGGAGGGCCATCTTACCAAGTTTGGTAGATGTGCGGGGGACCGTAGTAAGTCCATGGTTGGCAGAAAAGCGCTTGAGTAATGCTTCTCCTCATGCAATTGGCAGCCAAGATTTGGGAGAAGGACATTCTGGACCATTTGTCTTTCTAGTTCTTGTAAGCTTGTTGAAGCAATGTATGTAATTATGTGTTCATCTATATGGAACTTGTAAATGTGAATGTTATCTTGAATATATTATGTAAAGTTAAATCATACTTATATTATTGGAATGATTCTTTGATTATGCAATGGAAAAGTTTGGATAAAGTTATGTTTCAAATGATGCATATATTATTGAATAGAAAAGAAATTCTTTATTGCTCATTATACTGGATGCATAGATATTAGACAATTTACATGTGGGTAAAACTTAGTAGAATTACTATTGAGAACAATGGGCATGTTATACAAATTCACCTAAAAATGTGTTTTCCATTTCAAAGATGGGTCTGAATCTCAATACTATGCTCACAACTAGCCTCATTCTTTAGGTATTTATTTTGTCAAATTCACTTTGGGCTTCTACTTGGCCTTGTTTGTCGGGTATCACTTTTGCCAAATTCACTAATTCTTGACCTAAACCTTGTTTTCTGGGTATCTCTTTCTTTGAGTTCCCCCATACTTAAACCTAACCTCATCCATTATGTATCTCTTTTTTCCAAATTCACCAAGGACTGCACTTGGCCTTGTTTATTGGGTACGTCTTTTGTCATATTCACCCTAGATTTGCACTTGATCTTGTTGGTTGGCTATCACTTCCATCAAATTTTCCTTGGACCTGATCTTAGTTTTGCCTGTTTGACATCTCTTTTGTCAAATTCAACATGGAATTGACCCAATCTTGGATTGGAGTTTTGCAATGCTTCATTGCATCTGATACTTGCTAAAGGGAAGTTTAAGCCAACCCATTGTTTTCATGGGATTTGACTACCTACATGTTCAACTTACTACTAACAAAGCATTACTAATATAACACTAACAAGGAAAGGGGTGTTTGATAAATGAGATGAATGCTTCATACATTATTAAAACTAAATAAAACAAAACCTATTTGGATCACAAGACCCAACAAAACCACCTTGATCTAAAGGCGACCAACAAATGATTTGGAGCATCTTGATTGTGAAGGTATCCAACAATACTTGCTGCAACATATTGTCTTGCTATACATTTGCTATTGATTAGCTTGTGTGGACATTGTTTATTGCAACTATAGCCTAACCTCTTGTGCCTTATACCAATTGCAAACCTTGCAACCTGTAATCTTAGGTCCTTGATTTGATAAAAAGATGGGCATCATCTTGGGTATACCCATCCCATTGCTCATTTGTATTTGTATTTGTAGAGGAGGAAATTTGCTACCCTCAAGTCCCAACACAAGAAGAGTCTACAAGGAGCAAATGGTCCTCAACTACCTCAAGGAATAAAGCTCAAGTGACATGATAAAAAGGTGAGAGTTCCAAAATTAGAAGAGTAGATCATAGAGGTTTTCTAGACAAACTGACAAGCTCTCGACCAAGGACGACACCACGGCCCAAGGATGATAGCGCAACGCGCTGGTGTCTCGTACAGATTGAAAACGAGACTATCACATAAAGCAACTTAAATGACTACTAACAATCTGATTACTAGGAACTTTCAAGAATGCAAGGAAGATGACAAAGAATAACATAACTAAAATAAAATAAAGTAGACTAAGTAAAATATAGATTAAATGGAATGTAGATGATGAAATGAAGAAAGAGATAGAAAACACTCACAACCAACCAAGCAATGAAGCCTCTAGCAAGTAAATGTCTTCAATACCTGCACACATAAGATCGAGAGAAAATGTTGGGGCTGTTTAGACAAACCCCTATTTCGGTGTCTCCACCTCCACGGACAACCAAATAGACAGATAGATAGAAAGATAAATAGACAAGATAGTAAAATGCATAGACAAGGGATGTGAGAAATCTCAAGATGCTCAAAGACATAATATAAGAAATAGATATTATTGCAAGGCTTGAGGAAGCCAAAGAGAGAGAACGAAAGAGAAAGTTGTGAGAGCCAAGAGAGTTGCAAAGAGTGTTGTAAGAACGTGAGAGTGTTGTAGCAAGCAAGAGAGTTGTGCAAACTTGAGAGAAAGAGAGAAAGACTTCCCAAGAGAGGGAGAGAAGAGAGATTAAGAGCCAAAGATCAAGAGAGAATGGCTAAGAGAGAGCAATAGGAATGAAAAGATAGACTTTAAAGAGAGAAAAGCAGGGAAAAGAAGGTTCCTGAGCCATTACAAGGTGTCTCGAGTTGTTTCCATTGACCAAAGTACGTGACAAGTGGCAACATGCTCAGAAATGATTGTCTGAATGTTGAAATGTTGTAGGATGCTAGTGCAATGCGCAGACATTCATGCGGAGCGCTAGTGTCCTGTCAAATCGCGCTTAAAAATGGTGGGAGCGAGGAAAACACAAGGTTTAACGCAAAGCTGACATAAGAGGGTAGCTGTTGAAAAGGGGTCTTGAGCATCCTGGGAGGGGAAAAGGCTGATGTAAGGGCTAAAAATGAGCCTCCACAAATACTAGGGGAGTGGACACTAAAGTGGATGCAAAAGTGCAGGTGAAATTGCCGTGGGGTGCAATTTTACAACACTACATTATTGTAGTATGAACATCATCATGGGAATACAACCACATTGATCCCTATCTCAATGATAATTTTGCACCTCATGTATGACACATCTAACTTGATGTACAACAACTATGACCACTTTTTAAACATGTTTGTTGCTTACAACCACTTGTCAATGTACAATTATTTGAAGATTGTGTTGGTGCTCCACCATGTGTACCTAAGAAATTTTGCAAGTCTATACTTGTTTGACCCATTTGTGTAGTTACATTCTTTGGATCCAAGGTTTGAATTTTGTCTAAAAGGCTATCATGTGTTACCCCTCTATTGTCTATCATGTGGCCATGTTGGCAAAACTTAAAAAAAAACTTTAAGGCTTGGTCATTCCTTCTATTTTTGCATTTTTCAGGGATATCTCTACTTGCATACTTTTCTTGCTAGCCTCAACATGTCCATGCCTTGAAAAAATTAGTCTAAGTGTGATGTCCCTAATTTTTATATGCCCAAAAAGAAGAATTAGATTAATTAATTAAATATTGAAATTGCCTTTAATTATCTTAGAAGACATTTTAATTATTTAATTAATTAAATTAATATTTATGGCCTTATGAAATATTATAATATTGGAACTAAAGCTTTATAAGGCCATTTACATTTAAATAATTCAGTTGCGTCAACTGAATGTTGATGGCAGAGATTAAAGGTAGTATGTGGTGGACTATTCAACATCATGGAATATTTAATTGGTTTTCTACATTGGAAACTCTAAGAACGGAAACTCTCAGAAATTGGTTGCTATTGAAGGACGAAAACCCTTACGTAGCTTGTGTTTTGGAGGATCGAATTATGGGAGGTTTATTGATTGAAAGTTTCTTGGATGCAGTTTCTTTATATTGTTCAAGGATTAGGATTGACATATATTAGTTGATTATCAAATAATGTCCATGAAGGGCATGGCAGTTAAAGCGAGTAAATACCACCGCGTGTCTTATACAAGTTATTCCGATAGCGAGAACTAATTGCAACCTGAACAACAAGATATGCTATGGTGTTAGGCATACACAAGACCTGATATCAGGTAGACATTGAATTTTGAAGTGCCGGTTAGAAGTGTCTTCAGATAATGATGGGTTACAGAACAAGACAAATACCAATTATATGAGTCTACTTGGATGATCCATTCACACAGAATCACGGAGATATCATCCCTCAACTATTGCGGAATCACGACCTTTTCCCTATTCACAAATGATTTTCACGTATCTTTTCCCCTGACACTTTTGTGGCGTCGTTTATGAGATATTCCTTGAGCAATGAGCATAGGCTTGTGACTAATCTGGAGACATCGGGTTATTTCATTTCACATTTCAATTACCTGCAGGCACCGCTTATCTATTTGCATAGAAGTTTTAATATTGCAGATATATTCGCTATATTTGGCATTATCTCCATTTGCCTACATTCATTGGAGTCTCTTCTTCTAGATTGATAGTGGACCCATGGCTGTGTAAAGGTATCGCTATTTGTCATTGAAATTTAGCAATTTCTCTATGTTACACTTGCTGGACGAAGAGCATTGGGATTTTGGGTAGAGGATCGTTCTGCTCTTTGATGTTGAATGGGAAAGCAAGTTTATATTACAAATCGCTGCTCAAGTGACTATGTGACCAATTGTTATATGGAATGCGTTGGAGGCATCATTCAGGTCTACGAAATAAGACATCAATGATTTATGTTGAAGCCGTCATTGTATTGAAGCTGTCAATTGATTAGAGTCGTGCCATCTCTCTCTAAAGGGATCTTTGATTTAATTGCTTAGAACCAAAGTTTGGTGAGCTGCAAATTTGTACTAGTGAATTGCCCAGGTCAAAACTTAACTATGATAATTTCAATATAATATTTGTATAAAAAGGTTGGATTATCATATTTTAGGAGGGATAATATTATTTGTGTAGTGGATGATATAGAATTGACTATCAACAGTATACCGTGCTCTTACAACTTCATTGTTAAATATATGCATTTCAAACTGATTGAGGAATAATCTAAATTCTTGCAAATTAAATTTTATTTTTGAGTTCATCTATGTCCTTGACATTTGTAACGCATATATATATATATATTTGTAATACAAGTGGTTTGGAGTTATAAGACGAATCGTTTGCAACAGCCCATCGGAATAGTTTGACAAATAGCATTGTCCAACTTGGGAAATCGATAACCTAGTGGCTAGGGTTATTACAAAGTGTGGGTTTTTCGTTTGGGCTTTTAGGATGTTGGGGATGTCATAAATCCCATCCCAACCTTGAAACATGCATATTTTGCCTTAGATTCTTCTTGGGTTGTCAACCTTGGCTGTCGAGTAGTACCCTTCACCTTGTACCTCTGATTCTTGGATTCTTGATCACTTGTCTTTGTGCTATCATTCCTTTTGTTCCTTGTTGGGTCATCGAACTTGGTGGTAACTTGTTCCCTCTCTTGACTCCTTGACGAGGTCTTCCCTGTAAATCTTTTTCACGTTATTTTTGTTGGAGTTTTGGGTCATCCATTATTATTGTACTATCTTCATTGATGCTTTGATTCCTCGAAAACCCACTCCTTCACAATTAAAAATTCTAAATCATTTGGAGTTGGGGTATTAGACATCCCTTGACCTTCACACAATCTCCATCGTTCCCTTGCAACTCCTAGGTCTAATGATTTTTGCCTCTAATCATTTTAAGTGTTGTGCCTTTAGACTTCTCCATCCTTGATTACCATTTCCATTCATCTTTGTTTCCCTGACCTCTGTTGGTTTGAAAGAATTGCCTAAGTGTTTTAGCAGTTCGGACTTGGTCATGTTGGCATATCCTTCCTGTTGGTGTCATCCACCTCCTAGGAGCACCATCTACAACGAAAACCTTCACAAAAAATGAGAGAGGCAACACAAGGCCATTTCACTAGAAAAGAGTGAATAAAATGAGATGAATAAATTACATATTGTGCAAGCTTTTTAAAGCCATGAAAAAGGTGACGGGTAAACAACTACACGATACGGGAAATAAAACCACTACAGTAATTATCCTTAAATTAAACTTAATACCCTAACACCCCCCTTAAGTGCAAACTTAGGGAGAATTATTATGCAAAAATGAAGATGTAATATGGGTCCCGGCTACACAACCATGTTAGGTACCCATTTACAATGCAAAAAGAAGTCTCTCACAATGGGAGAAAAGGGAAAAACCCTATGGGAAAAAACCCCTCTCCAAAAGAGAGAAAAGAAAACAAAAAACTATGCATGGATGGAGGACTCAATCACACCCTCGAAGGACTACATACATTATGTATATACAATCAATGGCCCCCCCATAAGAGGGAAATAGAGACTATATAGCCCCCCTACAATGTGTAATCACTTGCAGAAATGCTAAGTGTCTGAAGACAAAACATGATCCAACCTCGACAAACAACTTGTCTCCTTTTTGGAAGAAACAAAACCAAGTACAAATGTAGGTATGCTTCCCATTCTGGATAGGAATTGAAAGAAGGAAGCATGAAGATGTATGATGATGTCTTTGAAATCTGTTCATGTGTCGCCAAGACCTTGGAAAATGATGCCATGAACCAATTAGGAACATGCCCAATCACAATAGGATGTAACAAACAAGGTACCATTGGAAACTGATCCTGAACAATATCCAAAGATAGAAATATTAAAATAATGTTTATTTATTTATTAATGCTCAATATTGTAAGATATTGTAAGATAGAGATAAGATCGTCTCCGATCTTATCTGGAGTTTCTTTTTAGAAACTTTCCAGTTTTGTCAATCTTGTAAATTATTTATTGAGCGTCTCGCTCATTGTTAATACATCAATTAATTTACCAATTACTTGCGTAATATGGTATCAGAGCTGAGGCAAATTTTTTTTGAAAATTTTATAATCCTAAATCTTTTTAGTGAAAGTTTTCAAAAATAATTTTTTTTCGAAATCTGTTTCTGGGTCGTTTTTCTGGTTTTTGTGGTTATGCTCACGTGTTCGTGTGTTCTGATCTCGCGTGGCGGCGTTTCAGTTCAAAGTGTTCACTTCTTCTGCAAAGGGTTTTGTTCGCGCCTTACCAGAGCCGCGCGACCCTATTTCGTCAAACCCGTGCGTCCTGTGACGTCCGCGCGACCTCATTTCCGTTCTCTGCCCGCGTCGGCTCTGCGCGTCTTCTTTGGGTTCGTCGAGGGTTTCTGAGCGTTTAGCCACGCGTCATTTGTGTCTGGCTCAAGCCCGCGACCTTCGTTTTTTCCCGCGCGTCGTGCTTGTCTCAGGCGCGTTTTCTGAAGGAAGAAGCTCGCGATTTGTTGAAACTCGTCCCCTGGTTGCATCCAAAGCTCGTGGATCTTTTCCCTGTTTTTTAAGGACATGATTTGAAGACTCGATTTCTTTCTGGGCGTGTTTTCTTTCTCTTCTAAGCCGCGTTTCTGAGTTTTTCGTGGCTGTTCAAACCCGCGATTTGAAGTGACTTGGCTGATTTCTATTCTTGCTGCTTGGGGGTCGACCTTTATTCTTGTTTGTGGCAAAATTTCTGGCAACAGTTTCAGACGACTTCCTGCAGTTTTTTTGAAAGTTTTTTCTGCTCATCAATGGCGGTTTAGGGTTCCAGTTATTTCGGCTAGGGTTTTCACCCTTCATATCAAGTCGGAAATTTTTTTTGATTAGAGATTCCTGGTGGGTTTTTCGAGAGCTCAACTGGGTTGGTCTCCGAATTTTCTGGGTGCATCGTTTTCCGTGCCTCGAATTTTGTGCCATCCGTACACTGTACTTTCTGCAGTTTGTATATGAATCTGTCCCTGTTTTCTGCATTGGAATTCGTGCCTCGAGTTTCTTGCATCAGCCTCTTCTCAGTACCTCGTTTTTCGTGCCTCGAAAAGCGTGAAGATGGCCAGTTTAAGCAATTTAATGTTGGAGGGCAGCCAGAGATTTAATGGCAAAAATTACAACACTTGGAAACAGCGTATGTTAACAATTTTTGAATACCGCTGCCTTGATCAGATGATCCTCGGCAACGCTACTCGTCCTGAAGCGGCGGGTAAGGATCAGGATAAGTTTGATGAGCAGAATCGTGAAGCCGTCATGCTTATTAAGCTTTCGGTTACTGATGATCAGCTCCCTCAGATCCCACTGCGAAAATAAGCTAAGGAGATCTGGGATCACTTGAAGGATTTGCATGAAACTTCCGACAAAAGCCGTGCGTTTTTCTTGAAGAATATGCTGTTTTCTATCATGATGGATGAGAAGACAACTCTGCAAGCGCACTTGAATAAAATCCCAGGAGATCAGAGATCAGTTGGAGGCGATTGGTCGGAAAATGGAGGAGGAAGACATGGTTGTGATCACCCTGAAAAGTTTACCGAAGTCCTATGAACATTTCATAGAGACCCTCAACATTACATCTGCTAATGTTGATCTCAAGTTTTCGAATTTGTGCACTATCCTGTTGCAGCAGGATCGCTGGAGACAACAGTTCGGTAGCAGTGAATCATCATCCTCCACGGAGCAGGCCTTTGCAGCAAAAACTCAGTCGAAGCATCATGGGAAAGGTCAGCCTTCACAGCAGAAAGGCTCAAGTCAGCGCTCCACCAGCCCGAAGAAGAAAAATATTCAGTGCAATTACTGTCATAAATTTGGCCACATCAAGAAAGATTGCCGTGCTCGTTTGGCTTCTGAGCAAAAGAAGCAGGGAGGGTTTCAGAAAGCGAATGTCGCCGAGCACTCTGAGCAGAAGGAATCTGCCTTTTATGCACTGATGGCAAAAAGGCCCGCAGACCATGTCAAGTCCTCTGCTTGGTACATAGATTCTGGTGCCTCACGTCATTTCTCACATAGGCGTGATTGGTTCACAAACTTTTCCCCTTGCACTGACTCAGTAATCTTTGGAGGAGGTGAGGAATACACAGTTGTCGGCACAGGCACTGTTCAGGTTCAGTCTGGCGGGAGGGATCTCATATTCCTCAACGTGTATTATGTACCTGATATCGAGCTCAATCTTCTCTCAGTCAGTCAGATCATGCGGCATTCTCCCCAGATGGATGTGGTATTCAGCTCGCATAGATGTTCGATTGTTGATCGAGAAACTCACACAACGGTGGCCGTTGGGATAGAGGATCATGGCCTTTACAGGCTTGTGGACACTGGTGATTCTCCGGAGTTAGCCTTGGCAGCCAGAAATTCAGCTGTCACCAGTCTTTGGCACCAGCGGTATGGGCACTTGAGCGTGCACTATCTCTCTCAGCTTGCTCGGGAGGGACTTGTAGATGGCTTACCTGACATTCAGACTCAGCATCAGGGCGTTTGTGGTGCTTGTCAGGCTGGGAAGCAGCATCGCACACCGTTCAAGGATGGCGACTCTTGGCGGGCTTCTAAGGTACTTCAATTAGTTCATGCTGATATTTGTGGCCCTATGTCTGTTTCTTCTGTAACTGGTTGCAAATACTTTCTACTTTTTGTTGATGACTATAGTAGGAAAATGTGGGTGTACTTTCTTAAACAGAAATCAGAGGTTTTTAATGTATTTCAGAAGTTTAAGGCCTTAGTTGAAAAAGAGTCCAGTTCTTGTATTATAACTCTTAGGTCAGATAATGGGGGGGAATTCTGTTCTAGTGCATTCTCCAACTTCTGTGATACTCATGGGATAAAACGTCAGTTAACCACACCCTACACTCCTCAGCAAAACGGTGTTGTAGAGCGACGCAATCGTACGATTGTTGAGATGGCTCGCTCCATGTTGCAACACAGGAGTGTTCCTACCAAGTTTTGGGCAGAAGCCGTCAATACATCAGTCTATCTCCTTAATAGGTCACCTACTCATGCTGTTAAGGGGAAGACTCCTGAGGAAGTTTGGTCTGGTCGCAAACCTAGGATCAGTCATTTGAAAGTTTTTGGCTCTCTTGTGTATGTTTGGATTCCAGAGGCCAAGCGCACTAAGCTGGACTCCAAGAGCCAGAAACTCATGTTCACAGGGTACAGTGATAATCACAAGGCATATAGGCTGATTGATATAGACACTGATCGTCTTATCTTCAGTCGAGATGTTGTCTTTGATGAGGAACGAGGTCCATTTCACTCTTCCTCACTTGTTTAGCATTCAGAGGATCAGCCTCTACAGGGTCCTGATATGAGTGTCCGACTTCCATTAGGTCCACCTGATGGGAGGGATGACGAAGACCTAGTCTTTGATGATGCTCAACCTGAGTTTCCTCCAGATGATCATGAACATCTCCCTGCTGAACCTGTTCCAGATCCACAACCAGATCCAGCTCCTCCTGTTGCATTTGATGTTGGCACATCTACTCTCCGACCAAAATGGTGGGCTAAGACTATCAGTGACCTTCGTGCTGATGAGCTCATTGAGGGTAGATCATCCAGAAACAAGAGCAAACAGCAGTCTACAGTGAATTTTGCTCTCATGGCCAACATTCACGCGTTTATGAGCCTCAGACATATTCAGAGGCAAAAGGGATACCTGAGTGGGAAAAGGCAATGGAATCAGAATACCAGAGTCTTCAGAAGAATCACACTTGGGTCCTTTCCAATCTTCCTTCAGGGAAGAAGCCCATTAGCTGCAAATGGGTGTACAAGGTGAAGTACAAAGCTGACGGAACCCTTGACAAGTACAAAGCTCGTCTGGTTGCACGGGGGTTCTCACAGAAAGAAGGCATTGACTATGAGGAGACCTTTGCTCCTACAGCCAAAATGAGTACCATACGGCTTGTCCTTGCCTTAGCAGCCCAATTTGGTTGGAAGGTCCATCAAATGGATGTGAAGAGTGCTTTCCTCAACGGTGAGTTGAAGGAGGAAGTATACATGACGCAGCCTCCAGGTTTCAAAGTTGCTGGTCAAGAACAGAAGGTGTGCAGATTGGTCAAAGGCACTCTATGGCCTGAAACAGGCTCCTCGAGGCTTGGTACATTAAGATTGACACGTACCTCACAGATCATGGCTTTCAGAGGAGTCCATCTGACTCGAACCTGTATGTCAAGAATACTGGTAATGAGATTCTGCTTGTTGTTGTCTACGTGGATGACTTGATCATTACTGGCAGTTCAGCACTTTTGATCAGAGATCAAACAGGACTTGTGCAAAACTTTTGACATGACAGACTTGGGCCTCCTGCATTATTGTTTAGGTGTTGAGGTTTGGCAGACAGAGAGCAGCATTTTCATCTCCCAGTCCAAGTATGCTCGAAGTCTTCTGGATAAGTTCTGAATGCAGGATTGCAAACCTGCCTCTACACCCATGGAAAAAGGGCTTAAATTGTCAGCTAAGTCCGATTCACCTGTGGTAGATGAAACATTGTTCAGGCAACTAGTTGGCAGCCTCATCTATCTTGCTGCTACTAGACCTGATTTGAGTTTTGCAGTGAGCTACATATCACGCTTCATGGCCCCCAAAGGTGATCATTGGAAAGCAGGCGTGAGTTGCGTTATGTGAAGGGCACTCACGATTTTGGACTCTTGTACACTCGAGTCCACGATCCTAAACTCGTGGGTTCTGATTCGAGATTAGGCAGGTTGATTGATGACGCAGGAAATCAACATGCTGGGTATGTGTTCATTTTGGGATCGGTGCGTCACATGGACTAGTAAGAAGCCGGCGGTAGTAGCTCTCTCCTCGTAGCCAATGTCGGGGGCTTGATAAAAGTAGCATGTAGGCGGTTGGCCGGATATACGAGATATGCAAATATCTCAAAAGCGGGTCCGACTCCCTTGTTCTGTGATAATCGAGGGAGTTCTCAAACTTGCCAAGAATCCGGTCTTCCATGAGCGAACCAAGCATATGGAAACTCATTGTCATTTCATTAATTTGGTTGAAGACGGATCATTCATTCTGTATGTTCCAGGCAGTCAGTGACTGAACATTCTCACCAAGTCGCTCAGTACAGATAAGTTTGTAAAATTCAGGGGGCATCTTGGTGTAGTTGATAGATTGAGCATTAAGGGAGGGTATTAAAATAATGTTTATTTATTTATTAATGCTCAATATTGTAAGATATTGTAAGATAGAGATAAGATCGTCTCCGATCTTATATGGAGTTTCTTTTTAGAAACTTTCCAGTTTTGTAAATCTTGTAAATTATTTATTGAGCGTCTCGCTCATTGTTAATACATCAATTAATTTACCAATTACTTGCGTAATAAGAAATGGTTTGACAATAGTTGTGCAATAACTGTCATCAAAGAGGAGAGATAACCCCTCAAATGTGTCCTCCAAATTTGAAATGTGAGACTCCACAAACAAGGAACCAATGTCCGACAAATAGGAATCCCAATCAGGAAGACAATCATAATCCTGTTGCTCAAGAATGATGGAAGTACTCAATGAAGGTGGATCAACTATCTCTGACAAAGAATCAAGAACCTCTGAAGCAACCACAACCTCATTTGAAGTCTCAACAACCTCCAAAGGATCACAAGCATGGTTTATCTTCTTTGAAGAACAAGGAGACAGACTGGTATTGGAAGGAGGGTCATCGAGAGATGGCGGAGTATCAAGATGTCCATATGATTCTCAAAGGTAAGTCCAAAGAGCATAAGGGCTCTCAAAATGACAAAATGAATCCAAAAGGTCCTTGTCATTGATATGCTAAAAAATAACTCCATAGACTCTAGCCCTAAATCCTTTCCAAATCATATACCTACTACGTATGTCTGGAACAAGAACTTCATTATAGAAATATGGCAATAGATTCTCCTCACTAAGATGGGTGAGAACATCACTCCATTGCCTAAAATTCCCTTTCTCCAAAGAAACCATTATAACTTAACAATTCTTCAAAATTTCAAAGATAGTGTTTTCAAAAACTTCCAAAAAGAATTAAACTTGATTTGCAGCAAAATTTGGTACAACCCATTACTTGATCTCCATGCTGACACAAATTCCACACAAACAAGATAACCTCTTGTGAGACTTGCTCACATCAAGCAAACCCACTTCAACGCTATATGAATAGCAAAAACATACTCCATGCTGTCAATGTAGGATAAATGTTCCTAGAACAACTTCAAAAACTTCAAAATTGGGGCCTACTCCACTTGGTTGTGCAACTTTGAAACCCTAAATTTTTAAGGGAAACTTTATAAAGTTTTAAAAGTATATCCTCCAGAAGCGAGCCTTCAACAAAAGAAAAACGCACTGCAGAGATTAAATGGTATCCTGTGGAGGGAGATAGAAGCCTCCACAAAATTTGAATCCATGCGGTCTGAGCAATTGTGCCTCTCAAAACTCCAAAACGCGGCCACCAAAGGAAGAATCGCACCCAAAAGAAATAGGAGATTGTATTCCACTAGCATCGCCAACCTGTAAAATGCGATCAAATGTTGTTGACAATGGACCATGTCTTCAGACTACCCAGCGCCTAGGATAGACTCGATCCTCCATTAGCAGTCTCTATTGTATTCAAATGATCTTCTGCCAGCATTTCACATGCATAGGATGAACACACACCGATATCGGCTCTGTTGGGATATGAGCTACCCGCCAATGGATTCACAACTCCAACAAGATCGTCTCCTGTTGGCATCGACATAAACATCAATGGAGCCAACAATGAAGAATACAAACCATACTATGTAAAAGCCCCCGATAAGAATGCTCTGTAGCGGCCCGTAACTGAGAATAAGTAACAACTCCAACAAATTATGTTAATAATCCCGTAACTTCCCAAACTCTTCAATCTATTAGTTATCATCGAACCTTCATACAATACTGTAGACAAATGGAAATAGGTCAAAATAAGGCAATTTTGAAATTTGAAAAATTTCAAATGCTGAGCAAATAAACGATCTCAAACACTCCGATGAAAACTCTTAGGAAGGACTGTAGAATGGTTTTCTCTAATACCATGTTGGTGTCATCCACCTCCCAGGAGCACCATCTGCAATGTAAACCTTCATAGAAAATGAGAGAGGCAACACAAGGCCATTTTGCTAGAAAAGAGTGAATAAAATGAAATGAATAAATTACATATTGTACAAGCTTTTTAAAGCCATGAAAAAGGTGACGAGTAAACAACTACCCGATATGGGAAATAAAACCACTACGGTAATTATCCCTAAATTAAACTTAATACACTAACACTTCCATCCAACTTTGACCCCTCCATGTTGATGCCATTGTTGTATGGTGTGGATGTCATCCATATTTTGAGTTGTGACTCAATCCACCCATGTTGACATCATCATTGTACGATGTTGATGTTACCTTTTTTAGCACCCCAAAAAGTTTCTAAATCTTTTAGAGTTAAACTTTTAGCCATTCCATACCCTAGTACCCATCATAAGTGTTGGAGTTAATGATTGAACCCCATAGCTCCCAAAAGTCACTTGCAAGCAATTATCCTATCACAAAAGAGAGATCAAAGCAAGATGATTGTGCTCAACAACTTGAGTATTGTATTGATGCAATAGTTTGAATGAATGCCATCGTTTTATGGTGTGCATGAGGATTTGGGTCCATAGGCAATCTTGGGTCACCCAAAAACAATGACTATTCAATTTTGGTTTTTACTCTAATTTTAGTGCATTTTTATAGGTTATTCCTTGTTGGTGTCTCTTTTCAAGGTTACACGAGGTATCTTAGTTTCAACGAAGTTTGATGGATAGTATGATTATTATTGCTTATGCAATTCAATCAACTATTTAGTTTCTTTGGTGGTTGGTGTTTTATTCTTTGCACTTCCTTGGCTTGTGTGGCATTCCTATCCATGTTTTGGCAATTCTATGAAGCATGTGATGCATTGCAGTTTCTATTCTTGAAGGTGTTCTTTGATGGGATCCATAGATCTTATCTTTATCTATTTTGGCATATCTTGGTGTTGCTAATTTTCTATCAGCCACGTCTATCACTAGGATCCATGTTGAGCTAGGCACAATTGTTGAATGTTCCTTTGGAGGGACTTGCAAGAACAAATTGGGGGTTGATTCTTTTGTTGGGACTTGCTAAGTATGCTAGATGTGTGGTGATTTGGATGTGAGGACAAACAAAATTGAAAATCATTTATTTCCCCTTGGCGTTACATTACCTTTGTTGATTGTTTTCTCTTGGATATTCTTGCTATGGCCCACAAACCTTCATTTGTCTTGGCATAATCCTTAGTGGCATGAGATTTCTATGTGAAGGTTGAATTGAGGTGTCATAGTTGGCAATGGCTTCAACAAACAGTCTTAAAACTTGCAAACTTAGCGAGGGCTCGACATGATAGGTAATTATTCTGAGACAACTCCATTTGGGAATGAATGGTAGGCACATGATTGGGGGATCATGGAAATGTGGAGTTGTATGAATTTTAGAGTCACTTAGGGAAGGGGGTGCATGATAAGAAGAACACAAAGATATTGGATATTGAAGGCTTGTTCATAGTAATTGATTGAGAGAGAAAATATATGGGATTGTAAGTGAAACAAAGGAAAAATAGGGTTCACCAAAATGGGGTGATTGAGTATGTGATGCACCTATTTTCCTTATTTCATTGGGAAAAAGAGATCCCCAAAGGTAGGATTGACTTTCAACCCTTACGTGAGTCAACCCTATTGGAGATCTTGGCTATTTTCCTTATGACAAAGACGGGGTAAATTTGCCTGAAATGCACTTTTAGGAGAAAAACTAAAAATACTAAATGAACTCAATTATGCAATGTGAAACTTGAATTATCAATTTAAAGCATAAAACAATCAGAAATAATAAACTTTCGGCAGATCTGAGAAGGGTAAGTTGATGTCTACTAGTCACCAAAAGTTGTTGCTGAGTGTGATTCGCCCTAGGGCGAATGGGTTCTGCTACAGGGATCCAAAATCTGATTTCACAGTCCTCTACTCCTGGATCTGCACTCTCGATTCTTCTGGATCTCACTGTTGGAAAGTCGGAAATAAATTTTGCAAGTAAGATTTCGTGTCTTGACAACTTTGACAACTTTGCAAAATTGCACTTTTGATCAATCTTCAATCATTCTTCACTTGCAAACCTACACACACAAAGAGAGGGAAAAAATGTTTGCTTTTTATGAATGGGGGTTTGTCTTGGTCAAACCCCATTTTGGTAATTAAATCTTGAAATGAAATAATGATAAAAAGAAGGAATGGGGAATAAACACTAGCTTGTTGCAACTCACCAAACCCTTTAATGGCTGCCCTTGGAGGATTGAAGTCTAACACATCTCTCCAAGGATTAGATCTTGCATGAAATGGCTTGATTGAATGCTTGATTTGACACTTGATTTGATGCTTGAATGCTTGAAACCTACATCACAATGTTAGCTCCAAAAACATTCATGAATGCAAATAACTTTGACATGATGATCTTGATCTTGAATACTGATGTAGAAAATTGATAAATCTACTCTTGAATGCTCTTGACAATAATCTTTGCTCTTGTGAAAGTTGCCATAATGCTAGATGTTTTGATTTGATAAAATAACTATGTATTTACAGGCGATTTTCTAATTTCTCGACAATTAAACATCAAAGATTGACAATTGCAATTTGAATTTGAATCATAAAAATATCGCCAAAAACATATTAAAAAATGGGGTTTGGCCGATAGCCCATTTTCGGAGTCCTGTGGACTACTCAGAGGCATTTTTTAGGGTTTCCTAAATTCTTGGAGGTTTCTTGTTTGTTTTTCAGGGGTTCTTTGCTGGAGTTTGCTAGTATGATTTTTGGGTCTTTCTAGGTTTTCAGAGAGCTTTGGTGGGCGGTTACATGCATTTTAATCAGTGCCTATTTCTGGAATTACTATTTTTAGTAAGTTACAACGGCTACTCAGAATGTGCTCAAATGGTGTTTAGAGTCACTTACTATATTTAGCAGTATGCTATTTTTAGTAAGTGCTATTTAAAGCAATGGTGGCAGTTGCAGTGGTTGGCATCTTTCTATTTTTAGCAGTGGCCAGTTCTCAGTACTTACTATTTATATAAGTGATAGGGCATCACAGTGTACTTTAGTTTTGTGCCAGTTTGATATTTGGGGGAGTACTTGCTATTTTTAGAAGTGCTATTTATAGTAAGTCTATTTTGGGTAATTGGCCCAGGCCTATCTTGTTCCAACAAGTTCATTTCCTAATGTGGCGTTGGAGAGTCTAAGGTTGGTTTATTTAATATTTGCTTTTTATCAGTCACTTAAGTTATTTTTATAAAATAACTTTATAACTTAAGTGAAGGGGTTGGTGGTCATTGTAAAAAGCACCTTGGAGCCCAATGTTATAACTTAACATTGTTTAGAAGGCAACAAAAGTGAAATAGTTTCCTTATGAGCATTTTGACGTCCAAGGGAGGTATAAGGTGTTAAAAATTAATTAAATTTTAAAAGGCTCATAAGGGGGGGTGTTGAAATTGGAGGGAAAAGTATTTCAAACCTAAAGTTGCCTTAATTTCCCTCTCTCTTTCTATAAAGTTTCATTTTGGCTCTCATTTGCTCATCTTCTATTTGGCAACTTAACAGTATGTTGTTGGAATGCTTCCAGAGTACTTTGGCTGCGTGTTGAGGATGGAAACCCTCGCCATATTGAGCTGGTTTTGGTGGTGAAAGATCCATCCTAGCCAGATTGGAGTGGTTCCATCCAGGGATCCCATTGTGCTTCAACAAAGTTTCGATTTTCAGAATTTGGGTGGTGATAAGATGAAGATTTTTCTGGTATTTTGATGTGGGTTTGGAGTTTTAGTGTGTGAGATTGCTTGGCTTCGATTTGGTTGTTTTTGGATTTGTTTTGTGGGTGTTTCAAAGGTCTGATTTGCATTTCCAGAATTGTGGAAATCACTATTATAACAGGTCCAAAAGTGAAATCTGCTCATAGCTTCGTGCACACTTGGTCTTCCATTCTGGGTATTGGCTTAATGCATTCCTCATGTTTGGGCGCCCCATTTCAAACATTCATTTGATTTATTTGGTGAAGAATTGAATTGCTAGAGCTGGTCACCCTAACTAGGAAAGCATGCCTTCTTGAGGGTTTCTTGGATTTTGTGGTCTGTTGACGTATAGGCCCAAAATCTGCATATATACGTGATTTGGTGGCTGTTCTTTGGTGTGGAAAACTCATATGTTGCTGGTTATGTTCATACGTGACATGTAATGTAAATCAACAAGTGTTGTTGTTGATGAATGTTCATTTCCAAGTCTGATTATTGCTTTATCGGGTCTGATAATCCATTGGAATAAGTCTGATTTTGAGCTGAAACAGTTGCTCTTATTATATGTTGTTTGAAATGGAAAGCATTGTTATTTTCTAGTTATATCTTCTATTTGCATTATTCTATATGTTGGCATGCATCTCGAAAACACATTGGAAACAAGCACTAAACATAACTACAAACAAACAACATACATACAGTGAAAACACAAACAGCATAGAAAGATTCCAAAAAATAATCAGGGGTGTATGTTACAGTGGTATAAGAGCCAAAGTTCTTGCCTGCTTGTTGGAAGATCAGTAACTTCAAAGTTATTGATGTAGGAGCATCTGGGTCCACGAGCAATCCTGCGTCACCCAAAAAATTGTTAATTCGGAAGATTCGGTAAGGTTTCGTGCTCAAATTCTTCTTGATTTATGAAATGTAATTGTTTTGCGACTTTTGTCGGTGAATTGGCGAAACATTTAAATTCCAATTTCTAAAGGTTTTGATACCGAATGACTTTGTGGAGGTCTTGGGATAGTGAAGTTTATTTCTCTACTAGTTTTCGTGTTTGGTTCCAAGGTTAAAAAAGAAAAAGGTGTAAATTTCCAAAAGTCTGATCTTAATTAAATGTTTTAAAGAATAGTAATGGCCACTCATTTGAAAGAAATTCATTTATTGAGAGGGTCGATTTAAATATTAGCCAAAAGAACTTTACACCTTCCAGCTTCCATAAGAGGAGCATACTTTAAATCTGATTGGAAAATGAGAGGAAACGCGGTGGGAAGGAGGAAGGTGACTTCATAGAATACAGATAAACTTCTCCTTGGCCGCGCCAGGAAATCAATCCAGCCCATAAGAACTTGCACATGAAGGGCACACATGTATGGAATTATTACTGACATAATTTAAATTACATAAACCAATGAGTACAGTTTGGATAACCAATGCCTAGGATTAAAGAAACTGCTGGAAGAACAGAGAAAGAAGGGAGAGGTCGCATGAGAAAGATTAGTGCAGCACAAAGGAAAAGGATATGGGCGGTTGAAGATTGATAAACCAAAGTAAATAAATGTGAAGTGAGGACATTGAAGGCGCACATGGACCAAGAGAGGCAGCAAGGAAATGGCAATTTTAAAGTTCAAACTAATGTGATGACAAAAATCAGAAGCAGATTGAAGTCTTTGGAGGGTGCGCTGGAGGATGAAAGGCTAGCAGGAGGAAGTTTAAAGTAGCCATGATGTTAAGACTTGGGCAGAAATAAATGTGGTCACTGTTTTAAACCCGTGGAGGCAGCAAAGAGAAAAGTCGCGCCAAAAGATTGGAGGATGAATGAAGCGTCAAGTGAGAGCTGATGCATAGTTAAAGTCACGCCCTTTTAAAGGCAGAGGATGAAGTGTTGATGAGGCAAAAGATGGCTTGGATGGGATGTGTGGCTGTTGAGTCCCATTTGCCAGAGATTCGCAGATTTAATAGAAGTGAATTGAGCCATGTAGAAGGAGGAGAATCATGGGATTATGAGGTCTAGCCTTTTGTCATGAGATAGTAGAAACCAAAGGAGAAGAAATTGAGAGTAGAGGACTGGTATAGGGAAGAGAAAAGAAATTTGCAGAATGCGAGGGGAAGATGAAGAGTCAGAGAGTAAAATTACCTGATCCGTGTATGTAATGTTCATGAAATTTGAGAAATAAAGATGTTTGGTTTGTTTTTCAATTTATTGTTTTAGCAATTTTAGATTGATTTAAAATCAACACAAGTAATTGTTGATTTTGGGATTTATTGTCATGGAGTCTTGTAATCTGGATTTTGCAAGTTTGAGTATGAATTTGAAAGGTTTTTTTTTCGGTCTCCATTAGTTATGACAATGGATTTCGGCAAAGTTGAACAATTGAAGAGGCAGTGTGAACAAGAGGCTTCCCAACTATTTGAAGAGTATCAAAGCATGACAGATAAGTTTAGAAACACTGTTTCTTTTGACTCTTTCTTGGGCTGTGTTGTAATATTGAAACCTAGAAAATTGGTTGTGGTTTGGTACATCAGAAGAACAATGAAATAAAAATCAGAACTTGCCATTGAAGAAGGGTTAGAGAAAGAAAAAGAAGTGGTTGTTTGTGCTTTGCAGCCCACAAGTGTAAGCATGAGGAAGACAAAAATGAGTCAACAAGCATTGATGATGGGACTCTTAAGTCTTAGAGGAAATGAAGGTACAAGTCAAGAGCACATGCCACTTCAAGATGAGTGTGAGATTGAAGAAAAGTCACCTATTGAAATTGCAAATGAAGAACACATAAAGTTTGAGGGAGATAGCGCTAAGGAAATTGTCAAACCTTCCATGATGGATTAGTTTCAAGGAGGTATGAGTTTGTTTGTTTTTCCTCTAGGGGAACCTAGCCTTGTTTCAGCACCCTTACCTTGCCTTGGCAAGGAATCAAATGGTGTTTTGGATGACGTTGAGTTGGATGTAGTTCATACTTTTGATGGCAGCCTAGTTAGTCCAGTATGTGGAAAACAAAGAGGGTTGGTTAGGACTGATTTGATTTTACAAAATACGGAGATGAATGACTATCATGATGCTAGTACCAAAGAATTGAAGAGTGATTTATTCACAGAGATATCCGATCATGAAGAGTCTAGTGATTATAGCTTTCTTGAATAGATCAATCAACCTTATAACACTTGGGACCTGGGGGTGATGGCACCTATGTATGATGAGAATCCTACATTGGATGAATCCCTTTTTGATCATGATGGTGTTCTAATTTTAGAACACAATGAATGCATGAAGGATGACATTACTGGTGTTGATCCATATTTTGAGAACAAATCTGATTTATCAGCACATGTAGCTAATTTTTAGCAAAAATTTAGTGACTTTGATGATGTGGAACCATAGTCCACTATTGAAAATGATAATGGGAAAAATCAGGTGATTGGGGAAACAACCACTCAGAAGGTATACATTGAGCATACTCTTTCAAAAAGAAAACATCAGACCATAGGACCATGGGATCTAGGTGTTTGGGGACCAAAGTATGATAAAGAATCAGTTTGGGAAGAATCTTCTTTTGACCAAGCTGTTGTCCCAACCTTAGAAGAAGCAATTAATGGTGTCATTTGAAAATAAAGTGCAAACATTATCTAAGTTGGATGACATGAAGAGTTTTGTTGAAAATCTCATTCAAAAGACACTTAGAAATCAGTTTGAACAAATTGTTTCTCTTGTTGATTTGCAAAAAATTAAGAGCACAATGGGAGACATGAAATCAGCCTATTTAAACATAATCAAAGATAGAGATGTGGCTACTAAAATTGCAATGAGGCTATATCTACATCCAAGGAATTAAGGGGTAAGATTGAAGAGTTTACCATTGAGCTTGAATCAACCAGGGATTCATTGGGCAACACTCAAAATGCACTACTTGAAGTAGAAGATCAGCTTTTTGTGGCCAAACAATTCAGGGAACAAGAGAATAGAGAAAAGGCTAAAGAAATCATGCAGGTAATTGAGGAGTTTGACTTCATTCAGGAGGAGTACAATCTTGTTGATTGTTCAAAAAAATCATAAAATAGGAGTTTGGATCAGCAGGAGGATTGGTTTGATTTTGGAGAAGAGGATAATCTTTAGTATATTGATAATCCTTTGTTTGAGGTAGATGTTGATATGGTGTATGACATTCCACTTTTTGAGTTGGATGATGGGACTACTCCTGGTTGTAGCCTCACATTTGGTGAAAATAGTTAGGTATGGGATCCTAGAGAAGATTCAAAGTTGAGTTAGAGTGTGGTTTTTAGCGTGGCTTTGATTTAAGTTCACATTATGAGGTGATTGGTTACCCTCTCGAGAGACCACCGGATATGAAATGTGCTAGGGAGGAGGCAAGTGAAGATTGCATAGGGAGTATTATGACACTAGGATATGCAATAACTTCATGGGATGTATTGATTTATGGAGATTTTAACGTTTCATATTTTGAAAAGTTTCCAAACAATGTTCTAGAGCTTGCTGGAAATTTTAAAACAACAAGAAGAAAATGTGGTTTAAAGCTTTTTACTTACATAGTTTTGGAGGAAGAAGGATTTAAACATGACATCTACATGTTTGACAATCCATCCTTTGGATTGAGTGATGTTAAAAATTATACTAATCTTTCTTTGGGGATGGTTTTGGTGACAACAGTTGCTCCTCGCATTTTAGTTGTTGGTGCTTTCATGGATGGGCTACAAGGGATTGCTAAAGAAGTCACAAATTTCCATGATGTGCATGTTGATTTGGATGGCACTTGGAGTTATGTTGTGCACCTTTCTAGGCATGTTGGAGGTCATTTTTGGTTGGGCATCCATGCTTGGGGTCCTCAACATGGATTGACGGAGCTTATTGGGTTTGGTAAGAAAGGTCCTTGGAAGGATAAGGAATAAAATTTCAGAATTTATAAAGCTGTCCCCTTCCTTACCAGCCATTTGGTGGTTCCATTTGTTCATCAACAAATGGATTGGAGAGAAATTTTAAGTAAGGGTTGGAGAAATGAATGGATGGTTACTCTTGGGAGTGTTCCTTGGCATAGAAAGGGTCAAATTTTGAGTCTTGAGCTTGCTGTTTGGTTGCAGGCTAGCCATCTTACATTTGGAGTTACTCTCATTCAAAAGAGTTGGCACATCATTTCTTGTCAAGCAGATAAAAGGTTTTAGTTGGAGGTTGCTTTGAAGTGCTTCCCAACCACTTTCGAGGTGTTATTATGCAACGTTATGCTCATCTCACATGCTAATGCTTGGGAATTTCATTGGCATTGTTGTCATCCCTTGAGTAGAGCACTAAATTTAGATTGTACCTTGCTGATACCAACTTTGAACAACAGTTACTATTGGTTACTTTAGACCTTCCGAATTCAAAGAGTTCATCTTATGAAGGTTTGTGATGTAAGCCTTGGTAGTCCCCTCTTAGTGTTGGTTGAAGACAACGAACTATTGCATGCTTGGTTTCACTATTCAGAGACTCTTGGAGTTGGAATAGCTAGAGTTTTTAGGAGTCTTCATGGTTGTGTGTGGTATTATGAAGATATGTTTGTTGAACTCTTGCAAGGGATGGCTCTTTTTTCTTAGCAAGAAAATTTGGGGGAGTCACATTTGTAGTCGTGGTTTTGCTTGACATCATGAGGAGATATGCTGAGGAGTATGGTCTTGCAGTGAGCGGACTTACCTTCTTATTGCCCAGGATCACATGAGGTAGTGATATTGCAAATATGGACTTCTGAGAGATGTTTTGGCAAGAGATGTTGCATGGTGTAGATTTCAGGCCTTCCAGGTAGTTCAGATTGAGTCTCGTGGATGGTATCATTTCGAGGTTGCGGGAGAGGATGGTGCATCTTTGGTACAATGGTTTCACAGTTGTGATTAGAGTGGTGCAATGTCGGCATGGTGGGTCCCTTCTATGATGGACGTGGGACCCTGGGATCTTACTTGGTTTTATGCGGATTAGTCTATTGTTTTTGGAGTTGTGGCGACATTGCTTGAAAACAAGGAATTTTTGGGAAGGGAGGACTGTAATGTCCCCTTTTTAGCCCTATGCTTTTCAGTGGTCGATAGCCCATTTCTGAAGTCTTGTGGGCTACTTGGAGGCATTTTTAGGGTTTCCTAAATTCTTGGAGGTTTCTCGTTTGTTTTTCAGGGGTTCTTTGTAGGAGTTTGCTAGTATGATTTTTGGGTCTTTCTGGGTTTTCAGAGAGCTTTGGTGGGCGGTTACATGCATTTTAATCAGTGCCTATTTCTGGATTTACCATTTTTAGTAAGTTACGACGACTACCCGGAATGTGCTCAAATGGTGTTTGGAGTCACTATTTTTAGCAGTATGCTATTTTTAGTAAGTGCTATTTCTGACAATGGTGGCAGTTGCAGTGGTTGGCATATTTCTATTTTTAGTAGTGGCCAGTTCTCAGTACTTACTATTTATAGTAAGTCATAGGGCATCACAGTGTACTTTAGTTTTGTGCCAGTTTGATATTTGGGGGAGTACTTGATATTTTTAGAAGTGCTATTTATAGTAAATCTATTTTGGGTAATTGGCCTAGGCTTATCTTGTTCCAACAGGTTCATTTCCTAATGTGGCGTTGGAGAGTCTAAAGTTGGATTATTTAATATTTGCTTTTTATCAGTCACTTAAGTTATTTTTATAAAATAACTTTATAACTTAAGTGAAGGGGTTGGTGGTCATCGTAAAAAGCACCTTAGAGCCTAATGTTATAACTTAACGTTGTTTTAGAAGGCAACAAAAGCGAAATAGTTTCCTTATGAGCATTTGGAGGCCCAAGGGTGGTATAAGGTGTTATAAGTTAATTAAATTTTAAAAGGTTCGCAAGGGGGTGTTGGAATTGGAGGGAAAAGTATTTCAAATCTAAAGTTGCCCTAATTTCCTTCTTACTTTCTCTAGAGTTTTATTTTGGCTCTCATTTGCTCATCTCCGAATTGGCAACTTAATGGGATGCTGTTGGAATAACTCCAGAGTACTTTGGTTGCGTGTTGAGGACGAAAACCCTCGCCATATTGAGCTGGTTGTGGTGGTGAAAGATCCTCCCAAGCCGAAATTGAGTGGTTCCATCCAAGGATCACATTGTGCTTCAATAGAGGTTTGGTTTTCTGAGTTTTGGGTGATGAATGATGAAGATTTTTGTGGTCTTTTGATTTGAATTTGTTGTTGTGAGTGAGGTTTGGAGTTTGAATCATTTTGGAGGTGATTGGTAGGCGTTTTGGAGTGATTTTTGAGGTCTGATATACTTTATCAGAAGTTCTGGAAACTCTGATTTTTACAATGGTTCAAGGTCAAATCTATTTGTAGCTCCTTTGGTGATTGGCATATCATTCTGGGTACTTGGGCGTTGGATTTCTCAAGCCTAGGCGCCATCTTTCTAGGCATTGTTTGTAGGTTTTTGTGGAGGCCTGATTTTTAAAAGCAAGTCACTGTCTTTAGGAGTCCTTCCTGAGCATCATTGTCTGAGGTTTGCTGATATATAAACCTCTCTTTCAGTGTGTTATCAGCACTTAAGTTGCTGTTTGGGGGCGTTGAAAATTAAGGGGGTTTGTGGCATATCTTCTATGAGGAGTTTGGAGGACCAAGTTGTTGATTTGCTGCAGTTATAAGCTTTGTACCAGGTCTGAAAACTCCATTTATCAGGTCTGATAAAACATTGTAATTAATTTGATTTCAATCTGAAACTATTGTACTTACTTTGTGATGTTATCTATTATGAATAGCATTGTTATTTTCTAGTTTCTCTCTATATTTGCAATCTGCCGCATGTTGTTATATATCTTGAAAACACATTGGAAAACTGTTGTACCCCAAAATTAAAATTTTTGTTACACTTAGACATTTTGAAGAAATGAGTAAAAATCTTGTCGAAACAGTCAAAAAGGTCAAAATTTGGGTGTACATGTCTTGCATGGAGGGTCAAAACACAAAATTTTCAATTTCTGACGATCTGGGTCTGCTAAGAGCAGCTTAACCTACAAAACCCAGATCTCAGTTTTTCATCCCTAAATTTTAGGAAAACTGCTATTTTTAGAAATTTTCTCAAATAGTAAAGTTTTTCTCAGTTTTTCTGGTTTCTTTCGAAGCGGATACTGGCAAAATTTTCTAAAATAGAAAGTTGGTCCGACAGGGTCCGAACTGATTTTGATTGGCTCAAAACATGTCCGTATCAGCTGGTGCAGTCAGAATCTTAAAATAATCAGTTTTGCCCTACTGGGTCTATTCAGGTTTTTCAGAAGCATATCTGGAGTTCTGAGGTCATCAATGGAGGTCATCCGACTGCCAGGCGTCAATTCCAGCATTCAAATTTCCAGCGAAAGGTGAAATGATGAGCATGCACGAGGATCGAGGAAGAAAAGTGAAAAGTCATGAAAATTTTCTAAGTCTGCTAAGTTTGGGCGCCCCAGTTGAAGAAAGGCGCCCACCTTTTCAGGGTACCAGATGAAGGAATTAGGGTTAGGGTCTCCAATGGAAGATGCTCAGTTTTCAGTCAGCTTCGAGATGGATATCCCCGTCAGAGCATCAGATGATCCAGTCTCCGGCAAATTCAAGTTGAAGTCAAGGTATAAAATGAAAATCTGGAACTTGAAGAAGATGAACAAATTGAAATTTTTCTAAGTCTGGAGAAACTGGGCGCCCTAAGAAGAGAAAGGCGCCCAACTTTTCAAGGGTGCAAACAGAGGAAATTTCAGTCAAAGTTATAACGGGAGGTCTTTAGAATTCGACAGGCTTTCCAGTAAGCTATTCAGCACGACAATCGGAGTTCGCAGTCACCAGATACGAAGAGCTGAACAGAGGGTCCGGTGAGAGCTGAGAACCAAAATTCAGAAGCAAACACAGAAAATCAAAAAATAAAACTAACTCTGGTGAAATTGGGCGCCCCCCTTGAAGAAGGGCGCCCAAACTTTTGGAAGCCCTAAACTCACTTTTGGGCAAAGTTCATTCTAGAAGACCCCTCTTCATTCTTCGTCAGCTTCGCGATGAGCACAAACATTCAGCAATCCGATGCCCAAAGCTCAAGATTTAACGAAATCATCTGTAGAAGAGAGGATAATGAAGAACTTGGAAATTAGAAAAAATGGCTAACACTGAAGAAACTGGGCGCCCCTAGAAGGAAAAGCCTCCCGTGAATTCGGAGGTCGAAATCAAGTTTTTAGCCAGAGGTGCCTCCAGAACGTCTTTTTCAGAATCAGTCAGGCTTCGCCTTGAATCACTCAGCTCGCCTGTCGAGTCAGTCAGTCAACGGGAAATCGGTGGCGAAGTGGCGTGTCAAAATCATGAAAGGTTGAAAAAGTGAGAATTTTGACTAAGTCTGGTGAAGTTGAGCCCCCCTCTTGGAGAAAGGCGCCCAAAATATCATGCCTTAGAAGATTTTTAAGAAATTTCAAATTTCAAAATTTGCTTGAGAAGAAGATGGCGTCCAATTCAAGAGGGGCTGAGATTTAGGGTTTTGAGAATAAAAGCAGAAAAAAAAAGCAAAACCTAAAATCGAACCCTAAGTCTATTTAACACTTCTTTTCAATGTATTTTTCATTATTTTTGCAGGTAGCATCCAGAGGAGAAAGTTGGAGCAGCAAGTTTGAAGAATTTTTGTGATTAAAGAATCCATAGTTGCTGGTTTTACATCAGATTTTTCGCACCAGCATATAAACCATTGTTCTTTCCAAGCTTTTGGTTCCGTAAGATCAAGTTTTCAAGGTGAGGCCAAGGCTTCAATTTTTCACCATCCGTCTTTTGCCTCCACCAAGCGTAAGAATTTTTCAAGAACTTACCGTTGCAGCAAGTGTTTTTATCTTGCATGTCAATGAAAACCTTAGTGCATTCAAAATTCAACCATCTGGGTCCTTTCCAATCAGTCTTCTGAAGAAAACCCATATCGCAGCTTTTTCCAAAAACCTAGGGTTGGCTGCTTTTTCAATCAAACGTCAGAGTTTTGCAAATCCAATCAACTGGGTCCATTTCTAACTTATATTCAACAAAACCCGTGATGCCGCCTTTTCGGAAAATTGAAGAAATTAGGGTTTGCTGCTTTTTCACTAAAATTGAGATTTTTCAAAACTGACGATCCGGCTGGTCTTGTATCACATTCGGTCAAAAACCCATATCCTAAAATTTTAAAAATTCATTCATAGCTACAAAAATCAGTATCTCCTAAAATAGAAATTGCACAAGACTTTGTTCCAAACTGTATGAAGCTTAAGGCCATTTCTTCAAGTTTTCCTCAAATGGAGTACACCTATCGTTTTCAGTCCTAATCAAAGACTTTTCTAATGGACAGCATCAAAACAAATTGAGACACTTCAGGTCATGTCAAGCCGGTGTTCACCCACACGCCTTTGGAGAGCAAAAGTACTAATCAAACCTCAAGTCATTCGGACTCCTCAAGAAAAGATCTATTCATATCAGCCTCTCGTGAGTCTTGAGTTCGGTAATCGCCTGTGATTAAGCATTACAACCGCCATTGTGGAGATCCAAATGCCAGATGGCAGGTTGATTTGCAGTTTAAAGCCTGACATGGTTGAAAAGTGTTTTTCCATTCCCCCATGGCCCGAAAGTGTAACTCTTTCGAGGGATGAGTGTGAAAAGATGTGGAATATGCATAAGGACAAATACAGCAAGAAGATTGCCCAGAGATGGATGAAAGAAAAACATAAGACATTGCCCAAGAATGTCGGACGAGGGGAGTTCAAGGACGAGGTTGCCATCATCATCACTTTGCTCAACAGGGTCACTGGTTCCGAGGATGCCACCAAGTTCCAACCTTGGATGTTTTATGCCATACCTCACATTATGAAGAAGACCGAGTTTTATGACTGGCCTACTTTGATTAGTGACTGCCTACATCAACAAATAACAGAATATTTCCAGTTTCATGTATTTCACATGGTGTCATATCTAGTCTATTTGGTGGCCTATCAAGGTCAATTCAGAGGATTGAACACCGAGGGGTCATTGAGCGTTCAACACATATATAATTATTATCCTCAGCTGGAGTTCACAAAGTCGCTGCACCACTACAAAAGGGTGAATCCCAGCATTCTTGATGTACACAAGGCGTGGACTTAGACACGAATTGTAACGCCCATATCTTCGGGCCATAGCAGCAATGCATGGAATGGGCGATTGGTTTATACGCTATCTATCTCGTATTTATGGTTATTCAAATGCCCCGGCCATAAGTGCAAGCTAAGGTATCCGCCGAGGTCATCTTCTATGGAATTCTTGGAGGCAAGTCTAGCGGTCCGGTCAGCCTTGAGAAATAGAAAGAACCCCTCTCTTCACTTTCCATTAGGGTTGGGTATTTATACATGCAGGACTGCTGCAGATGCCAGGACAATTGGAGAAGAATTAGATAAATTCGGTCTCAAACCCTACAGTGAGAGGCGGTCATTTGATCCTCATGGTGTCTACGCTGGCCGGTTGGAGAAGAATTACAATCATATACCCGCACTTGTAGATTTTTGGGCTAACTGTGCAGATGAGTTTGAAGTGCGAAGGCGTAGTTACAGCAGGTTGACTCTCCATCAGATGAAAGATTGTTTAAATGAAGATATAGAAGGGCTCTCAGATGATGATGAAGATGTTCTTCTACCAATGTACACTCAGAAAAGAATCAAGGATCAGCCTCTTCCACAAGTTAATTGGGCAAACAAGGAATCTCTTTCAGTTGAAGACAGAACAAGACAAGTCATTGAGTATAGTAAGGTTTTCTTAGTGCTTAAAAGGAAGAACTCTATTCCAGTAGCAGAGCCGCCAAGGATAATTCCCTCTTCTTCCACAGCACAATCAAAAGGAAAGGGTAAAAGTCAGTCTCAAGATGGCGTCAAAGGATGTAGATCAAATAAAAATGTAAAGAGAAGGTTGGATTTCTCAGGCATAGTCATACAGGAACAGCCTACAGTTGATTCAGAAGTTCCTCTTGACGAGCCCATACCTCAGAATGAAGCAGAGGAGCCACCTTCAACACATGTTCCTGTACCTTTGACGGGTTTGTCACCAATTCACATTGATCTTGATATCGAAGATGATGAAGAGATCGCAGCAGTACCTCCTGAGGAAGTTAGTAAAGATACTACGGTGTCTTGGCTTGAGAACTCTTTAGGAAGGGTTAGGAGAAGGCCTTCATCTAAAGAGTACATTATTCTGATAACATTCATCAGAAACCTCCTAAGAAGAAGGCAAAGAAGCAAGTTCACTTTGATAGGAATCCTGATAACGAGATTGTCGTAGAGACTGCTGTGCCTCCAGAAGATAAGAATAGAGATGAGGTGAACATGGATGATTTTGTAATGGTCAAGGCTAATCTTGGTAGAAATACCAGACATGCAGATTTGAGTCTCTTCAAAGTTGTATCCGAAAACCTACATGAAAGAGTGCTTAAAGATGGAGAAGACAAGGCAGCCCTCAAGGCTGAAAATCAGCAGCTTAGGCTTTTCATTTCTAACCTTGTTCGTGGTTCTTCACAAACAACCTGGGCCATGTCTTCCCAGTTTTGTAGAGGACACCAAACATCATCATCGCTAAGACAAATGGCCTATGTGGGAAAGAGACCTCGTGAGTGGATCAGAGCTTCATTGTCGTGAGGGAAGGAGATCTGGGTTCTGGCTGGGTTCCAAAGGAAAACGCCATGAACCTCATGGCCAAAGCATCCGGATTTGAACAAACACTGGCTGAAGTAAAACTAGGTATGAGATTATCATTGCTGATTTATTGTACCACGTGTCTGCTATTCTAAAAGAGCACACAAAAGACAAACCCTTGCTTGAGAGAGGCCATGTTTTCAAAGTTAAAATCCACGATATCTCAAGAATCACCACCTGCACAAAGGGTGGTTGAAGCTCTTTCATCAGCCGAATTTGTCAGAGATTCTCCTGCATGTACTCTGAAGATTGGTTCTGTCAGCTTGAGGAGGTGCAAAATCAGTTCCGCACGTTGTTCATAGTTGTAGCCCAGCTTGGTTGGCTGATAGGTCATGTTTCCAAATGATGTCAGAAAGTTCAATAAAGGCCATCGAGATTCGAAGATTTGAGACGGTCAGTGACAAGATATTCTTGAAAAGGTGTTTTGTCGCTGATGAAGAGATGCAACAACCTGACACAATCTCTAGGTTCTCCTAGCTGGATGCGACTGAAATTTTTGTTCTCTAGAAGCTTCTTTCCGCTTTTCTATTCTGAATCGGTCCTTAACCATCTCTTTGAGGATAGAAAGAAGATAAGATGTATTAGTTACGCTTCCGCTTTTTCCTTTTAGGGTTTTAGTTGTTATCTTGTTTCTAGATTTAGTAATAAAGTTTGTTTGCCGAGAAAGTGTTCTAGATTGTGAAAGCAAGGAGATTTTAGGGTTCCCTACTCCTCTGCTTCTCTATAAATAAGAGTCTTTGCTCAATTAGTTTCTTTAACGGTTATTGTCATAGCAAATTGCGAGCCTGAATTGCAGCAAATTGTTATTCAGTTTCAGTTCACTTAGTTGGAACCGTGCTAGTGAGAACAAAACGCCGAGCCTATTGTGCCTTCTATTTGTTGCTCAAGTATTGTTCATTTGTGTTGTGATAAGCAAATTGTTGAGCCTCTTTAGCCAACAAGGAGTTAGTGAGATTGCTGTTTTTCTATTGTGTTAAGAATAAGTTTGCAAGCCTCCTTAGCTGCAATTTCTTATTCAAGGCATGTTAGAAGGGAGTTTTGTTTTAGAGATTTGAGTAATAAAATCATGAGCCTCTTTTGCCTTGGTCTAAAATCTTAGATTTCCGTTATCTATGTTATGCTTTCATGATCTTTATTTCAGCTTACAGTGAAGTGTGTAGGTGTTTGTTGAGAGAGAGAGATTGTTAAAGTATTTTTGTCAGAGAATCTACCTTGTTGATTTCTAACTTCTCTTGCTCTGCTATTACTTGAGAGGTTAGGAACGTCTTTAGTCTAAGTTAGTCGTAGTTGAACTTCTTATCAGAAAATCTCAGCTGCGGCGTTTGTGTTTAAAAAACCTTGTGCTCTAAGTTGATCCAAAAAGATAGGCAACTTAGTTTTAGTTTACTTTCTTTCAAACACCATCAGCAAGAGGGAGCTTCCCCTCCTAATTTGAAGAGCAGTTTATCTATGCATAGCTGTCCGTTTTCAAATCCGCATTCCAGAGGTGCGAATTTAAACGCCAACAAAAACATACACAAAACACAACAGCAACAAACAATCAACAAACAGTGAGTTCAGAAAATAAATAAATCAGGGGTGTATGTTACATTGGTGGTCATTAATGTGGTGCTGGGTTTGCTAACCATTCCTGTGTAACACAGAGAAGCAGATATAGTGATATCTTGGAAAATATCATATATTGGACTGCAGATCAATATTTTCATGAAAACATCATGATATTTTTGAAAAAAATGTTGATCTCTATTTTGATTGAATTCGTTCTTATATAATCTGATTTTTATTTGATATTTTCTGAATTTTTCTGATATTATCCAATTTTTTCGCTTTAAAGGCCGCATACTACATTTTTTTTGCTCATTTCAAACTTATCCTGCGCTGAATTTTTCTGCAACAAGACAGATTGGTCTATATGGCTTCTCAAGTGCTGAATGATTTTGATGCATTTAGGATGGCTGAGGCATTTGATGAGGAGAAGCTGAATCAAAGTAGATATGAGCAGAATTTTGGAGCTTCAACATAAGGAACTCTATTGAATTTATTTATGAGATTGTTTTGTGCTGATGTGCTCTTTGCAAACTTTGCAGGTGTTATGGTGATATTAAAGGCATCTCTGTTTATTCACTGCTTTGTTAGAATTCATGATTGGGAGTAGGAAGATATTTCAGTTTGGGAGGACATATGACCATAATTCCTTTGATTTCCATAACCTTTTGAGTGCAGATTCTGATGTATTCAGTGGAAGTAAGAATGTGCAAGCTATGTTAGTACCCTTGCACATCTCTTTGGTAGGGTGTTATGATGGTGGTAATGTGGAATTCTCTGAGCACTACAGAAACCAGGTCTCTGTTGTAAGCAATGGTTTATGGTATGGAAATGGTGGTGTGTTTGGTCTTCATGAGAAACATGATGCTTTGCTATTTCTCCTATCTACCACTCAACAACATTGAATTATAGCATGAGCATTGAGTAAACGTTGTCAGATCCCTTTGAATTGGCTTTACATCAGATTGGGATGATGAAGGCCCTTGTATTGTATTATTAGCAGTGAATAGTGGTATAACTCAGTGCATGACTGAACTAAGTGATTGTAAGTAATGTGGTTTATATCTAAGTTACCAAATCGGAATCGGGTACGTGGGTACGGTACGTTGGTATGACAATTATTTTTTTTGGGGTTGGGTACAGGTACGGGTGTGTCCGTACAAAAAACATATAAAAAATGAATATATACATATTTCATAATAATATAATATATAATAATTATATAATATACTAATAATATAATAATATACAAAAGTAAAATATAATAATATAATAACTCAGAGGGTATATTATTCTCCCATTATATTATTATATATCGAAGTATATAAAATTAGTTTTCCTACTATTATAAAATTAATATATAAAATTAGTATTATTATATATTGAAG
This sequence comes from Sequoia sempervirens, assembly GCA_007258455.2. Classification (NCBI taxonomy): domain Eukaryota; kingdom Viridiplantae; phylum Streptophyta; class Pinopsida; order Cupressales; family Cupressaceae; genus Sequoia; species Sequoia sempervirens. Next base: position 20,793,255 of record VDFB02026320.1, on the reverse strand, counting down.
TATATAAAATTAGTATAGCATTGATAGTCTTAAGGTGGGGGTCGAAGAACTGGAGAAACCAAAAAGAGTCCGCCAAATTCCATATGTTTGTGAATACATCATAGTGCACCTTTTTTGTTGGAGTTGAAGATGATGCAGATGCAGATGCAAATGTAGACGGCAACAAAATTTGTGCAAAGGCATTTGTTCTTGCCATGGCATGGGATTGAATTGAAGATGAACTGAAATGGAAAAACAGGGGTAGAAAGAATACAAGAGAATGGTAAGGCAGCGAGCTAAGAGATAGAATGGTGAGAGGGTGAGCACAAAGATTCAATGGATAATAGACCCCATCGACCACAACAAAGTTATCTATGCAGTTTCCCAATGCGAAGAAATTTCATTCAAGCACACAGGAAACATCTGCGAAATTTCGCTCATTAAAAGGGTGCTTCGACTACAAATCATGTGTGTACAACAAAGATTGAATTGAGACTTGAATTCCAATAATGTCGTGTACAACACGCATTAGAAAGGAAAGAGACTTTCTTACGTGTAAACTGCATGGTAGAAGAAAAAATATGTACAGACTCGGATTTGGCCCATAATTGCTTTGGGAACGCTACGTCATGCATGGAATCACCCGGGTACAAAATGCATTTCATGGAATTGTTTTTGGTGCCAAAAATGCGACTCCTACTGGTACCCACAAGATTCAGATTTTGATTCCGTTTCGGAATCGTTTCATACTCAAAGTCATCACAAAATTGGGACAATTCGGTAACGTAGGTTTATATTACACATGATCACATCTAGCTAGTATAAGACAATTTAATGTATTTACCTTGTTCATAAGAAAAGCTTGATGATCTAGCATCACTTCATTATGTATACTGTATAATCCATGGCAAAAACATAATGAACTGTAGCCCCATAGTTGATCATAGTTCATAGCAGTTAGTTTCATTGGCTTTGCTTGATTTGTGTTACCTTGCAGCCTGATTTTTGTAGTGCATAATTGATTTTAAGGGTTTGACCTTTGAAGTCAAACTATGAAGTTAGACACCATACAATGTGCACTCTAATTGGTGATATCAAAATTAATGATGAAAATCCATTTTTCAATATTCATGGTATAGACTCTCATTTACTTTCACTCTCCCACTATCGATGCATTTAAGATGGCTTTTAATGTAAAAAAACATCAGTATCTCTTTCTCTCTCTTTCTCACTCTCTCTGAATTTTTCTGCATTTTTTGGTTTCCTGGTATTTTCCCTACAATATCCTAAGAATTCAAAAATATCTTTTTCTTTTTGCTTGCTGAGATATTCTCAAGAAAATTATTTGTTTCTTTGGACTGTAATATATACTGTTGTTGGAGTGCATTATTAGAAATATGAGTGGAGAGAATATGAAAATGATGATAACAATTTATTATACATTCTTTTGTATCTATTAATCCTTCAGAAATGGCCATAAAAGGGTCATTAATCAGTTTTCCTTAGATATACAAGTCATCTAGATGTTTAAGTGATTTGTAACGCCCTTTTTGTTGCATTTTGGGCCTGCTCGTGGGGAGTTTTTACTGTTTGCATCTTTCACTTTTGATTTGATTCAGATGGCCATGTCTTTAAACTTGTTGCTCAAAATTCAGTGCTGTTTATAATTCTGATTGAGTTGGGTTGTCAAGGGCTGGATTAGTCGTAAACTTGGTCATAAGGTCAAAAGATTCAAAGCCCAAGCATACAGAAATTGAACAACAGATAAGTTACATGAACTTCTTCAAGGTGGTTTCATATGCCAAATTGGCATCTGGTTTGGTTGTGGCTCTAAAAACAACTTAGGCGTTTTACTTATTTTCTGCAAGCTTTGTGTCCTGGACCAATTATGGGCCATAACAGGTTTGGTAGTTAGTTCATTGGCCAACCTTTTCCCTGCTGAGCTTGTTACTTCAATCCTAAATTTAGCCAATTTCTGAACTATTGGGTACAGCTAGGCTGAAGAATCTAGTTGTAGAGACCCAAGACCTGTGCATGTAGTTTGGTGAATTTATAAAATGATTTTGACTTTATACTTTCAAGAATGCCAAATGTGCTGATTATGTTCTCTTTGTAATATAACTATTTTATACGTTAATTTAAACATAGGTGTCTCTATTACCAATTCTGGATGAGATTTAGAGAGTCAAGTTCAATCAGGCTGAATTTGGATCAATAACACAAGTTACTTTTTTTGGAGGCATATTTCAGGATAGTGAGACAAATTTTAATACAAATCTCTAAACTTAATTCCAAGATGGGGACATTGGGAGCAAATTTGAAGATTTGTTAAATAGTCATAAGTAGCAATCCCGCATAGCAGTTTCTGGTGTTTTTAAGTCCACCATGATTGCTCTTGATTAAAACATCAGTGCAGGATAGAAGTAAGCAACTTTTTTTTGTCTATGTTGTGCTGCTTTTATATTAATTGGTGTCTACAATCTTTTTATTAAGTGGTCCTTGATAAAGTACACGATTCTTTTTCTCTAATTATATTTCTAACTCATCTTGCAGGGTATGGTTCAAGGAATATGGTACAACCGGATACCCTTATATTGGAAGGTGTTCCATCTCGGTGGTTTGCAGAGCCTAGGGTGTCATCAAAAGTTTCTGTCCTTGTTACACACACCATTTTTTCAAAATTTGGCAAGATCAGGTGACATGATATATTACCTTTTTTTTTTGGTGTGGTTGATCTTGCATTGATAAATATTTTGTATTGCTATTTGATTAGGTATTCTTTCAAACATCATGTTGCCTTGCATTAAATTTGGCCTTTATACATTCCCTTTGGGAACTGTTCTTACAGAATTTTAGGTGCCTGCCATATTAAGAAAAAATAGGTTGAGTACAAATCTGCACCTGTGGTTTATTTTGATCAAATGGTTACCTCTCAGACTCTGGCATCTAAGCCAAGAGGAAAAATGCCGTTATGCATGCAGCCTGGAAGGAGCTAGTCCTACTTTGAATGCCCTAGCCATGTTCATGAGAAATATTTTTTTCCAGTGTTTCTCTGAGTTTCTGAGATGCAGACATGGGGATGGCAAAATTATAAGCAAAATTTGGAGATGACACGGGGGTGACAACTAAAATAATTTAAACAAACTAATGGCAGCTGAAATTTTTAGAAGTAAATACAATGTGCTACATTTACAATGATGATCCTCCCTCTTTTAGATTTTTAGGGGTTTTTAGCATTTGTTTCATTAAAAGGTTATCTTTTTTAATTTGTATGTATCAAATGGAACGGGTTCTCTGGTCTTGGAAATTGGGGCGTCCCCCCTAAGTCCCTGAGGCATCTGGGACATTGGGGATGCCACCCAAGTGCCCAGGGTTGTGTTGCTTATCTTTGGTAAATGAACTATTTGATATTTTTGATGCATATGGCAATGCCACTGTTTGTGGCAGGCACAAGGCCACCAAATTGCTTGTAACGTAAGTGTCGAGTCTTTTCTAACTGTGAAGATAATAACTTTATGACGTCTATACCAAGTCAAAGCCCCTGGGAAAGCAACTGCTACACTGAGGAACTTATTGTTACAGATTTTAGGAAGGCATTGCTTGAAAGCAGAGGCAACAATGTATGAAGTAATGGTTGCCTTGATCAAGAAATGAATTTCTGAAACCTCTTGTTTTTGGAGGTTTTGTAATTGATTGGCAAATTTAATCTCAATATCTCGATTGCACATTGCAATACATCTGTCATTTATATAAATTGCCTGCTAATACATGACCAAGTAGTGTTCGTGTCGATTGTCCAAGGGGCACTTATCATAACCTCTCCCTGTTTAAAAATTTGATCCTTTAATACGTGAGTGACATTTTCTGCTTTAGAAATTATTAATTAGTAGTCAAGCAATTAAAATTCAGAAAATGTTATAATGAAAATCTGTGTTATATGGAGGTTCAAAAACAGAATAGATAGGGGGTTAGGGGACAGGTTTCAGGTACAAGGAATACCTTTCCTGAATTTAGGAAACGGGGATGGAAAATGTGATACACACACAGGGACAGGTTTCAGGTACAGGGAATACTTTTTCTGAATTGAGGAAATGGGGATGGAAAAAGTGATACACACACAGGGACATGTTTCAGGTACAGGGAATACTTTTCCTGAATTGAGGAAATGGGGATGGAAAATGTGATACACACACAGAAGGATGCATCACTGCCTAACCCCATCTCCCAGGGTATGGGCACTGGACATCCCCTGCCCTCAGGGAAATTGGAGACATGTCCCAAGAACACCAGCTGATGAGGCTGGGTGTCCTGAGGACGAACATGCATCTCCTTTTTCCTAATTTAATGAAAATGTCATTTTGGATCTCCACTTCCAACAGCATGATCCTTTCGAGACAATTCACAAGCACCGGACAGTGGGAAATGTCCAATTTTACAAGCTTCCTAAGAATGGATAAACCTGACACACTTTTCATGTGTTTACAATTTCCAATTGTGATATTTTGCAAGCAGGTTAGATGGGCAAGACTCAACTCTTGAAGCTCAGGGTATTCATATCAATATGAATATTGTTCATTTGTTTGTATGTGATTTTTTCTAAGTAGCCGGTCCCGGTATTGGTTCGGGTTCAGGGGTTCGGTTTGCCAGTTCGGCTAAAATTTTTTTTTTGGGGCGGGGTGCGGGGGTTCGGTTCGTTTTGGGTTCTATATATATATATATATATATATGCAGCCTAGAAGCATGAATTAGGATTAGAATCACATAACATCATATAAACAACAAAACCATCATAAACTCGAATGTTATCTAAAACATGCATGATAAATATTCATCGTTGAAACTTGAATTGTGGTAGCTTGATATACGGAGTCTATTGATGCCAGGGTTCAATTTGTATGATTTTGAAAAAAGAAGCCAACTGAGTAGAGTTATCAGCATTCTTCAGAAATCATAAGAACTTGTTTAGTACACTAGCCATTTTGATGTTTTCTTGCAGTCTCAAACATTATTTTGTATCACTGTTACATTGGTCTTGAGAGTGGTAGCTTAATATAGCTCCACAATACAAAATCTGGTTTACCTATGCAGTGTAACAGTGGCATAGGCAGATTTTTCTTTGAAAGAACCAAAGGGTGATTGCACAATTGAAGTGTATAAACACATATCTTTTTGTAATATCAAGGATACTTTTTGAATCTTCCATGCATTGCTAATCTAAAAGGAAATGTCTTTTGCCTAATCTGTATGCAGCCATGCTTTGACATTGTCAAAAAGAGCAAACTTCTCTGATGATGCAAAGGCATGGCCAAGAAATTCTAACTCCCCACATGAGAGAAGAGAGATGTTGGAGAGTACATCAGGTCAGTGAGAACAAAAGTGTAATGTGTTTTAGTTTGTAGTATTCCTCTTGACTCTCTATAGATGTGTGATAAATTCTCAGTTCAATGATGTAAAACAATTTTTGAAAAAAGAAAGTTGTGTTGCAGTCCACTTTCAATCCAACAAGCAAAAATGAAAGCTCAGCCTTTTGGAATGAAAATGCTTGTTTGCAAAACAAATGAATAAGAATGAGGTAGTTTAGGTGTTTAGAGTGATTTAGAGGTCACTTTTAGGGTTCCCTTGGGCACGGGTCAAAGTCAAACTCCATAAAACTTTAAAGAAATGCTCAAAAAAACACTTTTTGGATGCCTAGGCACGCGGGTTCTATCTTGGTTCGCCCGGGTTCTGTTTGGGTTCAGCTTGGGCGAATCAAACCCAAAAATGAAGGATCCTAGTTGAATCCACAAGTGAATCGGCCCAAGATCTAAACGAGGACCGAACCGAACCAGGATCTAGGGGTCCCAGAGGCGAATCTGGTAACACATGATTTTTTGTATTCTATTTGTTGTTAGAATACAATTTTTGCTAAACAACTTGCTTATAGAGTTTTCAGCAGAAAAACGCCTTTTGCAAAATGAAGATGCTTGCTTCAAGCATCTATTGATATTTGGAAACGAATGATTTCTCATCAATTAATACTATTCAGAATATAATTATAAACATTGTCTCTCTTTCAATTTATATAAATGCTCAATATTATTCCTTTATTGTACATAAATTACATTTATCTTATTGTTTAGGATAGTTTAACAGTGTTCATACAATATACATTGATACTCATTCAATATACTAATGTGAATATTGGTCCTTTGTTGTACCGTTTAATGCAAATATTGATCCTTTGTTGAGGCATAGTTGCAGGGGGTCTAGTTGTTGACAGTTATATATGTTTATATCAGTAATTTTACTTCAATGCCTATTGTTGGGCATTTCATCATAATGAAAACAAATAAATTTTAATTTTTTATTCGTGCTATAGTTGAGTTAGATGTCATATATAGTTAAACAGCCTAAACTTGTAAAAAATTGAATTTCCCAATATATATGATTCCATATATATGTTGCCAACCCCAAAAAATGCCAAATGGCCTTCTGGATTGCCATCCAACACATGATGTCATTCCCCGTCCTGGAAATGCCATGGAACATATGCATGTAAACTGCTACGAACTCTTGCTGATACTTTTTGTGTATGCCTTTCTTGGATGATCTTAAAGATATATGATATCTGATTCTGAGCATTACCTTGAGAAGGTTCCTTTTTCTTTATTGCCTCAATCCCATCTTGACCTGATGATGATGAAGCTTGCAATTTAGACTCAACAAATTTCTTGTGCTTCACTTCGCTCCATCTCTAAAACAGTATTTGCTTCCAACCTTGCTGCAACCTCAGAAACCAAGCCTATCCTTGGTGATTCCAAGTCGGATAAAATCTCAATAAGAAGATTGTTAATGGGTGTTTTTGCACTTCTCAACACAGACAACACATAAGTGCACTACCTCTCTTGAAAGGCAACTTCCTACAAGCAAGTTGCAGAAAATTACCCCAAGGTCTCTCGAGTGTCAAGTCATGACTTGCAAAAACAACTCAATGGATTGATGTGATTTGCTGGTAATCACAAGGGGCATGGACAATTGCTAAGTTGGAAGGAGATTGGATCTTCAAATAGAGTTTACAAGATTCTGAAAGTGATGTGTAATTGCTACAAGTTCAAAACAGTAGTCTAAAACTCCATGTGCAACATTAGATTTGGCTTTACAATGATGCTAAAACTTTGCCTAAACTACTATTTCAAAGAAAGGTCAAAAGGGAAAAGGGAGGTGAGAGTTCCTAGACCTACAACTACCGATGAACAGTGACAATGGAGGATGCTACAGTGGACAACCTTCCTATAACTGAGTTCCACTTAACCAAACAACATATAGTCTCATGAAACTAGTGCTATCTTCTAAGGTCTGCAGATTTTCAGCTGTTCATTCACCATAAAACATAAATAAAAGATGAATTTTAAGTGCAGCAATAAATTAATGTTCAGACTAGCTTTACACTGCTGTTCATCATTAACAAACAGCAAAAAGCATGAACATGGAAAGCATCAACACCATAGCATTCTTCAATATCAATGGACAACATGAACTAAACTACTAAAACTACTTGAAAGCACTTAGAACAATAAACTAAATCTATATGAATCTATCAACTTTGAGAAGAATCATGCACCATGTGAGAAACACAAGAATCCACCAAAGGCAATGAAATTCTATTGAAATTTCTGTAGCATGTCTTTACAACAACTCAACTCTCTCTTTGAAAATGAGAGGAGACCCACTATTTATAGTTTTCCAAAAGTGAAATGAATGGCCAGAATTTACTCTCATTGTGTGGCCAAGATTCCTTTTACATTAGGGTTTCACCTACCCCCAAAATATATTAATATAAAATACATTTTTGTTCCATTCCTATTTTGTCCTATAGTGCCTTGACACTGTAGCAGTTTTGTCTTCTAGTGACTGCCTTTTTTTCTCAGCTTATATTGTCAGGAACTCATCATCTATCACTGGCTTTCCTTCATTCTTCTGAAGAGTGGCGTATTCCACGAATTTTCCAATCAGTGCCTAAAGCTTGCCCCAGTACACGATATTGGATTAAAGAACTTGGAAGGTCAGCTTCTTAGATTTGCCAGTGATTTGTTCCCAATTCTTCTTGCATTTTGGTGTGGCCTTAATTTCCTGTTCGAACTGGACAAATGCTCTAGCAACAAAATCTATGAAATCTGACGTTAGTGAGTCTGCTGCCCCTTGCTCCATCTTCTTATGGAAGTATGGCCTAATCTTCTCTGGATCCAACTCCACGATAGGCATATCATAGTTTGTCATCAACTTCAGGTAGTCTTCGTTGTCCGCTCTGTGCTCTTTGGCCCATTCAAGGTCAAGCTCAACTTCATGCAACACTCTCTCTAGGACGTCCCTCCTGTGATCCAAGCCCATTTTCCATGTTTCTACCAGCCAGTGATCGTCCTTCACAAGGGCTAGCTCCTTCTCCCATGTCTTCTCGGGCATCTTGAGAATTGCCTCGAGCTTAGGATAGGTGATCCTAGATAGCTCAGTGAATCAATGAGAGATCTTTTCTGTGCCCTCTAGTTGTTTCTGTACATCTCGGAATTTGTTGGCCGTTCGAACGGCGTGGCCTATGCCCATGTCACCATTATAAAGCACCCTTTGGAACTAATTTGTAGTAGCCTTGGTCCAATTCTTCATCTTCTCCATCTTGGTGATTTCTTCTTGGAAAAGAAGCGGGGGCGCAGAAGATGTAGTTGGAGCTTCTTCCTCCAGAGATGTCTATTGTTGGATATAGGCACTGAGATCTGCCACTTGTGCCTTCAGTTCCTCCTTAGAGGACTGATCCTTGTTCATCTGTTGCATTATTGTGGCCACTAATCTGTGAAATTCATCAATTTTCTACTCTCTTGTAGCAGGGCCCAAGTTGATGGTGGAAATATTATAGCTGACTCCTCCTTTGTCTATCACTAGGGTGGCCACCTATACCGTTCTCGATCCAGATGCATCAACTGTGATATGGGAATGAACCCTTGGCGTCTTTTCTTTCTTCATCTTTGTTTGTGCTCTTGCCAATATAGCTTCGAGTCAGGCCTTTGGATCAACGAGAGCCGAGATTTTCTTTTGTAACTGCTTCTCTAGCCAATCAGGCATTTGAGCTTCCCCTTTCTGTGATTCATGATCACCTTCCTCTCTTTGCTCATATTGGAGTTGCTTCTCATGAACCGGGGCTTCTCGTTCAGTTCTTTCTTCTTCTTCATTTGAGTCTTCAATGTGTATGGTCTTTTCCCTATCCGACTAAGTGATGGCTACATTTTCCTCAGCGACACTTTCTGCCTAAGGCGCTCTTTCTGCTTCCAACTCGAGCTCCACATGGTGTTCTGGCTCGGGGCTCTTCTTAGGAGCATCTTCTTCCTTCTCTCTTTTCTCTCCTCTCTCAGGTGGTACCTCTTCTTCTTGAACATGGCCTTTCTCTTGCTCGACTAGTGGAGCCTCCTCAAATGTCTCCACGTTGACTTCAGTTTCTTCTTTCTCTTCAGGAGGTTGCTTCTTGGATTCACCTTCTTCTCCTATATCCTTAAGATGTTGGGACAGCTCCTCTTCGAGCTCTTGGTTCGAGGTTTCTATTATGTACTTGGCATATAGGGCTTCAATGTCCTCTTCGGAAGATTGTGACTCTTCCTCTTCTAACGCCACTTCATCTATTTTTACGTTCAACCTGCCCTTTGGATGTTCAAAATACTCTTCCTTAAAAGGATCTTCGGGCTTCTCCACTATTCCTTTGGCAGCCTCTCTTTGTTGTTTCTCCATCTCCTCTAATATCTACATGGTAGCCTCCATCTTTGGCGGCTTTGTGGGTGGTGGAGGAACGGGTAGGCAACAACAATTTGGGCCATCACAACTTGGATAGTGGGATTCATTATTACCCCAGAGAGCTCGGAGGGTATTCCTTGCATATACTTGGAAAATGCTTCAGGGAAGGAAAGAGGAGGCACAGTAGCTATGGCAACTGAAGGCATTGCGGTAGAAAGAGTAGGTAATGGAGGGGGCAACGAGGCAAACGACAGTGGGGATGTCATGGCCGAAGAGGAATCTAACACCATAATAGGGGCCGTTGGTGAGGTGGAAGCAAGGTGGATTGAGATGTCCACGACGGGGGGAGAGGAAACAGAGAGTGCTTGAGATGCAAGAGGCAGTGGAGTGGCAATGACAACAGTAACGGTGGGAGCAGAGGTAGCAGGTGGTGATTGCGGTCGCTTAGCCTCTTCTTCTCCTTCACGTTGCAGATCGTCCTCAATGGTTGGCATTTCACTGAATCCACCTGACTTCTTTGGCTTCTTTGAAGATTCTCCCTTTGAGGCCTTCCCTGTATAGACTTTGTGTTTGGGCTGATGCTCAGACACATCCTTCCTCTTTCTCGATTTGGTCGTTGGAGGAGATTTGGGAGTTTCTTCTGTTGGGGCAGCAGTTGCCCTGCTATCTGTTTTGCTTTTGAGCTCATCTATGAGCTTACCATATGTCAACACGACACCCTATAATTTGAGCTAAGCAATTTGGGTATCTACCCATTGTCTTGTTCTATTCTCTATGGGCCTTGTTACAATGTTGAGGTCATTGACGTCTTCTTCATCCCAATCAATCAGTGGCAATGACAACTCAACCACAACATCAAATCTCTCATCAAGGATGGTGTCCTCCACAATCTGGTCAGGCACCGAGAATAGGTTAATTGACCGCACAAACTAGGCTGTCATCCTCATGTAATGCCTCATTCTTACCTCCTTGTCATCTTTGCAGTTGGCCCAAAAATCTTCTATGTGAGGCAAATGGGCATATTGTTTTTCAACAAACTTGTTCAATTTGCCATAGGGGTCCATCTTGAGTCGGGCCGTGTGGAGGTCCAAATGATACTCCACTATCTTCTTTTTTGAGTATTCTGCACACTGTGTAGCGGGGATGGCATACATTCCTTGTCTGAAATTGAGGGGCTATGGGATTGCTGCTTGGTGTTTGTCACTTAGCAAGGGTAGGGTAAGCATATTCATATAAAAATCAGAGGAGCGTTAGTGAAATCCTGTAAAACGAGGGTTAGATTCAACAATTTATCTTCAAAAGATCATTAACGTTCACGATTTGGGGCTCTTTCAAGCCAAATATAGCAATGCGGGCCTAGGGATGCGGGTTTCCTTGGGCTGGCAGCTGTGAGGAGGAAGCAAAAGGGAAACGACGCGGAGAGCACGACGGCCAGCAAATGGCCATCCGCACCTCATGTTCCACATTTGGAGTTTGGAGGCCGGTCAAGGATTCGAGGCATTTAGGCGCGAAGGGCAACCATTTGTGAAGTCTCTGGATGCATGCAATTAGTCATCTTGTTCATGCGGCGGCAAGGAATGCGGAAGCAGGGGGGATTGCAGACGTTTGGAGCTCTGCCATTGAGAAACGACGGTCACAACACGAAGGTCCACAAGGAGAATCCCGCAATGCGGGGTTTGCAAGTGACTTGGATGGCCTGGGCAAGGTTCAGTCATTTGGAAGTTTGTGGGTAGGGATTGGTGAAAGGTTGCTAGGAGATGGCCATTTAGGCATAGCGGTGAAGACACGGTAGCCCGCAGGAGGCGGCCTGCACCAGCGGGTCCGCAAAAGGCCCTGACAATGATCACTCTATTTGAAAATGACTTAGACGACAAAAGGGAGCTCGGGCCCCACAACTCGGGAGGAAGGCAGGACGCGGCCATTTAAGAACGACGGTCGGCTGACGATGGGCCACAAGCGGCGACCTGTAGAGAAACGTCCGCAATGTATATAAACTTAGCCATTTTGCGTTAAAGGGCTCGATGGGAGACAAAGATGTTAGAGCTCGTAGAGCGGATCGACGGAAAATCTCGGCTGTTTCCAAATGGCAGCAAAGGCGAGGCAGCCCGCGAACGGACCCTCGCAAAGTTTAGCCCGCACGTGATTTCAAACTTGGCATTTTCGGGCACGAACTCAAACAACGAAGCGGTAAGCGGAGTCTGCGGTGCGGGTGGGAATATGGATTTCACCGCTTATGGGAGGCGTGTGAAATGTCGACGGGATGCGGATGGAAGTCCGCGAGGAAAGACCCGCACTAGGAACTTTGCTTCAGGCACTTGAGGGCATTGGAATTGGTGGAACCCGCGATGCGGGAGGCTAATAGGGGACAACCGTTTTAAAATAGTGATCAGATAGGGGCCGCCTGCACACGGCGGCTTGCAAGGGTTTCAGGGTTCGCGCTTTACCCCAAGTGTTCAATGTCTTAGGTTTTATCGAGGCAGCAGAGGGATGACTTTCGCCTGCATGTGGAAGCCCGCATAAGCAGACCCACAGGGTCATGCTACTTAGGGCTTTCGTTTGAAACTCATTTTGAGTGGTGGCGGCGATGGGCTTGCGGGCTGCAAAGGTTTCATTGCTCTGGTGAAGAACAACAGCGGAAAATTGAAGTTCTGCATGGCCTTTAGAGGCCGGGTTTGATGGATTTTCAAGAGATTCTTCATATGGGTCGGCGTGGAATTTCAAGGTTAATCGACCGCTTAGAGGAGTCTTCAAGTTTACCTTAAGATTCTGACGATTTTAAAAAACTTAATTGAAACAAATGTTTTCAATATGGCAATGACGAGCAAACCTAGGAATCCCAAAGAATTCGATGAATGCAACGCTTGAGATTGACCAGGAGGTCGTGTGGGTGCAGAGGAGGCGGCGGTTGTTTGAGCTTTGACAAATTTTGACTTGTGTCGGTGAAAAGGATAGGTCAACCCTTCTATTTATAGGAAATTTTGCATTAATGACTGGCATTTATTGCTCGTACGATGGTTGGCAGGGTAGCTGGGCGCGGGTTTCGAAAGAGCGGCGATGGGAAAGGTGGGACCCGCAGGGCGGAAGGAACTGAAGGCATTGCCATTTGACAAGCGGTGAGGGATTATGGCCACGGAGAATGTAGGATCTGCCATGCAGGAGGACGTCCCGTGTCGACCGCCGACGAAATAGCGAAGGCAAGGCAATGACGCATAAGGGGAAACCTACAAGAGCGAACCCGTAGGAGCTGAAGGACGCCAACTTGAAAACTCAAAGGAAACCTACCAAGAAAACCCTGTAGAGGCCAAGGACTTGGATGGTGAACTTTGGTCAACTAAAGATGATGACTTTGGGACTCCTTGACCACTTGGAATTCAAAATTTAGGGGCACGCAAAATGAGGCAAAGGCAAAAAGCGACCCGATGGAGGCGAATGAGAGGGTACCTGTTCTAAACGGGGCGTATGTGATTTCGGCACAACAAAGATCATCAAAAGAGTCGTGAAAGAGAAGGGGAAGCAGTAGAAGGGGTAGGTCCATCTAGAAGATCATGGGAAGTATCATTCCCAAATAAATCACCATGGACAGTTGGTAACAGAATGCAAAACCTGACAACCAAGTGGGTTTCAGATGGGTTGTTTGTCTATCTAGCTCAATAATTTTTTTTTTTTGTGGCAATGTGTGGTAAGATGCGCAATAGAAAAACATTTTCCGCACCTAAAGTAAATTTTCTCATAGTCTACTAGTTGCTTACATCTTCTGTTTCCAACTTTTATAGAGATTTTGGCAGATAGCCCCTTGGATAAATTCATTTTTACATAGAGAAGGGCAAAAGTGGAGCAATAGTAGCAAATAGTCTCAACAGTCAAATAATAATACTCTTCTCAAGTCCATTTCTAATAGCCATAAGAACCTTAATTCCCAAAATTATAGAGGCAAGTAAGGCAATCAAACCCACTAATAAATAGAGGAGAAAGAGTTTGTTCGAATTTCGAAGATCAAATTTTGATGCAATAGAAAGTCATCATGAAAATTCCAAGGTCCAGATTTTAACACAAACTCCCTTATCATAGGGTAGATGAAGATTGTCTTCCATGAACTTTTTCCATTGCTTTATGAATCATGTGTGTACAACACACAATTTGGAGCACAGTTATGAATTTTTTTTCTAAGTTGCTAATTTCAGTACAAGAAAAGTATGGGTTTGAGCTTCAGATATGCTGGCATGGTAAATTTATTTTTTCATGGGTATATCCTATAGGGATAGGTTCATTTATATATTTTTAATATAAATATATTTTTTTATAATATAATAGTATCTTAAAAATAGATAAATATAATGTAATAAATATGATAGTATAATAATTTTTTTTTATTCAAGGGGTAAACGCTTTTGACCGGAGCTATGAACCGGATACCACCATTCAACAATACCACCCCAACGGGGTTTGAACCTTGGTGGCAAGAACAACAATGCCACCTATAAACCATCACACCATGCCAATACTGGCTGATAGTATAATATTAGAATATGTTATCACTATATATAAATATATTATATATAGTTATAATATATCTATATAATATATTATATATTATATAAAATATAATGTTTATATATATTTATATAATATTATATAAATGTGATATATAGTATATAATATAGTTATCCATATATAAACATATATAGATATATCCTAAAACATTCATCCATTCATAGAGATATGATATTCAAATCAATCCCCAATGCCCCATTTTGCTTAGGTCGTGTCTAAATAATCACAATTTTTTTGTTTGCTAGGTCAACTGTTGGTGGTCGACGAAAATTTTGGAGATGCTACCATGTCTGGTTTGAGCAATGGTGGGGTGGGCATTCATTGTTGCAAAATGTTTGGTCAAAACCTAACCCATTTGATTTGAGCACATTGTCTCAAAATTGTGAGAGAAGATTGCATACATCAAATTTGTAACACTTTTTGTGCAAGGACAAATTGACCAATTGACTTCTTTAAACATGCGACATGAAAAATTGGATGTATCTTTGTTGTTGGAGGTTACTCAAGCTCGTAAACTACATTGTCAATCTTTGGTAGAATATGATAGAGGCCATAATATTTTAGTGACAACTTTTTATTCTTCTTTTGTTGTATCAGGCACATTTGCTTATATGGTTGCAATCTTAAGAAAACTCAATCACTCACTTCAAAACTCTTTCTGCTATGATGTTGGGTAACTTCTTGTTTCATTCAATTTTGTGCCATGGCCAAGTTCTCATTGTGATAAAGAAGTACATGTTGATGATTCATGGGATCTTCCACAACCTGAACTCTTGTTGTAACCTTCAATTGTGATGTGATGGTATCCATATAATGCCATACATGGGGACATTTTTGAAGCACCATGTGTTAGTGTATCAGCAGCTTCAGTAGCTCCTTCCAGCTCAGAATTCTCTTGGAAGACATAAATTGAAGATAGCCGTTGGCTATTCAATTTATGTTCATTGTCTTTATGCTCATCTCATGGCCGACATAAAAGAAATCAAGTTGTCTTTTTATTAGATCATATTTAAGTAAAGCCGACTATCATTAGAGGATATTTAATACAAGGTAGCCGACCTCTTGTGAAGAGGGGTGAACACTTATCAAGGTCGACTTCAATAAAGAATAGAAGCGATCTTTTAAAAGGCCGACATAAGAGTTATGAAGGGATGCGTCTCTACACTTGTATATATTCAGTGTGATTCGTCCATGCTAAACATACTTGTTCAGTCTTATCACTCACTCAAGTGCGCACAGATCAGAGACTAATAGTGCGAATACAGCTGTTGTTCCAGTGCGAATCCAGTCAATATACAAGAGCAAATACATATGTTGTTGATGTAAAAGTGCGAATACAACTGATACTTCAGTGCGAATACAGGAGATATACAAGTGTGAATATATTACAAGTGCCGACCTCACACAGTGCAAGTTGATCATCAGTTTGACATTATCAAACAAGCTTTGTATCATCACATCATCAAGAGCGCATGATCAGAACTGATGTCAAGGTGTGAGCATACATAAGGTGATAAGGTGCGAACTTCTGTAAATACATACACTGTCTCTACCAGGTGCGAATCTCCTGTAAGTCTTCACTCTGTCTAGAATAAGGTCATCTATGTATCTCAATATCAGATTGTAGATTAATGACAGATCCATATGTGCTACTGCATCTGTCAAGAGTTTATGAACATTGGTCTTGAATTAGACCGCACTGTATAAGTGATCTGTTGTTGTTACATTCATATATAAGAGAGATCTTTTGTTGCTGGGTTTTTCTCCCTCAAGAGGAGGGTTTTCCCAGGGTATATGCTGTGTTATTTTGTCTGATTTTGATTTAATTCTCTGTGCATTTAATCTGTTCACACAAATTTAACATGGTATCAGAGCAGGTTTGAGGATCGTGAACAGATTATTACAAATCAGCATCCTTCTGATTATTACAAATCAGCATCTTCTGTTGTTCACTCATCCTACTCAGCCAAGATGGTGAATGGTTTGAAGGTTGAAGACAGACTTGAAGGTGCAACTAATTTCACTTCATGGAGATTCAGGATCATGCTCACCTTGCGTGAAAATGATTTGGGTGACCTCTTGGAGCCTAGCATTTCTGAACCTGAGGAGGCAGAAGAAAAGGAGTGGCTGAAGAAAGACATCAAAGCAATGAAGATTCTGGTTGACTCAGTCAAGGATCATATTGTTCCTATCATTTCTAAGTTGAAGACAGCAAGAGATATGCTTAAGACCTTGGAAGAGATGTATGAAGTCAACAACACCAGCCGTGCCCTTGCACTGAAGCATCAATTGCATCATGTAAAGATGGCAAAGGGAGAGTCAGTTACTGCATACTTCATGAGGATTTCAAACTTGAGAGATGAGCTCTCTACAATTGGGAATATAGTTGATGATAAGGATTTAACCATGCTCGCCCTCAATGGGCTGCCTTTGTCTTGGGAATCCTTCATTCAAGGAATCAGTGCAAGATCGAAACTGCCTAAGTTTGATCGCCTGAGATCTTGATTGCATTCAAGAAGAATCAAGGTTAGTGGCAAGAGGCGTCGGTCAAAGTTCAAAGAATGAAGACATTCATGTTCTTGCCTCCCATGTCTCAAAGAAGAAGGGAAAAGATGGAAAGAAAAGTTTCTTCAAGAGGAATCGGGACAAGGGAAATGATAATGCACCTCCATCCAAGAAGAAGAGGGATATGTCCAAGATTCAATGCTTTAGGTGTGATGAGTTTGGGCACTTCGCCAAGGATTGTCCAACTAGGCCTAATCAGCATGCTTCATTTGCAGATGCAAATAAGTCCTCTCCTCAGAAGGACTCTAGAGAATTTCTATTTTGAATCATGGGCCTGTGTTCAAACCGTAAAAGCTGCATGTTGATCTGTGCTTAAAATCAGCATAAAATCAGCAAAAGAGAAAAGATTGGTATTCTTTCGTTGTGATAGGTTGATCACATCAATACCCTTCTCCAATGCATGTGTTGTGATAGAATCTTGAACTCTTGGGAGAGTTGATTCTACATGCTAACCGCTTAATGCATTCAAGAAATCTGCAGCTGTGCAGATTATTCTTTTATTGTGCAGAGTTAGGCACTCTCGAGAGGAGCAAAAAAGAAATGAATGAACGAAAGAGCTATATCAAATCTTATAGATAAGTTCTTTTAACCCCTTAGTTTGATTTTTTGATATATATTTCTCCTTCAGGTTGATCTATTCATGTTATAACCTGTGATTGTAAACTTTGTATGATTCCAGTCTTGTTATTTCTTTGGGTAATTACAAACTGTTAAGTAATCTCTCTCTAAAATGCTTGCAGGAGCAAGAAGGTGATGAGAAATTGCTTAATGATGAAAAGCTTGAGGCATCTTGTGAGGAAGTCATGCCAACCAAAGAAACAATTTGCAGCCATGAGACTTAGTTGGTGGCTAGAGGGAGCTCACTTCCAGAAGACTTCTTTGCGAGTTCTAAAGCAGGGATCAAGAGGGAGTCTTGTAACTTACTGAGAAGAAGTGAAGGTTGCAGCATTGCAAGGCCAAGTATATAAAGATTCAGAGGGAGCCTACTGAACCTATAGAAGATGACTGTGCTGCAGGGAACCTCTAGCGATTGCTTTAGTTGAGTTCCGCTATGATTTCCTGGTGCAACAGGAAGCAGTCTTCTGTGGCACTGAGTACAGAGAAGGCCGAGTACCTTGCAGCCTGTGTGGCAGCTTGAGAAGCAGTGTGGCTTTGTAAGCTCCTGGCAGGATTGGTTGGACAATCAATGGAGTCTACTATTATTCATGGTGAGTTGTGTGAAGCCCTCTATCAATTCTGTGCTTCATGACAGCTCCAAGCATGTTGAGATCAAGTATTGCGAAAGGCTGTACAGTTGAGGTACATCAACACTGATGAGCAGATGGCAGATATTCTCACCAAGCTTCTCGCCAGGATAAAAGTTCGTACACCTTCGAGACAAGCTTGGTATGGTGGAGAATCCAGCCTTGACTGAGTTTGAGTCTCAGTATCAGTGAGCCTTGCTTAATGAGTTCTTCTCTGTAAGAGAAGTTCAAGGTGAAATCCCTTGTTAATGCATTTTCTTCTGTGACGGAAGAATTTGAGGTGAAAGCCCTCGTTTCCACCCTCTGAGCTGAGTCATGGTGGATGTCATGTGTGTGACTCCATGACATATGTTGTACTTGTGTTTCACCCTCTGGGAGAGCCATGGTGAAAGTCACATTGAGGTGACAGCATCACGCAAGTGATGAACACTCGTACTTACTATTGCACTTTCTTTTGTGACGGAAGAATTTGAGGTGAAAGCCCTCGGTTCCACCCTCTGAGCTGAGTCATGGTGGATGTCATCACGCAAGTGATGAACACTTATGCATACCACACATGGGCGTAGCCATGATGGTTGATATCACATTGAGGTGATATGCTTTCACGATGAGGTGATAAGCCTCTCTCTACACATGAATATAGCCATGATGTTCGTTATCACATTGAGGTGATACATCTCTCTTTATATCTGATTGCAGGCAATGATGGGTAATGGATATCATATTGAGATGTTTGTGCAGCTGGAAGTTCTCTCCCTAGCTGAGAGGGAGTGTTAGTGTATCAGCAGCTTCGGTAGCTCCTTCCAGCTCAGAATTCTCTTGGAAGACAAATTGAAGATAGCCGTTGGCTATTCAATTTATGTTCATTGTCTTTATGCTCATCTCATGGCCGACATAAAAGAAATCAAGTTGTCTTTTTATTAGATCATATTTAAGTAAAGCCGACTATCATTAGAGGATATTTAATACAAGGTAGCCAACCTCTTGTGAAGAGGGGTGAACACTTATCAAGGTCGACTTCAATAAAGAATAGAAGCGATCTTTTAAAAGGCCTACATAAGAGTTATGAAGGGATGCGTCTCTCCACTTGTATATATTCAGTGTGATTTGTCCATGCTAAACATACTTGTTCAGTCTTATCACTCACTCAAGTGCGCACAGATCAGAGACTAAAAGTGCGAATACAGCTGTTGTTCCAGTGCAAATCCAGTCAATATACAAGAGCGAATACATATGTTGTTGATGTAAAAGTGCGAATACAACTGATACTTCAGTGCGAATACAGGAGATATACAAGTGTGAATATATTACAAGTGCCGACCTCACACAGTGCAAGTTGATCATCAGTTTGACATTTTCAAACAAGCTTTGTATCATCACATCATCAAGGGCGCATGATCAGAACTGATGTCAAGGTGTGAGCATACATAAGGTGATAAGGTGCAAACTTCTGTAAATACATACACTGTCTCTACCAGGTGCGAATCTCCTGTAAGTCTTCACTCTGTCTAGAATAAAGTCATCTATGTATCTCAATATCAGATTGTAGATTAATGACAGATCCATATGTGCTACTGCATCTGTCAAGAGTTTATGAACATTGGTCTTGAATTAGACCGCACTGTATAAGTGATCTGTTGTTGTTACATTCATATATAAGAGAGATCTTTTGTTGTTGGGTTTTTCTCCCTCAAGAGGAGGGTTTTCCCAGGGTATATGCTGTGTTATTTTGTCTGATTTTGATTTAATTCTCTGTGCATTTAATCTGTTCACACAAATTTAACACCATGGAAGGAAGTGTTATACCACCATTCTGCTAGTGGTAGCCAAGCCACCCATTGAAATGAAATGAAATATTTTAATAACATCCACGAGGCCACAACAGCCTATGGGACCCAGGGACAGCACAAGACGACCACCGAAAAGAGAAGACCCTAAACAGCCTGGATCTTCGCTTGAGGTCAGCTCTACGACAATGAATTTTGATGATGTAATTTGCCAATTTGACCAACCTTTCCTCCTCAAACAAGGTATATAAGTTATATCTTGTAAGGTGTCCCCATAACTGACCCAAATATCTTTATACGTTGAGCACTCCATAACAAAGTGCCACTCTATCTCCACCAATCCCATGTCGCAGAAACGGCATATTCTTTTTCCCCACTCTTCTTTAGGAACCATCCATCTGCCCACTTCACATCTAAGACGATGTGAGCTAGTCCGGAGTTGATCTATCAACATCTTTGCTCTCCATTTAATATTCGCTCCTATATATGCCTTTTCTTCATGGTCCCCCTTGGGATTAAATTCTTTGATATAGTAATCTTTTTTTCGCCCTGATTGTTTTGTCCATATAGCATTTTTGAATTTTTGTTTCACATATTTTTTTATTTCTTCATTTGTACTTGGACAATCATGCATATTCACACCCCACTTTTCCATCCATTTTTTGTTTTGTTTCATCCTTGTATTCTTTCTTCTATCCAACTTTTCTTTTACAATTAGCTTAGGCCACCAATAGTTATCCATATTTTGAACCTTTTGTAGGTAACTTAGTAACCGAATCATCGCGGATGCCTCCAAGGGGAAGGTGCCCATCTCCGCTAGTAAAATCTCATAAAGTATTGCAGTTTTGAGCTTAAGGCTGCTAACAATTAGATGCTTTTGAATTCTTTCCACTTGCCTCCATTTTTGATTTGACATGCTGCTGCCCCAAATTTCGCACCCATATAGAACCACTGGGGTCACAAGTAAGCCAAACAATGTTCTCTTGGTTTTCCAATCCCATAATTCAGCATTTCTACATCTATTTTGTAGAGAGTAAAGTGCTTTCCAGCCCCCTTGGATCCTTTTTGCTCTACAAGTTTCCCAACTGAGCTTGTAGTGAAAATCTAGCCCAAGGTATTTGTATTCATCCACAATTTCCAGTGGATTTCCTTCAAAGATAAAGCTAATTTGCTGCTTTTTCCTTCTTAGAGAGAAGATCATTATTTTAGTTTTACTAGCGTTCACTTGCATCCCAACTTCCTGACAAAAGGATTCAAGAGTTTTCAAATGCTTTCTTAACTCATGTGTTGTTTTAGCGATCAGAATGAGATCATTGGCATACAAGAGCAATTGTATTAAATAATTGGCCAACTGAATACCTTTCCCACCAACTTTGTCTATCCACTCTTCCAGCTTATCAATGTAAAGCTCAAATAGCGTTGGAGAAAGCGGGCAGCCTTGCTTGACTCCAATGTCACTGCCAAAGCACTCAGACATACCTTCAGTTGTTCTGATTTTAGCTCTAACCTGCTCATACAACCTATGAACAACCGCCCTAAGTGCCTTTGGGACTCCTAGTTCCTCCATTCTATTCCACAACTTGCCTTGTGGCACTATGTCAAAGGCTTTTTTGAAGTCTACAAAGCAGCAAAAGGCCTCCTCCCCTTGAACGTTCCAAATTTTTTCAATCAAAAATCTAAGAGTAATAGCGTGATCGATAGTGGAATGTTTCGGTCTAAAATCAGCCCGACCTTTAGCTATTTTGCCCTCTTTCTCAGCCCAACTACTAATTCTGCGCTCAATCATGCTTCCAAAAAGTTTTCCAAGAAGTGGATTAATCATAATAGTGCGGTAATTTGGTGGGTTATTAGTGTCCCCACTTTTGTATAAGGGAATAACAACACTAGTTGTCCACCCTTCCGGAAAGCCCTCTTGAATAACCCTATTGAAAATGCCCTTGATGCAAGGTGCAAGGACCTTAATGCCCCATTTTAAGAATTTTGCTTGCAGCCCATCAATATCCTGTGCTTTTCCCCCAGTCAACCTTTTTATCCCTTGATTGATGTCTTCGATGGTGAAAAGTTCAGTGGTAACCATGATTGTTGGAGGTCTATGTTTATCTTGTTCCCGCTCATACAGTAACTTTGCATATTCCAACCATTGAGAGCTTGTGATATTGTTTTCCGCTTGTTTTCTTTTTTGTTGTAGCTCCTTCCAAAATTTCTTGGGATTGTTCTTTCCAAGGGCAATCAGCTCCAACCTTCTAGTGCTCACATATTTTTCTTTTTTGTTCCGTATCATCTTTTCGTATTAAGACTGCTTATTTGAAGTGAAACAATGTAGATACCCATCCAAGCAATTGTTGATGACCTTAGTTTACCCATCTAATTGGGATGGAATGGAGAGCTATGAGCCAATTGAGTACCCAAATAAGAGAATAAACTTGTTTGGAAGTTACCACTAAATATAGATTCATGATCATTGACAATAACCCTTGGGGTATCATGTAACTTTTGTATATTCTCCATAAATGGTTTTGCCACTATACTTGGTATAAAAGGATGGGCAATGCACAAAAATGGGCATATTTGGTAAGTTGATCCACTATTGCCATGATGACTCTTAAGTCTTACCTTCAGACCTTGGAAGGCTTGTGATGAAATCCATGGAGACCTCTTCCCATTATTAGCTAGGAATAGCCAAAGGTTGCAAAAGATTAGGTGTCTTAATTGTCTCACCTATATTTTCTTGACATACCAAACATTTTGCCACAAATTTTTGGACATCACCTTTAAACCCCCTCAAAAGAAATCTTGCTTTATTTCCTGATATGTCTTCAAAAATCTTGAGTGACTCCCAATTAGAGAACCTTGGAGCTTGTGTAGAATCTTGTGTTTAGGGTGGAATTCTTGTAGAGGTACAAACTCTCTTTATATCACAATGACTCTCCCTTTCGACAAAACTTATTTGAACTACTTGAATCATTTTGCAATTGTTGAATGAAATTCTTTGTAGCAACATAGTTCTACCATTCTAATTTTGCTTCTTCAACCCAATTTGCTTGTAATATTGGAAGGGCACATAACAATGTCTCATTCTTCTCATCCTTTCTAGATAGTGTTTCAACCACTACATTCTCCTTCTCTTTCTTATAGATGATCTCAAAGTCATCTTCCAACATCTTAGTGACCCATTTTTGTTGTTCATTAGAGGATAATTGCCGCTCTAGAAAATATTTTAAGTTATCATGATTTGTCTTTACTTTGAAGTGTCTACCCATTATACATGGCCTCCATTGTTTGATTACATGAAGGATAGCTAGCATTAGCTTCTCATCAATAGGTTTGAGTTGATTCTTGCCCTTGAATTGACGTCTATTAAAAGCAATGGGCCTACCTTCTTTTGTGAGAATTGTTCCTATACCGTTTCTTGAAATATTGCACTCCACAATTAAATTTTTGGTAAAATTTGAAGTGGTACATAGCCTCCTTCAGTCTTTCAAATTTTTATTAGTTGCCTCATTTTACTAGAAAGCATTATTTTTCAAAAGTGTTTTGAGGAGTGTTGCTATGTGGTTATAGCTCTTTACAAATCTTCTATAGTATCTAGGGAGTTTGAGTAAACCCTTTAGGTTCATAATGGGTTTAGGAATTGGCCATTCCATCAAAGCCTTGATTTTGTTTAGATCAACTTTTACTCCTTTGTGAGACATAATGCGACCCAAGCATTCCAACTCTGAGTCCAAAATCACGCTTAGAAGGTTTAGCATAATGTTGTTGTTGGAGAATTTGTAATACTTGATCAACATGGTGTGAATGTTCATCCCACATTTTGTTATAAATCAATATGTTATTAAAGAACATTGATACAAACTTCCTAGAAAAGGCATAAAGATGGAATTCATCAAACTTTGAAATGTAGGAGCATTAGTAAGACCAAATGGCATCACTAGAAACTCATAATGACCCTCATAATTCTTGGCTTTAGAATATCTTCTTCCTTAATTCTGATTTGGTGAAACTTAATTGAATATCATTTTTTGTAGAAAGCATAGCTCCATTTAGTTAATCTAATAAATCATCAATGATTGGAATAGGAAACTTATCTTTGATGATGTACTTGTTGAGTTCTCTATAGTTTGGACACATGCACCAAGTGTCATCCTTCTTACTTACCATTGCCATTGGAGAGGAATAAGCACATTGACTATGATAGATAAACACGCTTCTAGCATCTCTTGTACCATCTTTTCAATTTCACTTGTCTAGACATATGGGTACTTGTTAACCTTAATTTTAGGTGGTTGGCACCTTGGCACTAGTTGAATAATATGATCATGATCCCCTTTGGGAGAAAGGCCTTTTGGCATATATCCAAAGATTGTTGAATGTTTCACCACAATTGCTTGTAGGGTTGGTGGTGTAGACCCCTTTCTTGGTTGTGCCTCGATTGAAAATAATCGAGTCACAAACCCATCCACACCTTTTCTTAGAAGCTTTTGCACTTGATGAGAACTCACTAATCGTGGTGATGTTGCATATAGCCCATTAAGTTCAAATTTTCTACTTTCATTCAAAATGCATGAAAAGCCCTTGGACTCCCAAAAAATGTCAGCTCCCCCCCATAGGAATGTTAAACAAAGGATTGTCTAGTTTATATTCACCCATGGATAGCATAATACAATGACATTTTCTAGATTGTCCAATGACTCAAGTAGGATTGTTCAATTAGAGGATAATGTCAACTAATTTATTATTGATGAAGTTATGAGTACTACTTGAGTCAATTAATAATGTCAACTTTTGTTTTTTCAAAAAGCCCATTACCTTGAGGGTTTGTGAAGTGTTGATGCCTAAAAGTGCATGGCAAGGAATAGTTGTGTTTCTTCAATTACTTCCCCCGTCTCCTTACTAGTCTCCCCTACCTAGTTTTCATCCATTTCTTCTTCATTGGCAACTCAAGAACAATTTCTTTTCTCCACATTTATGTCCTCAACTATACTCGGTATCACAATTAAAGCATAACCCCTCTCTCTTTTGTTCAATTTGTTGTGGAATCAATTTGGTAGGTTGAGGGAATGATTGTGTAGAAGTGTTTCTATCTCTTATATTTACAAACCCTTGTGTTCTATTGGCCAAATGTTTTTCTTGTATTTGTCTTGCCATAAACATTGCTTGGGACACAAAAATTGGTTTGAACATGCGTACCTCATATTTGATGTGGTCCTTTAGATCCCCTAGATATAATTGGTTCAAATTTTCCTCGGTAACTTGCTCCACTCTTAAGGACAAGATTTGGAATTGTTTAGTCTTTGACCATACCTATTTGCTTTAATTTGGTAATCTGGCAGAAGTAGGTATCCATAAGATTGTTAGCATAGTGTGTGGTGAGTTCCTCTTGGAAAATAGACCATGTGGCATCACATACCTTCTTTTTCTTCTATTCATAAAAGCCAACAATACCAAATGAATTGGTCTAGTTCCAAGTATAAGAATATCATTGCAACCTTCTGTTGACATGGAACATGATGAAGATCAATGAATTGCTCCATTTGGTAGAGCCAATTGGTTGGATCCTTGCCATCAAGCTTTAGTATATCCATCTTTGGCATGAAGTGCCTAGCTATATAATTATTTGGGTGATGGTCCATCTTTCTATCCAAGTCAAATCCAAAAGCATCGTGTCCCTTAAAAGGGACATTTTCTTCCCAAATCTTGTGATGAGAATTTGCTTGCTTAGAATCCATATAACTCACAAGAGAATCAAATCTTTTCATTAATACCTTGATATTGTCTTTAGTAGCAAATCCTTTCATCTCCTCCTTCAATGCCAAAACATCATCCTTAACTTCTGTGGTTTCTTCCTTTATAGATTCTGCATCTATGGAACTCATCTCCTCAATTTAATTATTAGATCATCCTTGTTTGGAGATTTTCTAGGTGTGATAGGATTACTTTCCATGCCTCTTGTTCTTAGTCCGCACCATGGTGCAGCAAAATAATTTTGCAAAAAAATTCACAAAATAAATCCAAATAATCTGAAATATTTACTGTAACTTATATAGGGAATACATCTCACTTTGTCAAAAGAACTCCAAGAAATTCACTGATTTGCAGTCCTGGGAGCGAATTTGGTCAAAATCCAATTTCACAATAACTCCAATTCTGCTCCAAATGATCTCAAATCTGGACTATAGCAGCTTCAATATGTACTTGATCAACCCACTAAAATTGAAAAAAAAAAACTTTGTTTCTTGCCTTTCGCATACCAAGATGATGCTCTAATACCACTTGTAATGAAAAAACTTGCACAAGAGAAGAATATAGTGGGAACTATGTTGCAAAAAAATTTAAAATGCTTGAGAATAACAAGCCACTTTGAGGGGGCAAATGTCATGTCCCCGAAATAGAACACTAAAGTATAAAAGTAACTAAGCATTGAAATGCAAATAAATAAATAAAATAAAAAACAAAATACATATTAAAAATATAATTACAAATATTAACAATTTAGTATTATTATAATTATAATAATTATAATATAGTATTATAAATATTAATTAAAAATATATAAAAACTAATATAAAATAAATATATTAAAATAAGAAAATATATAATATATTGCAGCAGCGATTATTATGTTTCAATAACAAGGCAGCGATCCCATGTTAAAAGGCAGCAAACTGAAGGAAATCATATAATTATAATGATAAGCCATATTATATGCAGCGATGAGAATTTTATTAAGTCAGCAATTAATAATAAAAGGCAACGATTAATATATCAAGGCAGCACTCAGGTTTGAGACTCAAAGGGCGGCAACCCCCTTTTAATAAAAGATATTTGAATTATAAATTTGTTAAGGCTTCAGACCAGCGATTAAGGAATAGTTGTGACTCTCCGCAAAGGGCAGTAATAACAAAGGGGTGTAACCCCCAAGAAATGAAATGTATGAGATATATAAGGAAGATCAATTCATTCGGTGAGGCATCAATGAGAAAGCTGGAAAAGCAGCAGATGGGAAAGAAGGAATAAATTATAAGAGATCCATTGGATCAAGTATTATTGCTCAGAATATATTTGAGCAATAAGTTTATATATATATATATATGTAACACATACATGTTCATATGCAGTATTGAAATTAATTAGAAATAATTATATATCTATATATGTATATTTTATATGATCATGCAATAATGATGCTTGCAGCAATTATTAATCCTTATTAGTAATTATTCATTGATCTAATCTATTTGTTTCTCTTTAAGTAACAAATATATTCAGAATATTAGAAAAAACAAGGCAGTCGAGCAGATCCGAGTTAATTATCTGCACTCAAGGGCTGTTCAGACTTCATTTGACATAAGTGCACTGTATTTTGCAAACAGCAAACTGGTTATTTAACACTGGTATACAATTTGATATATATATTTTGAATACATAAATCTCATGCATTTTTTGTAGAACATAATAAGAACTGCATTTCTAATTAAATTATTGGTCCAACATTAAGTTACTTATTCCTCTACAATCAATCATGGGAAGGAGAGAGGGAAGTAAAAGGGAGATAGCAGTTAGGAGGTTTCTTTCTAAGTAGGCCACCCATAATGGATGACTGAAGTGTCTGCCATTGTGGGCCAAGGGGGTTGCCTATCCGCTCTTGGGCTTAGAAAGAGGAATACTCCGGGCATCCTATTGTGGCTTCCTCTCCAACCTCCCCAATGGTTGATTGTTGGAGTGGATAATAACCTTAAATTCATGTTGATATTTACTTATCTGTTTTAAGATCAATGAACCTTATGTATGCTAAATAATTTAAGGATATTGTAAACAGTACAAATGATCATACCAATTGTTTATGAATTATAATATTGGCTAACATTATTGTAGGGTTAAACCCGGAGTCTATTGGTAAGTTGTAATTTAATAAGATATACTTCTTATTTTCCATTTGAAACTGTGATTTTTGGGCAAATCTAAGTATATCCAAAAAGGTGACATTACAGCAAACCTCCAAAAGTCCTCAATAAGAACACAATTTGCAAAATGATGCTACTAAATTAACCACTACCTTTTATATACTTGCACTATGGATGCCACCCGGACTGACTTAACTACCTATATAAGACTATATTAATGATCATAAAACTTAATTAAGATTTCTGCTAGCCATAAGCTGACTACACATATCCTTATGCAAACTATAGGTTAAGGGCATGGCACCCCCATCCACATTTGAATTACCTAAAGCCTTGAGCACTTGTCACATTGGAGTTGAAATCCATTAGGATTCGAGTAGTGAGACACACAGAAGTTTTCAAGAAGCTTGGAGACAGCTTGTGAACACCGGATGCTCTCCTATTACCTGCTGAAACTGCAGCCTACGCTGGGCAATCACCCTATGTGGCTGAAAGTGCCTTCTTGTAACGGTGGTCTAGGTGAAGGGAAGAGTTGAGAACCCTGTCATGTTATTTTGAAGACTGTTTGCATCTGTCCAACGGTAAAGAGCATTTAGGCATTGAAACATTATGAACAACAGAGACAGATGAGTGGGAGGCATAGTAGCAATGAATTTTTTTGAGGGGCTAGCATTTTATTTCTGGGGTTAAGGGGTCATGATGGGTCAATAGAAGATAGACAAATGTTGGGATTTACTGCTTATTTTCTAAAGGTCAGATTATTGGCAATCGAGTTTCTAAAATTATATGAAATTTTCAGAGAGATATCCCAGGCTTCTTCTTTTGTGCTGGTAAATCTTATTCAGATACCTCAGTGCTACTGTGCTTTCAATTAAAATAGTCTCTTCAAATCTCATGCATTTTTCTTTCAATGTAGAAATTGCACTTTTTTGTTTTTCATGAGGCCTTCTTAGCGATTTGTTAATCTTTAGTAACAATTTCTTGATATGTTTGTTTTACACTTTGATTGAAATAGGAACCTTGATTTTGTTGGAAACAATGATTTGGGTAAAGCTGTCCAAGACATAGGCAGGGATATTACATCTGCATTGCACTGCAAAGTTTGGGTTCAATATGAGAGATACAGTAGTTTTTTCAATGCTGTCAAAGCATTTTGTGGCCGTTCAATGCAAAAAGTGGGGTATTAAATATCTTGTATTTACATTTTTTGGTATTTTGATTTTTTTCAGAAAAGTTTTTCTATCACTAGAGGTGACAATTGAAAATGGTATTGTGGAAGCAGGAAGGTTCCAGACTCAAGGCAAACTATCGAATTGATTGGGATAAACAGGGATATTTCAGGGAAATAAATGTTAGGAGAGTTCATGAGAATAAAATACAAGCAGACATGGAACACAGGCAACTCATGGGTAGGCCATTTCAAAGCAGTCTTGGGGTTCCGAAGGCCCAGTTCCCAACTAGTGGCAGGCATGGGCAAAGTAGTGAAACGTCCACATCAAGGTGAGTTTAATTTTTCTGTACCAATCATTGGTTCTCTCAAAGATGTATGGTGCATCTTATGTTTCCTCTTTTCACTCTAACCAAGTAATGTGTTTAGGACCAAAGGATAATGTGATTGCCTTATACAACTAATCTCAATATTTGATGAGAATGTTAGAGGTAAAAGGAGGAATCAAGAGGCATGGGAGTTCCGAGACACAAATGAATGGCAATAACATGATGGAGGTGCTAACAATTTGAAAGACGACAGCTCTTAGTGTAGTTTGAGGAATGAAGAAAATGGCACTTTATGAGAGGACAGAGGCATGGACCGGGGCTCAGGCAAGTGAACCAAATTAATATCTCCTTCAAAGCTGCATTTTCTTCATAGATATTATTTTTATCGGCTACATAAAAGAATGTCTTGTAAATGCGGGCTTCAATGAATTGCTCTAAGGAGCAGCAGCAAACATGCAAATTAAAAGCTGAAGGTGGGCTGTAATATTATGAACATGAGTTTCAAATGCCATGAAGTTATTTATTGCATGGATCGACCATTTTTTGTTTTATCATTTTTTTTTTTCTCTCAACTGATCAACAAGTGCTTGTTTGGAAGTATAGTTACCAGGAAACTCCATTGTAGGGATGTGGACTGTGCCCCTGTCCCCATACCCACAGACAATGGTGACTATATTTATATTTAACAGAGCCATCTCCTTGTACATTTACTTGCGTAGCTTAATTTGATTGGCATCCTCATTCCCATCTGTCCCCGTCATGGAACTCCTGCATCTTCTGGTAACTATGTTTAAAAAGTAATCAGATTCTCAATCAATTTTATTACCATGTTTATATAATGCATTGTTTTGCATTTGGGCTCAACAAAATATTAGTGTCATCTCCGGTCTCCAGGGTTGTGGTCCATGTATTAGTTTACTAGGGATCATATTATGTTATGTTTAAATTAGAAAAGGATGATGCCAAGATGTATTTAGGGTTTTTTCCCTCTTGCATAAATTAAGGAAAAATGCTGTCTTTTTTCATCGTTTTGTCTATCTAATACAGGGAGCCGTTGCTTAGACCTTTTATGTATTTCCAATCGATTATGCAGGTATAAATCTATCTTGGGTGTGCAGGTGTTCCTGCTATTTAAATTTTTGCATTATATTTGTTCCAATTTTACATACTGTTTTCCTCCATTCTCTTAGGGAAGGCTGCAAGCATAATTCCAGGATAGAATCTTATTTGGCAAAGCACATAATTTTTTTGTTGAAGTTTTATTCACATTTCAATTAATGCAAAATACTGTACCTTTAGCTATATTGCCAAATGAATGAGTTATGTTCAATGCAAGGACTTTTGATAGAATGTTTTGAAAGGCGATCAATGGAAAATATAATCATATGACTTGGCAAGAAAATAAGATGAAAACAAATCAGCAACGGGCTACAAATGTGAACAAATTTGGTATTCTTGTTTTAAAGAAAAACTATAATTGTGGGGTTTTCTTTCACGATACTCTAAAGAAACCGGGAGTTAACTAGAGCTTTAGTTGTACCAGTGGGAAATCAGTAGTAGAATATCTACAATATGCATTGATGAAATAATGGAGCGCACTTCACTTTCTAGAGCACCACTATATGAGATGTGTTCTTTAGTGGTAGATTGTGCGGTGATTACTTTGATGCACTATCCAAGGGAGGTATGCGTATATCCCATTAGCATATGGTCCAATTAGCTTTCATTATGTCGATATAAAAGATCAATATTGTAAACAGTTTTTTAATAGAATTAAAACCTGGCAAGATTAAAGTCAATGTTGAATTTGCTATCGCTATTAGAATGATAAGATACAGTTATTAACTTTTAGATCTATTCCTGGTACCTAACAAGACTCCATTTCCAACCCAAAATGATAACGTAGAATGAGTACACTTATTTAAAGTGTTTTCTTAAAATAAAAATGTTACATATGCTCTTGATTTATGTTTCTTATTGTTTCCTACTACCCTTCCCATAAAAATAGCTCCACATTGAATATTAAGGGCTTAATGCAATAATATCATAAGTTATATAGAGAGCCCACATAAACATCTATACCAATCATATAAATTATGCCTAACCAAAGGTAAGTAGTTGAAGGCTAGGTGTCTACATGGTGTTGTAGTTGATACATAACTTTTGAAGCTTGACTTGATCCCCCTCTTTCACAATAGCTTGGCATGCAATCATCAAGTAAAAGGAAGAATTTCCTTCAACTTTGCTTTATACTATGTGGTAAATGGTCATAACTAAGCTTGTGTCCTACAACTAGGTAAGTGATCATATTATACTCGTTGCAACTTTCAAGACAAATTCTATTATTAGGGGAGTAATCATATTATACTTATTGCAATCTTCGAGGCAAATTGAATTTGCTTTAATTTAGTAGTATAAAAATTTATAAGATCACCTATCACTATTTTTCCATGTTATTTGTTAAATTTCAATTGAAGCAATGCTTAATCAACATGATCAACAATTTCATCCAATGTCTTAATGTTTCTTGGTTTATCTTCAATTTCATTGCCTCTTTAGTAGAGAAAATAAAAGATGTCAAGCTCGTCCAGTTTCAGTGATCCAACTGAACTTAGTGGTTGAGGATGTGGAGTATTATAACAACCATGTTTTGATTTGAAAGTTTATGGGGATGTGGGCGTCTCTTCCATTTCTGGAATCTTGGGTTTGCAAGACATGGAACCCTGAGGGTGATATTGATATAATGTTGGCGACAAATAACTTCATGGTGGATTTTTTCTATGTGGTTGATAGGAATAGGGCTTTTGAAGGTGGGCCTTCTACAATCAGATGGGCTTTTTTATTAAACCATGGCATTTTGGGTTTAATTCTACGGAGAAGCTCCCTTCTAGGGTCCTTGTTTGGGTGCATCTCCCTCGCCTACCTTTGGAGTGTTGGAGAAGTGATATATTATAGATGGTTGCTCTTTTGCTTGGGAAGCCTAGTGGTCCTTCTCAACAAACATTGAATAAAAAGGTACTTTCTTTTGCTCGTGTTTGTGTTGAAATTGACTTGACTATTTTGTTGTTGGACTCTATAGACATTAGCATTGGATTGTCTTTTTGGACTTAGTAGTTGGACTGCGAGGTGTTGCCTTTTCGGTGCTGAGTATGTCATGAATATTGTCACTTATAACAAAAGTGTGCCAGGGCTGTCTGAGCTCCTAGTTTGGGTAATGCCCCGTCTCATTTTGCTCTAACGATGGACAAAGGTAGGCTCCCATGCAGGGGGTGGTGGTTCATAAGGAGGGTTTTATTCTGGTTAAGTCTTGTAACAAAGGTAGAGGTCAAAAGAGAACCCTTAGAGATAGACATGAAGAGGAGACCTTTAATAGGTTTGATTCCTTAGATGATTTGGCTCAGGAAGAGGGTGTTCCCCTAGACATGCAGGTGGCAGATGGCTACTTAGATGAGATGTACATTGGTAATCAACTTATTGATATTCTCAACTCTGCTCAGTTGAGGGATTAGGAGGTTCAAATGGACACAGATCTGCTTCCCACTGCTCTTGAGAAGGGGGGGGCTAGTATAATGATAAGGGCTTATGAGGGATCTAGTGTTCCCAACTCTAGACTCATTGTCGAGAAGGGTGTTGTTGACCAGAGTAAAAGTAAATCATCTCTTGTTTTGGGCCTACAACAAAAGCCCCTTAAAAAGGGGGCTCTTGAGAAGCCCCTTGGCTATTAGAAAGGACCAAGAAAAGGTAAAGTTGATTGGTGAGACGTTGGTGGAGTATGGGTTGGTGGAGTTTGGGTTGGTGAGGACCATTGATTCTCATTTCTCCCAACCTCAACGATGATTATGTTATCTTGGAATGTAAGGGGTATGAATAACATCTCTAGACAAAAGACTATTTGAGAGTTGATTCGTGTCCACAATCTTGATTTGGTTTTTCTTTAAGAGACTAAGTTGTTTGCTAAAAGCATGTTGAATTTGGTATCTAAGATCTAGGGTAGAGGTCAGTGTTAGTGTGTGGGAGCACATGGCAGCTCCAGTGGGGTTGCTTGTTTGTGGGATCCGCGCAGAGTTACTCTGATCTGGTGGCTCTCCTGTAGGTATTCTAATTTTTTGGTTGCTTCCAGTCTGGAATCAGGTGAGATAATTCTTCTTTCTAACATCTATGCTCTGACTGATCTACTTGGTAAGACCCAAATGTGGTCTCATGTTAGCTATGTGCACTTTTTAAATCCTTTTCTTAGATTATGGCGGGGGATTTCAATGCTATCTCCTCACTTGAGAAGAGGGGTGGTATTGCCCACCTGGATCCCTCCTTGGAGCTCCTTAGGGACAATGTTGCTCTCTTGAACTTGGTTAACATCAAACCTTCTAATGGAATGTTTACTTGGAACAATAGGAGAAGTGGGGAAGTTGCTATTTTAGAAAGGTTGGATAGATTCTTGGTGTTTAGCTTTTGGGTTAGTGACAGGTGGACAACTAGCTCTAAGATTTTGGATTGGTGGGGATCTGATCATTGGCCGATCAAATTCTCTGTTTGCTTTTCTAGATATTCTAAAAAGCAATCTTTTAGATTTCAACTCATGGGGCATCGAGACTTGTCACTTCATGATCTTGTCCTTGTTTGGTGGTGGTCTAGGAAGTCGACACATGGCACTGCAATGTATTCCTTCTCCAAGAGGCTATAATATGTCTAATTTATGTTAAAACGATGGAATAGGCACCACTTTGGTAATGTCTTTCAGGATAAAAGGTCACCTCAAGTTCACTTGGATTCCATTACATGACAGATTCAGGATCATGGTCTTACTGAGGAAAATGGTAATTTGGAAGCTGCAGCTGTGAAGATGGAGGAATGGGAGCTACGAGATGGAATTTTTTTCAAAGCAGAAGGCTTGCATTGATTGGTTCCAGGAAGGTGATAGGAACACTTCTTTTTTCACAATTTTGTCAAGGATAGAGGGTAGTGTAATTGTTACCTGATTTTTAGCTTTCAGCTGAAATCAGGTAACTTAGCATTTGCTCTTTTTAGGTTGTTTAAACATTTAAAATGCAAACCATTAAACTGCTAGTTTCAATATGCATGAAAGAGTGATGGTCAAATGAAGTGGATTACATTTTGTCATTTCAATGTTGTATTATAGCAAATGAGAAAGAGAACCATAGATATACAAATGTAGTCTTTTATTGATAATCTTGAAATGTACATGTCTCTCACAAGCCAAGGGACTAACTCTCTTATTCAATGAACATATGAAGCAATTCATACATGAATAAGTAAAAGAAAGAGAGAATGTGCATGTAAGAATGGAACCAGTCATTGCCCGTGAATGACTGGTTACAAGTCGCCCGTTGTCATGTTGCTGCTGCCCCGAACCGCTTGTGTCCCTCCCAGCTCCGTAGCGCTCCTCACCCTGCATCTGAAGAAAACATGGTGTTAGAGCAAGGCTCTAAGAAATGAATGATTCAATCCTTACATACACACCTACCTATGCATGTATAAATTGATCCATAAATGCATTAAACAAAAGAGCATCCAACGAATACATTTATTTTCTAACTGTTTGCTTCATGTGCAGATTTAGGACAAGTCTGATTATTGTTTCATTATCAAATCAAATGCAACATGTGGGGTAAATGTGGCTCCCACAAGGGTAGAGCTCAACATGCTTTGAAAGAAAAGGGAAATTGAGCAACTTGATCAAAGATTTATCTCTTATTAATGCATTAAATCAATATGGAATCACACCAGTTGATCAACTTTCATTATCAAATTCAAAAGATGCATCAAGTTCAATTATGCATCTATTAAATAATGAGGAAGCATTTCAAGTTGTTGTCAAGCCCCTCACTGTAACCCTATGGGGCAGTCACACATCGCATAGGAAGGTGAGCTGTTAGGTCACCC
Organism: Sequoia sempervirens; assembly: GCA_007258455.2. NCBI lineage: Eukaryota > Viridiplantae > Streptophyta > Pinopsida > Cupressales > Cupressaceae > Sequoia > Sequoia sempervirens. The sequence goes on along the minus strand of VDFB02026320.1, from coordinate 20,758,080 downwards.
ACATATGTGACAAGTGGTTGTCCAATAAAGTTAGAATGAGGAGACAGGGAAACAAATGTGATGGAATCAGACAGCAGATCAATGTAGGACAACAAGCATTACAATAGTCTCATGGAAGGACAACATTAGTGAATATGCTCGTAACCTTTCATGCAGGGGTTTTGGTCATCATGAATGATATAACATGGATCATAATTGCATGCATGAAATGGCAGTGAAGATAAGTTACAAATGACAATTAAGCAGTCATGATTTAGAGTGACACTCCTTTGAAGCCAAGATCATGTGCAAGTTAATATGACATCAACCTCTTATGAGTCTACAAGGGGGCAGTCCTTAGGGAATGAATAGGACAACAACAAGTAAAGTATGCTACAGGGCAGCAAGGGGACAATCAAGTTGACAAGAAGGCAGTCAATTGAAATAACAACCACCATGCCACAACAAGCAATCACTACATAATGGTGATAAAGGAGGAAGTTGTTTCTTAATGCACATATCAAGTACTATAGTAAGAAGAGACACTAGCAATCAAGAGGAGGTTCCAAGGAGGACAGTGAAACGTGGAGGAGGTAATTTTAATCAACAAAGTGCCATGATCAAAGAAGAATGCACAGTCTCTAGGGTGGCAAGATAGTCACTGCCAAAGGGAGTAAAAGGCAGTCAATGGAAGTGATAGTCACAAATGCTAGAAGGCTGTTATGGATAACAACATGGAAGTCATGTCTTTTATCTCCAAGAAGCCTTGTTATAAAGGTTGGGATAGGACAGTCCCTTGATGATTGAACAACTAAGGATGAAGTAGAGGATAATTTGTAGGTGATTAGTGCCATCAAAAGTGCAGTGAACAGTATCAAAAGAACAATGAGTCCAAATGCTAAAGCCAATTAAAAGAGGGAAGAATTTGAACTAAACATTAAGGAGAGTTTATTATTGATTTAATGGGAGCTCATGGTACATCAATTCTTGTTGAAAACACCTAGAACAGTTCATGTTCAAAGTCCTATTTTAGATAAGTCAAATACTGGCCGGGTTATTCTTGCATAGGCAGTCCAGGGTTGTGCTCAACTCTAGAGGAGAAAGATATTGGTCTATTTGTTGACAGAAAAGAAGCTATAGTTCAATCCAATAATCATTCAGGAGATTGCAAATGGAAAGATATTAAAAAAACAAAATTTGATGCCGCAGCAAGTAGGGTTCTAGAATCAGGTATGAAAGATGTAAAGCTTAATGAAAGACCTCAATTTCATTGTATTGGTCAGGGACTTGGAAAATAAAATTCACCATTCAATAGGCCAAGGAGATCTCCATTTTAGATAGAGGGAAGATCTTTCCCTGTTGAGCAGATGAAAGTGAAAAATGTTTCACAATGTGTGATAGCAGCAAATGAAAATCCTGAGTTTGCACAAAAACTACGTGTTGTGCTTTTAGAGAGTGGAGTTCCAACTCCTCCACATTTATTGGATGACATTAGTTCTCAACAATTTGTTGGACATAAAGCTTCCCAACATAAAGGAAATAATCAGGAGGAAGGTATTGCTTAAGGGTTCAAACAGTGATGAGTTGAATAAGGTAAATAAATGTTGTTCAATTTGTTGTATCTGTGGCCTACCGTTTAGAGGTAGGGACCTCTTTCCTTGCAGATGAAGTTGCCACCCTTCCTAAACTTTCCCTTGAGTCTCTAATAACTGTTGGTCTACCAGACAAGAGATCAGTTTTGGATAAGCTCCATTTCTAAAATACTTGGATTTATGATTCCTACATCAGTACAGATAAACACAACAGATACGCAATTTCTTGCAAAAGGAGCTTCAACTGAAAATATTGTGGTGCAACAAAAAGACATGCATGCAATTCCTAAAAATCTTTTCTTGTTTACCTCCTTCTGGGTATTTAATATCCGAGTTATCTTCTTCTATAAGGAAAACTTGCTTTAAGTCTCCAGATCAAAGGTCAAATAGTTTTGTTATAAATAATAGCTTAAGCTATAGGTACTCCTGGATCTGTTGGGCGTCAATTTCCTAGGGAGAAAAAAATCTCATGAACTGCAATTGGAGAACTAGAAGAATATGGAGAATCAATTGAGGGCCACGCTATTTATGGATCATAAAATAAAAGAGCATGACAACCGTAATAACATGCCTATTGAGAGAACAAAATGCCCTCGAGTTGTAGATGAAAGGCAAAGGAGCCAGGGTTTTAGTCTAATCATGATATATCATTGTTTTGTAAGAACCCAAAAGCACATGGCCGCAACCATTGAAAAATGCAGAGGAATGCATATCCATGACGTGGATATACAGAGACTTCATAACATATACAAAATGTAACAGATAATGGCTCAAAATAACATCATTTCTACAATGAAGGGAAAATCAAGCGATGAAGCCCTCGACCATGGAGACAGTAGAATGGAAGGACACTTTTCATACATTTTATTTCTAGAAATAAATGAGAACATAAAGAATCTAAAAGCATACTCATCATTTCAATGGTAACAGAGCTTGAAATAAGCTTTTTTATTCACAAAAAAATGAAAGGAGGGCATTATTTTTGCAGGGAAAGACTTACAAATGAAAAGCCCGCAGGTTCTTCCACACATAGAGCCTCCAGATGCGAGTAATGGCGGTGCCCAACAACAACAAGATAAAAAAAGTGAAGAATTTGTGCTCATAAAACTGTCTGCAGAGCCATTGAAAACCTTATGTCGGCGCGGTAGGGAGACTTCTCAAATGCTCGAAGGTAAAAGACAAAAATGAAAAGAGGGTTTTTTGCATTGCTTTGGGTATTAGGGTTTTTTCCCTAATGGATGTTGACCAGGTAAAAGGTATTTTACCTTTTTATTTTAAAATGTTGGCAATATGAACTAATACCCCTTGTAGGCCTTCAAATTATCAAAACTTAGGCATTTTGCCTTATGCTTCATTTTTAAAGCAACACACCCTTTTGTCTCCTTGTGATTTTTGAGGATGCTAAGTCTTTCAAAGACTTAAAATTTTTGCCTTGATCACTCACATAGGCCAAACCATTGGCCCTTTTTGCATATATTTGGAGATTTAGAATGTTGACCAAGTGAAATTGATAAAATCACTTTTTCAATATAGCCATATAATGCAAGGTGTGATTTTGGCTCAAATATTTTTTCAAACATTGGAGTGATAGTATTGATGTATTTCAAGGAGGGTGTTTGGGGTGATTATTTATTTTGCAGTTATGATAAAAAATGTAAAACATTTAACTTAAGTGATAATTTATAAATCACTTGAGTTTAGATGTTATTTTTAATGCAAAATATAAAGCATGTGTTGATTGTATAAGTCAAACGAGGTTCAGTTGAAGTCATGTGCTTTGCAACCATATCAAAAGTGTGACTCAGAACAACTTAAGAAACATGTGATAGATTTGGTGACGACTTGTCAACATGGAGAAAGTGTGGGAGGATGTATTTGGCTATTTTGGAGGCTATTTTATCACACCTTCAGTGTGACCTTTGACTTGGCTTGTTTTCTCTACATTTGGAGGACTTTTGGAGTGTTTTTGAAAGCTTCTATTTTGGCTGGTGTGCTTCATCCAACTTAGGGTTTCTAGAAACACTTGTGTGGGTTGTTGGTTGCAGTTGGGCTGAAGTATGTTCATTTTGAATATTTTTTTAGGGGGGTTCTTTTCTTCTTCTTGCAGGAATTGTGGCTTTTGGAGCCTTTTCCAGACAGAGGATAGCATTGTAACTCAGATTTGCAGACTTATTCAATAGTGTAACACCTTTTTGATGAATAAGTTAATATATCTTACCTTCTCATTATGCTATTTATTGTGAAAGCCTTATAAATGGATGATGAAATCTTATGGCAGAATTGTTTTCCCTTTGATTTTGTCCTGTTTTTCTTTTCCTTTATGCAGTTAGTATGAATTTGCAGGTCATAACATGTGTTGAGTCATTTTAGGATAAATTCTAAGCTGTGAGGGTGCCATTTTCTTCCTTCTAGATGTTGTCCATGACATTTTCAGCCTTGTTATGAAACAATGAAGCAAAGGCATATGGAGTTTTGAGTTGTGTAAGCCACTGTTAAGTTATTGACCACTCTTGTGTGGAAGCAGCTATATTGGTCTGGGAAATATCATTAGATGCATCACCATAGGGGTTAGTTTTCTTTTCATGCTTCTTTTTCCCCCTTTTCCCAGCAAGGAATAGTTTAGGTGACACCATCAAAAGGGGAAGCCGACCCATAATCTGGAGGTCTGCTTTCGAATAGGTTACCCACAACCTAAGAGCAGTCCCATGTTGGCCCAAATCTGTTGAGTTCTTATTAAAAGCTTAGCAAACAGGGTATAGATTTGGTGTCCTAACAGTAATTGTTAAATGAATAAGACAACTAAGAGGGGGGCAGGGCGGTGAATCAATTGTACCAAATTAAAACATCAAAACCCTCAATAGTAATCAGATCCACATGCATTCATTAAACCCTTAATTTTTTATGATGTTTAACCATGAATAGTAGTAACAAAAACTAAAATAACCTACACCATACACAAGAGAACACTGGATTTACATGGAAAACCCAATGAGGGAAAAACCACGGTGAGGATTAGCTCACAATATAAATAATTGCAAAATTGATACAAGGGCTCACTACCAAAATATGACGCACTGTCCAATAAAACTCACTGCTACCAAAAAAAAAAAGATAGAAGAGAGATGTTACACAAAGAACTTCTCAATGCAATAGAAAATCCACCACATTAGCTTCAACACCTTTGCAATCTTGTTTGAATGATCGTGGACACCTTTAACTCATTGCATTAAGAAGTCCAACACTTTGAAGTTCGCACTGCTTTGCTCAAACTCACACCCTACTCTTCGACAATTCGCATCACTTGCATCACACACATTTATCCTTTCTTTCTTATCAACCTTCAACATCTCAACTCATACTTGTACCGTCCTCAACCTTGAAAACTTTCTCCAAGGTCAGCAATACATGCTTCACACTTTGTATTTCAAAATAGGTTGGCACTAAACATTCCCATGGTGGATAGGAACAAAAGTGGACTAGAACAACACTTAACTGGGACCCAAATTAAATCTCACATGCCACGCTACACTTTCATTAACACTTGAACATCTTCAAATGTAGTGCAAACACCAAGTCGACCATTACTTGTGAAAACACATTAAACTTTGAATTACACACTTCCTTTGATCAATCTAAAACTTCCAAACAACAAACTTCACCTGAACATGATTCAAGAAAATCTTGGAAACCAACAAACTCCTTCACAACAAATCTCACCTGAAGATTATAAACATACTATTTATCCAGACAACACTACTAGACATTGCAATACTGTGTAACTCATAAGACCTTCCGATACGCCTAACCACAAATCCTCTTGACATAGACAAGAGAACAACATCGTCAACTCACCTTCAGAACCATAAGTTCTGAAAAAAAATTGTGGAGAAATGCAGAGCAAATATATTTCTCCCAGACACCTTTATACACAACACTGCAAAACCAGTTCACACATTGGTGAACATAACTTCCTCTGACCACTGATCCAAAAGCCAAAATTTTGAATATAGAAACTTTGAACATCTCTATCCAACATATCCAAACCACAAAAGCAAATCTTCAACCTAGAAGAAATGCAAAGCAAAACTAGAACACCTCTACAAACCAGAACACCTATGCAACACCCTGTTTCCTTATTTTATCAATTTTCTTAGTATCCTCTACATCAAAGCAACAATCTCTTCTCAACCACTGCACTACTATCATCAATGACAACACAAAATTCTTGACATCAATGACAACACCTTCATACATGCAACTGTAATATAATTTCTTCACTTAAGTCCTCTGAGGGGGTCCAACTATCTTCCTTAGATGTGATTTCTAAAGAGGTTGTTCGATTCTTTTTTGCCTTGTTTATTGAGGATTCCTCTCCTACCAATGAGGATGAAGCTTTAATCTTGGATTGTATTCCGTCTTTGGTGACCAACAAAATGAATGAATCTTTGCTCAAACTGATCTATTTGTCTGTGCTGGAGGATATTGTGTTTTAGATGAAGAAGGAAAAGGTCCCAGGGCTTGATGGGTTTCTGGTTGAATTCTTTTATGAGTTTTGGGAGATAATCAAGCTTGAACTTCTTGAGGTTTCTTAGGAATCTCAAAGGAATAAGCAAATGCTAAGAGCCATGAATGCCACTTTTCTTGCTCTTATACTAAATAGAGACAAAGCTAATTCTTTGGACCTCTTTAGACCAATCGCCCTTTGCAATGTGGTGTACAAAATAATCACTAAGTTGATTGTGAAACATCTTAAGCCGCGGTTAAACAGGTTAATTTCTGAGGAGCAGAGGGATTTGTTGCTATCAGATAGATTCTTGATGGGGTTGTTATTGCCGTTGAAATTGTCCATTCCTTAGCCTCCTCCAGAGATAAGGCTATGTTTGCTAAGTTGGACATGGCCAAAGCTTAATATCATGTTAAATGGGCTGTTCTATCTAAGATTCTGAGGGCTTTTGGGTTTGACAACGCCTGAATTGAGTGGGTTATGAGCCACATCTCCTCTTCTTCCTTCTTTGTGCTTGTCAATGGTGGGCCTTCTAAGCTTTTTAGTGCTTCTAGGGGCCTTCGAGTGACCCTTATTTAGGCTGAGGGATTAGGGAGGTTGATTAAATCTCATGTGGAGCTCGGTCTTTTTCAAGGTTGGAGTTGGGTAATAATTTGCCCACCAATCCTAATTATATTTTGTGGATGACACTGCTTTGATGGGTATGGCCAGAGTTGAAGAAGCTGTCAATTTGCGGAAGGTCTTGAATATTTATTTGGCTGCTTTAGGACAAAGTATCAATGAGGGTAAGTCCTCCATTTATTTCTTCAATGCTCTGAAGCCTATCCAGAGGACGATTGCTACAATTCTCAAATTCCATACGAGCTCGCTTCCCTTTGTCTATCTTGGTACTCCTCTTGTTGTTTCGTCGCTCCCAAAGTTGTATTGACAGGATGTTATTGATAAGTTTCACAAGAAGGTTAGCCATTGGACCTGCAGGTGACTCTCTATTGCTAGGAGAGTGAATCTTTTGAAGTTGATGGTTCAAGACCTTACTTTGTATAGGTGCTTTGTGTTTTTTTCCCCGTCTTGTTTTATTAAAGAATTTGAGAGTCTATCTCGTCAATTTCTTTGGTCTGGTAACCTCCTCTTGAGGATGTGGAGCTTGGTCAAGTGGGATACTATATGCAGGCTGAAGCAAGAAGGTGGGGTTGGGTTGCGATAGGATAATTTGAATGGGCAGGCTTTGGTGGAAATTTTGTATTGGTGATGGTGCTCACAACATCATATTTGGGCCAAGATCCTCACTTCAAAATATCTCGGGGGAGTGGAAAGTGTTGATGTGCCTAGATTCAGCCTTATGGGGAAGGGCTCTATGATTTTGGGTACCCTTAAAAGGGGTGCCAAGTTGGTTAAACATGGTTGTTTTGGATTTGTAACACTGGCTTGAATGCTATTTTCTGGTTTGACTCTTGGGATGGACATCCTCCTATCATTTCAACTCACCCTCATATGCAGGTTTTATGTCAGAATTTTGTTGAAGTTGGTTGGGGTAGAGTGGTTAACTACAAATCCTCACAAGTTCTTGATCAGGTTATTGTGTATAGGTGGAAGGACCCACATGAATGGTTGTTGGGGTGATTGATGGAGGAGCATCGAGAGCTGGCCAATATTTTGGTTGGTAGGGTATGTAACTCCCTTTTGGGGAGGGATGTTCTGGCCTAGGGGCCTAGTCCGAAAGACAAATTATCAATTTCCTCTGGCTATCAGGAGCTAGATAAGCAAATTTTCAGACGTGCTAAGGTTCCTTGGTGGAAATAGGTTTGGAAGAAATTATCTTGGCCTAAGTGCAATTTCTTCTCTTGGCTTGTGGTGCATAATAGGTGCCTCACTTGGGAAATCTTTGGAAGAGAGGATTTCAAGGCCCCTCTATATGTGTTATGTGCACTAGCAATGATGAGTGTACTTCTCATCTTTTTTTTTAGTGTTCCTTTGCTAGAATGATTTGGAACTTTTGGTGGGAAGCTTGGAACCATTCATTTAGACATGCCTCCTCTTTGGATAACTTTTGGTTTGGGCTAGGGAACCCTCCAGTTAAGACCTCTTTCCTTCAAATTGCTTGGAAAATTGGCTCCAATGATTATTTGGAATATCTGTCTGGAACGTAATCACATGATCTTTTTGGACAAGAAGCTTTAGGTGTGATAGTTATGGCTGAGAATTTTGGGGGCTCTTCAGGAGATTCTTGCAGCTAAGTGTGATTTGGTTGTTCTTGTGGATCCTGGCGATATGGGTGTGGCCCAAACTTTAGGGCTTTTGGGCTATGACAAGAGTGGTCCCCATCCTTGGCTAGGATGGTGTGCCACAAGGAAGGATTAGAGATTTGGTCATTAGAGTCCCCCTCCTCTTGGGGTGTTGAAAATTAATATAGATGGGTCTGCTAGAGGTAATCCTGGGTATGTTGGGGTCAGTGATATTGGCAGTGATAGCTCTGGGGTGGTTGAGTTCTTTGATGTATAGAGGACAAAAAACCAACAACTTGATGGAGGCTTTGTCCATTCTTTTGGTGCTGAAACGAGCTTGTGCCCTTGGTTGGAAAAGGGTTATATGTGAGTCAGATTCCTAGATTGTGATTGAAATGCTAAATAGGCATCAATTAGATGATGTAAATTGGCAACTGGCCTTGGTGGTTAAAAAAATAATTTATTTGGGTGGGGTTTTGGATTTAGTCACCTTTTTCCATATCCCTTGGGAATGGAATAAGGTGGTGGATGGCTTGGATAAATGGGTGTTTGAACGGGTGGGGACTTGGAATGTGGAAGGTGTTAAACATGCGTAGGACAACTAAGAGGGGGGGTGAATCAGTTGTCACAAAATTCAAACTTAAAACTTCAATACTTATTAATTCCACAACCACACTATCCTGTTATTAAGTAAGAGCATGAAACACAAATAGCATAAAGTAAGTCAACACAATGAACACCAAATTTTTACATGGAAAACCCAATGAGGGAAAAACCATGGTGAAGTTTAACTCACAATATAGAGATTATAAAACAGAGGCTCACTACCCAGAAGAGGACTCACTGTCCAAGTACAAAGGTTCACTGCCTACAGAAAGGACTCTCTGTCCACAGAAAGGACTCACTGTCCAACAGGGAGGCTCACTGCCTACAGATACAAAAGAGAACATAAAGATCCACCACAACAATTAACACATTCGCAGGATTGCAGAAACCTTTATCTCACAGCCTTCAACACAATGAAGAACTGCTATCACAACTCACTTACACACATACTTCTATTCTTATAATTTGTGGCTCACTTTCATCACTTTGCATCATTGTCATGCAATTCTTCACAATTCAACTTGTTTTTATACCATCCTCATCCTTAGAAACTTTCTCCAAAGTTGGCCACAATTATCTCAATTCATAAATTCAAATTAGATCGGCAACTCGAAATTCCCGCGGTGGAAAGGAATAAGAGTGGACCAAAAAAATATTTAACCAAGACCAAAAAATAATGTCTTAGATCAACCACACTCTTCTTCAATTTAATTTTATTCTTCGAGTGAAGTGTAAACACCAAGTTGGATAAACCTAATGAAAAAACAAATGAACATTGATGTACATGCTTCCCAACAAGAAGATGACATGTGAATGCCACACCATGCTTCCTTAAGTAGGAGAATACATCTCAGAATCTTCCAGATACATCCTCAGCAAAACAAAAAACTTCAATCACTAAACACCTTTCACCAGACCATCTAGACTGTATAAATTCACGCTGAAATACTAAAACATGACTTCTGGATCACCAATCTTCAAACCTCTTTGCCAGAGCATAGAAAAGACCTTCACAAGACATGTTCTCGATCCGCAAGATCTGAAACAAAAAATAGGAGGACTGCAGAGCAACAATATTTCTCCCAATCCACAGAAGACCAACTTTTCCAGAATAGTTCACATATCGGTGAACGTAACTTTCATGTACCATCAAACCAGAAGCTAGAACTTAGGAGATATCACCACTAAATCACCATCATCAAACCTTCAGATCCACACAAGCATAGGATCAACATAGGAGAAATGCAGAGCACATACCAGAGCACATTCTGAACACTTTGATCAATCTAACTTCTCTTCTTTATTAATTTTCTCAAAAACACTTGGAAACTCATCAATCCAACACATCTGCAACACCATCAAGATAGCTCCATGTACTCACAACATCTTACCTATACATGTACAATCTGCAACATACTGAACTGTGTTGACATCAATGAAAACATTAATGACAACACCACCAAACTTGCTCATTCTTGAAACAATCTTCCCCTTTGTCATTGATGGCAACACATGATGTGAAAAACCATCAAAGACAACATCTTTCACAATATCCCGGGAGAACACCTTCTCTTCTTCTGCAACAGTTTTTTACATGACTTTCTCTCCCCATTTGAAATCAGTGGCAAAGATCAACAACACTAATTACTCCCCTTTAGAACTACACTCATACTGCAACAATGAATACCTTTTCTACTCCCCCTATGGAGTAGACCCATTTATCAATCTAGATAAATGAAGAATCTGTGAATTCACTGTACTGATGCACCTTCATGTGCACCTAGTTAGGAGGGCCAATGATCCCTAGGCTCTCCCTAAGATGCTCAAAAGTATCCTTCGGAAGAGCCTTAGTAAATATGTTTGCAATTTGTTCCTTTGTGTTCACATACTCCAATCTGACTTCATTCTCCAACACTTTTTCTCTTAGAAAATGATACTTGATATATATGTGTTTTGTTCTTGAATGCATAACTAGGTTCTTTGAAATGTTTATTGCACTTGTGTTGTCACATAAAATAGAAATAGGATCATCACATACCACACCAATGTCTTTCAATGTTTGCTTCATCCACAAAACATGTGTGCAGTAGGATGTTGCAACAATATATTCTACTTCTGCAGTGGATAAAGAAACCGAATCTTACTTTTTAATCAACCATGAAACTAATCTTCCACCAAGAAAGAAAGCACCACCACTGGTACTCTTCCAGTCATCTACACATTCGGCCCAATCAACATTGATATAGGCACTTAGGGTAAAATCATCACTCTTAGGGTACCATAGTCCATAATCCAGTGTACCTTTAAGATATCTAAATATCCTCTTTACAGTTGTAACATGTGCCTCTTTAGGATCTTCTTAGAATTTGCAACTAAACATATTACATGCATAATATACAGTCTAGTAGTAGTTAGATACAATAGTCCGCCAATCATAGATTTGTATTTGCTCTGATCAGTCTTAGTAGATTCATCATCTTTGCTTAGTTTACATCTGGTTACCATAGGAGTACAAACCGGCTTGGAATCATCCATCTCAAACTTCTTCAATAGTTCTTTTACATACTTAGATTGTGAAATAAATATCCCTTTATCAGTTTGATTCACTTGTAGACCAAGAAAGAAATTCAATTCACCAATCATAGACATCTTAAATTCTTTTTTAGAAAATTTTTTACACATGCCTTCATTTCCACAAAAAATGATATCATCAACATAAACAACCACTATCAACATTTTTTTATCTTGCACTTTGAAGTAAAAATATTTGTTGAAGCAGAACCTTTGTTGAATCCTTGCTTTGTTAGGTATTTGTCAAGTTTTGCATACCAAGCTCTAGGAGCTTGCTTCAATCCATACAATGCCTTCTTTAACTTACAAACCATGTCCGATTTGTCAGACAACTGAAACCCTTCAGGTTTCTCCATGTACACTTCTTCCTCCAATTCACCATTTAGAAATGCTAACTTAACATCGATCTGATACACTTTGAAGTCCTTGTGGGCAGAAAATGCCAAAAATATCCTAATAGCTTCCATTCTAGCCATAGGGACAAATGTTTCTTCAAAATTTATGCCTTCAACTTGTGAATATCCTTTGCATAGCAGTCTTGCCTTATTTCTTACAACTTCTCCACTTTCATTCAACTTATTCTAGAACACCCATTCGAACCAATCACATTTTTATTCACAGGCCTAGCGACTAGTTCCCATGTCTGATTCTTTTCTATCAATTGCAACTCTTCTTTCATAGCTCTTATCCAACTCTCATCTTCACATGCTTCATTTACAAATTTGGGTTCAATTCTAGATAATAAACACAAATTTACCTTAGCTGCAACTCTGCTTGTCTTCACACCTTCATTTTTATCTCCAATTATTTGATCTTCCGGATGATTCTTCTTTACATACTTAGGAGTCCTAACAACAGGTTCCAGTTCATTTTCTTCTTCTTCTTCTTCCACTTGTTCTTCTTTCTCTTATTCTTCCTTCTTATTTTCTTCAGGTACATGTCCACAGATAGGATCATCAGGTTCAACTTCACTTATCTCAATAGGTTTGTGTATGTCTTCATCAACTTTCAGATTAGCATTTTCAATAATCTTTCTCAATCTTTTGTTAAAGCATTTGTATGCTTTGCTAGTAGTAGAGTATCCAAGAAAGATTCCTTCATCACATCTAGCATCAAATTTTCCAAGATTTTCATCATCTCTTTTAATATAGTGTTTGCTTCCAAATACCTTAAAATACTTCATAGTAGGAGTCTTACCAGTCCATAACTCAAAAGGAGTCTTTGTGCTGTTGTATCTGATCTGAACTCTATTAAGAAAATAAACAATAGTATGTATTGTCTCTCTCCAGACACATCTGGTACATTTGATTCTTTCATCATGGTTCTAACAACTTCTTGTACTATCTGGTTTTTCCTTTTAACTACTCCATTCTACTGAGGGGTTCTCGGGGTAGAAAATTGTCTTCTTATGCCATGTTCACATAATGCATTAAATTCACCAGGAGTGAATTCTCCACCTCTATTAAATCTTAAACACCTTATTTTCAAATTTACTTCATTTTCCACTCTTGCTTTAAATACCTTAAACCTATCCAGAGCTTGAGTCTTTTCTCTAAGAAAAGAAACCCATGTAATTCAAGCATAATCATCAATAAGTAGCATGAAATACCTATCACCATTCAAACTTCCAGTTCTAGTCGGACCACAGAGATCAATATGGATTAACTCCAACATTCTGGTAGTAGAGTGCTCTTTTCCCTTAAAATTGCATCTAGTATGTTTCCTCAATTGACAACTTCTACAAATAGCATTACCAAGTCTTGTGATTCTAGGCAATCCTCGAACAATCTCATTTGCACTGATCTTGACTAGGTTATCCAAGTTTACATGTCCCATTCTTCGATGCCATAACCAACTTTCACTGATTTGAGATACAAGGAAATGACCATCAACTCCCTTCAACTGGTAGATGTTTCCATGAGTTCTTCTTCCGACAACAATCATATTTCCATTTCCAGATCCTTTTATGATTTCACAGGTATTGTTCTGAAACACAAGTTTAAAACCATTGCTACACATCTGACTAACACTTAGAAGGTTATGCCTCAAACCCTTCACATAATATGCATCATCAGTACTATGTACTCCATCAAAACTAATTGAACCTTTCCCACAAATCTTAGCTCTTGAATCATCACCAAACATAACTAAACCACCATCATATTTCTCAAGTTTAGTGAGCTTACTCTTATCTCCGGTCATGTGATTAGAACATCCATTGTCAATTACCTAGTAGCCTTCATCCTGTCTTGCATGAAAAGCGGTAACCAAAGTACCTTCCATCCTATTTCTCTTATTCTCCGGAGCCTTCTTGCTTACACATTTTACAGGCTTAGTGGATACATATTTACTTTCCAAAGCTAAGAATAAGCATTCACTATCATCAACCTCATTTTCAGATTCATCATCAAAAATTCATGCTTCTTCGTTAACATAGTACAACTTCTTATATTTCTTATCCTTCCTATCCTTATCCTTATAATCTTTGTTCTTCTTATGCACAACTCTATTCAGACATCTTGAAGCATAATGGCCAATATTATCACAACTAAAATATTTAAAGGGAAACATACCTTTATACTTTCTGATGCCTTTCTTCAACTTCTTGGTGAAGTTTGCTTCCAACTCATCAACACCATCACTATTTGTTTCCTCTTCAATCTTCATTGCCTTAAATGTCGTTTCTATCTTTTCTTCCATCTTGTCTTCTTTCCAGAATTTTCTCAACTCAAATGCTTGCAAGGTGCTGAACAACTGTTCCAATGTGTACTTAGGATCATACACTTCTTCAATCACGAAGATCTTATCACTGTAGCAATCCAGTAGGGTGATCAGGATCTTCTCAATTATGTCTTCATCTGATATTTTCCCTCCTTGATTTCTAACTTCATTTGCAGTTAGTTCAACCCTTTGAAAGTGTCACGTCTCGACCCTCATGCAGGTTGTTTTTGGCTTTCTGTGGATTTGTTACATGCTTTGATGTGCTTAGTAGAATAATAATTAATATGATGGTGTTTTGGTGTGGAGATAAATGAAAGTGTTTATTTAAATTGTGAAAATTTGAATAGTATTGAATGCGTTTTATTTTGAAAATGAAGCAAAATAGAGTAGAAACATTTTAATTAATGTAATGTATTGCTTTAATTATATTTTAATGTGATACTAATTCAATTATTGTTGTGTGCCTGAGTGCACTTGAGTTGCAGGAAGTCAAAGACCAAGGGTGTGATTAAGGAGGGGAGGTTAGCTTCTTGATAGGACAAAGCAGGAAGACCTCTCGATTACACACACGAGCACGCAGATTCATATAGATTTCATTTAGGAATGTCTAATTTTAGTGTGTTTGTTTTGAATTATTTGCAAATTAAATAATAATTAGTAAATTAAATAAATGATGAAAAGAAAGTATGATAAAATAAATGATTAAGTTTTAATTATAGTTAATTATAAATTTTGATTTAAATGCTCATGCATTCTATTCTTCTTTCAATTTGTATTAATCTTTGAGTTAATAAGCTAACCATTAGTTATAAGATATTTATTTTCATTACTAGGTAAATATTTTCAAAAAGGGATTTACATGCAATTAAATTGGAAATTATTCTTATTTTTAAAATCCATTTCAAGATTAGGGTAGAAATGGAAATGAAAAAGCATTTTTAAAAAGGGGAAGGAATTCCCGAGAAGGTAACGATTCTTGAAAAACTTTCTTGAAAATAAGCTCTACAATTTTGCTCTAATGGCTACCAAGAAAATGTTGAATCTTTTAAAATAGTGTGTTGAGAATTAATCTTGGGTGGATAGTGAAAAGTTAAAGAGTTGGAAAAGCAACTGGAAAGAATGAAGAAGAAGAAGAAGAAGATTTCTCAGGGAAACCATATTGAAAAGAGGCAAAAAGAAAAATTTGTCTGAAGAGCATTTCCAATCTCCAGCTGGAAGCTTAATATCTAGGTTTTTCATTCTTTTTCCACAAATCTTGTTTGAAATATGAAATTATTACTAAAGAAAGTGAATGCCAAGTGTTTTGAATTTGTCTACAAACTGTGAAAATCTAAGAAAATCTTCTAATATTTTGTGCGCATTGAAGGAAATTACATAATGTTGCCCTTTCCAGATTGAGCTTTCTTTCCTCCCTATGCTTCTGTGGTTCTTAGTTTTCATTTTTGATTGCTAAATCTTTTATATTGAAATTATGAGTAAATATATATATATATGTATGTATATACACACCCCTATTTTCTGTGTGCATATCATATATAAATATATATTATATATAATTTATATACACTATTATTCAAGCTTCAGGAATTGAAATAGACAACCGACTGTATATACGAATTTTGGAGTCTATATTTGTCAAAAAATTTACGCAAAGGAATGTGGCGTATAAACCCCAACCCCAACCCATAGAGGAAGGGGCAGCGTTGTGAGAGGGACAACGCCCTCCACAGGCCAAGCCTGTGGAGGAGGCACTGCCCCCCTCAAAGGTTGTGCCTTTCCCTATGGGGAGGCGTCGACCCCTTTCACCTTATAGTTGTGTTTCATGTTGAATGTAATTTAGGCACTGGAAACTTTGTGGCGTATACAGCTTTGTATAGATTATATAAAACAATATATATATATATATATACACAAACACATGCATAATATCCAAAAAATTATTACCTCTGTCAGAGGAATTGCATAGAAAATGTAGCAATAAGGTAAATGTATCTTGTAATTCTGTATGAAATCTTCTAGATATTTGAATAAATACATATGTTTTATTTTAAAATGTATACACACACACACACACACACATATATATATATACTAAGGCACAAATAACACTGTTATTTATTGAAAACATTACTTTCTTCAATGGTATTAAACAGAAAAACACAACACATTATATATTCATTTAGCCATAAGTTTACCATGTATTTATGTATATGTGGTTATATTATAAGTATTTATACAGATCTATACAATGAACTTTAAAATTTAAAAGTCAAATCTTAGAAAAGTAGCAGATTAAATTCACAAAAATAACATTGTGTACAATAGCAAACTTGAATTTATATGCAATCTGGTTATTTACATTGTTTAGCTTTTCTAAAACTGCTATATTTCTGAATATCAATGCATTGTATGAGTCATCTTTTATCATTTCTAAACTTAGGGAAAATACACATAAGGCTATGTTAAAAACTGAAGATGAAACTTTATAGCAAATGTAGACTATTGAAAACACAATCAAAATTAGTGAATTTTCTGAAAAGAGTGGTTTTCTTTTTGTTGAAACTATCAAAATTATTTACTGTGATCAAAACTAATTTAGAAAATAGAATTGGGATTGAATTTATTTTTGCATTGAAAACTCACTAGAAATTGTACATGAAAACCTCATTTATTCACTGCATGCATGAAAGCTATTTTTGACAATCTTTGTGTGAACATTGAGAAATAATGAAATTCCTTTGGAATTAGCAATGTGTAAAATTGAATGTGAACTTAGATAGAAAATGCATTGTTTTTTACTGTATTTTGAGAAACTTCCGGGATAGGATGCCGAAGGTGGAACCCCAAAGACGATAGTTTTACCTTTTTCTAAAACTATCATTTATTTTATTAATGCTTGGCCAAGTACATGCACCATTGAAATAGATGGAATTAAAAGCCTAGAACTAAATGAATATAGGTCTCTGCCACCTCCTGTTTGCAAGAAATATGTGATTCTCATGTTAGGAATGCATATAGGCATTAGGCTTGCATCGATAGTTCCCTCCTGTGTTGTTGTTTCAGGTTGCTAGGCTCCTCGTGCAGGGCCGGAGATTTCTTCGAGTTAGGAAGAAACCCAGGGAAGTATTGTACTTCGTGGTTGGGCGGAAAAGGCGCCTTAATCGCACTCTTGGCCCCAGCTTGCAAGAAGGCTAGTGGAGTCACGACGGTTGAGGTCCAGAGATTTATGTGTTATAAATGTATTCATGTATTATTGTGGATGGCTTGCAAAGCCCACTTGTAAATGTAATTCTATTTGAAAGATCTGATGTAACATTGAAATAGATGTATTGGAATGGAATTTTTGATGCAACATTGAAATAGATGTGTTGATTGAAAGATATTGATGTAATTGAAACTTGAATGAATTTATGGAAACTCATTAATATGCAAATGGAATTTACATATGTATCATTGCAATGATCTTTGTTGATAATGAAATTTACTTCTTTTGCATACATGGAATGAATTTATTACTAAATTTACCTTTATAGAATTTATGCAAAGATATTGATACATGCATCCTTTACTTTTATTAAACTTGGAATGTAATAAGTTTGGAAAATTATGTGGTTTAAAGAACATCACCAATCGAACGTTACACAAAGAAACTTGTAAATTCTTCACCTTCTTCCATCTTCAAATTCATAAATCTTTGTTTTTCCACCAACTTCTTTGTCAATTTCACTCTTTCATTTCCTTCATACATTTCTTTCAACTTCTTCCATACCTCATATGCAATATCCAATGAAAGAACTTTAGCTCGCTCATTTTTAGATAACCCACTGCAAATCGCATACTTCACCTTCTCATTTTCTTCATAAGCAGAGATCTCATCTGCAGTAGTAAGACCACCAGGCAGGTATGTATACTTTGTCTCAATAGCCTTCTAAGTCTTAAAACCAAGAGAGATAATGTATCCTTTCATCTGTCCCTTCTAGTCATTGTAGTCAATTCCATCGAACATAGGGATCGCCAATTTATGCACCATCGGATCTTCCTTAAGCGGTTAAGTTCTATACCAAGGAACCAAAGCTCTAATACCAATTGTTAAATAGGCGTAGGAAAACTAAGAGGGGGGGTGAATCAGTTGTCACAAAATTCAAACTTAAAACTTCAATACTTATTAATTCCACAACCACACTATTATGTTATTAAGTAAGAGCATGAAACACAAATAACATAAGGTAAATCAACACAATGAACACCAAATTTTTACGTGGAAAACCCAATGAGGAAAAAACCACGGTGAGGGTTAACTCACAATATAGAAATTATAAAACAAAGGCTCATTGCCTAGAAGAGGACTCATTGTCCAAGTACAAAGGCTCACTTCCTACAAAAAGGGCTCACTGTCCACAAAAAATGACTCATTGTCTAATAGGGAGGCTCACTACCTACAGATACAAAAAAGAACAAAAATATCCACCATAGCAATTAACACATTCACAGGATTGCAGAAACCTTTATCTCACTGCCTTCAACACAATGAAGAACTACTATCACAACTCACTTACACTCACACTTCTGCTCTTATGATTTGTGGCTCACTTTCGTTACTTTGCATCACACTATCATGCAATTCTTCACAATTCGACTTGCTTTTATACCATCCTCATCCTTAGAAACTTTCTCCAAGGTTAGCCATAATGATCTCAATTCATAAATTCAAATTAGGTTGGAAACTCAAAATTCCCGTGGTGGAAAGGAATAAGAGTGGACCAATAAATTTTTTAATTAAGACCAAAAAATAATGTCTCATATCAACCACACTCTTCTTTAATTTAATTTTATTCTTCAAATGAAGTGTAAACACCAGGTTGGCCAAACATAATGAAAACAAAAATGAACATTGATGTACACGCTTCCCAACAAGAATATGACACGCGGACGCCACAACACGCTTCCTTAATTAGTAGGAGAATACATCTCAGAATCTCCCAAATACATCCGCAGCAAAACAATAGACTTCAATCACTGAACACCTTTCACTAGACCATCCGGACTGTATAAACTCACACTGAAATACTGAAACATGACTTCTAGATCACCAATCTTCAAACATCTTTGCCAGAGCACAAAAAAGACCTTCACAAGACATATTCCAGATCCACAAAATCTAAAATGAAATAGAGGACTACAGAGCAACAATATTTCTCCCAGTTCACAGAAGACCAACTCTGCCAAAACAATTCACATACCGGTGAACGTAACTTTCACATACCATCAAACTAGAAGCTATAACTCAAGAGATATCACTACTAAATCACCATTATCAAACCTTCAGATCTGCACAAGCATAGGATCAACACAAGAGAAATGCAAAGCACATACCATAGCACATTCTAAACAATTTCATTATTCTAACTTCTTTTCTTTATTAATTTTCTCAAAAGCACTTGGAAACTCATCAATCCAACACATTTGCAACACCATAAAGATAGCTCCATGTACTGACAACATCTCAGTAGCATCTCAATTATACATGTATAATCTACAATATGTTGAATTGTGTTGATATCAATGACAACATTAATGACAACACCACAAAACTTGCTCATACTTGCAACAAAAGGGTGGGGAAGTCTTTCAGAGGACCTTTCCTAGTTGCTAGAAGAGCTTGTTATGGAGGATATGAGATGTTTCTTGAGAGTTTCTTGATGGATCTACTTTGGGTTTCTAACCCCTAGTGGGTCTATTGTACTCTTTTGTTTTGTATTGATTTTCTGACTCAACAAAGTTTCTACCCCTCTTTTATTAAAAATTAGAGAAAATAAAAATAGTTTAATTCTCAATTATTATAAAATATTTATCATGATATAGACTCTAGTATAACAATCTTGATTGATGTTTTATTTCATTGCCTTATAAGCTAATGATTTTTTTTTTGGTTAATTCCTGGTTATAGGAAATCTCTTATACACAATTGGTGTATTTTTTTAAAGGTTTTTTCATTTATTTGTGTTTATTCATTACAAGGAATCTTTTATACAAAATTGATCATTTTGTTCTATAGATTCTTCGCCTATTCACATGTTTAATCCTCAATTATGGTTTTTTTAAACAATCGATGGTTTTTCTCAATGGTTTCATGGAGTGATTAAATGAGCAAGAGGCTTTTTGTATGTGTACACCAATGCCATTTTGTGACATATTAAATATGATACACTTGCATGTGTTTGTAGGGCTTAATTGGTACTATGTGCAAGGTACTCTTATCTATGGACCCATTCACGGTGATCTTGTTATTAAATGAGTTTGTTAAATCTTGTTTACCAAGGTTAGAATAAGAGTATTAATTGCACAACCACAACCTTCACATTTTTGGTATTAGTTTCTATTCATAATCAAATGAGTTTTATATAGAGAAAAGATAACGTATTTATACTATTTTGTATCTTACCAAAATGACATTTTCGTACTACCCTTAATTTGTATAAGATAATGTAGCATGTTCTCACCACTTTTACACTTTATATAGTTGAAAATGTACTTTACAAAACACACAACTATGCATTACAAGTTATGAAAGACAATTTACCCAACACAAACTTGGGCCATGCTATTAAACATTGTGTAATGCATGGTCATGAGTCAAATTCGATGCATGTTGCAAAATAAGCCCCTGCAAAATTAGAGTTATTATAACCATCTCATTCTTAAAATGGTGCCTTAGATTTGATATTTTTTATACTAAAATTATGCCAATTAGTGCAAACTAGGATATAGCTCTTATGACAAACAAAAGGTGAACAACATTTGGTGGGGTGGGGTTATTTTATTGCAATTGAGTAATGTTTTCAAATTGGTTGTATTTTATTGTATTATTGCCTAAAAAATGTTTGTACCATGTGAATATTCTCTTTTGCTTCACAGACTCTATTGAGAAAACTCAAATGTGTAATTTAAATTAATTTTCTTGAAAATATCTATTTTTTAAAAAAACTACAAGAACAAACAAAATGCATGTTGAGGAAATGAAATACAAAGAGGGAAAACAATATGAATTAAACATTGAATGCAATTGCCACTAGTATCTAATAAAGAGAGCATGATTATTAGTGTTATATTTGTCCAAATTAAGAGGTGACTTTAAATTTGAATGATTGTGTTATAGAAAATGATGCCTTTATGGGGTGATCCTCTTAATCATGAAAGTAATTCAACATCTTTGGTTTGAAAGAATATGTAATAAATGAATTATTCAAAGAAGAACAAGTATTTACAAGTTAGTCTTTGATAGTTAATTTTGCAAACCCTATTTAAAAAGAGGTGTGAACTTTTGTATTCATTTAGCCATGCAAGGTTGAAAAAAGAGGATCAAGTATTTACAAGCTTGTCTTTTGTAGTTAATTCCTTGCTAAGATCCTATTTGAAAAGAGGTTGGAATTTTTGTATTCATTTAACCATGCATTTCTAGTTTTATCAGCTATTAAGGAAATAACGTGATTTCAATTTAGTAGACATATGTTGCTCCTAATGTAGTAGAGATCTATTATAAATCAATCATTTGCAGCTATAGTACTATATTTGTCATTGATGGGCATAACTCTATTGTCATAGGGTGTCCTTAGCTTTAAGAGAGATTGCTTGAACTACTTTATATGGGTTTAATATTTGTAAGATGGAAAATAATTAAGCAAATAGAGGGATGCCATAGGTCTATGTTTTCCTATCTCACTCATTCAACCTCATATTTTTTTAGGATATAGCTTGTACTTCAAGTGTGATACTTCTTAGTAGATGTAACATGTTGAATTTGTCTTGTCATTTTTTGGTGCAAGATAGCTTCCCATGAACAATCTGACTCTTGAAGAAAGAAAAATACTATAGAAATTAAATGATATAAATCTTCCAATAATAGTGGTGTAGTTTGTCTCAACTCCCAACATTGATGCCACCCATTATTGGACCCTACATCATCTATATCCATTGCCTCTATCAACTTATCCTCCCTCCTCTTCATCCTTTGTTTGTACATGTGTGAAGAATGATGTCCCCACACCTCTCCCTCTTGGGGTGCATCACTCACTATGGTGGAATATAGGGCACAAGGGTGGCATTATTTGTACTACCCCAAATAGGCACATCACCTTCTTGTAGAAAAAGTGATTTAAAACAAAACTATGCCCACCTTTATACCAACATGTTTTCCTAATCTTGGGTAAGAGTTGTATTACATCCTTAGGCCATACTTGTGTATGCCAATTGGACCTCAAAAGGATGTATTCTCACTAGTTAGTCTATTTCCTATTTCCACCCTTCCAATCTCCCTACTTTTGAATGAACTTGGTGTGCTATCCTCCACTTGCATGTGAATGCACTATTCTTGTGAAGTAGTCTTGATTGTCCCTTGGGCCTTGTAATGATAATATGATAAAATACCCACACTTGTATTAGTGTACCTTCCATGATACATTGATCCTCTTCCTAGATGGATTACTACATGTCATGACAAAGGGTATGCTAACATGCACCAACCCCAAAATTAAATACAATACTTATTTTACCTTCATTGCTTATATGCAATGCATTGGTCCCTTTTGGAGTGCCACACCTAACTCATTTGAAGTAATCGGTGAGCCAAATAGTGAATTCATCATCTTGTGGACTTGTGATGCACCTCTTTCCATAATATCTAATAGAGAAATACTCTCCCTTCCACCATATCTACTACCTTATGCTATTGGATCACAACCCATACAATATGAATAGGTGTGACACAAATCCTATCTTGACATCTCTTATAGGCACTCTACCTACCTTCCATCAATGACCAATTGTAGAATTTTTTGCACATCCTCTAATCTAATATCATCTCTCACATTTGTAGCACAATGATGCTTGTATTGAGATCCTGTCTCTTGACCAACACTTCCAACATTCAATTATAATACCTCATATTTGATAATCCTTCCACATAGCCCCATTCCATTATCCTCAATTAATCTTATCCTCATTTTCCACCCCTAATCCATGTAATACTATGTAATTGCATTATGTAGTCTCTCCTTGACATCTAGTAGATCCTACACATTAGTGACCACATCATCCACATATCTTGTTAGTTTCCCCACAAAAATCCAACTCTCCAAAAATATTAAATACATATTCTTCTCATCTCAATAACAAAATATTTATGTTGTAGTCCTTTTCCACCCATCTCAAATTTAACATTTCACAAATTTCTTTTCCCACCCAAAATATTCAAAAATTCCTTCTCCCTCTACCCTTACCTTCTCTTGCTTACTTTAAAGATTGCACCTACTATTCAACCACTAGCACACCATCTCCTTCCATTACCTCCACACAAATAAAATAAATAGTTTTCACCTTGTCATAATATTTTGTCTACCCAATCCACATCCACTATTGCTACATCCTTTGGTACTTTTACCCAACCTCCACTGCTAAACCTTTCCTATCTTCAATTGTTATTGTGAATCCCATACCACCTTATATGGATGCTCCTATTTTTATTTTTGATAGTGTTAGAGCAATCATGCATTATCTAATAATTAATTACTCTTTAACCGATTATTAGTCTAATTTATTCTCATGCACTTAAGCAAACTTAGGAGTTCTTTATTTAGTTAACTAAGTGCTTTTCCGTTAACTGAAGTGAGCAATTATTAGGGTTGCTCCCATATAGCACTCAATCCTCATTACATTATCACTCTCTAAGATTTACTGTTCTATTCTCTTGAACTCTCAACCTTTGAGGACTTTATTTTCCTTGAAGTTTCTTGAGGTTCTTCTGTAGCTTTTTCTTGTTGAGGAATATTGCATATATTGTTTGTAGATATCTTGTGTGGAAGGTGTATTCATTTGTTGTTTGATCCTGTGGCTCATGGTTTTGTGATTTTTCACAATTCTAACATGGTATAAGAGCTCTTTACAACTATATATGCACTTTTTCCATATTGCTTTTAGGTACATTTTATTCAAGATTTTGTGTTTTCGCACTCTAGCGAATAACTTGGATGTTTTAGCTCCTAGAAACTTTTTGTTTGCGTGGGATGACTTGTTTTTGGCTATTCTATATGTATTTCTAGTATTCTATCCTATTTGGGAATTGTAGACGTCTTTTTCATGTACATTATCTTTTGTAGACACACTGAAATAAAGTGCCATTCTGGTGTATATTTTTTGGGGATTTTGCACATCCTGTTGTGCCTTTTGTACTTGCACTATGATATAAAATGTCATGGGGGGTTTGATGTTTTCTTTGGTTTGCCATCACACCTTTGTCATGTGAGTGTCCCTTCCACAACAATAGTGAATCCCAATGATTCTTTCCTCATGCAAGTGTGCCTTAGTTTGCACACCATTTTATTTGCAGGTTGTTTCTCCTACATGCACTTCTTGGTTTAACACAATTTCAGTGTACTTGTCAAGGCTCTCCATTTTTCAACATTATGGGGGGGTTTCTATTGTTGGTGCTAATGCTTCCTTGGTTTCACATTTGAGTGATCTACGCATCTAGTTCTTGTTCCTATGTACTTTTAGATGTAGCATACATCAGTGACTAGTTACATGCATTTCAGTGAGATGGATCATTTACCATATGGGCACTCTTGCATTCTTGTTTCTGGAGGCTCTTCATTTCATCACCATATCAGTCATCATTTGAAAATAGTCTACAACTTTGTGCTTCAACAATGTTCTGCATGTTCCTCTTTTTTGGGACATTGTTTCAGTTGGAGGTTTCTCATTCCTTCACACATTGATTTGGAGGTTTCTTAGTCCTTCATTCAAGTTTATCTCTTTTGGAGAGGAGTTTTCTCCCACTATGGTTTTCTCCTTTTTCTCCAATTGTGAGAGATATTTTGTTTGTACATGGGTACCTCACCAAGCCTTGTTTACTGAGACCCATCATGTATTCTTTCTTTTTAGGGTTTTTAGCTACTCCCTAAGTTCATCTTAAGGGGGGGTGTTAGAGTAATCATGCATTAGCTAATAATTAATTACTCTTTAATTGATTATTAGTCTAATTTATTCTCATGCACTTAAGCTAAACTTAGGAGTTCTTTATTCAGTTAACTAAGTGTTTTTCTATTAATTGAATTGAGAAATTATTAGGGTTGCTCCTATACAGCACTCAATCCTCATTGTATTATCTCCCAAAGATTTACTATTCTATTCTCTTGAACTCTCAACCTTTTGAAAAAAAAAAATTTCCTTGAAGTTTCTTGAGGTTCTTTTGTAGCTTTTTCTTATTGAGGAATATTGCACATGCATATTGTTTGTAGATCTCTTGTGTGGAAGGTGTATTTATTTGTTGTTTGATCCTGTGGCTTGTGGTTTTTTGGTTTTTCACAATTCTAATAGATAACATCCATTCTAAGCACCCTCTTGTTTATACCTATTGCTTCTATTATTCCTCATATTCTTGCTATTGATACCCTTTTTTAGGATGTCCCTTCCCTTCTTTCTTATTTTACTTTTATTATTTTGATTCATATCCCCCTTCATTTACAACTCTTCATCCTCTTGATGAATGAACATTCCAATCTATAATGAATATACCTTCATTGTCATCTATTTTTACTATTGGTGTTCCACACCCATCTAAGCCACTTATCTTAGAGGACCATTGCGATTTAGCATATTTCATTGATTACTCCATAGATATTTTGACAATGATGAGTTTATAGAAGACCTTTACGCATATATCATTAATTAAGTACTTTCTAGTTATATTTTCAGAGGTTATATACTACCCCCTTCTCTCTTGATTGATTGTCTTATGCTCATAGTAACTCACCATTAGTGCATGATGTGCTATATTTTTGGTGCATGCTAACACATAATAAATAAGACAAATAATTTTTCATAAGACTAACACCTATATTTTTCATATGCGTAAAGGTCTTCTATATATTTTTGGTGCATGCTAACACCTATACCTTAGATAAATTGATTGATCTAATTGATTGATATCATTAGGGTTCAATAAGTCTCTTTCCATTTGTTTATAATCATTGCCATTGCAATAAGAACACAAGATTAGAATTTTATCATTCTTTTCTTTTTTTCCTTTAATTTATTTTTATTTAACTTGGTACTTTAAGGAGATAAGTACAACCCTACTAAATCAAGTATTTTTATTGAATTCTAACATAACAATCCCATTAACCTTCACTTAGGATATATAACTTAGCACTTAAAAAGGTCTAGTTACACTTAAGAAGAGGGATTCCTTAAGAATTAAAAGCTTTAAAATTTGAATGAAATTACCTAATAAAGGTGATCTCATATAATTTTTTTTGAACAAGCATATAAAATTTTCACAAAACCCAAGGCAATATGTCTATTAGTAAAGAAGGCATGCCACTTATTACTTCACTCAAGTATGCACTTTATTTATTAAACAAACTTATCTTTTCCATTAGTGTATAATATTCTTTACAATTAATATTATTTAAGTGGGATGGCGATTTAAAACCTTGAGAAATTTTATTTATATTATTAACCTATAGCCTAATTTAGGCATAATATATATTCCACATTATATTTTTTTACAAACTTTTTTGAATAAGTTTATTGTGTTTACAACTCATATATTTTAAGGTCCAACTTAATAAGTATGATCTATATCAACACCCCCTTTGAAATTAAATATAATAAATAAGACAAATAATTTTTCATAAGACTATAAGTGTGTATGGTCAAAAAGTAGATAGTGTTCAATAGACTTCTGCAACATTGGATTTTTTTTACATACCTTAATTTTTGCACTACAACATATACTTGTGGACAAGAGGAAATAAGATGGGAAACAAAGATGAACCTTTATCTTGCCTCCCAATGCACATTCAATTGATCATAAGAGGTATAATGTCTTATTTTGGGAAACCTTATAAAAGACATCCCAAAACGTCTTTTTGCACATACAAGAGTGTGTATGGTTGTGCTCAAGATGCCCGTGATTGATATGTGGTTTGTTCTTCAAACTAGCATCATGACTTTGCTTTAATGAGACTATCCTTCTTCCTTTGGCTTGGGAAATGCTTTCCTTGTAGATTGAGATGATTTAACAATAGTTGAGATTGATTTAAGAGGGCAATGATTGAGGATGCTTGACAGATTTGGATGAAGGAGAGGCCTCCAAGTGGCATCTTGTAATTGGTGCACTAGGAGAGGGCAAGAACCAAGTAGATTCATATGGATGAGATTGAATTGATTTGAATGGATGGTGGAGATTGAAAGTACTCACACACATGTGAGAAGAACCATGGAGATGCATGATTGGGACATGTGATTTCTCTCACATGTGAGAATCAAATGAGCATGTGGGATTTGATAATTGAGGGCTCTCACATGCAAAGGTAACTTTAAGAAACCCATCGAAAAAGGATAAATAATAGAAAATGTTGCATTATTTTCAAAAAAATATTAATTCTATTGGTGATTCTTCCCTTTTTTTGGATTTTTTTTAATTTTATTGACTTTTTTTAAAATCACTAAAAATTTATAAAAAATCTCAGTGAATTATACTTGTATTGAAACACATAATATAATGTCATTGGTGAATTATGCTTGTATTAAAAAAATTGTGTAATTTCATTGGTGAATTAAACATGTATGCAAACAAATAAAATAATTTTGTTAGTGAATTAAACTTGTATTAAAAATAAAATAAGTTTAGTGGCAGATTAAATATAAATATTCAAAATTATAAAATTAATTATTTGACAAATATGTTGGTAAGTTTTTGAAAAATCATAATATGAGTGGAAAAATATCAAATGCTAAATAATAATAATTAATTTACTTGGAAAATTTATAACTTTAAAAAGATTTGCATTCTAGGCCAAAGTTCTGAAACAACCAAATTCATACATAAAGTATCTAGAATGGAGACAAGTGTCAACAACTCTATGGGAAGTGCTCAATGTATCAACAATTGAATAAATTTATTGGATTTTGGTTGTTGATCCTCTTGGGTTGGTTTTCCGACACTTGGTGGACTAATATGTCAAATTATTGTAGAGGCATAAGTTCTATTCTGGCTCAAAGTTTTAACACACCGAAATTTGTACATAAAGTTTCCAGAACAAAGACAAGTGTCAACAAGTATTTGGGAAGTGCTCATCATATTGACAATGAATTAGATGTATTAGCCTGCAGTGAACTAAATGTTCAAGGGTTGAGGATTGATGTCTTGGATGTATGTACATTCTTCGCTTGATGCCAACTTGATGTTCTTAGTTTAATGTGTCAGTGGGAGATCTAAACAACAATAATTATTAATCACCTCTTCTAATTGAAATCAATAAAATTTATTTGAGACTTGATATTGAAAATTACATGAGGTACAATTGGCCATTTAATTCTTGCAATCCACTATATCCTCCTTCATTACAGTTGAACACTTCCAATAGATTTCATATCTTTTCAATGCTTTGAGGTACTCTACCTGAAGCCAAATGTAAATTCAAATATTTGCAATGGCTCTCCCATGTGTTGACGATGCCTCCAAAAAGAAGGAATCATACTTCACATGAGTAAATGCCATTTAATTCTAACTTTGAGTTTAGTCAGATTTTACTATATTCACTGGTTTTGTTTGGTTCTTTGCAGGTGCTAGTGAAATCTTTTCAAGCATGTGTGCTAGCATTTCAAGGCTTTGCAAGACTCCATATCACGTAAATTTTGGATATATAATGATCAAGTGTTGGATTAACCTCAAAAAATTTCTATTAAGAGCATGCCTCACCTTCAACTATGTCACTCAACACGAGGTTCCCCCTTCAACACCACTTGGAAAAGCAAGTATTTCCCAAACACACTAGCTTCTCCATGTGAAACTAGGAACAACATAGGGGTTATTAGAGGCAATCATCTAGGAACTACCTATGGAAGACATAAGAATTCTCCAAACAATGAGGCTTTACAACCCTAAAACTCTCACAAAACCCATTAAGGAAGCAACTAACCACTAACCATAGTAGAAAGAATTAGATCTTCACTATCATGATGCTCAACTATGACTCAACTAAGGGTTAAACACCCTGAAAAGATCATGAAATCACAATCGAAATGATAACCAAGAACTGCTGTAAGGTTCAAACACTAAGCACTCTCCAAGAGAATACACAAGATAACCAATTCCTCAAGCCAGAATTGTATCTTCTTCTAGCCTTCAACTAGGAATACAACTAAACAACCAAGAACTCCTAAAAACCACCAAAACAACTTCAACTGGCAACTTAACAAGGATAGCCATATATAATATAATAAACACAATAGTATGTGCCAAAGAATTTACTAACACACCTTCATACCCTACACTATGTTAGACATGAGTGTAGCTATGAAAATCACATCCCCAAACAACATGGTGTGCGTCTTCATGCTATCAATTAACATGGATTTTGGTGCCCAAGATACCTCACATACACTCAACTAATGCTAAGGCACTAGGCAACATGGTCACAATACCACAACAAGCAAAACCAAGATAAGAAAGAGCACTCACAATTGGTAGACTAAATCACACCCAACCATCTACTAGAAAATGGATTCAGACATGATAAAAAACATAATTATCCACATAAGCCAATATCAACTTAGAGAACATAGAATTCTATAAACACTTCTCATACAAAGTTTTGAATACACTTCACTCAAAGGTGAGGCATGCTCTTTCAATTTTGTAACGAGTTGGAGAAAATACAACATGCACTTTACTCGTTCCATGACATCACTATTAGATTGGCATCAATTGTGTCAAATGTAAAAGTGACACGTGTCAATTATGCAAGATCATGCATGCTCTACTGATTTTTAAAAAGGAACATAAAATTGTAATTCATTTGTAATACATTAGATGGATATGTTATTCTTCGCTATTCATTTATAGTAAATGTTATTATTATTTTATTATGTTGTGCAATGATTTGATTTGATTGGCTATATGTGCTCTACCATTTTAACATGGTATTAGAGTGATTAATTGGTCTTGTTTCTCTGCAACTTATGTGAGAAGGAATGTAATGAAGGCACTTGCTAGAAGGAGAAGCCATTGCTAGAGGGTGGAATAAAGGAACACCACCACATGGAATTCCATCTGGCGTCCAAACTAAAGAGAAAAAGGACACCCCAGGCTATAAACGTGCAAGATTGAACATATCCACATGCTCTTATTTTGTGAGATTGATATCGTTCATGGTTTACAATTAACCCAAGCTAGATACGACCTCAACAATGAAGAGAAAGAGCAGGAAATTTGAGCACACATTATAAGGTACACCTCTAAATTGTTTTCCAAACAAAAAGGATTGCAATATTTTAAAAATTAAAGCATTGTGGTATTAGGCTTAGATAAATCCTTTGCAAGTGTGGAAAACACTGGGGTTTTGAAGGTCTAAATGCGTTCACTGAGTATATAGTCCAATTCATCAATTTATTTGGTATTTTTCTATGGAGATTAGCTATAATTTTTTTTTCGATCTTGAGATTTTTTATGGTTCTTGAAAACATTTCAAGTGGTTTTGAAGATTATGTTTGGTGAGAGGATTCAAAGGAATCAATTATTTTTTCTTGGAGAATAAAATATTTTTTTAGTTTCAAGGATTTTCTAAGGGTTTGGAATGGTGTGATGAGGGATGTTTGATATCAAATGGTAAATGTAGGATAATTAATTTACCAATAATCATTCATTCATCTTTTTTCAAAAATAGTAGTAAATATTTGAAGTGATTGATATTAAAGTAATAAACTCGTGATTTTATATTGGTAGTATGATTTGATAAAGTAATTTAAGAAAATGTTAAATCTCTAATTTTCTTTGAGTCAACTTTTTTGAAATAAGAACAATTAGAAGAATGATTTCATAAGAGAATGATCATTCCAATTTTTTATGCTTGTGATTTTAGAGCCATTAGAGGTTGGATAAACTATAATAGGGTCACATTAGAGGTTGGAGGCAATGGAGGCAAGAGGACATCTATCATCCCAAGCTAGCTTCTTGCTCAGGGGTGATTTATTGCATGAGGAGCACCTACTCATATCCATGTCCCTTCAAGGAGCAAGGGTGCTTGGAATTTCATGGAATAACTTGTGGGTGCAGTTAGTGTATTAGATTTTGATTGAGGTTGTTTTGTATAGTAGAGGAGGGATTGTTTCCACAACACTGGAGGAGGGATTTGACACACTCGAAGGAGATGTGGAATCTCTAAGGAGAGTTGTTCTCTCATGTGTAGCAATAGAGGAGGAATTTTGACACACTCAGAGGAGATGTGGACTTTCAAAAGAAACTTGTTATCTCATTGTGCAAGGAGGTTGTGGACACTTTATGTTCTCTCATGTTGTGCAGAGGTTTGCAGGTTCTAAAATCAAGAGATCCACTGATGGAGTCAATCCAGTGTTTCTTGGGTGAGCGAGGAGAATTGGTGAAGGCACTTCATTGAAGTCTCCAAAAGGGCTGTTGTGATCAACTCTTGCAATGTTCCATCCTTGGTTTGAATTAATGTAATAATGAGAGAATGTTGTATATTAAATTAGTTTTATATAATTTTTGTTTAGCTTAATAAATAAATATTTAATAATGTTAGTAATAAATAAATAGTTAGTTTTTGAAGTTATTCCAAGCAAAACATTAAAAAGCCTAATGTGCAACAATGTAATATCATCCTAGATATCTCGAACAAATCAATATATTATTATGATTTTATTATTTTGTACAATGATTGTCTATGTGTGCTCTACCATTTTAACAATAAATAATTATTATGTTTTAAGTGTATATTCAAGTTACAAGTAATAGTATAATAATTTTCAAGGAAAGTAATTAGAATGTTCACTTTGTAAATGTGAAATATGATATATAATAATTAAAAAAATATAATAAAGATTTTTATTTCATTTGTCATAATAATATATCCTCAAGAAATTAGAAATAATGTATAAAAATATTTCACCATGAATGTAGGGGAGAGGGTCCATAATGGAGTAGGGTCCAATAGTGGGGATAGAAGTAGTCCTCAATGGGCCCCATAGTGGAACATTTTAATATCCAATTGTATAACACTTTTTTATCCATAAAGTACGCAAAGTGACAAATCATGTGATGTCACATCAGCGCACCAATAAAACATGACTTAGTACACCACTATCGGTCTCACTTTTTTTTGGGCCTTTTTGGATACCTCAACAAAAAGCATGTTGATGTGGCATCATATTTGATGATGTAGCCCTAAAACGAAATATAGAAGCACATGAGTTGCCAAATAAACTGTTGTACAAAATTGGGAGTGATTTGAAATTTCCACGTAGGATTTTGAGAAATGAGAAGTTAGGGTACTCCACTATAGGCCCCTCTCCCCTAGTTCAAGGTAAATTTATTAAAGTTACATTATTAAAAAAAATATTGAACTTTAATTTATTAAACTTAAATGGATAAAAGTTAATTTGATTACTTAGTTAAATTTACTAATGTCGAATTATTTAAATAACATGAAAAAATCATTTAAAATAAATTAATATAATTAAAATATTTAATTTGAATTTTTTATTTAAATAATTTGTTAAAGTTAATTATGAAAGTTAAATTATTTAAGATAAAAATTAAAATAATTTTTCATGTAGTTTAATTTAATTAATAATTTAAAAAAATAGTTGAATAATTCATTAAAGTGAAGTTCTTTAAATCATTTAAAAATACTAATTTAAATAATTGAGTTAAATTTTTTAAATTGAGATTGAAGTTAATTAAATAATATATATAAATTTAACTATATATTTATATAAATTTATTAAAATTAAATTTATTTATTTTTCAGATAAAAGGTGCTTGCACCTATAAATATTATTAATACTTAAAAGAAGAGTACAAGATAAACATTGTCACAATAGAGAATATAGCAAAAAACCAATATAGTTATTACTAGAAGGAGCCAAAAAGACATATCCTAGACAAAAACTGTTATAGATAATAGCATTGCATGAGAAAAATTTGGAAAACCCAACAAAATTGGATTTAATTGCTTTTGTGGCCAAGGAAGTAGGCTCTTCCTCATCAACCCATTATAGATAATATCATTGCATGAGAAAACATTGGAAAACCCAACAAAATTAGATTTAATTGCTTTTGTGGCCAATGGAAGTAGGCTCTTCCTCATCAACCGCAAGCACAAGGTTGGGATATATGTTGCGATGAACACCAATAAAACATATTAAGCAAAGAGTTGACACCCTCTAGAAGTCTTTGATGGGAGCAAGCAAATGATGATCTAATAGAGTGCGAAGGGTTGAGAACATCAACTTTATTTTGTTTGTAGTTTTTGGTTGAAAGAGGTGGCAATGCTAATCTAATGTAGCTAAACAACAATTCTTAAGTAATCCCTTGAAAAAAGCATCTCAAATGTACACCTAGCCTTAGAGAAGGAGATGAGAAGGGTATTCAACGATATACCACCAACAAGGTAAATACCTTTAGAACTATCATAAAATTCAAAAGATTCTAGTAGTTGATCATCACTACATATGGAATTCTAGAAATATTTTTGATGAAGGAAATGAACTAGGGATGAGCAATTTAAGAGGTCCATTAAATTGGACAAGAAAGCACAATCAATCTTAGAAGACAAATAAAAACACAAAGGGTCCAATAGAAATTCACCATTAATCACTGGCAAAATGATTTTTCCACTCTATCACTATTAAACTTGAACATGGAGCATAATTTATCTCTATTAAAGGGACCAATTATAACAAACACCTCTTGATTGAGCTCCCTATGCAGGCAAATTCTATTGTTCAAAATTCTAAGAGATTCCAAGCCAAATAAATATTCAAAAATTGAGAGATGTGAATTGGTTGTGAAGGAATGAAATTGATGTAGGTGAAGATGGAGAGAGGGCACAATAGATAATGAATGCGGAGAATAAATGATTTAGATTGCATTCCATATTCCCATGGAGATAGCAACATGATCACTAGCCAGATAGGACAAAATATGCTCCAAATAGATGCCACTTGTTTAATGGTAATAATTAGTCTTTACACAATAATGAGATTATCGAGAAAGTCGAGACCACTAGAAAGACTAAAAACATTTTATTTATTCTACACATGCTAGACATTAATGACACTAACTTCTTCATCCATTAGTTAAATCTATCTTCAAATGGAAACTTGTTCTTCACAATTATCTATCAATCAAATTAGATAATTCGTTATTATCATCTCATTAGTTCAAAATGAGAATTTTCATTCAACAGTTGAACTTTGAATCACAACCTCTTCAGTTAACTCAAGTCTTTGATCTTATCCTCATGTCTCCCAATTGATTTTTCCTCGAAATTTCTATAGATTCAATCATTCCTTCATCATTTACATATCTCACATTTTATGCAAATCCATTTAGTTGAAATCAATCATCAATAAAATATAGTGTTACATTATTGAGTCACATCTCCATCGAAATAGGAAAAGCTACACTTTTCTTGAGGTTTCCAGTGGGATTGTTAGACTAAGATTTGATTTGATTTATGTTTAATGTTTTCGAGTATTTTGATTTCTTCTCTTTCAATTTTGTTGCATACATTTTCCATTTTACTTTTATGAATTAATTTTATGTTTTTTCAATGTATTTGCATGCTAAAATAAATTGGATGTAATAATGAAATAATTCTAAAATAAATCATCTTTTTGGGTATTTCATGTGTTTATGTGTTTAGGTGCATGTAAAATAAGATATTATTATATGCTAAAAAGATGAATATAAATACTAAAAAAACTCCTTTTCCTTTTTATATTAAATACAATGTGAACAAGAAGCACACAAGAAATAAATGAAATCACCCAATGATAAATTCAAATTCGATTTTCATTACTTCTAATCAAATTGACAATTATGCAAATTGGAACAAAATAGTAATGTTTAATTTTTATATTACAATGTTGATAAAAGGATATTTTTTATTTTATTTGTCAATTGTTAATTGAATTGAATTGATTTTTTTAATCTATTGATTCTACTTGCTTCATTGAAAAGAAAACAATTGGTTTTCTAACATTATTTAATTATTTGATATAGTTTGGAAGGAATAATAATGATGCTAAAAAAACACTTTAAAAGAGTAAAATATTTAATCTAACAAATTAAAACTGCTTTATCCTAGATCTAAAACTTGGTGCAAAGTGCAATAAATTTATAGTGAATTAACCAAATTAAACTAATAATAATTAATTTGATAATGTATTCAAATAAAGTAAATTCAAATTTTGAATACCAATTTGTTAGTTCTCTTTGGTCTATGTTTTTGGTGAATTGGATTGGTTGGGATTACAGGGATGGATTTTCTTGTTCTGAAATCCTTTTTGGTTATGTGACTTTGTTTTCTATTAAGCTTCTAGTACTTTTTTTTTTTTTGTTACAACAGGGTGTCCCCGCGGCCCCCCGCCCAGCGTCACCTAGAGGCGAGCGGGGGGGCGAGACTAGTCCCTGCGAGTGTTTGCAGCGCCGGCCACCACATTCACCAGATAAGTACCGAGAGCGGAGTCGAACCCGAGACCATGAGGAGCCATCCCACAGCCTCAAGCCAATCCCGCTACCCGAGCCGGCAAAATTCTAGTACTTATTTTTAGTTGGTTCTTACTAATGATATTTTGTGGTTTATATATGGAAAAAGAGAAATGAAGAGGTCTTCCAAGGAAAAAGAATGTGCCTTAGTTTCGTAGTGAACTCACAATTTTCTTTATTGTTTTATAGGTGTCTTCTCTTATGGAGATACCAAGACACGGGTTCATGATAAAACTAAAAGGAGTGATAATCGTGTACAAAAAAGGATAAAAAATGCAAGTTTCTTTCAACAAGGAAGGAATAGCCTCAATAAGGAAGAGCTAGAAATACTAAAGGACTACATGAACGAACACAAAGTTAAGAAACCTATCCAGAAGGCTAAGTTTGTCCCCACTAAAAAGAACTACATATATTAGCTAGTACTGAAGGACATTGATCCTAAAGATGAGGCTAAACCACCTGTTGGTACCTTTGAATGTGAAAAATGTGAAAATAGTACCAATGTTAGGTGCTATTGGGAGTAGTCTTTTTTAGTATGACATGCAATCACATATTGGATGTTTGGTACTCTGTTTTGGCTTTTATTTGGTGACGTTAAAGGTTGAAATATAAATCTCCAACTCCTTATATCAAAAAGAAATTGTGTTTTGTACCTGATCTTCAATATATATATAAAGTAAATGAAATCCCACAAACAAAGAGTAATTCAAGGTGTAAAAAAGATTGTTGATGAAAAATTAATCTTCAAAGTACCTAGCTTCTGATTATCCTTTCTCCTCTTGACTATGAACTCGCCTAATAGAAGAAAGGTAGGAAACCCAAACAAGTGGACTAAATAGAGAGAAAAAAAAGAGTATTGTTGTTTATGACTAGTGTTGAATCTCATAAGCTATATAAAGGAATAAAGATAATTAAACTAGTGATCTTGAAGAGCCTAGAGGTTATGTGCACTTTTAAATGTGAGGGAATTTTGGTACAACCACTCACCAAAACATCTAGACATGTTTCTATTCATAACAATCAAGAGAAATAGATGTGAGAAATTCTCAAGTAGATATTACCAAATGACTTCTACAAAATATTTTTCCTCTCTATTAATATCAACATATTTATAATTACTAAGAAGAATTAGAGTTTAACTATGTTGGGTGTTCTCATCTACAATTAGAACAAGAGTTTAAGAGTAACAAGTGGTGCAAGAATAAACATTGCAAGGAATTATGTGTACAAACTAACATGCAAGTATATTGATTTCATTGGTACTTTAATTACTGTGGTGAACATGTAATTTTCAAGGAAACTACATGATTTTTTGGGTGAACTAATAGAGATAAGGGTGAATGTGTTAATTAACAACCAAAATACATTTTTTTGATAAATGATGAAGTGCAAATGTATTTTAAAAGTCTAATAAACACAATACTAAGGGAAAGAGAAGTCCTAGTGTTGGGATTAACACTTTTATCATGTTACGATTATTTGACAACTTATTTAATACATGTTACATGGGTCATGTGTTAGGCCATGGAATGCTAATTAGACTTTCCATATATATGCATAACCATTTTTAGGCACTTGCATACTTGTATCCTCAATAAAGGTAATCTACACAATTGAGTAGGTGTTACTTCCTAAAATAGATGTGTGGGACATTGGAAATTATGTGTAATTAGCTTTCTTGATTTCTTGTATTTGGATATAGCTATCTTTGAAATATAACTTATAATGAAAATATAAGCAAGGTTACTTACTATTGAAGTGAGATTTGAGAGATAACACTTCAAGCTAATGATTTCTTGTCAATTATTTGATACCTATAAACAAATAAGGAAACATGACTCAAGTGTATCTTGAACAAGGGGTCAACTCATTTTTTTACCAAAAACACATGGATGAGAGGACATACCATTAGAGAAAGTATGCAAAGTACTATGTATCACCTTACCAATATCACATACAAGAAAATGGACATGTAATTAAGAGAAAATGCTATCCTATAAAGTAAAAAATAGTGTTTTTAGACCTCATCTATTGTCTAGCTATCAACAAAATTTTGAGATCTAGTTTGATTGTGACAAAATCAAGCATTTAAAAAGTAGTCATTAAAGATATTACAAGATAGCTCTTGTGATTATGGAACATGCTCAACCTTAGGTGGTCAAAAACTTAAGGATGTTCATGTTGGTTTAAATATTTAATTGCAATTTAGGATTTAAGTATACTTAGGTAGTATATTTTAATTACTTATAAGTTATGATAAATGAGTACATGCCATTTCCTTCTTTTATAGGATTGTAGTATTTTCCTTATGCTCTAAGGTTTGGAAACTTAGTTAAAGCAGTCCCTTATATTTTGGTTTTTCATCCTCATCCTCATCAAATTTTGAAACTTGAGGCTATATATTGTAACTCTTTCCTTCCATTGAATAAGTAATTTGATTAAAGAAATCTCTTATTTTTTAGTTTTTTCATCTCTCCCTCATCCTAATCAAATTTTTAAACTTGAGGCTATATATTATAATTACTTCCTTT
This sequence comes from Sequoia sempervirens, assembly GCA_007258455.2. Taxonomy (NCBI): domain Eukaryota; kingdom Viridiplantae; phylum Streptophyta; class Pinopsida; order Cupressales; family Cupressaceae; genus Sequoia; species Sequoia sempervirens. Next base: position 20,719,783 of record VDFB02026320.1, on the reverse strand, counting down.
CATTGAATAAGAAATTTCATATCAATATCTTCATTTTTTTTATATTATATTTGTGCTTAGCTTTTGTAATCACCCAAATCTAGGCATGTTTAGATTTTTATTAAATCCTACATGGTATTACAATTATGCTAGTTCCTTTAGTTAATTTATTTCCTTTGATAAATAGTGGTTTCAATTGAAGCTTTAGAGGTGAATAATTATATCATATTGTTAGGGGTTTATCTTTCTAATCTTTATAGCACATGAATTTTTGAGCTTGATGGATCAAATATAGGAGTACTACAACATTCAAAAGGTTTAAGAAAGTAAAGATTGACTTTTATTGCACCTAAATTGAAGATCAATATGCAAATAAGGGTTTGATAATTGAATCTCACATAAAAAAGTTTGAACATTTTCAAACCAAGTGGACTTTACCATTGCATCCAAAAGGATAAAGTACCTCTATTTTCATATAAAATTTTCCTAGGTTCAATATTGGTAATTTTGAGATAGTTCTTTTCTTGTCAGGCATATGATGGGCCATACCATATATGGATTCATGAAAAAAAATCTTAAGTGGCACCCCTAGTGACACTATGCAAACTACTAATAGCCAACACAACTTGCTAGGCAGAGCTACTAATGGCTTTAACCAATTACCACTAGTAGAAACCATGCCACCTCCATGCCACTTTCAAAAATATTCTTGAAATATTTGAATGCAAAATTAGTAAGTTATTTTTTACCACCTTTTAACACTTTTGTGTGCAATGAGAAGTAGTTTGCAATAATGGCGGTAGTTTATAGCAAACCAATAGAAATATGGGGAATATTATGGTGTACAATAATATTTTAAGGAATCTTAGTATATTTAATGTTGACATCAACATATCCATCCATCCAAGCCTAACCCCTCTGTAATATGATTTTAATTTTTGGATTTAAATTTCAAAGGCTTTGTTCTTGCTCATTTTTCTCCTTTTTTGAGTAATTTTTTATATGGGATATTTTTGTGAACTTCACTGTGGTACAAATGGTTTTTATTGGTGTGAATGAGGTGTTTTACCTAATTGGCTCATCACCTAGGTAATATTCACACTAGTTTACCAAAGTTTATTCAAGGCATTCTTAGGACATTATCACTAGTGTCTCAAGTTATATTATTAAGACACATATCATTATCTTATGTACTATGTCTCAACTTGGCCTATATAACCAATAGGTTATCATTCCATGATGTTATGGCATAAAATTGCACCCTAGTGCAATTTCCCATAGCATACCCTTACTTTAGCCTTATAAATGATAATGCTAAATCCCGTCGTCCTAAGCCTTTTGTCCCATCCATACCTTGTCATTTTTTGTCAGTGGGGAAATTTTGACTAGGATGCTTCCACGCCGTGCAAATGCATGCATGCCATGCGAATGTCCCTGACAGATTCCCAGGTTAGTGGATGTTGGGATGTTACACTTCCTATCGCCCGCAAAGCGTAACGCTCCTTGCGACTGCAAACTCACCCAAAAATGACTCTTTTGCCTCCAAGCCTCCATTTTGAACCTACATTCTCTTTCCATTCAACAAGAATCACATTCTACTCACTTCACTCTCTAATTCTTCCACTTCATTCTTTCTCACTCTTCTCTTCTCAGCACTCCATTATCTCTACACCATTGTTCTTGCCTGTTTCAAGCCCTAGGCACTACACTCTTGCATGATCATCTTGCGTTCTTGAAGCTCTCATCCTTCCTCTCGACTTCTCCAAGCTTGTAGAAGGGATGGTAATATTTATTTCATTGCATTATCAATCTTATAGTTAGTATATTGTTGTCTTTGCTTTCTATACGTCTTGTCTATTACTCTCTTTATCATTATTTCTACATTGTGGTCTATCCAGTTGTCTATGGAGGTGGAAACACAAAAGCAAGAATTTGACTAAGGCAAGTTCCGAAAAGTAGCCCCAACATTTTCTCATTTTCGTGTGTGTAGCTTTTTGTTTGTGTGGAGCTTGGAGGACGTTGGACCTACTGTGAGTTGCATTTCTTCCTTCTACTTGTCATTTCACTTATAGTTAATTTACCTTTCATTTAAAGTATCATCCTTGTACTTGTTTATCTTTTTATGCATTTCTAGCATTCTGTTATTTCCTATTAAATTTTTTAGATTCCAGCATTCAGGTTGCTAGCAAGTCCTGAGTGTTTCTAGTTACAGATTATGCTCTTTGTCCATAGGGTGAAGCTGGTTAAGGTAGAGACTTTGATTAATGTTGTTGATTCTTTAACTAAGCATGTGAGCACAGAGAAGTTCAGATGGTGTTAAGAGACTATGGGCCTTTCGGCCCCTAGCAATTAAAGAGACGATGTTTACACCCTCACATTGCTCTTGCAAGGTGTTCGACAAGTGGGATATTTGTTGGAAAAATGTGTCTCAACCTTGCAATTATATGCGGTTTATTGTTGATAGAATGTATATATTGTTGGAAATGTTGTCATTGATGTCAAAGTGATGTCAAGAAGGATTTTGTTATTTGAGATTATTGCAAATATTGTCATTGATGTCAAGTTGAGAAGGTAGAGGATTTATGCCATCATTGATGTCAAAGTGCCTTGGAGCATGATTCATTGAAGGTTGATGAGAAGTTTTTGAGAAATCATTGAAGAAATTCTTGATCCATTGAAGGTTGATGAGAAGCTTTTGAGAAAGATCCATTATTGTTGAAGACCAATATAATAGAAGTATATTGCATGTGCAAAGCAGTCCAAGCAAATTCTTGTCACCCCTGAGAAGATCAAGCATTTACAGTTAAAAACAGATTGCTGGGCTGATCACCATTCATAAGGACTAGGATATTAAATCAGAAAAGATGTTCAGATCGATCAAATACGAGAATAGGTATAATGCTGAGTTATGAACAGATCATATAACATATCGGTAACACACCCAAGTTGACTATTCTCCAAAGGTCCGATCCACACTGTAGAGGACTGATTATTCTAATCATTAAAGGTTCAATCTGCATTAAGATAATAATCTCCAGATTAATTTATGAAGATAATAAACAAAAAGACACCATTAAGAAGATAATAAACAAAATGAAAGTAAGCGAATCACATCTGAATGTCGCGCCTCTTCATGGAAGAACGATGTGAAGTTGAAAAGGCACGAATTAAATCATGAAGTCTTGTTAAATGAAAAGACACCATTCTCTTAAGAAAGACGTTTAAGATGAAAAGAAACAATTTATTTAAGAGGCAAATTAAGATCTGAATAATACGATTTCATCAAGATATGAAGTGTTGCGATTAATCTTTGAAAGGACTCAATTCCTGTTGAAAAGACAGTCTCATAAAAGCAATTTCCAAATTTGTTAAGTGACAAACATGTGTTTAAGTGAAGCACTGGGTGAATATTTGTTTAATGCTAAATCAGACTTTTATGGAGAAGTGCGACTTTTTTATCCAGTGGTAAAAGTAATTAAAGTGATGCGACTTTATGGAAGAGAACAATTGGTCTTTTAAATCAGATATATCAAAAGTTAAACATAAAGAAAAACAACGAATGAAATGATGCAATTTGTGACTCGAAATGATGCGTTTCTTTTGAGAAGGCAGATTTGTAACAACGCAATCTCTCACAAAGGCTTGCAAATGTAATGGCCAACATATATGTAAGGAGTTCATTTTAGATTTGAAAGTGAGTTGTGGTGTGAAATAAATGCTAGATCTTAAGAACACAATCAGATGCGTTGGAAGCAAAAATATTATCCAGGAATATCATTTAAGTTGCAGTACGCTGGAAGTGTGTTGTGCAGCAAAGAAAATTAAGTATATTCGATAAAGAGAGTAGTTTGATGAAAAGGAGATAAGGAGTATTATATCAGTGTTATACTTCAAGTTTGTGATCATACTCTTGGCAAATCTTTGGTCAATCCAATACAGTTTTGAGAAGAGGTTTACTACAGTTTGAAGAAGAAAGCTACAACAAAGTGTGGATTATTTGAAGATCAAATTCGAAGGATTTAGTGGAGATTTGCAGAAGGTTTTGAATCAGATTTTGTGCAGTCATGAGACAGTGTTAGATCAAGATATGTGAAGAATGTATGTGTGAACAGTTTTATGCAGATATAAAAGGGATACATTTGTATATGTAATTGAGGAAATAAATAAAGAGGAGATCATCAAAGGAAGATTTGAAAAAAACATATAAATGCGGATGTTGTAGAGGATTTATGTGAATATCTTTCAAGAAAGGTAAAAACAAGAAGAAGATTGGTTGTAAAGTCCATCATCCATTGACAAAGCAACAGTGAAGGTGGAGTTTTGTTCTTGATATTTCTATCTTTGCTAAGTTGGTGCTTGGCAAGTGGGGGTTGTTGCCTCCGTTAGGTTGGTGCTTACGAACATTAGGAGTTGGTGCTCTTTGTAGGTTGGTGCCTACTAAATCAGCATTAGGGGTTGATGCTTCTTGTAGGTTGGTGCCTACTAAATCAGAATTAAGGGTTGGTGCTCTTTGTAGGTTGGAGCCTACTAAACTACACATTTGGTGATTCAAGTAGGTTGGTGCCTACATTCATTGTAAAAGCATATATAATTCATAAAATACATTATTTGTACCGTGGTTTTATCCCAAAAGGGTTTCCACGTAAAATCTTGGTGTCAACTTGTTCATATTATGAGATTCTTGCATAGTTGATTGTGTGTTAAAATTTGAAGTTGATTAAAGTTTGTAAAGGGTAAAAGTTGGTTGATATACTGATTCACCCACCCCCTCTCAGTATATCTTTGTGCTCTTCATATATATATATATATGTTTCCTAATTACACTGATAGGTGTATACAATGGCAACATGGAGTGAAATGTGAGCGTGTTAACTTTTTCAGGAAACTTCTAGAATGGCCGACATACATTAAATAAAGGATATATTGTAAATCTAGACCCGTTCGTTATTAGGTTTTAGATCTAATGGTAGATATTTTGTTGGCTTCTCTTGCCCTAGAATGTAACTCTATTTTATGAGGGTGTTGTATTACGACTGTGATATAGAGAGATTGTGATAATTTTTGAGAGTCTGATAGCGGTTGTGGTGTCTCTTGATCTCTAAGTGGTGATACTCCTGTGAGAAGCTTGCTCTACAAGTATATTGTAATCTTTGTGATTTACATTGGGCGGATTTTGGAGTGGGGTTTTTCTCCTGAAAGGGTTTTCCCCACATAAATCGCGGTGTCGTGGTATGCATGATATTTATGTTTATTTTTGTTCAAGTTTTTGTAACTGTTAAAGATCTGTAAAAGTTTTGCATTATTCTCCTCTCAAGATTAGTGTAGGAAGTTGTTCGGAGCTACCTTAGCTTCCTTACATTTTTTAAAATTAAATAGATATGAGAGCCCTCCCCTTAGAATGATGTGTGCTACACAAAGGAGCACATGACATTCTAAGGAGAAGAGGAAGACAAGAGACATCATGGCATGAGATACATGGTGAGATGTCTTCCTGGAATGTTGTCACACACGCAAGGGACAACACATAGAAACCACAATATCACGAAGTGGAAAAAAAAAAGACGAAGAAATCAAGGGCACTAGGGGATCTTAACATTTGAGGTCGGAACTGCTCATAAATATAGATAAATTGATATAATATAATATATAGATGAACTATCATCACCCCCCAAATGTATTAGAACAGGAAGAAGAGTGCATCAAGACAATGTAAAATAAAAATCGGGTCAACATGGAAGAGGCCAAAATGCCTTGACACTTTGCATCATCTTGACGTGAAAATTCAAGATTACGACATAGAGAAGAATGATGAAACAAATAGAAGTTTATGATAGATTTTATCTCCTATATCCAAGCACCTACAAGGGAAGAAAGGGTCCTCCAAGCAAGAGCACAAACATGTATAGAAAAGCATGGGGGATCACAATCTAAATATGAAGAAGGTGCTACCCTAATTTGAATCCACCAGTAGGTCATCCTGCTCCCAATCTAGATCATTGTAAGGGGATGGAGGACGGACCCGAAGGGAAGGGATAGCAAGGGTTGCACCAATCGAATTGCCTGCAACAAGGGCCAAGGAAGAAGGCCCCTCAAGGTCCTCTTCACTAAGTTCTTGTGAGACAATTCATCGATCTCTCAAAGATCGAGGATAGAGTCGGTATATCCTCACACGAGTTGAACATGCACTTGGTAGGAGTGTCATGTGTCGACTAAGTGGGAGGAGAATAAGACACTTGAGAGTCATGACCAACCTCAGGAAGAGGGGAAGTGACTAAATCCGAGAATGTGAGGGTTGCCTTTGTCACAAGGAGGATGTAAAGCAAAAGTAGAACAAGACTCAAGAGAAGACAAAAATTTCTTATGACCATCGCTTGAAGCAAGGTCAACCTCTAGATTGCGCTTCATCGGGGGATGCAGGATCCCCACAAATGAAGCAGAAGTAGAAGAAGAAGAAGAAGAAGAAGAAGTCGTAGAGGACACCACCTTTGTGCGAGGCATGTCCACAAGCTGCAAGAAAGGAGGAATATTGGGAAGAAAGGTAAAAATGGGAGGCTTCACCAAAGGGGTGATGAAGACCTGCACCCTTTTGAGATGAGGTTTAGCGGGATCTGTCGATGAAGCCGGAAGAAGAACTGAGGCAATGGGAACTAAGGTAGAAGATAAGATAAGAATATAAGCAACAACAGAAGCAACAAGAGCAAAAACAAAAACAACAGACTCCTCTATGCTCTTCTGCAAAGAAGCGTGCTCCTTAGCCAGAGCCTTTTGCCAGCACTTTCGCTTGTGCGCAAGCCAATTACGTTGGCTATAGGCACTAGAAGGTGCGACCTAAGAAAAGGTCGAGGGCTCCTGCTCTACCACAGGAGCATCCTCCACAACCATTGTCGGTGGAAGGGAAGACTCTTTAGGAGCAAGAGCAAGAGATGCAGAAGCAAAAACAAAGATGGATGTCTCAACGACGAGCCTCTTTCCTTTCTCTACCATGGAGGTAGGTGGACAAATAAGTGGGGGTCGTGAAGGCTAAGATGTAGGAACTACCCCACGGTAATGCTTCCCCATGCCATAGAGGGTGGGTTGGGGCACCATGGGTAAGACTATAAGCTAAAAAACTTGGGGCTTTGACTTTCACAGAAAGGACGTTTTTCCTTTTCATGTGCTATGCACAATAGCAGGAATAGAAGATGTTTCTAAGGGCTACGAAGAGGAAGCTGAGGGTGGAGAAGAACTAGAATAGGAAGGCAAAAGGGAAAGAGCAAGCTTGTCCTTCCCTTTTGGAGAGGCAGAAGATGAAGCATGTTGATGTGCATGCAGACAAACCTTCAAAGAAACAATATAAGGAGATGGGGGAATACTAGATAGCTTCTACGTCGTGCAAACAACCCTGATAGATTCTCAGGTTAGTAGACATTGGGATATTACACTTCTTGTCGTCCATGAAGTGTAACCCTATGACTACAGACTAGCTTGAAAATGGCTCTTTTGACTCCAAACCTCCATTTTGAACCTACATTCTCATTCCATTCAATAAGAATCACATTTTACTCACTTCACTCTTTAATTCTTCCACTTCATTCTTGCTCACTCTTCTCTTATTAGCACTCCATTCTCTCTACACCATTTTTCTTGCAAGTTTCAAGCTCTTGGCACTACACTCTTGCATAATCGTCTTGTGTCCTTGAAGCTCTCATCCTTCCTCTCGGCTTCTCCAAGCTTGTAGTAGGGAGGGTAAGCTTTATTTCATTGCATTATCAATCTTATAGCTAGTATATTATTGTATTTGCTTTCTATGTGTCTTGTCTATTACTCTCTTTATCATTATTTCTACATTGTAGTCTATTTGGCTAAATGTGGAGGTGGAAACACCAAAGCAGAGATTCGACTAAGGAAAACCGCAAAAAGCAACCCTAACATTTTCTCATTTCTGTGTGTAGGTTTTCGTTCATGTGGAGCTTGAGGAAGGCTAGACCTACCATGAGTTGCATTTCTTCCTTCTACTTGTCATTTCGCTTATAGTTAATTTACCTTTCATTTAAAGTATTCTTCTTGTTGTACTTCAGGTTGCCAACAGGTCCCAAGTGTTTCTAGTTACAAATTTTGCTCTCTATTCATACGAGACACCAGCACACCACAAAGACGACAACACATTACAGAGACGCCAACACACCACAAAGACGCCAATACACCATAGAGACCCCAACACGTCACATTGCCATCCTTGACCCACGTTGTTGTCCTCTGGTTGAGAGTTAGCAAGTCTGTTTCTCGAGATCTTTGTGGTTTGTTCACCTAATTCCTAAAGTCCTCCATCCTGAAAACCCAAGAACATAGTCTATTTTTCCTTCATTCGTCATCCCTTTGCTTAAGCTTTTGTCATTGAGGTGACTAAAAGCAATTCAATCCCTTTAGACCTTGTTTGTCTTGGGACTTGGGAGTAGTGAATCTCCTCCTTCACAGATGATAATCAATTATTTTCATTTCCTCATATAATATATTTGTAACCTTTGATAAAATAACACTATTCTTTCACATTTGGTCTCTCTTGCGCTTTCATTAAACTCCTAGATCTTGGGTGGCTATATCCTGTTGGTGTAGGTTTTTATTTTCCTATTAAGTTAATTTATTTTCCCTTAGTCTTAGGTTTTTCCTACACTCAATTAAGCTTTCTTAGGATAATAAAGTGATTTTATCATTTAATAACTAGGAGATAAGTGATGTGGTGCCCCCTTCCTTAAAGGGTGGAACACTTTTCACTTTTGGTGGTCCATATCCACTTTTGGTGGTTAATTCCTATTGGTTGGATTTTCCACTACCATCATCTCCTTAGGTCTATATAAACTCACTACCTAACTTGTATTTTCATTCATACTCTTGCATTTTCTTACATTCTTGCATACTTTCGCATACATGTACTTTGCTACCTATAGTCATTATTCTATAGATTTGCTTTAAGCTCCTAATGCAATCTTGTAATCTTGAGATTTGCACATCTCTTGAAATTTTGGGTCTGTAATTGTGTTATTTCATTACAGTTTTATATCTTATCACTCTCATAGAAGATCTTGGTTATTCAATCTATTTTAGATTTCTAACATGGTATCAAAGCTTAGATTGAGAGATTTGAATACTTGGATCCCTAATTAAGAGATTGGAGTTTTTTGTATGATCTTGTAAATTCTTGTATGCTCTTCTCTTGCATTTCTATACGATCTGGAGAATTAGAAAGGAATTATGAAGATCTATTAATCATATATTTACATGTGTGTTTTTGGTGAGATCTGGTGATTGCAACTATTTTGGCTATGGTGGCAATATTTTTGACTACCCCATTGCATTTGGGAGGCTCAAGAAAGTCAAATTTGACTTTCATTTCACTCAATTTGGCCACCATATAACAGTAGAAAATGAGGGTTTGAAGCTCAGATCTAGTGAATAGCTTTTTGTAGAAGCATTTTCGATCAAAAAGAGCCTTGCCATTGCATTTAGGAGGCCAATGAGACAAATTTTGACATAGAATTCACCTATATTCCAAGCTAGGAGCCACCAAGGAAAAAAAATGCCTAGGGAGTTGTACAGCCCCTAGGTCATTGCAAGTACGAGTTGCAGAATTTAAAAAAAATTGCAAAAAAAATGAGTTTATTTGAGCAAGTCTTTTTAAATATTTCAAAAAAATAAAAAAAATAAAGCGCTTTTAAAGCACTACGCTAAGGCTTAAATCCTTGCTCTTGGGCCAAATCCCTGCGAGACTGTAGACTGTTGGGTGGCAGCAATCAAGCCACCAACTGCCAATGGCCTTGCAAATCACAAGCAACGGTGTAAGTCGCAGCCTTAGATCATAGCAGCTAATATAAACTGCTCAACATTTTTTAACATTAAATTTACAACTGTCATAATCCACCCGAAAGCCACCCATCCGCTGCTCAATGGCCACCACCTCTAACAACACCACCAGAGGGCCACCATGCCCCTCAAATAGGCCAAATTGGGCTTTTTTTTCAAACTTGCACAACTTTTTGCCACGGTGTCATATTTTCGAAAACAAGATATCGTCGAAAAGTTGGAGACAAGTACTTTACATCCACAAAGGTTTTGAAAATAATTTTTTCCATTTTTGCTAGATATTGTAGGTTGAAGTTGTTTGCTTCATTTGTCTTCACCAGGCCACAACTTTCGCCCTAGAGCTTCATTTTTCGGAAACAAATAGGTTTTGGAAAGGTACTGAAGAGAACTACACAACTACATGGTTAATTTTTCTATATTTTGTCTCTACTTCACTTTCTACCAGAATTTGTAATTTTGGCCATTATGGGCCTATTGAGCATTGAATCTTGTATTGTGCCCAATCAAAAAAATTGTTTCATTAAGGCATTTTGTAAAGAGCGGTCAAAGTATTGTAAAAATTGTCGTCAAAAGTCAAAACATTTAAAAATCGAAAGATTCTATTTTTAGAAAGTTTCTAAAAATAGACTTGATTCAAGGTTTTCTGGGTTTGTTGTCAAATGGATGCTGGCAAAACTTTCTAAAAATAGAATCTTTGTTTGGAGGGCTCTAACTAATTTTGATTGGTCAAAAATACTTCCCAATCAAGCTGGTCTGATCAGAATCGTCACAAGGTCAGGATTTCTCTGGTGGGTCAGTTTTCCTTTTTCAGAGAGAAAAGCATAAGCTCTGAAGTCATCAATGGAGGAAAGTTAGTTGCTAGGTGTCAGATTTAAAGTCTCGCATGTTGCACAAACAACAATGAACGACAAATGATGCACGTAGAACAGTGAACGGAGAAGGAAAAGAAAAGTTGAAATTTGTGAAAAAAATTCTAACTCTAGCAAAGCCAAGCACCCCTATGCAAGAAGGGCGCCTAGGGTCTCGTGCCTTAGTCAAAATTTTCCCTTTTTTAGAAAACATGCAATTTTCTCATCAAGTCAATTCAATTACATAGACAAAAAGCCAAAAGCAGTTTTTAGGGCTAGGAAAAGCAAGGAGATCATCTCAATTATGTTCAAGTTCCTCAGTTGATTCATCATCCAGTACCAAGGATCTATTACATAGCAGAAAATCCAGATCAAACGGTGGAATTTTGCGGAAAAATGAAGAAAATCAAAGAAAAAAAGAAAATCATCAAAAATTTCTAAGGCATGAAAGCCTAGGTGCCCTTGTAAAGGAGAGGCGCCTACCTTCTCAACACTTAAAAAATTTCGCTCATCCGAAAATTCATCAAACTCCTCTGTCAGCCCAGTTTCGATTCTTAGAAAATCAGTCAAATGTAGTGTCAAGGGTTGGCAAAGGGTATAATTCATCTCAGTTATGATCAAGCTTGCTTGATTAACTGCCTTTCAGTCTTTGTTATTCACCGGTTGGCAAGAAACAATGCACAAACTGGGGTCATTGGCTTTCAACAGAAACATGCAAAGTAAAAATTTGAAAATCATTAAAAAAACACTAAGGCATGAGGTGCTAGGCACCCCTGTCAGCTAGGGGCGCCTAGGTTCTAACACTTAAAAAAATTCTCGACCTCGGCATGCCTTCTTTCTAGTTCAATCTCCGTCAACAGTTTTGAGAGCTCGCAATCATGATCAAACGATGTTAGACGTCGATATGGAAGTTGTAGATCACTTCAGTAGTGATCAAACATGAGATTGCCATGATCAAACATATTTTATCAGTTGGAAGCATTAGATTGTCGGCTCATCGAAGTCAAAGGCGGCCCTCACCGAAAGCAAAAGCAAGCAAAAGTTGAAGAATGAAGAAAAATTCTAACTCTAGGATGTCTAGGCACCCCTGTCCAGTTAGGACGCCTAGCTTTTGGTGTCTTAGCCATTTTTCAGGTTCGGTCATTTGCTGATAAAAAACGTGTCCTCACACACGTTCCTTTTGCAGCTACAAAGGAGGAATTCACCGCTGCACATACAAACGGACTTAGATTTTTGCATACAAAGTTTCTATCTTCATGGATAGACTTCAATATTTTGGGGCTTTGCGAAGAAAGCACTTTTTCATCTTCAAAATCCATTCAAGAAGGCTTTTGGCATTCATTCTTCATATTTTGTAGGTTGGCATCTAGAGGAGGAAAGATAGAGTTTTCTTCTCATAAAGATTTGGAGGATCAAATAGAGTGTTTTTTCAGTGTTCTTCGTGGATTCGAGATTGGGAAGCATAGAGGCACGCTTTTTCATGGTCCAATCTTCTAAGGTATTGCATTTTTGAAACAGGTGGTCAGCTTTTTCAATTTTCATCATTTTGGATCCATCTACTTTTTGCTCCTCTTGAAGATTGGGAAATTTTATATTTCCAAAAAAATGCTCTTTTCGAGAAGCCATCAACTTTTTCAAAATTTGACGAACTAGGTCTCTGCAAAACGTGATTGTTTACAAAACCTAGACCTCGGCTTTTTTCAAGGAATTCGCTTTTTGGAGAAAAACCAACATCTTATTTTCAGCAATTTACGTAAAAAATTTCTGAACATAGGCATGTTCACAATCAAAATTCAAGTTTTAAACATGTCGTATTCTCCAATAGAAATCAGGACCAAATTAGTGTTGCTCCACAATTACCTAAGAACATTCAAAGCTAACTTGAATCATGTGATTCCATTGCTTGATTTGCGTGCTTTGGAAGACGGAAGAAGACAAGGAGGCAGTTACCGACATTTTGGCGGATATAGTTTCCCAAATTACAATGAGTGAGTCACCTTTTTGGGGCAATGCAACAGTTAACTTGATACCTTTTCCGAGTTTAACTTGTTATTCTTGTTTCATGCTTATCTATTCTTTGTGAAATAGATAAATCAAATGTATAGTTGAAATTTTCCTTGCTTTTAAATCAATTAATTGATTTTAGCAAGTGGTTTGTTAGTTGTTTTGTGGTAGTTTTAGAAATAAATCTTGCGAGTTGGAAAGTCTAGTCAGCTTAAAGCAAGGAGATTTTATGGTTACCTACTCCTTGTTTGTGTATAAATAAGGGCAGCCTTGCCCATTATTTTTCAATTGTTATGGGGATAACAAATTGTTGAGCCTACTTTTGCTTCAACTTTATTATTCAGTGTTTGTTCACTTTGTGTAAGAGCAAGTTTGCAAGCCTACCTTTGCCACGAATTATTGTTCAGTTAATGTTCAATCTGTGTCAACTGTAATTTGGTGTTTGATCTCTAATTTGTAAGCTTGTCTTTTCTACAAATGTGTTGTCCCAGAAGTGTAATTGTTGTTGGAAATTTGAGGAAGGAAATATCATGCCTACTTTGCTTTGATCTACTATCTCAATCTCTTTCAATATTTTGTCTTATGTGTTTTTGCTTGCATAATCTTTATTTCAACTTACATCTTATAAGTACAATGAATCTTTAGGTGTGATCTGGAAGAGAGTTTATTTAAGCTTATGTATTAATCAAATCATTCCTTGTTTATTTCTAACTCTCAAGCTCTAAGTTTACTTAAGTTCTTAGAAGCATCTATAGTTTAGGCCTAGTTGTAGTTTGAAGTTTTGGAAAAGAGAAAACCTCAACTACGATGCAAAGAGTTTTATAACCTTGTGCTCTTAGCTAAGAATAAAAAAGATTGGCAATAGTGTAGTATTCTTTTTTAAGTATCATCAACGAAGAGGGAGCTTCCCCTCCTAATTTGAAGAACAATTCAACTGTGCATAGTTGTCTGTTTCTAATCCGCATTCCAGAGTGTGAATTGAAACAACAATTTTGACACCCATCGTGGGGCACGAGGCATAAAACTTCCAGAAAGCTTACGCTTTATGTCACGGGAATGACCTAGAGTCTTATTGCTCCTATTATTCAGCCAAATCTTACATGGGTTGAAGGTGAGCAAACATACATTATTTGTAGCCTGAGGAGTTTTGTGTTTGAGAAAAAGGAAGCCCCTGCTCAGTGGAGAAACACGACTACTATTCTTGACAAAGAAGAACGAAAAGATGATCTTGCAGCCGGAAGACCAGTATTACCACCTCCTGCATGGGAATAGATAATCCAAGCTTACAGGGTTTATACTAGGAGGAAAGGCGGTGTTGCAGATCCATTCTTTTAACAATCTCGCCTTACAAAAGTTGGAGTCATCCAACACAGTTCTTGAGGTCAAGCAAGAAGTCAAGCAAGAAGAACCTGTGATCCAACCAGAAGCAATGGGTGATAACAACAATAATGCAAATGTTGGCAATAACTGTGCTGATAGGAATCAAAGACGTCCACCCCCATTACCTTGGGGTAACAACATTGGACCTTTGGCTTTGCGGGAAAATCATGAGTTACCTAAGGGATCAAGGAAGCACTTTCCTTAGTTTCATGGCAACGGGAGTCACCTGGATGAACATATCTATGCATTCACAATGGCTTGCGTCATGTTGCACATGTCACATGAGGACATCACAGTGCATCTCTTTGTGGAGACTCTTGTTGGGAATGTTGTCGACTGGTTCAATCACCTGGAGTCGGGCATTATTACAAGCTAGGCAACTATGAGCGAGAAATTTTTGGTGAGATTTCAAGCCCATTTAAGACAATCATCTGTTGTTTTCCAAACTTGTAAATTCAAAGATGGAGCATAACGAACCCATGAGGGAGTTTGCAGCAAGATTTAATCGTCTTGTTACACGACTTTCTTCTACACTTAATCCATCAACGAAAATTCTGATGAGTTGTTTCATAAATGCTCTTCCATCACAAATAGCCTTCTTCCTGAAGACGACAAAAGAAAGAGTTGACAGATACGCAAGAACACACCATCGAGTTGGAGGATAACATGATTACTTCCAACAAGATGAAGACAGATTCTATCGGGCCTCTAGTTCAGAGTTCTGTAGATATACTGCTATAGAAGGTAGCTAATGAGATGACTATCCTCAAGAGGCAGTTGCCTACTTAGAGGTAGCTTGCACCACCACCACCACAATATCAACCTCAGCAACCATACTAGCCATAAAGAAATAATTTTCAACCTTCCAATAATTGCAAGCTGTGATTACCAACACCTCCACCAAAACCAACGATTTAAGTTGCACAAAATGCAATATTTTGTTCTTTCCATGAGACCAACACACATACCGGTTCATGTCCCGAGAATTTAAGAATGAGCCAAATTATGGGATATACTAAAGTTGCACCCAGTTCAACTATTGTCCCTACACCAAGTTCGAATGTTGTCTTACCATAAATGGACAACTTCGATGGCGACTCTGCTACGAGATACTTTGAAAGTGAACCCGTTATTGAAGAAGAAGACCTATGCCACTACTCTCTTGCAGTAAATTATAGAATATATTTGATGCCTATGTTCTCACGTGCTCAGTACTTGAAAGTGTAGAAGGAAGAAAAAGAGAGCAGAAAGCTAAAGAACAAGTTAGGGAAGTGGTTGCAACTTCCACTTTTAAAAATTCACATGAGAATGTCACGGTTTCTCAAGATTCCTCTTTGGAAAATTTTGATGTATTGGATTTCATGATAAAGACCAAGGTTAAGATTTCACAATTGGAGTATCTTCGTGATCACCCTGAGCAATTAGACAAAATAATACAATATCTAAAGAAAGAGGCTTCAATTCAACCTACATTGCTCGAGTCATTTGTTCTAGCGGAAGAAAAACCTAAACCCTTCTATATATCTTTGTATATAGGAGGATTCAAATTGAGCAATTGCATACTAGATCCAGGTGCCTCAGACAACGTCATGCCTCTACAAGTGATGAATGCATTGGGACTTTTGTGCACTAAGACACAGGACAAGTGTTATTCACTTGAGTCTAAGTCGGTGTCGTTGGTCAGACAATTGAAGGACGCTCAAGTAAGGTTGGCAGCTTGTTCGGAGAAAAAGATAATGATGACCATCCTTATAGCTGACATTCTAGCTAGCTATGGGATGTTGCTAAGCTAGAGCTTCTGCATAGATCTTGGTGGCCAGATACAGTTAGATTGGTCATTCATGACCATTATTGTAAAGGAGGGCAAAATCAAGATAGAACCTGAGCCCAAATCTCAATTCATAGTGGTGAAATCCCTAGACCCCTAGCCCAAATTCTATATCAAGAAATGGGTCCTTGTAATTATGTGACTATGTCAGAGATAGAAACCAAAGATCAAAACATTGCTTGTCCTAAAAAGAGACTAACAGAGGATACAAAGTTATGGACAATGTAGTTCGATGGGGGTTGTTCAACTACAGGTTCAAGAGTAGGGGACATGATCATCTCCCCTAAAGGACAGTTGTACCCATTTGCATATTTCCTACAATCAAAATTCATTGAAGCTGAAAAAGAGGTGCTTTTGTTAGGCCTCGAAAAAGACATGGAAATCAAGCTCCTATGTGTTAAAGGGGATGTAGAGCTGATCAACGAGTCAATCAAAGGATATTTCCAAGTCAAAAAGGATCACTTATGACATTATAGAAATCGACTTTGGAATGCAATCAACTAGTTTGAAGCGTACATCAGAGACATCTTGAGGATGGACGATAGCAAAACTGATGCCTTAGAGGTATCTACTTCCCTCTTTGCGCCATATTCTGACTTTTGTCAAGGTGCCTTTGTTTGGGCGTATGAAGATCAAAGAATCTTCATCCCGGAAGAATTGTCTCCTACAATACCCATCAAAAGAGAAGTGAAGCCTTTCAGGCAGAAGCAGCATCGTTGTAATCCATTCCCACTGCCATACAACTAGCAATCTCTGAAGCACTTCATTCCTTCGGGGATGGAGTAATTTCCTTTCTTTTTCCATGATGTGTTTCCCCTTTCCGTAATGTGTGCATTATGTCGTGATGTGTTTCCCCTTTCTGTGAAGTTTTTGTCATGTTTTAGATGTTTTTAGGCGGTCTTGTTTTAGGTGATTTTAGGAGTTCCAACTTATAGGTGATTCTAGGAAAGTCTTGTCCTAGGTGATTTAGGGAAAAGTCTTGTGATAGGTGAATAGGAAATGGTCTTGACTTTGATGCCCAACTGATAAGACACTAGTCTATGCTTAAAAGTCCAAAGATTCTTGGTTCTCCTATGTCGTAAGTATCTGACATGGTCCCCAGACAAAGCCAATTGTTGTGCCCAATCAAAAATTTTGCTTCATTAAGGCATTTTGTAAAGAGTGGTCAAAGTCTTGTAAAAATTGTCATAAAAAGTCAAATTTTCTAAAAATAGAATGTTTCTATTTTTAGAAAGTTTCTAAAAATAGACTTGATTCAGAGTTTTTTGGGTTTGTTGTCAAATGGATGCTTGCAAAACTTTCTAAAAATAAAAAGTTTCTAAAAATAGAATCTTTGTTTGGAGGGCTCTAACTAATTTTGATTGGTTGAAAATACTTTGCAATCAAGTTGGTCCGGTCAAAATCGTCAAAAGGTCAAGAATTCTCTGGTGGATCAATTTTTCTTTTTTAGAGGGAAAAGCACGGACTCTAAAGTCATCAATGGACGAAGGTCAACTGCCCAGTGTCAAATTTAAAGTCTCAAATGTTGCACAGACAACGACAAACGATGAATGATGCACGTAGAACTGTGAATAGAGAAGGAAAAGAAAAGTTGAAATTTGTGAAAAAAATTCTAACTTTGGCAAAGCTAGGCACCCCTGTCCAAGAAGGGTGCCTAGGGTCTCATGCCTTAGTCAAATTTTGCCCTTTTTCAGAAAACTTGCAATTTTCTCATCAACTCAATTCAATTACATAGAGAAACAGTCAAAAGCAATTTTTAAAGTTGGGAAAAGCAAGAGATCATCTCAATTATGTTTAGTTTCCTTTGTTGATTCATCATCCAGTGTTGAGGATCTGTCAGGCAATAGAAAATGTAGATCGAATGGTAGCATTTTGCAGAAAAATAAAGAAAATCAAACAAAAAATGAAAATCATCAAAAAAATTCGAAGGCATGAAAGCCTAGGCGCCCCTATCAAGGAGAGGTGCCTAGCTTCTCAACATTTAGAAATTAATTTCGCCCATCTGAAAATTCATCAAACTCCTATGTCAGCCCAGTTATGGTTCTTAGAAAATTAGTCAGATGCAATGTTGAGGGTTGGCAAAGAGTATAATTCATCTCTGTTATGTCAGGCTTGCCTGATTAACTACCTTTCAGTCTCTGCTATTCATTGGTTGGCAGGAAACAATGCGCAAACTAGGGTCACTGGCTTCTAGCGGAAACACGCAAAGTAAAAATTTGAAAATCATTAAAAAAAAATGGCTAAGGCATGAGGTGTTAAGCGCCCTGTCAGCCAGGGGCGCCTAGGTTCTCAACACTTAGAAAATTTCTCGACCTCGGCACACCTTCTTGCCAGTTCAGTCTCCATCAGCAATTTCAAGAGCTCGCAATCATGATCAAATGATGTTAGACGCCAATATGGAAGTTGTCGATCACTTTAGCAGTGATCAAACATGAGATTTCCATGATCAAATAGATTTTATCAGTTGGTAGTGTCAGATTGTTGGCTCATCGAAGTTAGAGGCAAGCCTCGCCGAAAGTAGAAGCAAGAAAAAGTTGAAAACAAAGAAAAATTCTAACTCTGGGATGTCTAGGTGCCCCTATCCAATCAGGGTCCTAGCTTTTGGTGCCTTAGCCATTTTTCAGCTTCGGTCATTTGTTGATAAAAAATGCATCCTCGCGCACGTGCTTTTTGTAGCTACAAAGGAGGAATTCACTGTTGCATGTACAAACAAACTTAGATTTTTGCATACAAAGTTTGAAGAGCACAAAGATGTTCTGAGAGGGTGGGTGAATCAGTATATCAACAAACTTTTACCCTCTTAACTTTTATCAACTTTAACTTCTAGCACAATATCAACTATGCAATATGAAACAATATGATCAAGTTGACACCAACAATTGTATTTTATGTTTTATATGAGATTACAAAGATTGTAGGCACCAACCTACTTGAATCATCAATTTTGTAGTTTAGTAGGCACCAACCTACAAGGAGCACCAACCTTCTAGAGGCACAAAACCCTCACTTGCCAAGCACCAACTTAGCAAAAATAATAACTTCAAGAACAATGCTCCACCTTCAATGTTGCTTCTTCAACGGATGATGGACATTACAATCTTCTTCATTTATTCACTCCATGATTGCTTTTTCATGATTGAAATATCTTTCATTGAATGATATTCACATAAATCAGCACATGATAAACTCACTTTTCCTTCACATACAAATCTGCCTCTTATATTCTCTTATTCAAATCTGTTCAACACATACAATCTATCTTCTTGTGTCTTACCACTGCAATAGATGATCTTTTCATAAATCTGATCCAAGTTATGTATTCTTTCCTTTACAAACTGATCACATACATGTACTCTCTTTTTCCACAAATCTGATCCAAATTAAGTACTCTACCCTTCCATCAATCTGATCCAAATATATGTACTCTCTTCGTCTTCAAACTGATCACATACATGGCAATTACTTCCTTCAAATATGACCTTAACTACCACACATGTTCTTTATATCTACTCGCACTTATCCTTTATATGTGGATTGCATACATCCTTCAATATGAATCTGAAGTACTCTATATCTAAACCTGCCCTTGATCTACTCTTTATCAGATTATATCATTGAATGCTTTTCCTCTCAACTCACACTTCTTCTTTGTGATGTAGATTGTCTCTTTAATGCTCACACAATAGATAAACTTCTGCTCTGGATATTATATAATCAGTTTCCTTACACACTACACAACCCAATCTTCTCAATCCACTCTTCAAATGATATTCATTTTCACACACACCTTCACTCTGCTATTCTGATCTTACACATCCATCCACACACTCTCCAAATCTGATTTTGGATACCAAATGTATAAGTTGCTCAAGAATTGCAACTCATTGATGAAAGAACACATCATTCAAAACTCTTTCTCTTCATGTCTTAATCATACCTTTTTCAGAT
Source organism: Sequoia sempervirens (assembly GCA_007258455.2). Taxonomy (NCBI): domain Eukaryota; kingdom Viridiplantae; phylum Streptophyta; class Pinopsida; order Cupressales; family Cupressaceae; genus Sequoia; species Sequoia sempervirens. The sequence continues at coordinate 20,699,959 of VDFB02026320.1, read as the reverse complement.
GTGCCTTTTTGTTTGCTTCAACCTTAATCAATCCCCTTCAGATTATTAATTTTCTTTTCATAAACAAATCGCATTTGTTTATTGAAACTCCTTTTTTGGGATATGTCTTTTATTGTTTGTCTTGATAAAAATAATCGCACCACTTGACTAAGATGATAGCATCAATCCATGCATCTCTTTAGAGATAAATCATATCATTTCATTAACATCTTTTCCTTAGCAAATCTGAATATGGATTGCTTCTCTTCAAATGGATGTGTCCTTCAGTAGAATCGTTTTGTTTCATTAAGACAAATCACACCTATTAGAAAATCATGACTTTTTGTTAAGTGCATCATCTCTAAATAAATCATTAAGTCGATTTGTTTTAGTAGAACAAATCATACCACTCAATTTTTAACATCTCTTAATAAAATTGCTTTATATTTTCCTCTTTAAGATGATTGGTTGCCTCTTTAACAAGATTGAATACTTTTGTGTCTTTATCTGATCTGAAGCAATTTAAATGATTGAATACTTCTGTGTTTTTATCTGATCTGAAGCAATTTAAATAATCGATGTTGCTTCAATTAATAAGGATACCGCTTCTCTTCCCATGAAGATGTCTTTGCAGAACATTTGACCTCTTCATCTTTGAACCATATACTAGCAATCTCCTATTCAAGAGATTGTGATGAAAATTGTGACTATGATAAGCACTAGCAAAATAGGAACACTAATGGCATTCAAGACAACAACCATACTTCCATCTGATGTTATTGTTCTTGTACATGTTTACTTGTAAGTTTTACACAAGAGTTTGATTTTCCTCACAATCCAATGAAGTCTTATTACTTCATGTCTTTGACAACAACCTCTATATAATATCTTTGACATTAATGATAATATGAACCATCTACCTTCTCATCTTGACATCAATGACAATATTTCCAACAAAGTTTCTATCTTCATGGATAGACTTCAAAATTTTAAGGCTTTGCAAAGAAATTGTTTTTTCATCTTCAAATTCTATTCAAGAAGGCTTTTGGCATTCATTCTTCATATTTTGCAGGTTGGCATCCAGAGGAGGAAAGATAGAGTTTTCTTCTCATAAAGATTTGGAGGCTCAAATAGAGTGTTTTTTCAGTGTTCTTCGTGGATTCGAGATTGGGAAGCACAGAGGCACGCTGTTTCATGGTCCAATCTTCTAGGGCATCGCATTTCAGAAACAGGTGGTCAACTTTTTTAGTTTTCATCAATCTAGGTCCATCTGCTTTTTGCTCCTCTTGAAGATTGGGAAATTTTGTATTTCCAAAAATCTACTTTTTTCGGCACTTTTTCGAGAAGCCCTAAGCTTTTTCAAAAATCTGATGAACTAGGTCTCTTCAGAACATGATTGTCTACAAAACCTAGACCTCAATTTTTTTCAAGGAATCCGCTTTTCAGAGAAAAACCAACAACTTATTTTCAGGAGTTTGCGCAAAACTTTTTCAAACATGGGCGTGTTCACAGTCAAAATTCAAGGTTTTAAACATGTAGTATTCTACAATAAAAATCAGGACAAAATCAGTGTTGTGCCATGATTACCTAAGAACATTCAAAATTGACTTGCATCATGTCATTCTATTGCTTGATTTGTGTGCTTTGGAAGATGGAAGAAGACAAGGAGGCAGTTACTAGCTTTTTGGCAAATATAGTTTCCCAAATTATCAATGAGTGAGTCACATTTTTGGGGCAGCGAAGATTTCCAAGAATAGAACTAAAAACAGCAGTTAACTCGATGCCTTTTCCGAGTTTAACTTGCTATTCGTGTTTCATGCTTATCTATTCTTTGTAAACTAGATAAATCAAATGTATAGTTGGAATTTTCCTTGCTTTTAAATCAATTAACTAATTTTAACAGATGGTTTGTTAGTTGTCTTATGTTAGTTTTAGAAATAAATCTTGCAAGTTGGCAAGTCTAGTCAGCGTAAAGCAAGGAGATTTTAGGGTTACCTACTCCTTGTTTGTGTATAAATAAGGGCAGTCTTGCCCATTATTTTTCAACTGTTATGGTGATAACAAATTGTTGAGCCTACTTTTGTCGCAACTTTGTTATCCAATGTTTGTTCACTTTGTGTAAGAGCAAGCTTGCAAGCCTACCTTTGCTGCAAGTTATTGTTCAGTTAATGTTCAATCTATTTCAAGTGTAAATTGGTGTTTGATCGCTAATTTGTAAGTTTGTTTTTGCTACAAATCTGTTGTCCCAAAATGTAATTGTTGTTGGAAATTTTAGGAAAGAAATCTCATGCCTACTTTGCTCTAATCTACTATCTCAATCTATTTTAGTATTTTGTCTTATGTGTTTTTGCGTGCATAATCTTTATTTCAGCTTACATCTTATAAGTACAAAGAGTCTTCAGGTGTGATCTGGAAGAGAGTTTATTTAAGCTTTTGTATTAATCAAATCATTCTTCGTTTACTTCTAACTCTCAAACTTTAAATTTACTTGAGTTGTTGGAAGCGTCTATAGTTTAGGCCTAGTTTTAGTTTGAAGTTTTGGAAAAGAGAAAACCTCAGCTACAACGCAAAGAGTTCTATAACCTTGTGCTCTTAGCTGAGAATAAAAAAGATTGGCAATAGTGTAGTATTCTTTTTTAAGCATCATCAGTGAAGAGGGAGCTTCCCCTCCTAATTTGAAGAACAATTCAACTGTGCATAGTTGTCTATTTCTAATCCGCATTCCAGGTGCAAATTGAAACACTAACATCTTGGAAAAGGCTTTGTAAACGCACTAATCATAAATGTCAACATTGTAATATCTTGGGGGGGTGATTTCTAAGACTAGTGGAAAGGGGGGGTGTCTCTTAGCGTCTCTTTTGCAGTTTGCTTTCTCTTATCGTGCACTCACAAACAATCTTCTTTTCTATCCAAAATGGATCAATCAACAATTCCTATATTAACACCCTACAACTATTTTAATTGGAAAAGTAAAATGTTACTCCACTTAAAAAAAAAATGGATTGCATGGGGTAACAATGGGACTAGAAACTAAACCAACAATTGATGCAAAAAAGACAAAATGGTTTAATAAGTGCGATGAAGCATTTGGAACCTTATATATGTATCTCCAGATTTGCTCTTTCATGTTGAATCTTTGTCTACACCAAATGAAGTTTGGACAACATTGGAAAAACTTTTTGGTACACAAGATGAATTAAGAGGTCATCAATTGGAGAATGAGCTAATGGATTTAAGTCCTTCAAGTTTTGATACAATACAAGACTTCTTCACCAAACTAAAGGCCATAAGATTGCAATTGAAATAGTGTGGAATTGAGAAAGATGATAAACAATTGATCTTAAATATTCTCTCTAAACTTGGTCCAGATTATTCAATCTTTGTTTCTACATTCTATGCCACTAAAAGTTTCTTAGGAGCATCCTACAAAATGCCTTCTCTTGATGTGTTTGCTAATGAACTCACAAAAGAATTGGAAAAGTTGGTTCAAATGGGCACTATCAAATCTTCTAAGTCTCATGCTTTGGTTGCAAGTCAAGGCACTAAAGATCAGAAAGATAATGGCAAACAAAGTAAGAAACACAAGAATCAAGGAGAGAATGCTTCAAATGTATCTTTGTCTACTTCTAATGTAGACACTAAACCTTCTTCAAATCAACACAAATATAAGAAGGAAAAGGTAAAATGTGCTTATTATAAGAAACTTGGTCCTGACAAAACACAAATGTATGAAGAAACAGATTGATCACCTCACACATCTTCTTGAGTGATGAAGTAACTAATTTCCTTGAAATTAGGTAGCTATAGTAGAAGCACTAACAAATATATTAACACAAATTCCTTTCCATCTATTCATTATATTCAGATTCATGGCAATTTACTTCTGTTTTTAAAGACATTGACTAGGTCTACAAAATATAGAACCATAGAAGCATAAATCACAAGAAATTGCATGTAATCACAAACTGCCATTGTTGGTGACTTTTTACCTGCAATAATTGTGAATTTCTCTAAAAAATTAAAAAATGGCCATTTTTCCCCAAAAATCGCAAACAAATTGTTTGCATCACAACTTATTGCAAGTTCGCTAATTTTGGCTGATTTTCATGTGATTTTGACTTTGTCAAGTAATTCTTTAGTCATAAAAAGGGCTTCTGATTTTTTCATTTGTTCGCACACAGCTGTTTTTTCACATTTGTTTGCACAATGGTTAGTTTTCACAGCTATTTGTTTGCACAAGGTTTGTTTTTTCACAACTGTTTTCATTTGTTTGGTGGCTGATTTTTACTAAATTCATCAACATAGTAGAATGAAGAATGAGCCTTAATGTCACAGACCAGCATGACAAACAGCTGGAGAGGGCCAACATGACAATCAAGCAGAAATCTACAAAATTTCCATTGGTTTAGCTAGGGGAAGTCGCAAGGAGATTGTTTATAGTTCCAAGTTTGTTTGACCCTTGGTGTGGTATTCATTATTGGCATCTTCATCTATTGTTAATGTTAGCATATATAATTAGACAACCAGAGCCTCTTCTAAAATAATTTTACTCCAAAGCAAGGAGACTTTTAAACCAAGCAGACTCCATAAACTTTTCGCAAGCTTTCTAAATTGTAGACATGCACATTAATGGTGTTAAGCTTTGAGGAGATCTTACATGATATCTCTATGCTATTAAAATGCGTTTAAATTTTAAAAATAGTAGGTTCTTCACTTTTTCTGCATTTTTCTGCATCAAAATCCATTTTTTCCTAATTAAATCTCGATTTTTTGAAAATAAAAACTTTATCTTTCGATTTGCCACTTTTTTCCTGAAATGATTTTTGCTGCTATGTATAGAACTATTCTTTCAAGTTGTCCCGGAGTGAGTCTAAAACACAAATAATGATCAGAAAAACATGAATGAGGTCTTCACATGTAGAAAGCTCCAAAAAAGAAAATCAAGGATTAGTACCCTTCTTTTTTAACTTTTTCCTAAAACTCCTTTTCCTGCTAAATGCTCCTTCCTGCAAGAAAAAAATTATGCCTATTAAACATTCAGACAGAAAAGAAGGATTGACAAGTAGATCATTATATCATCCAGTACGAGAACAATTGCTTCATAAATTATGTTTTTGACATCATCAATTTGTCTTTTTTTCTGATTAAATTTCCATATAATCAAAATTATCTGCCAGAAAGAAAACAGCTTGCAGAAAAATTAAAAAATTGCACCATCATTACAGGGAAACTTGGTTTTCTGTAACACAAGCACATTTACAGGAAAAAAGACCACAGAAATCAATTAATTGTTTCAGAGTTAAAGACTAAATCAGATAAATGTGTATTTACATAAATATTACCTCCACTTTGTATTAACTAACAAGTAGGATAGTGAAGCTCAATATGCCTCAACAAGAAGTTCTACAAAAGCAGTAAGCATATCGAAAGCAATTTTACCACAGTAACAACCAGCCTTAATTATAATCAAGGTGTCCTACATTCTGGATGTGTTTATAACTTTATATTAATATAGCAAATAGAATTGCAAGCATTAGCAGCCAAAAGATTAAAGCAGTTGACAAGAAAGAGGCAGACATGATGTTTAGGAAAGGAATACCAAATTAAAAGGAAACAGGTACAGATACAGGAAACACCTACTATTTTGGCACCCTAGATTTGCTTCATCATGGAAATGTTTGAAAATTAATATAAAGAAAATTAAACATAATATTAGTATAATACAATGTTCCACAAGGATGCATTCCCCCCCCCCCTCCTCCAAATCCCCACGTTTCTGGGGCAGGGACATCCCTGGGATGTGGGGACAGGTCGGGGATGTCTCCCCGCCGCACCTCCACCATTGCCGGTTCGCCAAGGATGCCCAGGCATCTCTAGAGCATCTAGAGGACGTTTAGGGGTTTCCTAGCCTGGGGCGTCCCAAAAAGTGCATTTTTTAATTTTCTTTTTTTATTGATTTTCGTGCCTAGGGATGAGCCCTAATGGCAAGTGGGCCCCCTCCATGCCCTCTAAGCTTTACAAAACAATCCCAAATCCTCATTTTTAAATTTTTTGACCTTTTTTAGCTTGAAAAAGTCCAATTTGCCCCCAAACTCTAAAATGATGTCCGTCATGAAGGTTTGTGTGGCTTTAAGGTCTTAATTTGGGTCTAATTGTGAATGCAAAATGATGACTGCAATTAAGGTTTGTATGATTTTGGTCTTATTTGGGTCTAATTGTGAATGCAAAATGATGTGCGCCATGAAGGTTTGTGTGGTTTTGGAGATCATAAAATGATGTTTGCCATGAAGGTTTGTGTGGCTTTGAAGGTCTTAATTTGGGTCTAACTATGAATGCAAAATGATGTGCACTATGAAGGTTTGTGTTGCCCCTAGACCCCCACGAAGGGAACTGCCCCTCAACCCTATTGGGGGTGTTGCCCCCAAACCCCCACAAGGGGTGTTGCCCCTCAACCCCACTGGCGGTGTTGCCCCCAGGCCCCCACAAGGGGTGCTACCCCCAAACCCCTACGAGGTGTACTACCCCTCGACCCCATTCAAGGCATTGCCCCCGAATTCCCATTGAATTCATTCGATTTGCCATGTACTCTCCAAGTCCAAGTTTCCAAGTTTGCCTACAAGTCTTCATCTAAAATGTTGTCATGATCATCCAATTGGACAATCTTCCTTGATGCTTACATTCGAGTTTGACTAATTGACATTCTAAAGTTTTATATTTTTATGGTGGTTTTGTTAAGTAGTATTAATAGTATTGTAGTATTTTAAATTTTCATTAATAATTTGCCAAAGTTTCATTTGTAAATTCAACATTGTAATTCGTATACATCTTTTTATAACTATTTTTTCAAGTACTATATGTATATCAGTGTCCTCTCCCCCTTCCCCCCCGGTCATCCCCAAAGTTAGGCCCTTGGTCCCCTCATCCTCAAAACTTGTCCCCATGTCCCCCCGTCAGGAAACTCCATGGAACATTGGTATGATATGCATACTATGCATTAAAATAAACCCAAAAGAAATACTGCATAAATCAAAATAGCATTGACTAGCCTGACGAATTGTGCCTATGATACAAAGGTGAAGTGCATCCGTAATAAGGCAACCCACAATTTGGCAAATGTGCACATGTAATAACCTGCCCAAGACTAGGGCATGTTTATCTCTAGAACAAGATTGGGCCCAATGTTGTTCCTGGTTACCTTAAACAAAATAAAATACAATAGACTAATTAAGGACTTCATCTATTCAAAATACACCAATGGTGAAATAGCTAGTCATCCAAGTTACACATTAATTGTTGAGCAATCAATTGTCTAGTTTGATTTAGAGTTTAGAGGTGGTTGGATTAGGCTTGGGAAGAGTGAGATGGATGGAGGAGAGATGGAAGGATGGGATTAGAAATAGGATGGATAAGTTCCTTTGTTTTTTTTCAGCAGGGTCTGCAGCATATCTGTCCCCAAAAATGCCAAGGGGAATAAGACTCAATATCAAAACTAGAAGTGAATCAGTTAAAGTACATGAGGGAGAGGGGTGTTCTGAAGAATACAGTAATGTGGAGAAATATACAACCATCTAACTCAAAATTAACCCAATGATATAGTGTCCATGTATAAGACAAAACAGGAAAAATCAAGAAATAACATACCCAGTGTCTAGAAACTTTCATAAGGTCTTTAAATAGATAAAACAATTTTTATGATCAAATTGACAAAATTGATCATATTCCTTGGGAAAGCTATTAATTTCTTGAATCACACTATATTAGGATACTATTTGCTTGAATTGTACATTGGGTGTAGGTAGATAGGCATGGTTCAATTCTTCTCAGGTTTGGTCATGAGGTTGAAATCCAAGTGTACAAAATTGAAAAATAAACAAGGTAAATGGAAAGAAATCCCCCTATGGAACCTACAAGCATTTTTGTAGACCAACTTAGCATTTGGCTTATTCATGACCTAAATAACAACCTTCAATTTAACCTTTGATATGTGAAAGCATTACATTAAATATTTCACAAAAATCCTTTTAAATAATATATTGAGAATAAGAAGTAGATTCCCAAAGTTGGGAGTGTTGTGGACCATAATACATGTTTTGTGCCAACTTGGTTTTGTGTTATCATTGCTAGCTTAGGCAAAGTAGGTTAAATGGTTGGCCTACATTTGTGTCTTAAACAACAACTATTGGTCTTTCAAATAGCACATCCATTGTTGGGGTAAGGGCACTATAAAGCACTGTATTGAACACTATCTATGAATATAAGCATCATTCTATTTATTATGTATATTTGCTATCTATGTGAATTGTGATTCCAATCCTTTGCTTGTACTACAACTCCTTGTTTTGGTAGTGTATGTTTTAGAGCAACAAGTATCTTAGCAAGAATGAATCAAAGGACATTTCAGTTAGGGAAGAAGCTTTTTTAACTTTTCTAAATTTGCATTGATTATTCAAATGATTCTTCAAACACAAAATATTAGTTGACTAAAGTACAGTTTTAAATGGCAACATGTTTATTAAAATAAACTTTCTTGATAATGGAGTAAGCCAAGCAACCATAACAAAAAAGGACAAGTGTTGGAAACCTCTTGAGAGACCTTTATTAAGCTTAATACTGACAGCTCGCCCACAGATAACTACCCTAAGCTAACTATGGCTGCATCATTTAAATTTTAGGATGCTACTCGTAAAATAATGAACAAAGATAGAAATCGCCTCTAATAATGTCGAGGACTCACTCACTAATAAGCAAGGCATGTGGAGTGCCTCAAAGATATCTATTAGCTTTTTGCTAGTGGAAGTGTTGATGTGTTTTTCGTGACCGCACCAACACAGAATAAAGTTACCAACGGCAACTCTATCCTCTCTTGAACAAAATCTCCTGCATGCTAAGATTGCTAGAAAGATCATGCATTCAACTCCAAGGTTCCTTCATGTAGTGGATAGTCTCAGTTGGCTCGATGTGATTTGTTGGTATTTCAAGGGGACTTACAAAATTGTTCAACAGCGGAGAAAGGAATTCAAATGCTCGAAAGGTTTGTCTATAAAGCTCTTGTTTCCTACACTAACCAGAAAGTACTGAATTTAAAATGGTTGCAGGGATAAGAAGGCTCTAATCTACTCTAAGGCGTGGGACATGGCGATCAATTCTCGCAGACTTCAACCGAGCTTTGCTTTGCCTCACTTCGGACAGCCTCTACAAAGTTGGTGCAATCTTCAAGGGGATAGCAAGGAATGTTCAAATCACAATTCAGCATAAGGACACCATCACGAGGATGCATGCCAAAACGTGAACCATAATCGAAGTTAAGCTTAAATAGTATTCCAGTCGACCACACAAGGCAAACTTACCATCAGCAAGTTGCTAGTGGTATGGATTAAACGAAGCTGCCTTGATCAAACACCACAATCCACAACTAACATCTACTTGCATGAGATGAAATTTATTCTACTTTACGCTACTTTAAAAATGCTAAGTGATTCGAAAGGACGAAAAAGCCTTGCTAGCTACTCACAACAAAAGATGCAATCATCATCAATGAAAAGCCTTTTTATTATGAGAGTGTTCACAACAACCTTTTACAAAGCATTCAATGAGAAAGCTTTCCTTCCTCTTCAATCTATGCTATGCTATCAAACTATGCTAAGCTAAGCTCTCTCTCTACTCTATCAGAATGTCTACTCTCTATTCCAATCTCTACTCTAATGAGATACGAATGAGGGAGGGTGCCCCTTTTATAGCTGGCCAAATCCAATGGACGGCCCAGATTCAATTACAATGAAGGGCTCAGATTGAGCCACGTAAGCCCTAACCCTAAAAACTGCCACCACGAAGAGTGGGGTAATAAATGAGCAATTAATGTCCACCATCTTCTAGAAGGCTTTTGTCTGGAAACGCATTCGCATTGTTCTTTCTCCGACTGCAAACAGCCTGAGTTTGGTCAACACTGCTTCAACTCCTTGAATGGATATGGCAGGCACGTTCTCGATCTAACTTCAAGCCTGCAACCTCTTTCTCCTGCTCGACGATGATTTTCCTCCTTGATGTCATTCTTCAACCTTTGAAGTACTTGATGGTGACCATTAACGCTTGGGTTCCCATCTTTCCCTCCACCCTGAGCTAGGAAGGATTCTCTCGTCTTGAACTCAAACATTTCTTCTTTGCCACTTGAGTTGGGCACATACTAGGTCTCAACACTTAGCCATTTCTTCCAAAATCTCCCTTCATGCAATGTTGTCTTGGAGTACTTGCTCCATCTTCCTAAGTCATCATGTCTTGCCCCAACATTCATTCTGCAAAACAAACAAAAGAAGAGCATCAAAACACTTTTAATATAAATTCACTTTACTTACTTGATCTCTATGTTCTAATCTCCAAGCCCTGAGTGATCTCCGGATCTGATAGGGTTGATCGTTTTTCTCTAGCCAACTTTGCTTTCTTCATGATTTTCAACATCTGTAGGTTGGGTGTATAACACATGTGCTTCATATTTCAATGCCTTAGACAAATTTCATCTTCCTCAAGGGCGTATTTAAGAGATGCATTTTCATCTTATCATTTCACTCTCATCATATCTTCATCTTTTCTCAGGGTCCTGATGTTTTGAGTTTCACTTCTTGAGGGTGTCTTCTTCTATTTCCATGACTTAGACAAAATTCAACCCATCCTGAGCCTGGGTGCACCTGACCCCTTCTTCCCTTTTTGTTCTATGCCTTAGAAAATTTTACACACCTTGATATTTATGCCCTAGAAAAAATTTATTTCCTCTGAAAAATTTCATCAAGTAGGCGTCTGAGTAAAAATCTTCACTTTAAAATCTCTAGTGAGGTGTGGAAGATTTCAAAATCATTTCCTTACTGAAAATATCCAGTACCCAGAAGAAAATTCCCTTCAGAAAATGCCAAATTCATGTGTATCACTATGAAGGGGTACATTTAATTTTTTAATTTTAAACCTTAGAAAAATATTTCATCATCAAAGTTTATCTTCACTCTTCCTCTCTGGGTGTTTTTTTTTTTTTTCTCTTGCTTTGCCTTGGACAATTTTATTCAACTTCATGAAGCTAGTGCATTTTAACTCCTTCTCTGCCAATTCATACATGCCTTAGAAAATTTTATCATCCCTTCCCAAGGTTGGGCGTATTTCTCTAGGGGAGGAGAGATTTCAACACTTAGAAAAAAAATTTCATCATCAACATGAACATGGGCGCATATAGGAGGGTCTAGAGGAATTTATAATGCCTTAGAAATTTTCTTGTTTCTCGTCCAAGTTGGACGCACTTCTCTAGATGAGGGGGAATTTTCCCATACTTAGCATATTTTCAACTTACCCAACTCCACCTTGGGCGCATATGAGGGGTGGAGGAGGAAAATTTTATACTTAGAAACTTTTTCTCACCTTGACTTGATGAGGGCGCATTTAGGGGGGCTAGGAGGAATTAACAATACTCAGAACATTTTTTTAAAAGCCACCACCTTCAACAACCTTGGGCGCATATCAAGGGGGGAGGAGGAAAATTTTAACACTTAACCTTTTTTCCTTAGCCACCAGCCAACTTGGGCGCATTTGGGAGGTCAAGCAGGAATTAACAACGCCTTAGCCACTTTTCCTTCATGCCTCTTGGAGTTGGGCGCATTTGGAGGGTCAAGGAGGAATTCTTCATGACTTAGAAAATTTTCTAATTCCCTTTCCATCAAGGGCACATCTGAGGGGTCATGGAGGAATTCTTCATGGCTTAGATAAATTTTCCTCACCTCCTTTCATGACAGGGCACATTTCATGTGCTGAGGAGGAAATTTCAAACACTTAGCAACTCTTCCAAGCCAGTCTCCAACCTGGGCGCATTTCAAGGGGTGAGCAGGAACTTTCTCAAACCTAGAAAACTTTTCAAGCATCCTTCCTTGATGAGGGCACATTTGGAGGCTGGAGCAGGAATTTCTCAAGACTTGAAAACTTTTCATCACCTTCATCAAGTTGAGGGCGCATTTAGAGGACTGAGCTGGAAGTTTCTCAGACTTAAGACATTTTTTAGCTTGCTCACCCTTGTTTACTATATTTAGTAAGTACCCTGGTTTTCACTCTTTTGTAGCTTGGATTGATCTGAAATTTACACCATAGGATCCTCATGATCTAGTTGATCTGTTCACATTGCCATCTTGTGTCGACCTGCTATTTATAGCTTGTTTCTGGAGGTGATTTACTATTTATAGTAATTGCTTGATTTCAGGACTTTTGCAACTCTGTTCGACGTGAAATTTGCTCCATGGGGTCCTCGTGGGTTGACTGACTTGTTCACATTGGTGCCCTGCGCTGACTTCCTATTTATAGCCTGTTTGAGACGTGACTTACTATAAATAGTAAGTGCTCAAATTGCCTTCAAATTTTACCAGTGGATAGCTTGAAAGATACTGGTTGCGATGGGATACATCATTTTTCGGAGATTTTGGCGTTTGACCCTTCATTTTAGGTTTTGAAGCTAGAAACCTTAATCTGACTTGCATGTTGATCAAATGATCTTTGTTTGACCTTGTTTCTGTTGCATTTCGCTCTGTTCGTGACGTTGAAGTGTTGGGCAACTGCTGGTGTGATCCTACTAAAAATAGTAAGTGTCTGAAAAAGTGACCAATCAGCTACCGGATGCGTTTGCATGTCACATAGTCCGAGAGATCTCACAAAACCCAGAAAAACCCAGCAAACTGGATTACATGCAGGCATTGGCTAAAAATAGTAAGTTCCTGAAAAGTGGTCAACTCTGTTCGCATGTTACATCATCGCGTAGCTCTTGAAAAACCCATAAAAAATAACCTGACATGCACTAAAAGGTCCTACATGCAAACCTTAAAAATAGCCTCCGAAGACAACTCTTGAAAAGGGTCCTGATCCTGGTTTGCATGTTACATCACTGCGAAGCTTCCAAAAAGCCCACAAAGAATATCCAGACATGCGTTGAAGACTCCAACATGCAAACCCTAAAAATAGCCTCCAAAGTGAAGACTGTCAAAAGTCATCATCTCATCTTGCATGTTATATCATTGCGTAGGTCTTGGAAAACCCATAAATATTCTCTAGACATGCATTGAAGACTCCAACATGCAAACCCTAAAATCTGCTTCTGAAGGTGATACTTGCTAAAAATAGAAAGTTGTCAAATCTAGCTCAAATTTTGCAGACAAGCAATTTGACGTGCCTCGGACGCAATGTAACGGATAGAACTTCAAAAGTGCTGAGAAAATGTCCCAAATTGGGTACTTACTAAAAATAGTAAGTTGTCAGAATTCAATGAAGTTTTGCTGGGAACCTGTTGGAAGCTTACTGAATGCAGTGTCGAGCTTAGATTTCAATTCACTCATTCAATTTGACTTCAAATTGACTGACAGATTCAAAACCCTAATTCTCAGACTTAGCGAAAATTTCAAGTTTAAGCTCAAAGACGGGCACATCCTCGGAAAGGCAGACAGAAACGAGAGAGACAGAGAGACAAAACCAAAGCCAAAAGACCAGGAACGGAGCAAAAATTAGGGGGTCCCCATTTTAAATGGGGTGATGTGTGAAAAGGTCACAACAAGAAGCAAACTCAGATTATGACACCAAAAAACAATAATCTTTCAACATTTGACTATTCCTCTCAATGTTAGAAAAAGTGATCTTCACTCACACAAGGACTACATGATAAATAAATGGTGGTTGATAAGTTTCCCTCTCTCTAGATACTTTAGGGCTAGTATAGGGTATTGTTGAGAGATAGGATAATTAGACTATCCCTTGTGTTCTAATTTGATCCTATCATCCATGAAAATTAGGTAGTGCATATGGTGTAAGCCTTAATAGGGGGCTCCTTGGTCAATTTCTATGCTTCACCACCCAAATTTCATAAGGGATTTATCCTTACTTATGTTATACCAAATGATTATGAAGAGCACAAAAGATTTACTGAGAGGGGGGGGTGAATCAGTAAATCAATAATAAAACTTTTTATTTTCAATCTTTTTAAACTTGCTACAATCAACCTATTTGATTTGAATCAATTTCCCCAAGTTGACACAATTTTATTGAACTAATAATTTTTAAGTAGGCACCAACCTACAGATTTACAACTAGATGATTTAGTAGAATGAAATCTACAAGGAACACCTAGACCTCTACAGATTTTAGTAGACACCTGCCTACAAGGAGCACCAACCCCTAATGCAAGGCACCAAACCTTGACTTGATGGATGAAGCAATTGTCCTCAATCAGATCTGCAATCTGCCAATTCTCCAATCTGCCTTTGTGATATAACTTCTCTCACTCAGCCCACACAAGAAGAAAGGCTTCTGATTCTGACTTCTTGAACTTCACAACCACAATCAACTGTTTTGAATATCAATTATATATATATGTTCTCCATATGTTGCATCCTTTGATAGAAGGACATCACATTAGATATCTGCCTCTTCTAAACAGTGTTGATCATGTCTCTTTGTAAAATCGCATCACTTTAGACAAGTTTTAATCACATATTTTAATGTACAGCCAATTTGTAACTGTTCAATTAATTACTTTGGCTTATGAATCTGAACATGAAAATCTTTCAAACCACGTATCATTTCCTTGAGTTTGTCTCTTCCAATAATCGCATTCTTTTACTTTTCAAATGATGCTTTTTCAGAATTAATTAAATATTGTTTGACTTTAATATTTGTTTTGAAGAGATCGCACCATTTAGTGATGAAGCGCTTCTTTTCATTTAATTAATTTTTGATAGATCTGGCAGCATTTTTTCTGAAGACGCACCCTTCCAAAATTAGCATTTGTAAAAATGTTTTTCTTCAATAATCGCACCCTTTCTTATCATGATTACTCTTTAATGAATTTTCTTTAAAACAAATCGTTCTTTTCTAACAAAGAGACGTCCTTCAGCAGTTTGCTAAATCGTTCTTTTTCATTAGCATCTGAATCGTGTCTTTTAATAACCACGTCTTTTTGAAATATACGACTTTTCAAACATATCAAAAAAAAACGTCATTTGTTAAAAACACGTCTTTTTGACTTTTAACAAAGTCGCATCCTTTTGAAGACTTTAGTTTATCTTTTCTAGATTCGAATCTCCTTTCTTCACAGAATCGAACACGCAAAAAAAACGTGTATGTGTCTCGCCTAAAATAATAGTAGATATACAACATGTATATATCTTATTTGATTTTTCTGGTCCCGTTTTCAGTGATGTTAATTTTAATTGTCAGCAGGGATAGTTCCGTATTTGGTGACTCGGCTCACGTGCTTCTCCCCACTATTGCTATGCACATCAGACTGCACATTTTGGTCGTATTTATGAAAAATCAGAATAGAATCTATTTTTTATTTTTAATCTGTTAATCTTGCAAATTTGTTCTCCTTGATCAGAATTCAGAATTGATCAACTTGAAATGATCTCCTGGTATCTTCTTTTGACATACATCAAGATCTGATCTCTTCTTTTGACATACACTACAATGGTCTTCAACTTGATTATCAACATTTTGACATACACTACAATGGTCTTCAACTTGATTATCAACAAATGATCAACATAAGTTCAAGTCCATTTTCTCATATTTGTCCTGACATCAATGACAACATTTCCAACAGATTAGCCCTTTCTTTGATAAGGAGAAGGGATTTATACTCAAAATAATGAAAAAGGTTGCGGGCATTGATTTGTAACCTCTTAAGATTTAGTACTTCCCGGTTGTATATAGATGTGTATATTGTCCTACTTGAAACCATACTTCTAGTTGACAAAGATTTGACTGCACTTGATGCTGGAATTAGTTTTCTTAAGCTGTGAGAAATCAACTAACATTGTAGTTGCATTACAACAGATTTTAACGTTGTAAGCCTGGTGTGTAGTTTGAAGGAGACTGATTAAAGCATATACAAGAGTCTTCCTACTACAGCATTCATTTAGCTACTCTCACAACCAACAAATCATACTCCTCCAACTGATTGAACCTTCTAATTCTCATTCTAACTTTCACTTGCTTTCCTGGGCTTATGCCTCTTACAGATATGATATGCTGAAAGTGCCCTTTCATGCAATAAAGGCCTAGCAAGTTGAGAAATGTGAAGAGTCACCTTCTTGGACATTACTCTATTTTCAGTACAAAATGGGCAAAGCCACCACAGTATCAAGACAAAACTGCCATGTGACTAACAAAATCATTATGAGACTTACAGAAACACCATGACTGTTGACACATTCACAAGTACCACAGTCACATGCGAAATGCCACTGGCAATAAGGCAACCACCACCCTGTTGTTTCTGTCGGTTCTTTCAATATGCAGCATTTTGTTTCAGCTCTATTTCTAATGAGTTATTGTATGTTTGATGAAGTGATTTGGTTGCTGGATCCTTATAGATCAAGTGTTGGCAACTGTTATGGTTTATACTTGCATGGGATGCCATTAGAAAGTGGTTCTGAAGGAGGCTGAACCCCCATTACTAGGATTGATGTCTTCAAATGCCCAATGATGGTTGGCCTTAATTGCAATGAGGAGACGCTACTGATTGCTCTTGTCATGGTTATTTTACTTTCTTTATGGTGTTGTCTAATAATGTGGGTATTGCTGGGTTGACCAACTATACTGACCATGGCAGGAGATATGATGAACAATTCTGTCATTTATAAGGATTGGAGAAGCAAATCTAAATGCCACAAATGGCTACTTTTCACTATTTCAGCTGAAGAGAAAGACCTTGTTAAAAAGGAGTGTAGATATCCACTAAGAGATAACAAGTTATTCATGCCTCAAACAGTGGATTGTCAAAGGAAGGAATTTGATTACTAGACGAGTGCCTGTGGATTTCAGCAAGTTTAAGTCCACAAATTTATCTCCCAGCTTGATGAGGTTTGCGGCAAGTATATAATATGCTAATGTGGTGGCTCCAACTTAATCCCAAGATACACAAGTAAGTCATCTCCAAACTGGAGTGTCACCAATGCAAGCACAACATGATGATGTAAGTTTTGCCAGTTCTTCAGAAAATGGGCATTCACTTACAATAGCTAGAGAATTTGTATAAAGTCAATGTAAATTGACATGCTTGCTTGAGGTATTCTGTAGGTGACAATGGCCAGGTTCATAAATTTGACCATCAAAGAATAATTCATCAAGTGTGGAAAGCTAATTCAGGACAACACAGTCATTTCTCAATGGTTCGCACTTTGCAGAATAAATGGAGATTGTAGCCAACAGTAAAAGCCTCCATATATTGCAAAATCATTTTGGATGGTGATAGACAAATGAGTGCATTAGAGGCAAAACCCTAATCTCTCTTTACATCATTCTAAGTGTGCATGGTCCAATCAGTTCATAGTATTTGGTTTTGGCAGGGCACTCCCTTAGGCATACTTGTATAGCTCCACGTTTTGGTGTTTAGAATAGCTGCAGGGTGCTCTCATAGACCCTGTTGAGCCTCTGTGGGTTTAGGCTACGTAAGTGGTTGCCTTGACAAGCCACGAGGGTGTCTCTTTGATATTGTTTCAATTAATGATAGTTTGTTTGTAGGCTTTTCTTCTACAGAACAAAATCCTGGTCTAGGGTTTCTATGGAATTTTAGTGCTCAAAAGCAGTGAGTTCTTCAAATTCTCATATATGTTTTCCTCCTTAAATATAAGATATCTTCCTTACTAACTAGTTTCTTTATTTATGTATACACAAAAACTACAGATGAAATTCAACATTTTTATCAATGGAAAATAAGTAATTCCAGATTTTCAGCCATGCAACTACATGGGAAAAGATTACATTATTGATATAGTCTAAAGAACATGGAAATTATACTCTGTGAAATGGGTATTTGAACAAAATGAATTGAACTTGGGATTGTAAAAAAGATGCTTGTAAATATCTGCATTCACAAGATATTTCAAATCATGAAATAGGGCGTTAACAGTGTGCTCCTTGTGGCTTAGAAAAAATGTCTAATGATGCTATAATTGAAATACAAATCATATATTTATAATTATCATTGTTAAGAATGGAGTTCAAACAGTTTTTAATTGCTAACACAAGTAACAGATATCTTCTAATGACTGGCAATGTAATGCAAACAGCATGATAGAGATTTCAGAATCCTTAAGTGTTGATCTCTGTTTTCACTTCCCACTCGGTTGTAGAAGCTCAGATTCAAAAGATAATGTATAGGACTTCAATTAGAAAAAACAAGTTGTGACCTATGACAATAAGGAGTTGGATAACCAAGTTGGAATTGACAATAAATGATCAGTTGCACCTCCAAAATGAATACATTGATAGCATGGTGTCATTCCACAATGTCAAGACAATCATGAATTGGGTGGCACAGATTCATCAGGGGGCTTTCATAAGAAAGAGGAACTACAGGTTTTTGTTAAGAAAAAGCAATGGAAGTTTTTAAGATAAGAAGGATTCAAGGGAACTTTCACTTTCACTTCAAGTGGAATCAACTAGCTGCCTAAACAGCATAATCGGGTATTGCCATAATGGATCAATGATTTTTATATCACACCATTAAAATCCAATGCAATGAAAACTATGCAACGATTTCTCTGACTTTTCACAAAGGGCACCATTTGGCTCAGGACTTCCTAAATTGGTCCAGAAAGATACTTGATACTAAGATAGAACATATTGAAACTAATATTGGCTTTACAATTTGAAATAATAACTTCAAAGAAAAACTCAATTTGAAATAATAACTTCAAAGAAAAACTAAGTTGACTCCCAAACTCAAGTTTATAAGATAGGAGCATCTTTACTTAATCATGATAATCTTACCACTGGTTTACCCAAGTCTTCTGCTTGTCGCACTGCTTCAACAAGAGGTTGATTGGCTTCCGTGTACATGCTAGTAACCAGTCCACATTGTCCTGCACGTGCTGTTCGGCCAACTCTATGCAAAAAGTCTACAGCTGAAGTTGCAAACTCTGCCTGAGCATCACAGGAGTACTAATCAGATAATATTCATAAAATAGAAAACCAACCCATTTTTTTAAATATTAAGAAAGCTGGGCTTGTTTTGCAGAACAAACCAAAAGAAATTGAAGTGTGACAAGAGATTAATAGTTCCACTATAATCTTTTCTTGCTACTCTAGTTAGATAGAAATCATATGGATATCATTTTATTTTGTTTTTATGAAAATTAATTATATTGTATAAAATCATAAATGATAAAAATAATAAAAAAAATTTCAGCCATCCTATGAGAGATCGAAAGCATAGGCTGCCAATATTCAGATTACATTAGTATTTGACATTCATCCCTGAGAGAAAATCTTCTGTTTCCCAAACTATACAAGAAAGATACAGTCTTTCAATACCTAAGACTATACACATGAACAACTGATGATTAAAAAACCTTGACAACCAACCTGAAATGTGGAATAGGTGTATTTGGAGGATAATAGTAGTTATTCTTGGTCAAAGGATGAGGAAAATAAATATAAGAGGAAACATGGGCAGGATGATCAGCCCAACACAAGGTATGAAATAAATGCCCAATGGACCGATCTAGTAGAATTAAAAAAAGTATAACAAAAAGGAGCCTCAGCGTGAAAGGTTGTAGTAACAGCTTAGTTGAGGTTGATCCCCACCAATGTGATTTCTTTGGAGTGAGAGATTTTGGAGATGATGCCATGAGCAAAGGAGTAGATTTTTCTGGCTCGAAGGAACTTGCCAGTCCTCACCTTCAACAGTAACAGGATTTGTGAGGATGCGGAGATAGTTGATGCTGGCATGCATTTTGCATTTGAAAGAGACCCTACCTCTATTGAAAAACATTGATAAATCTTAGTTGTTAGGATTTAGGAGCAATTAATGGTTTCATAATCTGATCTAAATCTGATATAGATTAAATATGACAGCGAAATAACATGGAGAGATCAACACAAAAGAAAAGATTCAAGAACAATGGCATAACACCATGTGTATCCTGGGAAAACATTTTCATGTAAAAACTGTCATGTCCCCCGAATTGCGACACTAAAATATAGAAATAACCAAACATTGAAATGCAAATAAATAGAAAAAATAAATAAGTAAATATTAGCAATTTCATTATAATTATAATTATCAAGATATTATTATAATTACCATTTAACTATTATTATCATAATCATGATTATCATAAATAGTATTATAATTATAATATAAATATCATAAATAAAATAACAAATATTATTATTGGTAATTACTATAATAATAATAAAGAAATCACAAAGAAAATAATAATAAAATCTGTTGACCTGTGCTGTAACTAAATAAACAAATAATAAATACAAGCTACCTATATCATGAACCGATCCCAAAATAACCATGGAAGCATTGATTCCTAAGTACATGAAGCGGTTCCTAAATACAGCAATCATCTCAAAGAATATGCAGTGACTACATTATGTTAAGCACACGATATAATCCTTAGTCAGGAATCGGTTCCGAAAAAGGGTAGCAATTACATGAAGGGACATGTCCCTAGCCAAGGAGTAGGTATGACTCTTGGCAGATCGGCCTATAAAAGGAAGACCAATTCAAAACAGATGATCATTGATGGATTAGAGGAAAAGAGATCAGAAACTCTGATATTCCTGTGAGCTTGGCAACCGACAGAGATATGGGAAAGAAGCATTAGGATTTGGGAACATAGGAAGCATAAGAGATCTACCAGCAATAGGATATTAGAAGGCAGGTCTGAGTAAGCCAACTGCCACTCAAAGTAGAATCAGTAACTATTACAACTGCTGCTGCTCTATAGCCGTCTCATGTGAATAACTATTGTGGTATGCTCTATCATGATTATTGTATGCAATTATATATTTTGTTATTTATATTTATTATTCTCATCAAACAACCATGGGAGGAGCAGGAGGGGAAATACCAGTAGGTTGAGCAGATACTAGACGTCTTCCTAGGTACACTACTCCTTGATGGATGACTGTGTGCGCCACTTGGAGCCAAGGGGGTGATATCCACTCTTGTGCTTAGGGAGAGGATGTCTACAGGCCGCCTATGGTAAGCCTTTTCCCCAACCTCCACATGAATTGGTGATTGAGATGAATTTAAGGAAATTTCAATCATAAGAGGAATGGATAAGGTAGCAAGGGTAGGGAATGCAGATACAATTTGTCTGCCAAGTAGACCACCCCATGTGGTATGACTACGTGCGCCTCTTGAGGGCCAAGAGGGATGGTATATCCGCTCTTGGGCTTGGTGTGGATAGCTTCAGGCGGACCTATCATGCTCCTCATCCACGTCCCATTATGATCCTGATGCAGGAGCATCCAGTGGTGTAAGGGCAATCTTGCATCACCCAAAAAATAGTTAAATTTCAAGTTTCTCGGTTTTTAGATGTTTTTACATTTTTGGATACCCTTTTCGTCATAATGAAATTCCCAATTTACGGTTTTTATTTTCTATTTGTCATGTCCCCTTCTCAGTGACATCTCTCGAACAGGGATTGGCCTATCATACGACCCTCGTAGAGGTGATGGACGGATGAGGGTCACTTTGGAGCTTGGCTCAGCTTCAGTTGGCGAGTTTGATCAATAGGCTTTTCGTTTGGGCTCGATCGGAGACTTTTTGCAGAAGTTGCTATTTTAGCAGTTCTGGTAGTCAGCGTGGACCCTGCTATTTTTAGCGGTATGGCTTTGGCGATGTTCAGAATCACTTGAGTGTTACTTAGAATGGATCATCATCGGATGAATACGAGGAGATATTAATATTTAATTGTATTAATTAAATATTAATTTTTATGATATAATATAAAGTTATAATATTAAATTATAACTTAAGTATTCTATTTGAGGGGTCGCCATCATGAGAGAGGGGCCAATTTGGCAATTAATTTATTACAAAATATTTGAGCTGAGACTATTGAATAATTAAAAGGGAAAAGTTCGAAATATTTTAATGAAACCCTATCTTTGTGGAAATCGCACTTTTCAAGAGATAAAGGGTTTTGCCTTGGGAATTGTGCCATTATGATGATTATTGATATTGAAAATTGATCAACTTTGATCTGAGCAAGAAGCTTTAGGGTTTCAAGTTCGAATTCCTTGGGGAACGAGCCATCTCCATCGGAAGCAGTTCAGAGGGTGTGAAATAACACCTGATTTATTGCCAGCAGAGGTTTCTTCATCCAGAGGAAATCATTGAACTTCACAGGAAATAAATATTTAGGGTTTTCAGAGAGTTCTTTGTCCAGAAGTCATCTTGCAGACTAGGCGCACATATTCTTTGCATCCAGAGACTCCTGAAAAGGCCGTACATTTTATATCATTGCAGCAATCTGTACTCAGGCCGTACCAGCAGTACCAGGCCATACCATCTGACAGAGCCGTACTTCACCAATCAAAAGAAACGCCTTTCCTTTTGACTTCCAGTTTGCATCATTAAGGGCGCTGGGGTTCCAGAAGGCATTGGAGATTACCAGACAGGAGGAGAAGGGAGAAATCATTGCAGCCGTACCAGTTATTGGTCATCTACAGCTTGCTGTTTTACCAGGTTTTTTCTCAATAAAAAGATTGTATTCTTTATTGCATGCTGTCAGATCTATGTTGTATTGAGCCCATATGAACAATAGATGAATCGCCTTCAATATATCTTGTATTTCCTATGCATATTGGCCATTTAGCATTTTTATAGAATTTATTATTATTTTCTAGCAAAATCGCATTTTACCATATTCATGCAAAAAACCCAAAAATCTAAAAAACCAAAACTGGAAAAACTAAAAGCGATCCAAAGGCGAAGAAGAAGGGGAAACTTAGGGTTTCTACAGTGGTATCAGAGCTAAATCCTGCCATCCTGAGGGTTTAGCCATCATATGCAGCCAGAAGAGTTTGAGACATACAGGTACTATACTCGCAGACGAGCCTTGATTGAAAGGCAACGCAGTTTGAGCAGGCAGCTAGGAGACATGGCTGACAGGAATGACAGGGCTGACAGAACAGATATACCTAGGACAGAGATACCACCTAATAACAGAGA
The DNA here is from genome assembly GCA_007258455.2 of Sequoia sempervirens. Taxonomy (NCBI): domain Eukaryota; kingdom Viridiplantae; phylum Streptophyta; class Pinopsida; order Cupressales; family Cupressaceae; genus Sequoia; species Sequoia sempervirens. The sequence goes on along the minus strand of VDFB02026320.1, from coordinate 20,676,996 downwards.
TCAGGACGATCACGGAGGTCTTGGATGCGCCAAGGAGTCTTCGTCGCGGGACCGCGAAGCGTTCCCGATGATGTATATTACAACTAGTGCCCGTTAATATGCGGTCGTGCCGAGGTAGTCACCACATCGTGACGATGACAGGAGTGATGCAGGATCACGGAGAGCTCCTAGGACAGTGTCATGGACAGCAGATAGGCCTACTAGGCCTACTTTCACGAGACAGGAGCCCGATGAGGCTATACCAGGTGAGGAGCACGAGGATTTGTTCGCTGATAATCTTATGGCAGCGAACGAGGAATGGGAGTTGGTACCGCCTGCGGTCAGAGAGAGGATCACTTTTGACCGTTTTATTACACAGAGGCGAGAACACAACAGGGCTCGACAGGATTGGAGACCTAGACAGCAAAACAATGACCTAAAACATGCAACAAACAAGCTTAACCTAGCGATGTTCGATGGTAGTGGCAAGGTGACAGCCCAGGCATGGATTAGCAAGTTGGATACTTTCCTCACACTACGCCCGATGGCTGAGAGAGATGCCATTCATTATGCGACACTACATCTGGAGGGAGTTGCTTATGATTGGTGGCACCACGGTATGGTGACGCTACAGCATGACAGGATCACTTCATACCAGGAGTTCGTAGACAGATTGGTTGAGAGGTTTGATAGGAAGGATCCGGAAACCTACTTCAGAGACTTGGCACAGTTGAGGCAGAGTGGCAGTCTAGAGACTTATATCGGTGACTTTCAGAGGCTATCCGTCATGGTCCCGAACATATCAGAGAGGCGTTTGGTAGTACTCTTCATGGAGGGCTTGACAGAGCCATTACGAGGTTGGATCAAAGCCTTTGATCCTCCTTCGTTACAGGAGGCGATGAAGAAAGCTCGGAGCATGGAGTTAGCAGCACCTTCCAGTAGATTTAACTCCAAAGGTTCTTCATCATTCAGGGATAACAAGGGATTTAACAGAAATAAGGATAAATCTGATTTTAACAAAGAAAAATCAGACTTTAAAAACGATTCAAAAGGTAAATCAGCAGCCCCACCTTTGGATCGTGAGGCCCTTAATGACCTACGTAGGAAGAAGCTTTGCTTCTACTGCAAAGGACCATATGACGCCAGTCACGATTGTCCTCTAAGACCTAAGGAGCAAGGCAAATCGTGTGATATGGGCATACTATGAGGACTTCAGAATCAGAAAATTCGAACAGCAAAGAGCATTAGATGGTCAGTCGGAGGCTCCGAGCCCTATAAGCGAGGCGGTAGGAGCTTGGTCTGAGGAGGCCGTTTATGCATCGGCCGGGGGTTTCTTTAAAGGATTCATTGGTGTGTTAGCAGGACAGAGGGTCATTACCCTATTGGATACAGGAGCCACGCATAATTTCATAGATGCTAGATTCGTTGAGAAACGTGGACTCATCACTGAAGAGTTCGAGGGCATTAGAGTCAAAGTGGCAGATGGATACACTTTGAGATGTGAACGCATGATAAAGGATCTCCCTTTACGCTTGAACAATTATGAGTTCAAGGCAGATTATTACGTTGTTAATATGGGGGACATTGATTTGGTCTTGGGAATGAAGTGGTTACATTCATTAGAGGAGGTCACACTTCGTCTCAGGGACATGGAGATCCGTTTTGAGGTCGACGAGAAGACTCACATACTTAAAGCAATTCGGGACAGCGACCTCAAAACAATTTCTTTTCGCCGGACGGAGCGGCTCATGCGTCATGACATGGTAGAGTGGGCTGCCGAGTGTCATTTAGCACCTATACAGGAGGGACAGCAAAAGACAAAATATCATCCGGACATTCAGAAGTTGAGAAACAAGCATGACAAGGTGTTCAGTGATATTCCGCCAGGTAGACCTCCAGACAGAGGCATAGAGCACATTATTGAGCTCGAGGAGGGTGCGAAGCCCGTTATGATAACTCTTTACAGGCATCCTAAAAGATTAAAGGATGAGATAGAGAAGACAATAAAGGAGTTACTTGCTATGGGTCACATTCGACCAAGCAAATCACCATTCGCTTCTTCGGTTGTATTGGTGAAGAAGAAGGATGGAACGTTACGTATGTGCATTGATTACAGGGTCCTGAATAAGAGGACAATCAAGAACAGATACCCGATACCGAGGATTGACGAGCTTATTGATGAGCTCCATGGGGCATGTTACTTTACTAAGATTGATTTACGGTCGGGATATCATCAGATCAGAGTCCGAGAGCAGGACATAGAGAAGACTGCCTTCAGATGTCATTGTGGGCACTTCGAGTTTGTAGTGATGCCATTTGGGCTCACTAATGCGCCAGCCACCTTTCAGTCTACGATGAACAGGGGTTTTCACTCATTGTTGAGGAGGTTTGTGTTAGTCTTCTTCGATGATATTCTCATATACAGCAGGACATGGCAGGAGCACTTAGCTCATTTGGAGACAGTGTTGAGTATCTTGGAGAGGGAGTCCTTGTACGCCAAAGAATCCAAGTGTGACTTGGGAATGACCGAATTGCTTTATCTAGGTCCTTATTAATCTCTGAGATGGAGTCGCATTATGGATCTGAAAAGATGCTAGCGCCATTATTGGCCAGCCTACTGCCAAACAAACGCTTGAGTTAGAGAGGAGTTTCTCGGTTTATTAATGATTCTACCGCCCGATTAAGTGAATGGTTATTTCAAAGGCATGCAGCCCGATGAAAGCAGTTGTGAAGAAGGGGCATTTGTTTGAACTCTGAGACACGGAGTGCTTTGATGATTCAAAGGAGTTGATGACCACATGCCGGTGTTAGCACTTCCAGTTTTCACGAAAGCCTTGCGAGCTTCAATGCGATGCATCAGGTGAGGGCATTGATGCGGTGCTTATGCAGGACAAGCACCCGATTGTGTACGAGAGCCGAAAACTCAGAGGGCCCGAGAGACTTTATAGCATTTATGATAAGGAGATGCTCGCAATCATGCATGCTTTAGCAAAATTTCGACAATATCTTGTTGGCAGCAAATTTTGCATTAAAACTGATCATAACAGTTTTAGACACTTCTTGGGGCAGCGAGATCTCAATGACAGACAGCAGAAGTGGGTCAGTAAGTTGCAGGCTTATGACTTTGATATCTCATATATCAAAGGTACACAGAACGTAGTGGCTGATGCACTTTCACGTAGACCGTATTTGAGCACTATGGTTCATATCTCGGAGGATTGGAGGCATATGATAGTGGCAGAGTATGCCAAGGATAGTTGGGCCTCTAGCATTGTTGAGGGATCAGCAGTTGATACCAGGTATACGCTTGTAAATGACTTGATCATTTACAAGAACAGGATATTCTTGATCTCAGGGTCAGAGGTGAAGAACATTGTTATGCGGGCTTTTCATGACATGCCTACAGCGGGACATCCCGGATACTTCAAGACCTACAGGCAGATACGGGAGAGGTTCACATGGAAAGGGCTCAAGGGAGATGTTCTTCAATACGTCAACATTAAGTGCCTATTTGTCGGCCGAGAACAAAGCGGAGAACAAGTACCGGCGGGGTTTATTGACCACTTAGATTCCTAACGGGGAAGTGGGAATGCCTGTCGATGGACTTTATTACGAATTGCCTAAAGCCAAAGTGATTACATTTATGTAGTTGTGGATAAAACTACGGTATGCCCACTTCTTTCCGATCACCATGACTTACCGCGGCTTCTACGGAGTTGCGAGAGGTATTCTTTCAGCGAAGTGTCGGACTTCATGGTTGCCTGGGAGACATAAGTGGCAACCCGAGGAGATAGTAGGTTCTGGTAACTACGGCAGGAGGTATTCAGGCTTTGTGGGACCGAGCTCACTCCGAGTACTAGTTACCACCCGCAGACTGATGGGCAGACGGAGATTGTGAACAAGTGGGTGGAAGGTTACCTCCGAAACTATATAGCAGGGCAGCAGAAGGCGTGAGTCAAATGGATACATTTGTGTGAGTATTGCTATAACTCGACATTCCATATGACCATTCAGATGTCACCCTTCATGGCGTTGTACGGGTATGAGGCGCCGAGTTTCCTTGATTTGCTACTGAGCGACAGTAGGGTGCCGAGTGCAGGAGGTTGGTTGTAGGAGAGTCAGGATACTATGAGGGCTCTCAAGGAAAACATCGCCAAGGCAAAAAATCAGCATAAACAGCATGCGGATCAGAAGAGGACGGAGAGACATTTCGAGGTTGGTGACATGGTTTACCTCATGCTGCAGCCCTACCGTCAATCCACTCTTAGGAAGAGTGGGTCAGAGAAGCTTAAGCCACGTTATTACGGTCCTTTCAGGATCCTGAGGAGAGTTGGCGAGGTGGCTTACGAGCTCGAGCTTCCAGCAGAGAGCAGTGTACACAACATTTTTCATGTATCACGCCTCAAAAAGGCATTGGGTCATCGTGTGGTACCGTCTGCAGTTCTACCTCCCTTAGATGATGAGGGAAAGTTGATCTTAGTACCTGAGTCCATCCTGGAGTACAGGGAGAGACAGTTGCGTCGGAGGACTATCAGGGAATATCGGTGAAATGGAGAGATTGCTGTTGAGGATCACGACATGGGAGGAAGCGAGAGAGATTACGACATCGGCATTGAGATTGCTTAAGGACAAAGCAATTTCGAGGAAGCGGTGTCATGTCCCCTTCACCGGTGACATCTCGAACGGGATTGGCTATCATGTCACGACCCTTGTAGGGCGATAGATTGGATAGAGGTCGCACGGAGCAGCTCAACCGGTTAGCGAGTTGTCGATGAAGCACCGTTTGGGCTCGATGGGAACTTTTGCGAGAAGTTGCTATTTTTAGCGAGTTCTGGCGGTCGATGTGGGACCCACTTTATTTTAGCGATATAGCTGGCAGTGTTGAAATCCGCCGGTGTTAAAATCCCGACTTCGAACGGATCGGTCCTTGGGATGAATAACGAGGAGATATTAATATTTAATTGTATTAATTAAATATGGTACGCAATGATGCAATATAAAGTTATAATATTAAATTATAGCAAGTGATTGTTTGAGGGGTTGCCATCTCATCGGAGAGAGCCAATTGGCAATTAATTTATTACAAAATATTTGGTGAGACTATTGAATAATTAAAGGAAAGAGTTGAAATATTTTAATGAAATATCTTTGTGGAAATCGCTTTTCAAGAGATGAAAGGTTTGCAGGAGTGTGCCATTATGATGATTATTGATATTGAAAATTGATCAACTTTGATCTGAGCAAGAAGCTTTAGGGTTTCAAGTTCGAATTCCTTGGGGAACGAGCCATCTCCATCGGAAGCAGTTCAGAGGGTGTGAAATAACACCTGATTTATTGCCAGCAGAGGTTTCTTCATCCAGAGGAAATCATTGAACTTCACAGGAAATAAATATTTAGGGTTTTCAGAGAGTTCTTTGTCCAGAAGTCATCTTGCAGACTAGGCGCACATATTCTTTGCATCCAGAGACTCCTGAAGAGGCCGTACATTTTATATCATTGCAGCAATCTGTACTCAGGCCGTACCAGCAATACCAGGCCATACCATCTGACAGAGCCGTACTTCTCCAATCAAAAGAAACGCCTTTCCTTTTGACTTCCAATTTGCATCATTAAGGGCGCTGGGGTTCCAGAAGGCATTGGAGATTACCAGACAGGAGGAGAAGGGAGAAATCATTGCAGCCGTACCAGTTATTGGTCATCTACAGCTTGCTGTTTTACCAGGTTTTTTCTCAATAAAAAGATTGTATTCTTTATTGCATGCTATCAGATCTATGTTGTATTGAGCCCATATGAACAATAGATGAATCGCCTTCAATATATCTTGTATTTCCTATGCATATTGGCCATTTAGCATTTTTATAGAATTTATTATTATTTTCTAGCAAAATCGCATTTTACCATATTCATGCAAAAAACCCAAAAATCACAAAAAAACCAAAACTTCAGAAAAACTTCAGAAAAATAGTCAAAGACAGAAGAAGGGGAAACTTAGGGTTTCTACACTATTCCTAGGTTGAAAGATATTGCAGTTTTAGTTTCCCAGATTTACACTTGAAAATCTTCCGAGTTGGATTTGAGGCACTTAGAGCTTCCGGAATGGCCCCGAAACTTGCCGAAATCGGCGTAGCGGGTTTCGACCGCGTTCTTGACTTCGAGACCTTTCCAACGGTTCAAACGGTTCGCGAATCAGAGCCCCGGATCAAAAGTTAAGGCCCCGGGAAGTTGGCGCACTTTCTAGAAGATACAACTGCAAATGTTCTTTTGAAATTTGAATTTCAAGTTGTAATTTTCGGCGCCAAACCGCCTAAACTCAAATTTTAATGTTGTTTTGGCTCCAAACTAAAGAGGAGCTCTATTTATGGGCGGGTTTCTAAATTTTTTGGGTAACTTTTTGGGGACAAGCTCGCATATTGCAAAAGGGTTATGCTGTAGCTTTCTGTAACTTGCATGTGTTGTAGAACTTGGGGATTTGAGATCCTCTGCATGTAAGAAGTTCCATTTTCTGAATAATAAAATTATTCTCTTGTTTGTGGGTTATTTTATGTGTCTCGGGTCGTGCCCTCATCAGATCCAAATCCCAATGAGTATTATAGATATTGTGTGGTTTACATTGCTTGAAATGGTTAGATATTTACATGATTTAAATAGATAAAACATTTATTATATATGTCTGATTATATGAATTATATTTCAATATTATCTAACATGATTGCAATCCATGAATAAGGGCCTCATATACAGCTGTGTTATTGGTACATACAAAACTGAACCTCAAAGCTAAATAATATTGCTCATCTTTTGTAGGTACCAGCATTGCACCTCTGTCGACTCCATTCTTATTCCTTGCTCCATGAAAATACATCTGCCATACTTCATTATGTTGTTGCTCACCCTATTGTTCATCACCCTTCACAAGGTTAGGAACAACAAAAATCGCCTCATGCATCAAATAAACCCCAAAACCTACCTCCTCCAAATGTTTATAGGGATCAGCCTCATCATTTTCTGCTATCCACTCATCAAGTAGTATATCAGGTACGCCTTCTATTTGTGTATTTGATCCTTGGACAATAGGATGTTCTTCTTGGTCAAATATAGTGCAATCTGTATTAATACCACTAAGGACATAAGGCTCAATATGATCCTTGGCAATGGGTTCTGATTTATGGTAATTTTGGTACCATATCTTGTCCTAAACAGCATATGTGACCAATCAGATGACAAGTAACCACCTATCTTTGCTACAAAATCTATAGACAAGCATAAAATGAAGTATGATGGGAGGTCTATTGCAAAGACATCCTATGGAATGAAAAAAATTGGGCAGGTATGCTATGTAAGGCTCAAACTTTTGATGACTCCTACAGTGTTGATGGTTGTCCCATCTAGTTGTACTACTTATTTGGCAAGTGGCTCATATTTAAGACCCAACTTATCAACAATTTGTTTGGCATAACTGAACTACTTGCACCTGAGTTTATCATGCAATTATGGACTAGATCGTTACCAATGATTAAAGAGACATAAAATGGTGGTGGTTTGACCTCTTTAGCTTCTTGTTCATTACTGGGTTGGGATGTGTTTGTAAGTACAACTTTGGACTGGTCTTTAGAAGGTTCATTTGATATTCTTAAATCAAACAATGTAGCTTGCATGAGATCTTTTTGTCCAGGAATAGACAATGAGTCCCACACAGACATACTGACATTAACTTTCTTAATATTTTCCAATACATTAAATGGGACTATATTAGCCTTTTGTTGCCCCTTAGGGACAACAGTATCACCTTTAGCTTGTGTTGGTTGGGATTGAATTCTTGGCTGCTCCTTGTTTGCTACAGCGTGATTCCTTTCTAACATTTGCACACTTGTTGTGGTAGATGAGCCAACAGCACCTTGGTTTGCTTGAGAAGCATGAAAAGGTGTTTTATCAGCTGGTTGTCCCAAATCTGTTACTCTCTTCTTCACCCTTGTGTTGGCTACAATCAAAGAATAGCTCTGATTTATTCCACAAAATTCTTCTCCTTGCCAATTTAACAGTGTTGCTTCATTTTGTGCATGCTCTTGGAAGTCTCCTTGCTGCAATGATGCTTCACGGATGGTACTTGGATGCACATTTGATGTGTTTTGCACCATCAAGGCCTGGTTTATCATACCATTTGAGCATGTAGACTGATTATGTGGCAAGTTGCAAGGAAAACACCACTCAAATTCTTGTGCCAGGTTGTCCTAGACAAGAACGAGCTCTTGAAGTGCTTGCAGCATTGGGATTGTAAGTTTGAAAAGGTCTTACATAAAAAGCTTGCCTTTAGCCTTGAATATTTTCTTGATATGGAAGCTTATTGGGCTGATTGTGCTGATATGGAGCTTGGAAAGGCTTGTTGTTTTGGTTTTGCTGCCTCTTAAGAATAACCAACTCATTCCCAAAATTTTGAAGGCCTTTTATTTCTTGGAGCTCAATAGATTGTTCTGGAATAACCATTTCTTGGGTATGAATTTGGCTGTTCGCAGCTGTTATAGAGGAAAATGCAGGTGTTTGAGGATGCATAGGGGGCTGTATTTCTACAAGAAAGGGCATAGGAGGCCTTGGTGCAATCTTACTAGCTAGTATGAGGTTGTTTTCAGCTCTAATAGCTATGTCATGCATTAGGGAGTGTAGCTCCACCCATTTATTGGATCCCATGACAGAGATATCACTGTTTAATGCCTTTAAAAAATATAGAAATGCAGATTCTAGAGATGGTCTTACCATTTGAAGAATTTTGTCTCAAGTTCTCTGGAACCCGAAATTGAAGTCCACCATGTGCTTGTGTGGAGCTCTTTTGATAGTGGACAGTTGTTCTATCAAGGACGTGGTCTGATTTGTCTTCAAACTGTCCACACATTTGTTCTCCCAGTCGATCTCATGTTGCAATTGAGTTGACAAACCTTTGAACCATTGTAGATCCTTCCCCTTCAATGAGACAGCCAATAGCCTAATGGCAACATTCTCTTCTATTATATTATGGGTACCCCATGTGACCCAAAAAAAATATTAATATAAATTTAAAAATAAAAATAAAAATTGTTCCCCTTGGGCCCCTCACCGTGGGGGGTACCATGGGGTACCACCCCCTGTAGGGCAGCGGCCCCTTGGGACCCGTCCAGGTGTTACGCCCCTTTATTAAATTTTTTAATATATTTTTTTTTAAATCAACTATTTTTTTATATATTTTTGTTCAAAAAAATATAATAGTTTTTTTATCTATTTTTTTAAACTTAAAATAAAAACAAGGAAATAAATATATTTTTTTATAATATTTTTTCCTGCAATAAATCCATGATGTGCAAATGCCTTTTTTTTCATTTATGAGTGTATGTTTCTCTGTTTTGTGAGCTTGTATGTTGTGTTAATATATGTTTGTAGGGTTTGTTGAATGTTTCTTCCCCCTAGCTTCTGTCAAACTTTAACCTTCACATAAGCTCATAAGGGCTTGTAGAACTAAAGTTTGTATGAGTTTGCTTTAAGCCATTTGTTGCTTCTTTGTGCTGAAAAAGCAAGAAGAATTTCTCTAAACATCTAGTACATCACCTCTTTTAGGTTGTGGATTTCAATTTATGTCATTTTTCTCTCCTTTTTCCTTGGGAAGTAGTAGGATATCGACAGGGGACAATACCCTGTGGTACCCCCCATGGGGACGGGCCCCAAGGGGAACAGGATTTTTTTGTATTTTTAAATTTATATTAAAAAAAAATTGGGTCACACAAGGTGGTAGGGGGCAAGTACCTTGCAGGTATCCCATGTGACCCAAAAAATAAAAAAATTAATAAAACAAAAAACCTATGGGTTTTAATGTTTTTTTTCTTTTTAATTTTTTTATTTCTTTTAAAAGAGATACATTAAGATTTTTTTTTTTTTAAAGTTACCTCGAAAAACAGCTGTTGGTCATCGTCATACCACGCTGGCCACCTAAGATACGACCACCATGTGAACTCTTTCATGTCATCAATAACCCTCCTCCAATGAGGGATCCCGTGCTGTCCAATGTGTGAAAAAAAGAGTCCTCCTCTGTACCTCCAGACGACTAGGTCGTCTGGCTCCATATTGATTGGTGCAACTCATCCATATTGATTGGTGCAACTCATGGGCGGAGCACTGCAATGTGCTCCTAGGCCCAAATGTGAAGGAATGTGACCCCGGCCCCAATGGCTTTGCCATCATAGTATGCAAACTCATGTAGATCTCAGTATAGCGAGGCCAGCAACATCGGCCCCCACGCAAAGCATACTCTGTTTGATCATCAGCTCCCAGGCGAGCCCCCATCCTGGATTAAAATATCGGCCGCGTTGATTTGGTGCCACAAGTCTTGAAATGATAGCTGCTACAACTACGCAGAATGGCAATACGAATCTGTAGTGCTCCAACTCAATCTAACCCTCGGCGAAAATAATTTGATCAAGGCCCATCACATTGTAACAGGCATCTCTCCCGGCCTCCACATCATAGATGACCCTCTCTCTGTGGATTGGCAATCACAGTATGCGCCAAACATCCTTTAGGATCACTATCGCCTCGCCTGTAGGAAAGTGAAACGATGACGTCTCACTATGCCATCACTCTGCTAGCGTTGTCATCATCCCTAAGTGTGTCCTCACTGGCGGTTCATATGCAATGTACCAAAGTCCAATCACCCCCAGGTACTCCTGGAGCTGCTCGTGCATACCAACTAATTTGCCCATAATGGAGGATCTATGCTCATGCGAATGAAGAATCTCTGCCTCCTCCTACATCAGCAAAGTCACGGCGTCAAGTTTCGTAAAAAATCAGGATCTTGTCTGGAGTCTTCATGATTGAAACAACAAATGTGTCACTGTTTGCAATTGCGGGGTAGTTTGGAAGTTCCAAACTGCGTTGCTGGAAACTCTAAACCTCCAAACTCCGCCACCGCAATGCAGTTTGGGCGCGCCTTTGTTTAACCCCTAAACCCTAGCTTGCTAACTGGCCCGCCGCGGTGCAATTCGCATAGGCGGTTTAGTTTGAAGTTTGAACCCTAACTCCAAACCGCGAAACCGCGCGGCGCCGAAATGAAGTTTGCAACGGCGCTATATAGGACCGTTTGACCTAATTTGACTTTCTAAGCTATTAAATGCGCACAAAAATCGAAAAATGAGGTCAAGTCAAAATGACTTACTGCTAGTCCTATGCTGGGAAGCCTCGGGTACACTTGTACTCGCTCTGAAACGTGTCGTGGAAGTGGTCGTTGCGCCATCTTTCGCAGGGGTCAGAGCTCAAATTTGCAAAATCTCTGAAGGTTGAATGTGAAAATGAATTATAAGTGGTCCCTTGAGGCCTATTTAAGCTTGAAAACTCGGGTTTTTTAACCCCATTTGGCTCTCCAGCTAGGGTTTTTTAAGCCCATTTGGCTCTTCGGCTAGGGTTTTGGACCCCCGATCCCTTTTTGCCCAACCGAGGCTCGTTTTGCATCATTTTTGCACATTTTTTGGCATCCTGAAGCTTTTCTGGACCCATCGAACACCTTGTCCTCTTTTTTCACGAAATCACCCAAAAATCAAAATTTTCATCTGATCTCTCAAGGGGGCAGTATATCAGCATGTTTCTTCTTGCTGGGGCAGCAATGGGGCAATTTTGAAAATCAGAAAATTTTGAATTTTGATCGAGACAGGTTATTCTTTGAACCAATGCAACAAGTACTTTGCTTCAAAGAGGGGCAAAATGTAGACACGGAAAATGTACCAATCACACTTGATTCTGATTACTAACACTACTTCGTCTGGAATCATCCCCTCTACTAATCATTTAATCAGATACCCTTATTTGATTAAATTCATCACCTTTCGTCCCTTGATTAAATAAATCAAATTTATCTAATTAAGTTGTCATCTCCTGTTAATTAAATAAATCAATCTTATTTAATTAATCCTCTAATCTCTATTTAATTAAATAATCCATTTTATTTAATTAAATCTCTAAAGTCATTCTATTAAATTAAATCAATCTTTATTTAATTTAACCTAACATCATCCCTTTTTAATTGAATAGATCAAAATCTTTATTTGATTAAATCTAAATCATATTCCTCTCAACTTTGTTTTAAATCAATCTTAAAATATAAATCAAATTGTCACATCAACTAATCTCCTTTTAATTTAATCAAATCTTGATTAAATTAGTCTTAATCACCTAAATTCTCTAGATTTGCCACTTGCTCAATAAATCATTTCTTTTGATTTATTAATTCTTCTAATTTCCCTCAACATGGCATTAAAAGGGAATATTCCTCCAAATGGATTTGTCCTTCCAACAAGGCATTCATTTCCTCTTACATGTCCTTGTGCATTGAGCCAAGTGGCATTTAATTCATTCCTTTCTCCCTCCAACATGTCATTTCATAAATTTGAAATTCCACCTAATATCATTCATTGTGCACATTCATCAAAATGTGTTCATCCTTCCTCCATTCAAATCTTGACAAGTGGCACTTGGCCATTGGGTGTTGAATGATCCCACATTCCTCCATTTTGCTCATTCTTCCTGTTGTGACCTTTTCACACATCGCCCCATCGCTGATGGGGACCCCCAGTTGCCTGCTAGTTTTTAGGGTTTTGTCTCCCTGCAACGGTTACGAGAGATCCGCTTTGGCGAGTTTCAGTTAGGGTTAAAGGCTTAGAGTTTCCAGTTAGTTCGCGAGGGCTACCCGAACCAGTCATTAATTCATGTTTGAATCAGTGCGTAGATGTCATGGGAGCGCTCAGAAGGCCCAAGAGACGAAGATCGACTGTGAATTCGGCCAATTCTGAGACTTCCTATTTTTTAGGAAAAGTTGCTTTTTCGATTTTTCATTTTTGGCATTTTTGGACCAAACGAGGTTCCCTATTTTTTAGGGTTGCTTTTTCTATTTTTAGAAAGTTTCTATTTTTGGAAAGTTTCTATTTTTAGAAGGGTCCCGAGTTCTGAAAACGCACTCAGAAGTTCAAAAAACTCAATAGATCTCTCAGAAAATCGAAATGAAAATTTTGAAAATTTTTCGAAAAATCTGGAAAATTCGTTCAAAAATGGTGAGAAATTCTGGAAAATTACAGAGAAATCTGGTAAAGAGCACTAAAATGGTTGAAAATTTGACGAACCAGTCAAGAAATCCAAGCAATTCATGGAAAAATCTGAGAAACTCATCGGAAATCTGAGATAATGACTGAACATTCATGGAGAATCTGGAAATTCATGAGAAATCTGGGCAAAACTGAACATCTATTCATGGAGAAAACTGAGATATTCGCCTAAGTATGGAAGACTTTCAGCTCACAGTCAATGGTGAAGCTTCAGCCAAGCAATCAATGGCACAAAAATCTGAGCAATGGCCAACAAAGTAATGAAGTCCGCCCTTGGAAATGTCTAAGTCAAATGAGCCAATGGCCAGACCATCAGCCAAGTCCGCCCTTGAAAGAAGTCTGATGGCAAACAAATGCAGCAAGAGGCAATGTCAAGGAACTTCCAAAGTCCGCCAAGGATGTCCAAGGAGGAAGGAAAGTCCGCCCAGCACTCAAGATGCTTATCCTAGGATCTTCCAAAGTCCGCCTTGCATATCCTTGCATATCCTTGACACTTCCAAAGACCGCCTTGCATATCCTTGCATATCCTAGGATCTTCCAAAGTCCACTAAGGATGATGCCAAAGTCTCTTGAAGTCCGCCTTGCACATGCCAAGAGGTTGGAAAGTCCGCCTAGGCACATGAGAAGCAAAAGAATCAAAAATTTCACTAAGTCTTGGGGCCTAACAATGAAAATTTCGAAATTTTGCCTAAGTGTAAAAGCCTAAAAAGATGGAAAATCAAAATTTCTGCCAAATATTATGACATTTCCAAGGGACAAAGTATTAAGGCAAATGCTAAGAGATTTAAAAGTCCGCCATTCACAAGAAAGGAGGTGCCAAAAGCTGGTGAAGTCCGCCCAGCACTAAAGGTGCATATCCCAAGATCATCTAAAGTCCGCCATGCTAGTGGAAGATGCCATCCAAAGTCCGCCTAGGCATGTAGAAGTAGAAAAATCAAAAATTTTACTAAGTGTTGAGGCCCAGCAAGGGGAATTTCGAAAATCTGCTAGGTGTGAGGGCCTAAAAAGGTGGAAAGTTGATCTTTGGCCAAATATTATGACATTTCCAAGAGGCAAAATGTTGAGACAAATGCTAGAAGCTAAGAAGTCCGCCCTAGAAAAGAGGGACATCCAAGATGCTCGTCCAAAAGACTTAAGAAGTCCACCACACTTGTCCAAAATGCCAAGGAAGTCCGCCTAAGATGATAAGACGATAAGATTTTTGGCTAAGTGTCAATGCCAAGTCCAAGAAAAAGTTCAAAATACTTGCCTAAGTGAAGAGGCTAAGGGATGAGAAGTGAAGACGTTGGCCAAGTATTGTGACACTTTCGAGAAAACAAATGCCAAGATTGAAAGGACATGTGCTAAAGATGATCAGGATATGGCAAAGAATAAAACGGAATGTGCCTAACTCGATGAAGGAAAAGAGGTAAAATTTGCCTAAGTATGGGGAAAATGTCGAGAAGTTGTCAACTTTGACCCAAGAAAAATGCGCAATGCAGGGAGAAAGGTAAGACCGTCCTTGGTCAGAAAGAAGAAGAATATGTCAGACGTCAAGGAAATTCGCCCAACGAAGACATTCGGACAAGGATTTTGCCTAGAAAAATTCGACTGAGCAAGGAAATATTTGACTTTGGCAGAACAAATTAGGCTCAGTGCAAAGGAAAATCTCGCCTCGGCAAAGCAAAATAAGGATCTGGCAATGAAATTTTCGACGGAATGGCTTAAATTTTGGTTTGGCTAGACGAAATTGAGGATAAAATTGGAAGATACACTCTTAGCCAAGAAAAATGAAAGGAAAATCGAAATAGCCATGGGTCGAAGACGAACGGGTTGGAATAAATTAAAATATTTTCAATGCCTTGGACAAAATCAAATTTGCCAGACGATGTTTTGGAGAAAAATAATTTGTGCCGGCCAGAGATAAAATCCGAAGGGCAAAATTAAATTCACCGTGGCTTCAGGAGAGAGATAATCTGAATTTGTTTATTTTATTTCTTGCAGGTGGATGACGACGCGAGGCGAGTCTTCAAAGAAGAAGCAAAGGCATGGAATGGAGGCAAGTCTGCTTCAAGCCAGATAGAGTGAAGGAAAAAGGATGGCACAAGCACGAGAAAGTCTGACTTTGCCCAAGCTCAGCATGTCCAAACCTTTACAAAGTCCGACTTTGCTTGGAGAAAGTATGTCCAGACATCCATAAGATCCGCCAAGTACAATGGCAAACATGATGCAAAGTCTGACCTAGACCAAGAAAAGAAATGTCAAAGTGTTGAGAAGGTTCGCCAAGCATAAAGAAAAGATGGCAAAACCACTAGCAAATCCGACTTTGCTCAACTGAGAAATGGCACAAGCATGATAAAATTCGACTTCTCCCTAGAAATGTTTGTCCAAAGTGGCTTGAAGTCTGACTTAGGCCGAGAGAGAAAACGTCCAAGCTCATGTGAAGTCCGCCCAAGGAGAGGACGAGAAAATTGGCTACAAGAATTCACTAAGTGTTGGACGGAAAACAGGAAGGGTGAAGAGGAAAATAAAGAGGAAGTGAATAAAATTCTTGTCCAGGGATGGAATTTGTCCTACATAGCACAAGCCAGATTCAGAATTGAAGGCAAATCCACAGGCAAAGTTCGTTCGAGCATGGTGTTGAATGATCCAGATGATGTTACAAAATGAACCTGAATAGCCAAAATTTGGCTAAGTCTAGGAAATACTTCACAGAGGAAATTCCAATTTCCTCCATTGTGGCGAAAGCACAAAGGCATTCTTCTCCAAATTCTAGACACTTGAAAGGAATCCAAGATCAAAGTTAGGAAGGAACAAGCACAACGGACAGAGTTATCGGCAGGGAAAATATTCTAAGGCAAGCACGTGAAGAAAAATGAAGCAACCAAGGAAGACATCCAGCACGCTGAGGTGGCGCCTCGTCATCTTCCAACCAATCAAATTGTTCCAAATCAACATATAACAACTTTCTATTTTATTGTTGATTTATATTTAGCAAAAGGGACAAGTGTCCTCAAATGAAATTTTCTCATTGGTCGAAAGTGACAAACCCTAATTAGGGTTTTATTTTGTAATCTCGGCCGTTGATTTGAAATCAATCTTGGCCATTGAATTGTAATTGGGGAGCCTATAAATTGAGCTCGCCCCCTCATTTGTAACGTGTGGAGACAGATTATGTATATTGTCGCATTGAGACTATTTTGAATGATAAAAGCTCTTGAGCATGATTTGCCTTGAATCACTTCTTATTGTTGAATAGTAAGCGAGGTTACATATTGCCTTCCGCCATAGATTAGAGTTAAAGTTAGATTAAATAGAATTTGCTTTGAAAAGTTGTTAAATTGGATGAAAGATTGATCGTATCGACTCATTGGTGAAGTGTAGCTCATACTTTCTTCGGATGAATGATTTTCATCCGATGCGTAAAGTTAGCCTGAGCTCCTAAGTGTGGAAGCCTAACTTCAACCTCATTCGAGGTGTGAAAATTATTCTCACAAACCCCTTGAAGATTGCACCCACTTTGCGTATGTTGTCCTGCAGGAGGCGAAACAAAGTGTGGTTTATTTCGCTTCACCAAGTCCTTACTGTCTCTTGATTTCTTAGGCTTAGATTAGACTCTCTAAACCCTATTCTTTTGCCATTTTTTTGAGATCCATTGAAAGTCCCAACTAAGAGCCTTTAAAGATAAATTTCCTAAGTCCCTAGCTTGTGCAGACTTTCTACGTAAGTCCCCTTGTTCATTACCAGCAAATCACAACGACCATTGAGCTTATCCACACGTCGAGACCCGACTAAAGAAACCTTGGAATCGCCATATGATCTTCTCGCAATCTTAGCATACGCGGTGATTTTTCAAGAGAGGATAAAGTGTCTTTGGACATTTTATTCTGTGTGTTCGGTGGATGATAAAACATACATCAACACTTCCATCTTGTTCTTCTATAAATAAGAGGCTTTCCTTTGTATTTTGGATCCACAACTTAGAGCAAAGTTACTATCTTCATATTTAGAGAAAATTCATCCATTTCCATAGCATTTTTCCATCATCATAGCTAGGTTATTGCAGATTTCATCAAGGAAGCACATTATTCATCATCATCAAGTGGATCAATCTTCATCAAGCTTGCAAAGGAGTTGGGAAAGGGCCATTTTCCACATCAAAATGGCACCAATTCCCCCATGGGATTGAGAGTTTGCATGCTTTAATAGGATTTAATAGCTTTTCTTTGTTTGTTCTTCATCTATTTCCTATTTTGAGCATTGTAGATGAGTTGCATGGGGAATCTTAGTTCTTACTTGCATACGTGACTAACATTGTGTTTGTTCTTTGTGTTTGTGCAGGTCTAGGATTGGGGTTCACACCTGGGTGTAAAAAAATTTGCCTCAGAAGCTCCCGACACCAAAATAGAGCGAATTTTATATCAAAATTTGTCGAATCAACCTCCTTAACTCAACCGTGAGGTTCTTTTTGGCCCAAAATACTCCAAAATTTCAGCTCCCCTCTAGATGTAGAAAAAAACAATTGCTTCAACCCCTTGCAGATGTAACCTCAGTGTCCAAATCAAGCCAAACAGAAGGCAAATTTGACTTTTCCAACGGCTTTGAATCTAATGGAAGACTCTGTTTTGGTCTCGGATGCACCGAATGATAGCTCAAGGCATGAAATCTCTCAAAAAGAGGAGAGGGGATTACAGATTTGGAGCTTTGATACCATGTTGAGGTTGGAAAAAATCAACTCCACAACTCTCAAGGATCAGCTACAATCAAACACCTATCGCAAAAAGAGAGAATAGAAAAGCTATGGAGGCCAAAAGCTATTGATCCAAAAAAGCATGAATCTTTATGAATGTGCATCTTAATGATTATACAATAGAGAATCCTTTAAAAAGAATAATTAACCTAAAAACCCTAGGTGAGGATAAAACAAGATCATGACATGTGTCCTCATCCTAAGACATCAGACACAAAAAAGAACATGACCTAAGTAAGTTTAAGTAATTAGAGGAAAAAGGACCTAATAATTAAATAAATAATTAATTAGGAAATACCTTTTACTGCAAAGATTCAGATCAGGTACAAATCCCCACAAATGTCTGAATGGGTCAAAAAAACACACAAACGCATAACTTGGCCAATTTATCTCAAAACTTCTTCAAATTTGAGATATGGGCACCCATTTGACATCTTTACAACATGGAAAGCTCAATAAGTTCTAACACTTAGTTATTTTTTTGGATTTGGACTTGGGCAACTAACTAAGACAAGGGAAGGCCATCATAACACAAAGGCAAATCATCCAAATACCCATAAAGATCTCTTAGATTAGTTGTCAATGTTGAAGTTGGGAAAAATCAACTCCACAACTCCCAAGGATCACCTACAATCAAACACTTATCACAGAAAGAGAGAATAGAAAAGCTATGGAGGCCAAGAGGTATTGATCCAAAAAAGCATAAATCATTATGAATGTGCATCTTAATGATTATACAATAGAGAATCCTTTTAAAAAGAATAATTAACCTAGAAACCCTAAGCGAGGATAAAACAAGATCATGGCATGTGTCCTCATCCTAAGATATGAGACATAAAAAGAGCATGACCTAAGTAAACTTAAGTAATTAGAGGAAAGAAGATCTAATAATTAAATAAATAATTAATTAGGAAATGCATTTTACTCTAACACCCCCCTTAAGTGAAACTTAGGGAGTAGCTCAAAACTCTAAAGATGAATGCATGATGGGTCTTGGCAAACAAAGCTTGTTTAGGTACCCATGTACAAACAAAAGAGGTCTTAAAACCAGAGAAAAGGAGAAAACGCCAATGGGAGAAAACTCCTTTCCAAAAGAGAGAAATACAAGTGAAGGATTGAAGAAGCCTCCAAAACAGAGTGAAGGACTGAGGAGCCTCCAAAACAATGTGAAGAACAAAGAAGCCTCCAACCAAGATTGTCCCAAAAGAGTAGGAACAAAGGATGAACATGAGGAACACCACTGAAGCATGAAGAAGCTGCAAACATTGTCAAATAATGACTGCTATAATGTTGAAAGAACGTTTGTTGAGACAAATGATGATCAGGATCAAGAAGACAAATATATTGTAATGTCCCCTTCTTGCACCTAATCAGTTGGAGAGTCCATTAGCCTATTCCAAGGTTCCCGTAGGCTAAGTGGAGTTGGTTAAGGGACTCAAAACCAGTGATAGGCTTTGTGGTGGTTTTTAGTGCTTTCTAGAAAGAATTTCTATTTTTAGCAATGGCCAATTTCAGTACTTACTATTTATAGTAAGACTCAACATATCTCTATTTTGTGCCAGTTTAGTGTTTGGGAGTACTTACTATTTTTAGCAGTTGCTATTTATAGTAAGTGTATTTTTGGCAACTGATCCAAGCCTATGTTACACCAGCAGTGTAGATTTCCTATTTGGGCATTGGTGAGTCTAAGGTTGATTGAATTAATATTTGTATTTTTCCCATCACTTAAGTTATTTTTATAAAGTCACTTTATAACTTAAGTGAGGGTCCTGGGGTCATCAAAAAGTACCTCGTTTCACACCTAGTTGATTAAAGTTGTTTTAAAAGGCCAAATATTAAGCCTCAAAAGGTGAATGCCACCCTAGGGAGATATAAGGAATTTTAAGTAAAATAAAATAGCTCATGAGGGGGGCGTGGGAGTTTTGGAGGGAAAATATTTCAAATTAAATTGCCCTAATTTCCCTCACTTCTATAAAGCAACATTTTGGCTCTCATTTGTGCATCTATCATTTGGCAACATAACAGGATGTTGGAATGTTTTTGGGGTTCTATTGTTGCGAGTTGAGGACGAAAACCCTCACCATTTGGAGCTGGTTTATGTGCTGAAAGATCCACCCTAGCCGGATAGGGGTGATTCTACTTTAGGGGTCGCATTGGGTGTTAACAAAGTTCTGATTTCAGTCATTTTGGAGGTGGAACGATGAAGATCTTCTTGGTTTTTGATGTGGGTTTGAAAGTTTTGGTGTGTTTAGTCTTTGGCTTCATTTTGGAGGTGTTTGGCAGTGTTTAGAAGCATTTTCTGAGGTCTAATTTGCATTTCCAGAATTCTAGAAATTCTCTTTTTGACAATGGCTGAAGGTGAAATCCATTTGTAACTCCGTGCACGCTTAGCCAATCATTTTGGTTATTGGTTCATTGGATTCCACTTGCTTGGGCGCCACATTTCAAGTATTTACTTGAATTTATTGTTGAAGCAGTGATTTTAGGGGACAAGTCACCCTCCTAGTGAGTCGTGCCAATCTAGGGTTTGGTAAAAACTCGGGTCTGCTGCTACAGGGGTCTGAAATCTGCCTATTGGAGTTTCTTTATCACTGTCTTTCACAATGACAAGGTCTTGGTTGATTTCATGTGTGTATATGCTCACTCTATGTTGAAAACTTGCAATGTATGGTGAACAAATATGACTGTATTGGCTCATATCAGGTCTGCAACTCATTTGTATTAGGTCTGAAATATATTTCTTTAAGTCTGAAATACATTAGTCTTCATTGCTATCTTGAGTTTTTATGAATCTATTTGAAAACGAAACTATTTCATTGTATTTCATGTTTATGCACTATTTTCTATGCACACTTTATTATGATGCAAATATATGAAAACAAAAGACAAACCAAAACACATCAGCAAACACATCACAATCAGCAAGCAGTTCAAAAAAAATCAGGGATGGTTGTTACATATTTGCATGAGTGCCCCCAACAACACTACTCAAATCAAATGGCAAACAAAGGAAAAGCATTTGGAACTTGAAGATACAGATGGCATAGGTACCAAAAGTTCGAAGAACACTGATCAAATGAAATACAAGGTCACCTCTAAAAATAGGAATGCAAGAGTGTCCATATGGTAAATGCTCCATCTCACCAAAATGCAAGGGTAGCTAGCCATTGATGTACGTTGCATCCACCTAGTACATAGGAACAAATACTGTATGCATAGCTCACTCGAACACGAAACCAGGGAAGAATCAGCACCAGCAGTAGAAACCCCCCCATAATGCTGACAAGGGGGAACCAAGATGGATCCACTGAAACTGAATACCAGAATGTGGTGCATGAAGAATAATCAAGAACATTTGGCGTGCAAACATAAAAGTACCAACAAATATAAAGCGTGTGCAAACAAAAGGCACACATGCATGAGGCAAGAATCAATGTGATTCGCTACTGTCATGGAAGGGACACTCACTTGACAAAGGTGTAATGGCAAAACAAAGGCAAGCATCAACACCCCCATAGCACATTACATCATAGTGTAAGTACAAAAGGCACAAAATGATGTGCAAGATTCCAATAATACATGTACAATACAAAAGCACTTTATTTCAACGCACTTACATAATGAAAAATGCTTACAATGGGAACTCATAATGTCCAAAAAAGGACCACATGCTGAAAATACAATTCTCTAATAGAAAAAGAGGAAACTGGTAGCACCATAACAAAGTACACGAAAAAACATGCACTTTCAAAAACACTAGCACCCAAAAAGAAGTATAGATGAAAAAGATATGGCCCGTCAAAACCTCCAAAATGAGAATAGCACGACATCACTAAGAAACTAATTTTTGGGAAAAATCAAAAGTCAAAACTGGAAAACACCTGCACCACTACGAAGAGCACGAAATTCTACTCCATTTCAAAAGAAAAATTGCATTGAAAAATACCATTGTATGACCAAGATATGGCCTCTGAAAGATGGGGTGCAAAACTAAAAAGCCCAATGGAGAGGTGTTGAGCAAGGCAAAAAATGATCTCCACCAAATTTAGCAAAAATACCTCCAAATGTAGAGGTCCGCCAATTTTAAAACTGCTAAAAAGAGCACTCTAGGTACAGGGATTTATTGCAAAAAAAAATATTATTAAAATAATAAATTATTTCCCTGTTTTTGTTTTAAGTTAAAAACAAATTAAAAAAACAATTATATTTTTTTTTAAACAAAATATATAAAAAAACTATTGATTTTTTAAAAATATATTAAAAAAATTAATAAAGGGGCGCAACTCTTGGGTGGGTCCCAGGGGATCATCGCCCTGCCGATGGCAGGCAGCGGTACCCCATAGTATCCCCCATGGGGAGGGGCCCAAGGGGACCACGATAGGGGACAGGTACCTTGCGAGTACCCCCTATGACCCAAAAGAAATTTTAATATAAATTTTAAAAAACAAAAAAAACCTACAGGTTTTCAAAGTTTTTCTTTTTTAATTTTTTTATTTCTTTAAAATTTCGTAGGAAAAAAAAACTCGACCTACATGCTGGAGAGGTCGTATGACCTCCCTGGCAAAAAAATTTGCCTCAAAAGCTCCTGACACCAAAATAGGGTGAATTTTATATCAAAATTCGTTGAATTAGCCTCTTGAAGGCAACTGTGAGGCTCTTTTCGGCCCAAAATACTCTAAAATTGCAGCTACCCTCCGGATCTAAAAAAATAAAACTGCTTCAAACCCTCAGAGATCTAACCTCAAAAGTCCAAATCAGGCCAAACAAAAGGCAAATCTGACTTTTTCAATGGCTTTGAATCTAATGGAAGACTCTGTTTTGGTCCCAGGTGCATTAAATGATAGCTCAAGGCACGAAATCTCTCAAAAAGAGGAGAGGGGATTACAAATCTGGAGCTCAGATACCATGTTGAAGTTGGGAAAAATCAACTACACAACTCTCAAGGATCACCTGCAATCAAACAACTGTCATAGAAAGAGAGAATAGCAAAGCTATAGAGGCCAAGAGCTATTGATCCAAAAAAGCATAAATCATTATGAATGTGCATCTTAATGATTATACAATAGAGAATCCTTCTAAAAAGATAATTTACCTAGAAACCCTAGGTGAGGATAAAACGAGATCATGGCATGTGTCCTCATCCTAAGACATTAGACATAAAAAGCACACGACCTAAGTGAGCTTAAGTAATTAGAGGAAATGGGACCTAATAATTAAATAAATAATTAATTAGGAAATACCTTTTACTGCAAAGATTTAGACCAAGTGCAAATCCCCACAAATGTCCGAATGGGTCAAAAAAACTCACAAATGCATAACTTGGCAGATTTATCTCAAAACTTCTTCAAATTTGAGATATGGGTACCCATTTGGCATCTTTACAACATGGAAAGCTCAATAATTTCTAACACTTAGTTTTTTGGATTTTGGACTTGGGCAACTAACTAAGACAAGGGAAGACCATCATAACACAAAAGGCAAATCACCCAAATACCCACTGTCAGTAGGGGGGAAACAAGGGTGTCACAAAGTGTCAACAGTTCCAAGAGAGGATCTTTGTGGATTTGGGACTCAAGAGAGTGCATTTACATTTCATATTTATTCACTTAATCATCCAAATCCTTATGAGCTTTCCCTTGGGTTATGGTTGTCGTCTTTGAAGTCCAAATTTGTAGTGATTTGTCTACTAATTTGATAATTAAAATTGAGCTCCTCTTCCATATCTATTATATGCTTAATTAATTGGTGTTTCTTTCTGATAGATTGTTGTGCTTTTGATCCCCATATCATGAGCAGATCTGGCATAAGATCATGTTGCTGAGCTTTTGATCCCCATATCATGAGCAGATCTGGCATAAGATTGTGTTGCTGAATGGACCTTGCAGATTGAGTTTTGCTTCTAATGTTCATTGTTGATGAAGTTCCAAGGAATATTAAAAGTAATTCAGAAGGTTTGAAAGACTGACCGGGAAAAAATTGTAGATTTGGATTGGCAAGGAGTTATTCATTGGAAATAAGAATGGTTTAGATGTAATCCATCATTCCCAACTGAAGAAGATCAAAGGGATTACTTGGAGCAATCTGTGGTGAAGTAAGATTATTTTGCTTTCTTTTTCAAGTGTATGCCCATTGAAATTTTCCTTCTAGTTGTAGCAAATCCAAAGAATTGGAAGTTTGAAAATTCAGAGTTGTCATGGATCTTGGTGCCTAGAGAATAGGATCTATAAAAGGCCTGCTTTCCTCTAATTATGCTGCGATCATTGTAATGCTAGTGAACAAACTATATTTTCATAATCAGTGTGCTGTTCCCATTCTATGTTTGGGATATCACATATAAGCCTATTCAAGAGAGGATTTTCAGATATAGATTGATGCAGATACAAGCATAGTTTAAAGTTCAAGACTCCTAGTTTGAGTGTCATCTCTGAAGCCATTATGTATTCTCCAATGGTAGATCCAACTTTTTTCAATACAAGATTCAGACTATTATTAACTTAGAGAAAGAGTCATGAACAGCCCCAATTTTTTGAAAAAGCAAGGTCCTCATTGGAAACCTTTATCTCTCTTCTGTTGAGAGGAGAAGATCCCAAGAAGTATCTCTTTGGATCATAAGGACATTAACAAATTCGAATGGTTGTCAGTTAGTCTGGTTCTAGGATTTGAGAGTTTTGGGGCCAAAGAATCCTCCTACAGATCTACAAACAAATCCTTTGTATATGAGAATCCAGAGACGACTTTCCATTTCATCCAATGAGAATGAAACTTTTGGAGTGTCTGTTTTTCTTCTTTGATAGGAATGATGGCCTGACTGTCTCTTTGAAAGCATGTTGTTGAAGAAACAATTTTAAATCTGTTGTATATTTAGCGGGAGCTTCATTGGCTATGATATTGCTGAAGCTTGAAGCCTTTAGAGCTTTGGGAGTTGACGAGAAGGGCATGGCCTCCTCACAGGAAGTGAATCTTCGGTAGAGCTAATAAGGATATTTGATTTACAAAGATAGGCTCAATAAGAAAGGAGGTAATTGTATAGGTAGGAACAGGTATAGGGAAGAGAGAGCATTAAAAGTTATGCAAGTAGCCCAATATGTAAATAATGGATCAATATACTTATCATATACTTTTCACTTACCATGGCAAATCGCTTCAATTTCTACGTTTAGACAATTTATTTCCTGCTAAAAGACAGCTATAAAGGAATTGTTGTCTGAATGTAAAAATCATGGTATTGTAACTTCGTATCTCTTCTCAAGAATCGCTTCCTTCTTATAATTTCCTTTCAATTTCAATAAAGCTTCATTCACATTGCAGTGTCATATGTATTTATTGTATTTTCTTCATTCATTGTTTTATCATATTAAGTTTCTACAATTTAGTGTGTTATCCACTACACCGCAAATTAAATCTGAATTAATGCAAGGCAAACTCCTCACAAAGGCAGATATAATGCATAAAGTTGATGGAGATTCAAGGTGGAGATGAAACTGACCCTAACCTATATCAAAATAGAGACAAAAAAAGGGTTTACATCTACATTAACAACTGTGAAAGATTCAATACAAGAACTGATAATATCTATAAAAGATTGTGTAATGTCCCCTGTTTGGATATGCTTTAGATTTTGCCCCAAGTCACAATTTCAATGGAAAAGTAACAAGTATATCTTAAATTACAACTTCCAATAAACTCCAGTTTTAACCCTACAATAATGTCAGCCAATATTTCACAAACAAATTAATTGATCATTTGTACTATTTGCAACATCCATTAAATTAGTTGACAATTATAAGGTTCATTGATCTTTAAAACAGATAAGCACTATCAATATGGATTCAAAGTTATTATCCACTCTAATAATCAACCATTGGGAAGATCAGAGATGAAGCTGCAATAGGATGCCCAAAGTATTTCCTCTTTCTAAGCCCAAGGGTGGATAGGCAACCCCCCTGACCCACTAATGGCAGACACTTCAGTCATCCATTATCGGTGGTTTACTTAGCATGAAATCTCGTAACAGCTATCCCCCTTGTACTTTTGTCTCTTCTTCCCATGGTTAACTGTAGAGGCATAAATAACTTATAATTGGACTAATAACTTAGTTTGAATTGCAGTTCTTATTAGGCTCTATCTGAAATGCATGGTATTAATGTATTTAAAACATATGTATCAAATTGCATACCACAATATCTATGAACTTATATTACTACTATAACCTCAATATGCAGATATAATAATTACTGTTGCAAATGACTTAGCCTGATTGGTTTGCTGTACAGATATTAGTTTGAATATAAATAAATTCCCAGATGATTCAATGATTGATTGACAATTATATACATATATATATTCTATATAGTTATTCCTTATTTATATTGATTGATATTTATATATATCTATATATAATTATTATTTATATATATATATATATATATCTTCATTTATATTCTACACTTACCTCCCAATAATGTTCTGACAGCAAACAGTATTTATTTACAGCAGATATCTCATAATTTATATCCTTATTTCCCTTTTCAGATCATCCTTCTTGATATCTTCTTCATGAATAAATCTGCTGATCTATCCAACTCATTTCATTCCTTTTTCCCAGTCTGCTCCCCTATCCTGATTTCTTGAATGGACCACTCAGACCTGATTCATTCAATCTGCTATAATACTCAGAATATATTCCTTGCATCTCACTCTCACACACACACACACATATATATATTTGAATGTATTCTAATCTGATCATATCCACTGCTGCTGCTATCTGAGTACAGACCTCTTATTTCTGGATGATTCCTCTTTATATTCCTTAAAATCTGCATATATATATCTTTCCTTTTACTTCAAGGGAGGTGTCCCTTGGAATAGACACAATCTTTTACAGAGATATGACCATTTGTTAGCAAACCTCCTTAACTAACATATCAATTGCTGCTCTTAGATGTACTAATCACTGCCCATTGATACTTTATATGATACTTATCACTGCTCCGTACTAAATAGATGGATCGCTGCTTCCTTTATTAGTTTATTTACTTTCTTATACCTTCATCGCTGCCTCCCCCCTAATAATTCTAATCGCTGCTTGTATTTGCTGCTGGCATTTATTAATTACTGCTGCCTCCTTATTATCAATCGAGGCCTTATAATTTCTGTAATCGCTGGCTTCTTTCCATCACTATTTTTATTATTGTATTCTCTTTTATACATATTTTATATATTATGTATTTCCTATTTTACTATTATATTTATAAATTGAATTTATTGTTAATATATTTATTTTTTAATATTTATAATATTATATTATAATGATTATAATAATAATATTTAAATTGTTAATACTTATATTTATATTTGTAATTTATTTTATTTATTTATTTGCATTTCAACGCTTTATATGTTAGTGTTTCAATTTTGGGGACATGACAGATTGGATTGGACTAAGTGGGCCTGGTTATGCAATCTTGAGAACCCAAAGAATATCTCCTAGAAATTCCATCATCTATGTTCAGAGACCTTCTAAAAGTAGAGCAAAATACTTAGTAGTATGTAACTTTCTGGATCTCCTGGAATGTGGAATAAGTATAGCTGATCCTCTACATCAAATGATTGCAAAACCACCACATTTGGTACAAGAAATGGAGGAATTACCCCTGTAGCTTCTTGTGAAACAGGACCCTCTCAACAATTGATCACCATCTACATGGGTATTTGTAGCTCCAAAAGACATTTGACACCTCCAACAGCTGAAATAAATTGGAATAATGAGGTCATTAATCTGGTAGTCCTTAAAGTCCACATCAAAGCTTGACATCTAAGAGTATGCCTACAATCATCCTTGCTAATCTATCCCCAAAGCTACAATATCTTTTTTAGACCTTGATCTCCTTTCTCAAAAAACCCATTGACATGTTTTCTTTTGCGTGTTTTCCAATTGTCTTGATAACTTCTACGTTTGGATGAGTGAGAAATAGTTGTGAAATAGTCCTACTGCATAAACAGATCTATACTGTGACATTAATTCTATATTTTTATTTATTGTCAAGCTAGCCTTTGTTCCCAAAAAATGAGACGTTTCTAAAGTATTTTCAAAATTAAATAACATCGCCACAGTAAACACAAATCTCTAGAATTTTGGAGGAAGATGTCAGTGCATTCATAAACTGGGCAATTTGATTTAGAAACAAACAAGACCTGAATAATATGCCAAACATTTGGTATGTCAAGACCACGTGCAGCAGAATCAGTGCACACTAACACCCCTCCTTCCTCTTGGAAACTTTTTAAAGCCTGGGCACGCTCCTCTAGCAAAGTATCTCTATGATAACACATACATTCAATACCATCCTTCATCAATATTTTTGCAATTGAATCAACTGCATTTACAGTGTTTGCAAAAATCATTGTCCGCTTTATAGAGTTGTCAGAATCCAGCATTTTGAACTCCCAACCCTCTTTTATTGCATTAATAAGGGTTTCAACTTGTGTCTCTACTGTAACTTCTCTCCATCGCTGCTCCAATCTGGAAATCAAACAAAAGAAACAGTTTAGGTTGTCCAACTTAATGGCTATTCAAGATAAATAAAATTCAAATTACAAATCAGACAGTTAAGGCTTCCACCATTCTACAAGTCTTGACTACTTGAGCAACATAATTTTGGAATAGCAATAGAGTCATTAAAAATCATGCTGGCTCAAACAGAATGACAGCATATGTACCAAACTGCAAGGTACAGAAATTCCTTCGGTATATATTGATAAAAAAGCCAAGTTTTGAAGATGGAAGAATGTTATTATAGATTTGTAAGAAATGAGATGTTGTCTAGCAGAATATGAACGGCCTATGCTGTCTAATGATCAGCAATAACAACACTCTATTGCAAGTAAAGTCACCCTGCATTTGCTTAAGTTCAACACAAAAACTGCAAAGAACCTTACCTTAGAGTTCTCAAAATAGACCTGTGTATCAATGACTTTATATAGTCACAATGTTGTTTATCAATACCATATGGTTATCAATTGGAAAAAGTCATCTTATGATGCCCTAAAGAAATAATTTTTTTACATTGTCAAATGACATATTACTGTTTGACTTTATCCAAATTAAATTCTATTTTCTTGAAAATATGCCCAGAATCATGCGTATAAAGCCAAAGCTAAAGACCATTTTTATTCCCATTCACCATACGGAGAAATACTATTGATCAGTTATAACAGTTTTAATGAGTTGACCTCTACACGTCTAAACAGTGGATATTTGTCTTCAAGCTATTTTAGAAAATAAGCATATAAATATGGTCAAAATTTCAAATCCATCTTAAGTATCAAAACATCCCAGAAAATGCAGCATAACAAACTAAGAATTAAAATGATGAAAAAATATCTTGAGAGTTTTAACATGTGCTACTGCGTGATAAGTCTCAGTTTTGTAAGTTAGAATATTAGATTATTTTGTACTTATTTGTCATTAAAATCCTGGCTTCGGTGTATAGTTGTGAATGTGACTCTAGATCACCAAGTTAATTGAACACCAAGCTTCATTAAACATCAAAGATCCAACACCCGATGTGAATCACCAATCATAAAGTGAACCGCAAAAAATTATGATAAAGAGTTACAATGAAATGAAATCCTCGACAAGTGGAATATGCCACTTGGTTTGTAAACAGGCTGTAATTAGGAACACATATTACATCAAATGATAACCATAAGCTAGATAAGGTCCATAAGGCATGAGTTTAAAACCG
This sequence comes from Sequoia sempervirens, assembly GCA_007258455.2. Taxonomy (NCBI): domain Eukaryota; kingdom Viridiplantae; phylum Streptophyta; class Pinopsida; order Cupressales; family Cupressaceae; genus Sequoia; species Sequoia sempervirens. The sequence continues at coordinate 20,647,432 of VDFB02026320.1, read as the reverse complement.
TAAGCAATGTTAATATCTAAAAGGAGTAGGCTAAGACATCAACCCACATACTTTTGCCCCAAAAGCCATGCTTTCCAAGAAGGCAAAGCTTTTGGTACTGGTAGTGCTTTATAAAGCCAATATTATATGATACATCCAAGCTAGTAATAGGATACAATAATGTATTTCAACTAATTGCACAAATGGTTAGTTCAATTAGAACATAAAACACAGTATTTACATTGTTATCTAAAGACAAAAAGATTAGGCAATCTATATAGATAAGCAAAGGCTTTGAAATGATGTAAGTTCTTTGTGGCATAAAGCGTTGTGTTGATTTAAGAAAATGACATGTTTCCATGTAATCTTTCCAAGTAGAACCAAATAGATATGGAGGGTTTGTTGCTTGAAAGGAAGCAAGGTAGGTGGAAACACTTCCTAAACTAATCTTAGAGAAGAGTTTTGTGCAAATTTTAAATCTTAACGATTACAGAAAGGTGAAACACGTATAATATTATAAAACATAAACAAAATCGTACAATAACACAAGTCTGCATGGAGAAAACCCTTTTGAACACTCCAAAGTAGTCCAATATATTATTGAGTAATCTAAACACAATTGCAATGCACTTGCAGAGCAACCCTTTACAAGAGTATGACCAACCAACCAAAGATTTGGAGTAATTCTGACAACATAGCAACCCTGTCTGAATGGCTGCAGAAATGTGGCAAGAACATCTCAAATGAATTCTATTTTGTTGCAAACATGTTTCTTGCTACTATGATGAAAACATTCAAATCTATAATCTGTGATCCCAGATATATATAGGTTTCAACCATATTTTGCCAGTTTTATAGCCATTCTCAACAGCCTGTCTGAATGACCACAGAAATGTGGCAAGAACATTTCAAATGCATTCTATTTTGTTGCAAACATGTTTCTTGCTACTATGATGAAAACATTCAAATCTATAATCTGTGAATATATATATATATATATATACACTCCTATTATTTGCTGATTGTCTCTGATATACAGAAAGGATCTCCATTAAATACAGCCTCAGGACATCAATAATGTCAATATAATAGGGAGTGGAAGGCTATTGAGATCAAACTCAAATAACCCTAACAAAGACTTCAAATAATAATAAAGCTCGCGCAAAAAATATTAAAGGAATTCCTAAAGTTTTCTTTAAATTTAACATTTGCTAATTTAAGTTCAATTTGTATTTGCACCTATTTCAGTAATATTTTACCAAGTTAGGTTATAATTATCTAAGCAGCACTCACTTTCTTGTACATTTAGACCGAAAAACATTCGAAAGATATTCTTACAAATAAATGTGATACGTAATAAACCATCTTGTGAAAAAAAAGACAACCTTGGATTATGCCGATGAAGAAAATTCCCACTAACCCAAGTGGCTTCTGGGAAGAGACGCCTCAATGTGCCTCCTGCAGTTTTCTTGCCACTTTCAGGTAGAGTGGCAGCAACAAATATATATTGCTTACTCCGGTTGTAGATTTTTCTTGACCGTAGCCAATCTTTTTTCTTGTTAGAACCCTCAACTTTCTCTCGCACCTCAACTTTCTCTTCTATTAGCTCATCCTCACTGTAAGAGTCATCATCTAAATCTTGAGTTTCTGCATCTGGGTCTGAATTCAGCTGATCTTCTTCTTCTTCTGGCTTGATATCTATCCAAGACATGGAATCTGTTTCAACTGAATTGTCAACTACTGACCTCACTGCTTTAGAAAGTTGCTTCTCTTGAAACCGTAACATATTTATCAAGCGTACAACTTGATTTTGGAAACTTCCACACAAAAGCATGTCTGCCTCATCAAATACCTGTCCTTTTAAATTTAAGGATGAAAGTTAGAGCCGGTGACAACGAATGCTATAATCTCAGTGAACAAAATTACTTTATTTTGTGGTGAACAAAATTACTTTATTTTGTGGTGAACAAATAGTGTTTAATAATGATTACAAAATCACCAAACAGTAATTTCCAATTTTAGTTATTTCACACTAATGCTGAAACTGTAAGCAGTTTTACAGTTTACTTTATTTCCATGGTATAATCCACAAGAACAATGTCAGCATTATTGAAGGCATCAAAAGGTCCTTGATAATATTAATAATTGAACTGGAAAGAAACAGATGAAAGAGGAAGATACCACATATTTTACATCCCTCGTAAATACTGTGCGGCGCAGTTTCCTTGGATCAAAAGCTAAAAGGCTGTTAAGAAGTGCACCTGGCGTCGAAATCAAAATATCAGGTTGAACAACTGGCCAACCCTGAAATGTTCAATTCTGACTCAGTACAGTAAATTGAAATGTAAAAGCTCAAAAACAAACTTGAAGGTGTGGGATCATAAATGCAACTGCTCAAACAATGACTCAGTTTCTTCACATCATAACATCAATCATCAATTTTCTGTGCAGAAAATATTCAAATATACAGATTGTTTCAACTATTATTTTTAACAATATACCTATTCCACTTTAATGCTCAATGTCATTTTTAATCATGAATCCAGTTATTAGAACTTTACCTGATTTCCACATACTGCCATTACTTTTAACAAAGGGCAGCCCTTAGAATCATGAAGATTGCTAGCCATGCGAGCCACCTGCTCACACAACATCACATTTGGACACAAAACAAGAGCAAACTTTCGAGGCTCAGATCTTCCTGGCTTATTTTCATGGACTTCAACCATACAGCACATATTGTGAAATAAAGGCACCAAATATCCATGTGTTTTACCACTTCCAGTTTCTGCTGCCACAATGACATCTTTGCCTGATAAAATAGATGGAATGGCTGCTGCCTGCAGTTCAAAGGACTGTAATCTGTTAAGAGTCTCAATAAAAACTACATAGGATAACATAACATGAAATATTTATCCTGATGTCAAGTTGGCCTAGAGGATGCCAAGTTGAGTCTTGCTGCAGCAAAAATTTACAAATGATACACAATGAACCTTTGAACTTAGTTTTCTTCACAGAAGTGGTCTCCACAGAGTTGATCATAACCCTTGAATATTAATATAATCCTGTATGAAGTGACATTAATACCTTGATGTACATACCTATGCAAAGTGAAATTTTTACGAAGGAAAATCTAAGTTGCCAGGATATGGTTATGAGTACAGGTACCAGCATGGGAATGTTGATTTTACAAGAGCAATGGATACAATATGGCATAGAAAATCTGCAAAACATATTGAAATATGTATAAAGATATAAATTAAACATAAGATCAAATGTGTTTCCAAACTATGATTTATATGTTCAAATATATCACGCTATAATAGTCAAGGACAAGTCAAACAAATAATTATATTACTCTCTATACTATATTTCCTAGAATATATTCAAAGCTTCAAACTTGCAGGTTGCAGCATTCTTCTTGTTGCACTAGATGATTGCAACAAGTGAGAAAGAACGAAAGAAAGAAATTAAATTAATGTCCACAGATGACCAAAACTGGGTCCATGGGACTCAAGAGTACAGCAGTTTACAATAGAAAGTTCTAAGAAGAGAAACTTAGAGAGGCCCCACAAAAGGAGAACATTAACAAAGAAATACAAAACACTAAAGGACCACCAGCACAAGTTGTCAAGAAGCTGGTACAAATAGCCAAGGGGGAACATGAACCCCAAAGAGCAAATGTTGAGGAATATTGGAGAGATAGGAAAGTCACATTGAGTATCATTGTCTGGGCTAGAAATGATAAAGTCACCAATGTCATTATCAATCACTATGAAGGGACTGATACAAGATCTGATAATGTTATTGGGGAGTGCAAAAGGCCAAGAGAGTTTAGCAAGGCACTCACCCTAGGATCACACCTAACATCCAAGACCAAAGTAACATTCATAATATTGAAAAAGCTTGCAATATGTGTCTACCCCTATGACTAAGGAGCTGAACCACACCGTCAAGAAGAAGTAGAACCATGATGCTAAGGAGGAACCTGTTGGGGCAAAATTTGTGAGAGATGTGATCTCATAGGTCTATCCATGTCTATGTGAGAAGTGGTAGTATTGAAAGGCCATTTAAAGTTGTTGGTCTCTTAGATGTGCTCGAAGGAGGTGATCGACATGGAGGCTCTAGAATCCCTAGAGATCCCAAGTAAGGATTTGTGTTGAAGATTGATGGCCTCCCACAAACAAAGGGTCAAGCATCATTGGTCTACATATCTAAAGAAAGTAGAGAGATTGTCACCTAAGTCCCTATAGAGGCAATAATATCTCCTCTGAATCTTCTAGTAAATAGGGCATTTGAGGATGAAATGCTCCTCAACCTCCACCTCCTTTCTAGAGGGTGCAAAGATAGTAACTCTGGTCTAGGCAAGGAATATGATGATCTCTCTCAACCCGTAGTTGGTGGGAACACAACCTCAATTAGCCAAGGGTAAAACTCAAGCCATGTGACCAATGACACTAGAGAAGGTGAAGATGTTATAATATACCATCTTCCACTTGTAAAAAATGCTTAGCATAAAGAGCAATGTTGGAGCTGAGAGGTAAAAGAGTGCAGCTCCCGATGACCTGGATGTATTATTTGTAGATGTCCTTTCTAGCAGCTCTGGTGGTGGTCTCCTTCAAAGAAAAGAACCATGAAAGAGCGTCTGAGGAATACATGGAGGCAGTCTATCAATAGAGATGTTCATAAAAAGAAGGTGCAAGCTAATCTCAAAGTACCAAAAACAATGGGGCTGGACAGAGCCCAGTAAAGCAATCCTCCAGAAGAACGAAAAGCCAAGTACAGATATCTATCATGACCAGAAGCAGAATCCCTTGTGGATTTGAGTCCATGTACATAGAAAGTATGCCGGAAGATTGTCTCAAGATGTAACAATTGGGCAACAAACTCAGCCTAGACAATTGTAAATTTGTAACAACCACCCCTGAATTTTTTTTTCTTTGATACTGTTTGTTGATTATGATATTTCACTGATGTGTTTGGTTTGTATTTGTTTCACATGTTTTCATCGATGTATTGCATACATAGGAAATATTCAATAGAAGGGAAAATACCAAGAAATAACATTGCTTTTCACATTATATCATAACATATTATAATGGAAAATAATTACAAATAAAATTAGACTTAATGCAAGATGTTTCAGACCTGGCAATAATGGTAATCGGACCTGATAACAATCTCACATGGGCAACAAATTACATACAACTCCTTACGAAAGTCCCCAAATGATTGAACTATCAATCCACAACACTCTCCTTCACTTGGGCCAGCAAATACATATGAAAAGACACCACAAACTCACTGTATCAAACCCAGAAAGTTTCTGTCCGACTGAGAATAGTCTAAAAATGCCAACCCTAGAAATGTATGGCCTCCTAGGGGGGCGACCAGCTCCCAAAAATCGAAACGTCAACAATAAATTCAAACCAATTCTTGAAATGTGGTGCCCAGGCAAGAGGAACCCAACGAACCAATACCCAAAATGATTGGCCAAGCATGCACAGAGTTAATGAATTTCACCTTTAGCCACTGTCAAAAAAGGGTTTCCAGAATTCTGCAAATGCAAATCAGACCTCAAAAAATGCTTCTAAACACCTCCAAACACTTACAAAATGAAGCCAAAGATCAAGCATGCCAAAAACTTCAAACCCACATCAAAAAAGCAAAAAGATCTTCATTGTTCCACCTCAAAAATGACTAAAATCAGAACTTTGTTAACACCCAATGTGATCCTTGAAATAGAATCACCCCTATCCAGCTAGAGTGGATCTTTCACCACCAAAACCAGCTCCAAACAGTGAGGGCTTTCGCCCTCAATTCCCAACAATAGAACCCCTAGAAACATTCTGACATCTTGTTATGTTGCCAAATGATAGATGCACAAATGAGAGCCAAAATGTTGCTTTATAGAAGTGAGGGAAATTAGGGCAACTTAATTTGAAATATTTTCCCTTCAAGACTCCCACGCCCTCATTCCCCCTCCCCTCAAGAGCTTTTTATTTTATTTAAAAATCCTATATCTCCCTAGTGTGGCGTCCACCTTTTGAGGCTTAATATTTAGCCTTTTAAAACAACTCTAATCAACTAAGCATGAGAAAAAGTACTTTTTTTATGACCCCAAGACCCCTTACTTAAGTTATAAAATGACTTTATAAAAATAACTTAAGTGATGGGAAAAATAAAAATATTAATTTTATCAACCTTAGACACACCAACGCCCAAACAAGAAATATACACTGCTAGAGTAACATAGGCCTAAATCAGTTGCCAAAAATACACTTACTATAAATAGCAACTGCTAAAAATAGTAAGTACTCCCAAACTGACACAAAACTGAGATATGCTAAGACTTACTATAAATAATAAGTATTGAAAATGGCCACTGCTAAAAATAGAAAATCCTACCAGAAAGCACCAAAAAACCACCACAAAGCCTATCACTAGCTCTAAATCCCCTAACCAACTCCATTTAGCCTATGGAAACCCTAGAATATGCTAATGGACTCTCCAACGGATTAAATGCAAGAAGGGGACATTATAGTCCTCCCTCCCCAAGATTGTTTGTCCTCAATGTAATGTCCCCTTCTTAGTAACCACTCAAGAGGATCATTTAGCCTTTATTATTCCCGAAGGCTAAAGGTGAAGTAAAGGAATAATATTAAATTAATTATTTATAAAGTTTATCTAAATAAATTAAATCATAAAAGTAACTTTATTTTTAATTAATTTAATTAAAGTGACTAAAATAAAAGAATAAATTATAAAGTCACTTAATTGATATTTTAAAAGTGACTTAAGTGAAAATAAAATATTATAATGTCACTTTTGGAAATATTATAATATTGTTCTAGAAGCTTCTTGGAGGATCTTTCTAGAAGATCAAAATGTTCTTATAAGGAGTTGTGAGCTAGTCATTTGAGCATACTTGGATTTTATTTCTCTTTGCACTTTGGGAGAGCTTAAGGCTTTTTAGGTCTAAGGGTTTGAAGACCCTAGGGCACTGGTTTCGGTAGTGAAACTATCTACCCTAGCTAGAGATTGTGGAGGGGATCATTCAGATTTCCTACAGGAGCTTATTTGACAAATTTAATGGTCTCTTTAGAAACCAAATTTGAGATGGTATGATCAGATTCATGGTGGAATTTGAATAAGGGTTGAATTGAAATTGAATTTCCATTCTTGTGTCATCTAGCATCAACAGCTAAGCACAGGGATTGCATCGATTTGTTACTTCAGAGTTTGCATTGCCTACAAGGACGGCGTTGTTTGCCTACGGAATGGGATTCTACTCTTACGTACTACTGGCAAACTGGTAATGTGCACAACATAGGATAAAACAGCAAACTAAAAGATATCATATTTGAACTCCAGAAACTTTATTCATCATTAGAAATATCATGTACAAGAGAGTATCACAATGACTGACAATAAACATCGGCACCAAAAGGACTATCTCCCGACTATCCCAATCCGACTACATATAACGCTCGGCGGTGGTTAGATAACCAACCGACACGACGCTTCGTAACAACATTAACATAACATTAATCTGAACATGCTTTCCCGAAAGTACATGACATTATTATTCTTTACTAATCTATAGTGTTATTAACAATTGGCCGACTACGACCACGGCCGACTACAAAGTAAAGATATACGACTAACATCATCCCCCCCAAAAAAGAAGTCGTCTTCCAGACGACATACATACAGTAAGATAAGATCACTGAGAAGTAGGGGGAAGGGAGTGCGTCCCTGGATGTACAGATGACGTCGGAGTAGTAGAAGAATGCTCCGCTCGCAGGCGCCTCACTTCCTCCGTACGTGTGCGAAGTTGCCGATCTGCCAGTATCACAGCTTTGTCTACCCGAGCGTGTCGAAGGGCAACCTTCAATGAGTGGTCATCAGGAGTGTTTCGCCACCACTGCTTGCACTCGTTGCCAGTCAGGTTCTCCCATGTCATCGTCTCGTTATCAGCGTCCATCCTCTTTCTTTTTCCAGTCGAGGCTACCTTTGGCTTGTGCTGCATAGCCTTCTTGCCCTTGTCCATCTTTCTGTCAGTTCGGCGATTCCAGCTGACTTTATAACTCTCGAAACAGTTGTGAAAACTGCTGAAACTATCCAAACTGCCAGAATGATCAAAACTGCCGAACTGAGCAAAACTGCCGAAATGATCAAAACTGCCGAAATGATCAAAACTGCCGAACTGAGCAAACCTGCCGAAATGACCAGAACTGCCGAACTGATCAAAACTGCCGAACTGATCAAAACCGCCGAAAGGATGAAAACTGCCAAACTGACGAAAACTACCGAACTGATGAAAACTGCCGAACTAACGAAAACTGCCGAACTGATCAAAATTGCCGAACTGCCGATGAAAACTACCGAACTGCCGATGAAAACTGCCGAACTGCTGAAAGCTGCCGAACTGATGAAAATTGCCGAACTGCCGATGAAAACTGCCGAACTGCCGAAAACTGCCGAGATCTGGCAAAAGCTGGAAATGTCGTACGTCCTGGAAGAATGCTTGAAACGGCTGAAACTGGAAAGGCCGTATGCCTTGGAGAATCTGTACCTGAGAACTTGGCGAATGTGGTAGAGTTCGTACGGCTTGAAAGGTGGGTGAGTGCCGTACGCCTTGAGATATTTCGCCAAATTTGTCTGATGTGCTGATGCCGTACTCTGTACAGAGGATGCAAATGTCGTATACTGTGAGGACTTGTGACAGCCGTACGACCTGGGAGTCTTCTGAGTGAAAAAGCCGAACGATTCTAGAAGCTTGAGATTGGCAGTGCCGTATGATGACAAAAACTTGAGATTGCCAAGGCCGTACGATGTGGATTCCTGCTAGGTGGAAGAGCTGTACGACCCTAGAGTTCTGTGAATTTCGTGCAAGTGTTCCTGAAATGCTGGCGCCGTACGGATTCTCCTGCAACACTGAGTCCGTACGAAATCTCCTGAGGCAATGATGCTGTACGACTTGGAGGAAGTCACTGATGCATTGATGTCGTACGACCTGGAGAATATCACTGAGTTGCCGTACGATGTCAACCCTGGCACCAATTTTAGTCTGGAATGGCCGTACGATGCAAGACTTAGCAAAATTTTTAACTTGCAAAGGTCGTACGGTGCAGAACTTGGCCAAATTTTCAATTTGCACTTGCCGTACGATTTCCACTGACAAACAGAATGAATACTGGGGAGCTTGAAAATACCATACGGTTTGAGAATACCTTGGATGCCGTACGACTTCAAAACTTTGGAACTGGTGAAGGTGCCGTATGAGTTCCCTCTCTGTGCTTGACTTGCTGAATGCGTACGGATTCCTGTGTTCACTTCTCCAGTCGTGATTTCTGTTTATTTTACCCTTTCTCCCGACTATTTCCTCTTTAAATGGCCGTACGGCTTGGGGTGCTATATTTATTTCATTTTTAACTTTATTTGTTTTAATCGCTTTCCCCCTTGGCCGTACGCTTTTTTCTCTGGTCGGGCTTTGGCAACCTTTTAATTTAATGTTTTCTCCTTTAATTTTCCGCCATTTATTTCCTTTAGCCAATTTCTCCTTTGGCCGTACGATTTGTTCAATAGCTGAGACTCTTATTTTAATTCGCCTTACTTTATTTAATTTAATACTTATCTTGATGGTCGACTTATTTAATTTTTTCTCCCTTCGTTTGCTTTCTTTTCTGGCTTCGTTTACGCTTCTTTTATTTTTTTCTTCTTTTCTCTTTTCTTCCCATTTGCCTTGTTCCTCCTTACTTACTCTGTTATTTTCTTTTATTTTCATATCTTTTTTCCTATCTATTTTTATTTTTTCCAACTTCCGTTCATTTTCTCTCTCCTCCCTTCTCTCTTCTTTTCTTTTTATTTTTTTCAACTTCTGTTCATTTTCTCTCTCTTCATCTCTTTTCTTTTTTTCTAATTTTTTAATTTTTTCATACTTTTCATTTTTTAATTCCAACACAATTTTTTCATCTCGTACCTGTTCAGATTTGTGGACTGGTGTATCGTCCAGTGTTGATACTCTTTCTTTGTACTCTCCGTTCTCGGCCGGAAATGTTTGGCTGGCCCTTCCCTGTTTCTCTTCTTCCTTGATTTCCCCGATTTGTAGCATGTTACACTCTCGGTGGAATACTTCATAGTCTTCCATCTGCCAATGAAATAAGCCATTCAATGAGCTTGTCTCGTCCTCCGAACAACTCTCGAGTTCAAGTACGCCTTCAGTGTTCGGTTCCATAGCTTTCCTTCCTTCGTCCTCATCCGACTCACCTCCATCCGATTCAGATCCAGAGGAAGCCAATTCTTCGCTCACGGCCTGGTTCTTCAAGTCAATGACGTACTTTCGCCTGTTGTTCTCGATCGAGAGTGTGTTCCTCTTCCAATTATGATTTGCCTTCGCGGCTATCAGCCATCCTCTCCCAAGTAGTGCATCGTATGCTTTCCTCTGTAATGGGATGACGACAAAATTTAGCAAAAACTGTTGTGTGTCGATCGTCACCTTCTGCGCCATCAGTGTTCCCAACGGCTTGACACCATGTTGATCAGCGCCCACCAGTTGGAATGTCGGTGGCCAAAGTGTAGGCTTCCCGAGACTCTTCCATGTGTCTTCAGGTAGTACGTTGACTCCGGATCCTCCATCGACGATAGTATTTGTCAAGATATTCCCTCTGATTTCCATATGCACGACCGCTGGCATCTTCCCGATGTTCGCTGTGAGCAATACCGGGTCGATTATTTGTTCACCGTACGGTGGCGGTTCTGGTATCAATTATTTCCTTCGTTCCTCCAATCGCGGTTGCTTGCCATCCTCGACGTTTGTGATCGCCAGTCCCAACTGCGGCATAGTCTAGAGAAGGTCAGTTACTTTGATCGGTATGGTGGTTTGCAGTACCTACCGTATGATGTTGGTTTCCGCCTCCGACCGCCGAGAGGTTCCTGGCTTCTCCGGAGGTACTTTGTTTTCCTTCGCCATCACCAGTTCCACTTCGGTTTTTGCTTCCTTCATCCTTTGTTTCTCCGTACATGGATCTGGGTAAGTGGCTTGAAATAATCCGAGCCAATTTTTTTTGTTTTTTCAATTAACAATTTCCAATTACAAACAGTGCACCCGTTAAGGTTAGAGAATAAACCAAAATGTGCAAGAAAGCAACTCTAACCAGAATGGCGCCAATGATGGCGAGCATTGGTCAGAGGATCTCTACTCTAAATACAGAAAGGAACTCAACGTCAAGTATGTGCTACCCAATCCAAGGCGGAGTGAGGGGCGACCATATGACGGAGTGATTACAGAATTAAATGCTTGAAATAAATGCTGAAACTGGAAATACTCGACACCCAGAATGTGCTTGCTGACCCAAGATGGGAAAGTAGCGACCATAGGGCGGAGATCTATCTATTACAACTTCAAATGAAATTGAGCATTACAAATTCGAATTAACAAGCTTAAGAATAACTGCCAGTACTACTGTCAGTTTATAGAGTGAAGATTATACGCCTATCAAGAGATTAGAACTGGAAATATTCATCATTACAATGCAATAGTAATTCCCTTGATTTGATTCAAGATGCCACATCAAATTCTCACACTGAATTGGAGATAATAATTCTGTTTTCTTTGCTTCCACAAATCTGTACTTTGCACTTAAAACCAGCAGCCTATGAAAGTATTCGAATGCTCATAACTCACTTATAACTCACTCAAATTGCTTAAACATTGATGCATAAGACTCCTATGATGATGGCGCTCAAGCCAGCAACTTAATGCAAACTTAAAATGCAACTAAAATTTAATGCACAAATCCCAATAAATGCTGAAAGGTACGGCCTGCTGAGAAAAGGCGATTTCACTTTAAAAATCAAAGACTTGACAATAAATTCTATAACTCTAGGATTATGTTCGCCCTTCACCCACAAATAGAATAATCCAATACCCACAAACTATATTTTTGTATTTTTTGAATTACAAACAAAAAACCCAATCTGCTGTAGCTAAATCTGCAAATACAGAAAACTCTCTAATATGCAAACTTACTTAACATGACCAAACTGAATACAAAACACAATTACAAATGCTAACTCACAAATGATTTAATTCACCACTAGATGTTGTCTTGCAAACACGAAGTGATGCCCAAGCTAGGAGGCCTTCATTCCTCGAAGCAGTCCCAGAGCCAATCCGGCAGCATAACAGTATAGTCGTCCAAAGATGATGAAATGATGCTCAACTCCTTCCTTTTATAAATTTCCATTTGACTTCTCGTAACCCTAAAGTCACTTTCAAGCCAAAACCCTAATCTCCTCAAGATGGCGTACTTTCTCCTTCAAGGTTTACTAAATGATATTTTAATTAAATGCCATGCTTGAAAAATGCGCCCAACATAAGCTTGTTTGACTTTGGCAATAATTAAATTAATCTTTTAATGAGGGCGCCCCCCTCAAAGACCCCTTTTTAAAAACATCTTTAAGTCATTAATCTAGGCCCATGGTCAACGTTAAAATATAATATTTAAACGTGACTTTTTAATTAAATGACTTAGCTTATCCCTCCGAAGGTGCCCTGAAGCCAATACTGAGCCAAACATCTGACCAAACTGAAGCAGGAAGTCAACCGAGCTGAACTCATCTGGAAAGCTGCCAAAAATAGAATTTACTAAAATAGTAAATTCCAAAGCTCAATGCCGAGAGATGAACATACCATCGCGAAGCCCTCCGAAAACCAGGAAGGAATCCGCCATTGAATCCACCATCTCGAGCAATGACCTCCTCAAAATAGGAAACCCTAATTTTACCTTCCGACTAGCCTTCGGGTTTCGAAAAAGGCCAGCGGTCACATGACGATCAGGTTTGAGAGGGGGACATTACATGGCTTTTTTCGCTTGTGCTCTGGTGATCACCAGTACCTCTTGTTCTTCTACTTCCAGCATATGGATACCCTTTTGCTTCGGGCATTCGTTATCTTCATGATCGCCTTGTCCACACCACTTACACAATCTCCCTCCCGAACCTTGACCGTTCTGGCAGTCCCTGGCGAAGTGGCCCCATTCATTGCACTTCCTGCATTGGATCATAGGCCTTCCTTTTGCATCGTACTGTATCATGTTTCTCGGACTTCTATTGCTTCGTAACCTCCAGGGGATGCATTGCTATTGTACTGGGGCTTTGGTGGTGTGTTCGGCGGTGTCGACGGTTCTCCCTGCGCGAAGAGTACTTGTGCACTTCTGGCTTTTAAGTTGTATGGGCATTCCTTGACGGAATGTCCCATCACTTGGCAGATATTGCAGAATAAGTTCTTGGGACAGTTCGCCTTCGTGTGACCTTCCCCATTGCAATCCGTACACCACAGTTCTCTGGCTTCTCTCGTACTCTCCTTGTCGGCCTTCAATTCTTTCATCATTCGCATCATATCTTTCCTGAGTGCTTGTACAGTCTTGGATTCACCATCGCTGTCGTCCGTACTCTCCTCGTCGTCTGTCTTCTTTTTCCCTCGGGAGGATGTTTTATTTTCACTTTCTATGTCCATTGCCCGATTGTATGCTTCAGCGTACGACGAAGGAGGTACGACTTTCATTTTCTTTCTTAATGACGAAAGCAAGCCCTCGATGAACCATCTTTTCTTCAACCATCAGCCGGCTGTGCCTCCAGCTTTCCCCAGCAAGTCTTTGAGTCTTCGTTATAGGTCCGCACACTCTCATGCTTTCCTTGTTTGTATGTATATCTCCGCAACGATCTCGCTGTCATCTCGAAGAAGTTTGAACTCCTCCTGGAAAGCTTTTTTCAATAACCTCCATGTAGCTCTCTGTGCTTGGTCCAATTCCGAGTACCAATCAATGGCACTGTCTCTGAGTGTCGCTGGAAATGCCTTCAGCCACTGGTCGGGATCATCCTGCCCGCTGGCTATCCAGATTGTCTCACATGTCTTACAATGCCGTACGGGATCCTCAGAGCCATTCCCCATGAATTTCGGCAACTTTTGCCTCTCCGGCTGAGCCATCTTTCCCGGTTGACCTCCTTGTGTGTTGGACCCGATTAGACTAGTGGATTCCTCGCTACGTCCCTGTGCGTCACTTGCACTCTTGGCCACGTACGAGTCACTCCCACGTCCTCCGTCAGCATCCTCAACACCGTGGGTCTCCTCAGGATCTCTCTGATGCTCTCTCTGCCCTGGGGTCTTAAGCTCTGGTCTTCCCCTTCTTAACTCGTCGTCGTCGTCCAAGAGGGACAACTCTCGAAATCGTCTGATGCTACTAGTCAAATCATCTTCATAGAGGTTATATTTTCCTGCGTGAGGAGTGCTGAAGGGGTCTTCGTCCCTTCCTTCTATCAGACTGTGGTGCGCTCGCTCAATAGATGTGTCTATTCTTGACAGATTTTCATATGTTCTTTTTATGCTCTGATTTATTTCAATTAAGTCCTCATCTAATTCCTTACCGACTTGCCTTAGTCGTCTTCGCCGATTTTCTTGCTCTTGCAGCCTGAGTGATCGCCGAACTTGCTCTTCCGAAGTCCCGTGCCCGTCAGGTACTCTATTCTTGTCCTTATTCGGCCGTACGGGCATTTATTAGTTGTTCAAGCGATCATTGCTGGTTGCCGGAAGTACGGCGCCGGCTAGTATCTCGTTCTTCCTCCTCACGTTTGGTTCTGTCTTCACAACGTTGTACGATTTGTTGCCGTCGGCGCTCGCGATCTTCTTCTCGCAAGTCTTGCAGGATAATGAAATGGCGGGCCAGCAACCTGGGCATGCGATTCAGGAGGTGGTTCACCTCGTCGTTCACTTCCAACCGATCCTAGATGACTTCCTCAGGGATCTCCCGAATGTGGGATTCCCTACGTACGCGGTCACGTAGCGAGATTTTCCACAAATTAACCAGATCTTCGGTCAATGAGTCTTCCCGTTCCTCATTAGCATTTACAGGTTCTTCCGCCGGTTGACCCATTACGCTGCCATGGTGGATGATGCCCTAGTCCGTTCAGGCAACGGCGCCAAATGTTTGCCTACGGAATGGGATTCTACTCTTACGTACTACTGGCAAACTGGTAATGTGCACAACATAGGATAAAACAGCAAACTAAAAGATATCATATTTGAACTCCAGAAACTTTATTCATCATTAGAAATATCATGTACAAGAGAGTATCACAATGACTGACAATAAACATCGGCACCAAAAGGACTATCTCCCAACTATCCCAATCCGACTACATATAACGCTCGGCGGTGGTTAGATAACCAACCGACACGACGCTTCGTAACAACATTAACATAACATTAATCTGAACATGCTTTCCCGAAAGTACATGACATTATTATTCTTTACTAATCTATAGTGTTATTAACAATTGGCCGACTACGACCACGGCCGACTACAAAGTAAAGATATACGACTAACAGGCGTGACCACTCCCTAAATCCTTGGGCGCACTTGCATTCATGCATTACTGAGGATTATATGGGTTTTTTCCAATCTGGGAGCAGAATCATGGTTTGTCTGAAAGAGCCGATTCCCTTGATGGCTGGACGTGGGAATTCCTGAGAGATGCAAATCATATTTTGCTGCTTATGCCCTACTACACATTTCTAAGGGTGCTTGGACAGATACGTGGGAGCTTGGAATGCTTAAGCTGGGCATTTGAAGTCTATGGTGATGTGAAGGAAAGCGATGCCATTTACTTGTGTTCTGAGACTGCCTTCAATCTACCATTGCTGATCACACTGCTGTGTACCTTTTTCCAGGTTGGGGTTGCTATTCTTAATACTGTTCATTGTGTCTTGCCATTGGTTGTGAGATGTATGGCCAGGTCTTGTCTTGAGTCGTTGTCCATTGCTTTCAATTAATGTACTCAGAAATTATAATGCAATCAGTCCAAAGAGTCATGGTAATTTTCTGAATAACATCCTTGAGTTGTAAAGGTCTGAAACTAAGTATGTACATGTTAAGAAATTAGGATATTTTCTGCTGCTAGAATCACATTAATGCTGCTGTGTAAGACTTGTAAAGAAATAAAGTGAAGGAATTCGATTTGGGTCTAGTAGGGAGGAGTTGCATATTTCTTTCAGTCATTATATTTTTGTCCATCAAGTTCATTTGCACTACAGTTGATGTAATACAATAATCATTGGCATGACTAGTCTTGCATTTAAAATATCCCTGTTGAGCACATCATATTATATCTTATCAATATTCAGAAAATTAGTATACATACTCAGAAATCAGTTTTCATGCAAAGTGTTTTATGAAATGTCAGGCAAAGCAAATTGAAATTTTAGGGCAGATTGGATAAGGGATTTTACACTCAAGCAATCACAACTCTAGATGTTATAATATTTGCTCACTCTCCCAAGTAGCATCCTCCACTGGCAAGTTCTCCCACTTCACAAGATACTCTTTAATCACCCTCTTCCGCAAAGTACGCTCCTTGACCTCATTCATAGCCTCAAGAACCAATATCAACTTGCCTTCCTCATCCAAAGGAGGCAACTTTGTGGAAGGAACTGTTGATGTGATTTTCGTGACCGCACCAACATAGAATAAAGTCGCCAACGGCTACCCTATTCTCTCTTGATCAAAGTATCCAACGCACTAAGATTGCGAGAGAGTTCGTGCGTTCAAATCCAAGGTTCCTTCAGTGCAATAGAATACCCTCAGTTGGCTTGATGTGTTTTTGCTGGTATTTCAAGGGGACTTACACAATTGTTGGGCAACTGACAATAGACAGCAGATTAAGGGCTTCACGTGGTTTGAATGATTTGGCAGGTAAGCAAAAGTTTCCTAATACTAACCAGAAATGAACTGAATTTAAATGAGTGCAGGGCCTAAGAAGTTTATGTTCTATCTAAGGATGGGACGTGGAAGCAATCTTGACAGACTTCAACCAAACTCTGCTCCACCTCACGTTGGACAGCTTATACAAAGTTGGTGCAATCTTCAAGGGGATGGCAAGAAATTTTCAAGTTACGATCCAGCATCAAGATACCGTCAAGACGACGCATACCAAGACGTGAATTATAACTGAAGTTAGGCTTATAAAATGCTCCAATTGACCACACAAGGCAAACTTGCCGTGAGGAAGCTGCTAGTGGTATGGACTAAAACGAAGTTGCCTTGATTAACACCACAAATCCATAGCTAACATCTACTTGCATGAAAATGAAATTACGCTACTTTATGCTACTTGAAGTGGAAGGGATGAAGAAATCTTGCTAGCTGCTCATAACAAAGATGAATTCACCATTCAATGAAAGATCTTTTATTGTAATAGTTTTCACAACAATCTCTTACAAAGTTTTCAAGGGAAAACTTTCCTTCTCCTTCAATCTATACTATGCTAACAAACTACGCTAGGCTATCTCTCTGCTCTCTTCTCTAGTCTGATGTCTAATCTCTACTGAGAATACAAATGAGGGGGGATACCCCTTTATATAGCTGGCCAAGTCCAACGAACGGCCCAGATTACAATCAGATGGATGGCCCAAATTGTGCCACTTCAGCCCTAACCCTAAAAAACTACCACCAGGAGGAGTGGGGTAATAAATGAACAATTCATGTCCACCATCCTCTAGAAGATTCCTATCTGGAAACGCATTCACACTATTCCTTTTTTCTGACTGCAAACTGGATGAGTCTGATCATCATTGCTTCAACTTCTTGAAAGGGTATGGCAGGCACGTCCTCGATCTGACTCCAAGGCGACAACTTCTTTCTCCTGCTCGACGATGATTTTCCTCCTTGATGTTGTTCTTCAACTTTGGAGTACTTGCTTGGGTTTCCATTTTTTCCTCCATCCTGAGCTTTGAAAACATTTCTTCTTTGCCACTTGGGTTGGGCACATACTAGGTCTCAACACTTAGCCATTTCTTGCAACTTTTCTTCCTTCGAGGTTGAAATGTAGTCTTGGAGTACTTGCTTCATCACTTCAAGTCATCGTGCTCCGGTCCCGGCGTTCATCCTACAAAACAAGCAAGGAGAAGAGCATTAGAACACTTCATCATATAAACTCACCTTACTTACCTAATTTTCATGCTTTAACTTCCAAGGGTTCATCGTTTTTCTCTAGCCAACTTTGCTTTCTTCATGATTTTTCAACATCTGTAGGCTGGGGCGTTCACTCTGATATTTCATCCAACTCTGGCTCGAGAAAAATTGTTTTCATCAGGAACTTGATCAAAAATCATCTAGTCACCCAACTTCAAATTCATCACTCAAGGCATTTTATCTTCAAAAACATCATTTATTCCTTGCCTTAGAAAATTTCTCAAATTTTCCTTAGGAAATTCACCAACCAGGTGCCCATCAAAAATCTTCACCGTGGAATCCTTGGCAAGCTGTGGAAGACTTTGAAATCCATCCCTCATCGCAGATGTCCAATACCCAGAAGAAATTCCCTTCAGAAAGCGTTGAATTCATGTGTCTCCAAACGAAAGGGTACATTTAATTTTTTGAATTTTAAACCTTAGAAAAATATTTTGCGAACAATTTTATTCTTCATCTTTATCTCTGGGCATATTTTCTTGCTTGGCCTTGAAAAAAAATTTATCATCTTCGTGAAGCTGGCACCTTCTGACATATTCACTGCCAATTTTATTCATGCCTCTAAAAATATCATCTCCTCCATCAACTTGGGCGTATTTTTTCTAAGGAAGGTGGAATTAAATATTAACACTTAGGAAAAATATTTAATCAATATCATCAGCATGGGTGCATTTAGGCATCAACAAGGAATTTGAATTTTTTGTCTTAGAAAATTTTCCTCCATTCATCTTCAGTCCTAGCGCATTTCACCTGTGGTGAGGAATCTTCATCAACACTTATATATTTTCCTTTTAGAAGGCCACCCTCTCCAACATCCTTGGGGCGCATTTCACATGTGAAGAAGGAATTAACTTCCACGCCTTCCTTAGCCACCTTAGACTTGGGCACATTTAGGCTATGGTGAAGGATTTAACCACGCCTTAGCAAATTTTTTTAGCCATCAACAACCTTGTTTGACATCAACGCCATGGTAACTTCTCTCATCAATTGCACCTTCACTTAACTTTTTACCTCACTTTCATCTTAGACTTGGCGCATTAAAAGGGGGAAGAAGAAAGTCAACACTGGGAATATTCCTTTTCTCATGCACAACGCCTTAGATTCCTTTTATTTGTCTTTACTTTGCATGGGTGCATTCAAAGGAGAGAGGAGAAAGTCAAAATTTTGTCTTGACCTCACTTGACTTGGGCGCATTTAGCACATGGAGGAGGATTTAAGTCTAAACTTGGAATTTTTTTCTTGGCTTCCATCACCTTGAGGGCGCATTTAGGGGGTGGAGGTGGACTTAAGTCCTTGACTTGGAAATTTTTCAACACTTTCACTTTGCATGGGCGCATTTAGGGGTGGCAAGCGGACTTAACTCCTTGACTTAGAATTTTCTTGTCAACTTCTTGCCAGCTTAGGTGCATTTTGAGGGTGGTAAAGGATTTATCTCCGACGCCTTAGAATATTTTTAGCTTCTAACACTTTGAGGGCGCATTTAAGGGGTGGAGGTGGACTTAAGTCCAATACTTAGAAACTTTTTCACTTTCTCCTTGAGGTGGGCGCATTTTCAGGGGTCTACAGGACGAACTCCAAACTTAGAAAAAATTTCATCTCCATCTCTCCTTCCTTGGGCGCATTTTGGGGTAGGAGGTGGACTTAAGTCCAGACTTAACCTTTTTTTCTTTCTCCTTGGCTTGATGAGGGCGCATTTTAGGGGTCAAGCTGGACTTATCCCTTAGAATTTTTCATCCTTCTGCTAGTTGAGGTGAGGGCACATTTGAGGGGTGAAGCAGGATGAGATCCAAACTTAGGCGTTTTTCTTATTCTCCTCTGGCCAGCTCAATACTTACTATATATAGTAAGTCCTTTGATTTTCACACTTCTAAAGCTCAGATTGATTGAAATTTTGACCACAAGATCTTCATGACCTAATTAGTCTGTTCACACTGCCATCTCGAACTGACCTGCTATTTATGGCATTTTTTGAAGGTGGTTTACTATTTATAGCAACTGCTTGATTTCATGACCTCCACAACTCCGTTTGACTTGAAATTTGAATGACGAGACCCTCATCGGTAGACTTGCCCGTTCACACTGGCGCCTGATGCTGACTTACTATTAGTAGCTTGTTTCCAGAACGCCTTACTATAAATAGTAAGTGCTCTGATTGCCTTCAAATTTTACCGGTGGATAACTTGAAAGATACTGATCGCAGTGGGATACACCGGTTTTTGAAAATTATAGCATTTTATCCCTCATTTTGGGTCCCAAAGTTGGAAACCCTAATTCGACTTGCATGTCGATCAAACGACCTCCGTTTGACTCTATTTCTATTGCACTTTGCCCTATTCGTGATCCTGATGTGCTGGAAGGGGACTACCAGAGTGGATCTACTAAAAATAGTAAGTTCCCGGAAAAGTGATCATCTTGCCTTGCATGTCACATCATTGCGTAGCTCTTGAAAAACCCATAAGGAATAATCTGACATGCGCTGAAAAGTCTGACATGCAAACCCTAAAAATAGCCTCTGAAGACGGCTCCTGAAAAAGTCATGATCCTAGTTTGCATGTTATACCACTGCGAAGCTTTTGAAAAACCCACCAAGAATATGCTGATATGCGTTGAAAACTCTGACATGCAAACCCTAAAGATAGCCTCTGAAGGCTAAGCACTGAAAGTTGTCATCTCATCTTGCATGTTATACCATCGCGTAGGTCTTAGAAAACCCAGAAATAATCTCTAGACATGCGTTGAAGAACTTCACATATAAACCCTAAAAATCAGCTCCTGAAGGTGAACTTGCTAAAAATAGAAAGTTGTTCGTTTCAGCTCAAAATTTGCAGATAAGCAGCTTGACGTGTCCTGGATGCAGTGTGGTTGAGAGAACTTCAACAGTGTTGAGAAAATGCCCCAAATCTGGCACTTACTAAAAATAGTAAGTTGTCGAAATTCGATGAAACTTTGCTAGGACCTGTTGTGACCTTTTTCACACATCGCCCCATTGCAAATGGGGACCCCCCTAATTTTTGCTTTGTTCGGGACTTTTGGCTTGATTTTAGTTGGTTTTTCTGTTGTCTCTCTTGTTTTGTCTGTCTTTCCGGGGTGTGCCCGTTTGTTAGCTTGAGCGTGAGATTTTGGCTAAGTCTGAGAATTAGGATTTTGAATTTTCTGGTCAATTTGAGGTCAAATGGAGTTATCAAGTTGAAATCTAACCTTGGCGTTGCAGTCAATATGCTTCCAGCAGGTTCCCAGCTAAATTCCATCAAGTTCCGACAACTTACTATTCTTAGTAAGTACCAGATTTGGGGCGTTCTCTCGGCACTGTTGAAGTTCTCTCAATCACACTGCATCCAGAATATGTCAAGCTACTCGCCTGCAAAATTTGAGCTGAAACGGACAACTTACTATTTTTAGCAGTTCAGCTTCCAGAGCTATTTTTAGGGTTTATATGCGGAGTTCTTCAATGCATGTCTGGAGATTCTTTCTGGGTTTTCAGAAACCTTCGCAACGATATAACATGCAAAATGAGCCAATGACCTTTAAAATTCCGCCTTCAGAGGCTATTTTTAGGGTTTGCATGTTGAAATTTTCTTTGCATGTCTGAACATTCCTAGTGGGTTTTTCAAGACCTTCGCAACGGTGTAACATGCAAATCAGGATCAAGACTTTTTCAAAAGCCGTCTTCTGAGGCTATTTTTAGGGTTTGCATGTCGAAGTTTTCAGCACATGTCAGGTGATTCCTTATGGGTTTTTCAAGAGCTACGCAGTGATATGACATGCAACGGAGATGATCACTTTTTCAACAACTTACTATTTTTAGCAGATCCACTTTGACAGCTCCCTCCCAGCATATCAGTACCACAAATAGAACAAAATGCAATAGAACAAAATCGAACGGAGGATGTTTGATATACATGCAAGTCAAATTAGGGTTTCCAGCTTTGGGACCCAAAAAGAGGGGTAAAAAGTCAGAATTTTTGAAAACCGGTGTATCCCACTGCGATTAGCATCTTTCAAGCTATCCACCGGTAAAATTTGAAGGCAATCGGAGCACTTACTATTTATAGAAAGGCGTTCTAGAAACAGGCTAAAAATAGTAAATCAGCAGCAGGCGCAAGTGTCAACGGGCAAGTCACCCGATGAGGAGCACATCATTCAGATTTCAAGTCAAACGGAGTTGTGGAGGTCTCAGAAACAGGCTGTTGCTATAAATAGTAAACCACCTTCAGAAACATGCCATAAATAGCAGGCCAGCTCAGGATGGCAGTGTGAACAGGCTGACAAGGTCATGAAGGTCCTGTGTTCAAAATTTCAAATCGATCCAAGCTTCAGTAGTGTGAAAATTTAAGGACTTACTATAAATGGCAAGACATGGAGAAGCTGGTGACGATGAGGGAAAAATGCATGAGTCTGGAGTTCATCCTGCTCATACCTCAAAACGCACCCTCAAGCTGGCAGGAAGCTAAAATTCATCTAAGTCTGATAAAATGGAAGCTCCAGCATGAAAATGCGCCCTTGAAGTTGAAGAGGTGATTGAAAAGTCTCCAAGTCCTTCAAATTTGAAGCATCAACCCCTAGATGCGCCTTGACTTGGAGAAGAGTTGATAAAAAAATCTAAGTATTGAAAATTTGAAGCTCAAGGCCTCATATGTGCCCAAGGAGAAGAGGAGGCCTTGAAATTTGTTTAAGACTGCTAAATTGGAAGTAGAGGACCCCAGATGCACCCTAGCCTGAGGAGAAGGAGATGAAAATTTACTAAGTCCTCAAAACTTGAAGCTTGACCCTTGAAATGCGCCTAGAGTGGAAGATGGAGTAAAAATTTCACTAAGTGTTTTAGATTTGAAGCATGACCTCTTGAATGCGCCCTTGACTAGTGGGAGGAGTTGGAAAATGTTCTAAGTGTTCAAAACTTGAAGCAAGCCCCTCCATATGCGCCTTGAAGAGAAGATGAAGATGAAAAATACTCTAAGTGCTAAGACTTGAAGTAGCCCCTCCTATATGCACCCAAGGTGGAGAAGGCATAGGAAAATCTTCTAAGGCGTGAGCAAAATGAAAGTTCAAGGCTTTAAATGCGCCCTCATCAAGGATGGCACAGGAAATTTGTCTAAGGGATGGAAACTGAAACCTCAGCACCCTGAATGCGCCCCAGCTTCAAGGAAGAGAAGGAAAATATTCTAAGTGTTGAAGAATGGAAGTAGCCACCCTTTTATGTGCCCAACTTGCATGATAGCATGAAGATTTTTTTTCTAAGTGTTGGGAAATGAAAATACAACCTCCTGAATGCGCCCTAGTGGAAAGGTGGATATAGAAATTTGGCTAAGTCATTTAAAATGAAAGCTCAAGGGTGGATTTGCACCTTAGACAGGAAAGGTTGATTTGAAAATTTTCTAAGGCATGGAGATTTGAAGTGCACCCCTCTATGTGCGCCCTTGACTCATGAAGACTTAAAAAGGTTTCTAAGGGTCTAAATTTGAAGCATATCCCTCCAAATGCGCCTTGACTTGTGAAGAAGGGAGTTTGAAAAATATTCTAAGTGTTGTAAATTTGAAGCCCAACTTAGCAAATGCGCCCAAGAAGGATAAGGTCTTTGAGGAATCTTTAAGTGGGTCCCTTTGATTTGCGCTTTAACTTGTGAAGAGCTTTGGAAACGTCCAAGTATGGAGAATAAAAGTTGGACCCTTGATGGCGCTTAGACTGAAGACATGAAATGTGATAATATTTTCTAAGTGTTAATATTTAAATTCCCTCCTCTAGAGGAAAATGCGCCTAAGTCTGATGGGGGATGATGAAATTTGTTAAGGCATGAATAGGTTGGCGAGAGGAAGTCAAAAGATGCCAGCTTCACGAGGTTGATGAGAATTTTAAAGACAGAGCAGGAAAATATGCCCAGAGATGAAGAATTGGAATAAATTTGATGAAAAATAATTTTCTAAGGTTGAAATTCAAAAAAAATTAAATGTACCCCTTCGTTTGGAGACACATGAATTCGACGCTTTCTAAAGGGAATTTTCTTCTGGGTATTGGACGTCTGCAATGAGGAATGTATTTTAAGGTCTTTCACACTTTGCCGAAGCCTTCAGGGTGAGGATTTTTGATGGGCACCAGGTTGGTGAAAATTTCCTAAGGAAAATTTGAAAAAATTTCTAAGGCAGGGGATAAAATATGTTGTTGATATAAAAATTCCTAGGTGGATGAATTTGAAATTGAATGACTAGATGATTTTTTATCAGGTTCCTAATGAAAAAAAATTTCTTGAGCCAAAGTTGGATGAAATATCAGAGTGAACGCCTCAACTAGTGAAATGAAAATGGAAGCTCAAGTCTCTAGATTCACTCTAAGGGGAATGAATGATAATGCAGAAATATTCTAAGGCAAGAGGAATTTAAAGGCAAAAGTTGTGCTGGAGGAAAATGATGAACCCTATCAGACGAGGAGATCACTCAAACATTGAGATCAAGTAAGTAAAGTGAATTTATATTATGAAGTGTTATGATGCTCTTCTCCTTGCTTGTTTCACAGGATGAATGTCGAGGTCAGAGCACGATGACTTGAGGTGATGGAGCAAGTCCTCCAAGACTACATTACAACCTCGAAAGAAGAAAAGTTGCAAGAAATGGCTAAGTGTTGGAGTTTCTCCTCGAAGACCCAATGTGCACCCAACGCAGTCAGGCGAGTGGCAAGGAAGAAATGATCAAGTCCAAGATAGGGAAAGATGAAGGCCCAAAGGTTAGAAATGATCCTCAAGAACTTCAAAGTCGAAGAACAACATCAAGGAGGAAAATCATTGTCGGGCAAGAGAAAGAAGTTTCGGCCTTGAAGTTTCAGATCGAGAACGTGCCTGCCATACTATTCCAAGAAGTTGAAGCAGTGTGAACGCGTCTATGAACAGGAATCTTCTGGAAGATGATGGACATTAATGGCTCATTTATTGCCTTACTCCTCTTTGTGGCGGTTTTTAGGGTGAATCTTGTTTAGGGCTGAGGTGGCACGATCTAGGCCATCCAGCCGATTGTAATCTGAGCCGTCCATTGGACTTGTCCAGCTATATAAAGGGGCATCCCCCCTCATTTGTACTAGTTAGACAGTAAACATAGAGTAGAGGGATAACTTAGAAGTAGCTTAGTATAGATTGATAGTGTAGTTGAAGAAGAAGGAAAGTTTTCCTTTGAAAACTTTTGCAAGAGATTGTTGTGCAAAACTTTCATAATAAAAGATCTTTTCATTGATGGTGAAATTCGTCTTTGTTATGGATAGCTAGCGAGGTTTCTTCATCCCTTCTACTTCAAGTAGCGTAGAGTAGCGTAATTTCATTTTTTATGCAAGTAGATATTAGCTATGGAATGTGGTGTTTGATCTAAGCAAGCTTTGCTTATCCATACCACTAGTGGACTCACTGATGGTGTGTTCGCCTTGTGTGGTCAACTGGAAACGTTATGGGCCTAACTTCAATCACAGTTTGAATGATGGTATGCGTCGTTGTGATGGTATCTTCATGTCAAGTGGTGGTTTGAACATCTTTAGTCATCTCCCCTGAAGATTGCACCGACTCCGTGGAAGTTGTCCGAGGCGAGGCAAAGCGAAGTTTGGTTGAAGTTTGCTGAAGTTGAGCTCCATATCCCACACTTAGAATAGATTTAGACTCTCTAAACCCTACACCATTTGCATTTAGTACTTTCTGGTTAGAATAGGAAACCCGTGCTTCATTGATAAATCTGTTGAATTGTGAAAACCCTTTCCTCTGCTATTGAACAATTTCGTAAGTCCCCTTGAAATACCAGCAAATCACATCGAGCCAACTGAGACTAATCGCACTGAAGGAACCTTGGAGTTGAACGCACGAACTCTCTCGCAATCTTAGCGTGTTGGATACTTTGATCAAGAGAGAATAGGGTAGCCGTTGGCGACTTTATTCTGCGTTGGTGCGGTCATGAAAAACACATCAACAGGACCCTACTGTGAAGCTCAGATTCCAATTTATTCAATCCATTTGACTTCAAATTGACCGAAAATACAAACCCTAAATCTCAGACTTAGCCAAAAGTTCACGTTTAAGCTCAAAGACGGGCACACCCCGGAAAGGCAGACGACAAAAAGAGAGAGAGAGAAAACCAAAGCCAAAAGACGAGGAACAGAGCGAAAACTAGGGGGTCCCCATTTAAATGGGCTGATGTGTGAAAAGGTCACAACAGGTACCACATTCTGACCAAGTGGCTTTTTAAGGGGAGAAATGTGAAAGACATTGTGCACCTGGCTACTCTCAAATAGCTCCAACTCATAAGCCACCTCTCCAATCCTCGTGGTGACTTTGAATGGTCCATATAAACGGGGCTTAAATTTTCTGACCCACTTTTCTTGAAAGTGGATTTCTTGTAAGGCTGCAACCTCAAATAAACCATGTCTCCAACCTCAAAAGCCTGCTCAATGTGATGTTGATCAACATACAACTTTTGTTGATTGTGAGCATGTTGCATATTATCTCTCAGAGACCTCATGATATCCTAACTCTCCTGAAGATCTTTGACTCGGAGCACCCTACAATCTCCAAAGAGTAAATTGACGAAGCTAGGAGCTTCCTAGCCATACAATGCCGTGAATGGAGACATCCTGATGGACATATATAAGGTAGAGTTGTAGCAAAACTCTCCCAAGTGCAACCACTTAACCCATGCCTTCTACTACCCTAAAACATAATTGTGCAGGTAACCTTCCACCCATTTGTTAACCACCTTAGTTTTCCCATTAGTCTGAGGATGATAACTAGTGCTAGGGGTCAGCTTCATGCCACACAATCTGAATAACTCCTGTCAAAACAAGCTAATGAACTTATTGTCACTGTCATTGATGATGGTCTTAGGTGTTCCATGAAGCCTAAACATGTAATGTCCCCTTTTTTCCGGGATCTATATCTTGCAGTGGTTAGCCTATTATCTAGTTCACATAGGTTAATGGGATGATTAGAGGACCCTTTTGAGGGTGTTCAGTGGTTCCTCAACTGGGTTTTCAGTGGTTTATCTCAGTTTTTTCCTGCTCAGTGACACAGTGATTTGGTGGTGGGCCTTCTGGAGGTCGTTTTCGTTGATTTCTCCCACTTACTATTTATAGTAAGTCACTTGGTCATATCACCTATACTTACTATTTATAGTAAGTCTTATTTGGATCAATCGTCATCAGGCCTACATCCAAAAAATATGATCGAATCATTATTTGAGCTGGTGTTGGGTGATTTATTGAGGATTAATGGTTTATTATATTATATTATTAAAGTTATTTGACTTTAATAATATTAATATTTAATGATGACTTATTAAAAGGTGATATAAGGAGATTGAATGGAAATTAATAAAGTATTATATTAATGGTGCTTTATTAATTTATTATTTTAAAAAGGCCAAATGCATCAAAAGCAAATATTTATTTTATTTAATTATTTAGCCAAGTGGGGATTTGGGGTATAAAAGCAAAAAGGCATTGGCTTTTTCATTATCATTGATCATTTTATAAAAACTTGTGAAAATTTGAGAGAGTTGAGCAAACAAGGTTTGTTGGTTTGAGATTCAAACTTTTTGAGGACAAAAAGCCTCAGAGAGGACAACGTCTATAGGTGTGGAAGATCACCCAAGGGCATTCTGAGAGATGGTCATTCATCAGTTCCTTGGAGATCATCATTCAGAGGTTTATAGAGTTTTTAGTGTTCGATTTGAAGATTGTTTATATTCACAACTGTTGATCAAGTATTCCCAAATGTAAGATTTATGTTGTTGATTCTGGGTATGGATTTTATGTATTTCCTGAAGCATTAATAAAATGTGGTTATTTAATTTCTTGCAACTGTTTGGAAATTAGTTTATTTGCAAATATCTATGTTTTGTATTTCCTAGTTAAACCCTAGATCAAAGGGGGTTATTACAAAACACCTCTCTGAAAAACAAATCTGCCACTTGCACCGTTATGTACCTTGCTGATATGGCAAAAAAAATGAGCAAATTTAGTCAATCTATCCACCACCACATATAAACTATCCTTCCCCTGCACCTTGGGAAGCCCTGTAATGAAGTCCATCAATATACTTTCCCACTTCTAAGAAGGAATGAGAAGGGGTTGCAATAAACAAGTAGGATAAGTATGCTCGTTTTTGTTTTGTTGGCACACTTGGCACTCATGAACATAGTTGAGAATGCCATCCTTCATCCATTTCCATGAGAATCTCTCATGGATCTGCCTGTTTGTCTTATAGCATCCAGGATGACCAGCCATAGGAGTGTCATGAAAAGCTTTGAAAATGTGCACTTTCATTTTAGATTCGGGGACTAACTATATTCTTTCCTTGTAATATATAAAACCATCCCTTACCTGATACTTATCATCCTGTAATGAACCATCAAGAATGTTTTTTGCAAGTGCATTCTTGGCATAATCAGCTTGTATTCTCTCCTTCCAATCTGTTGGTATGACTGAAATAAAGCATAAATGTGGCCTTCTAGACAAGGTATCGGCTATCACAATCCTCTTCCCTTTGACATATTCAATGTTAAAGTCATACCCCTGAAATTTGTTTAACCATTTTTGCTGCCTTTCATTGAGATCCCTCTGATTAAGGAAGTATTTAAGGCTGTTATGATCAGTTTTAACCACAAATCTGCCCCCAACAAGGTACTGTCTGAATTTAGCTAAGGCATGCATGATTGCCAACATCTCCTTGTCATAAATGGAGTAAGCTTTCTCTCGCCTTCTCTCAACTTCTTGCTCTCACATGCTGTGGGATGTTTACTCTGCATGAGGACAGCTTCTATACCTTCATTTGAGGCATCACATTCAAGCTCAAAAGGCTTGGAGAAGTTTGGAATTGCTAACACTAGGTATGTACTCATCAACTACTTGAATTGATCAACAGATTGTTGCGCTGTTTCAAACCAAACAAATGCTCCCTTTTTAGTTAAATCAGTGAGTGGGGCAACCAATTGAGAAAATCCTTTGACAAACCTCCTGTAAAATCCGCAAAGCCCAAAGAACCCCTTCAACTGCATAAGATTTGTGGGTGGAGGCCAATCAAGAATAGTCATGATCTTTTCAAGATCAATGCTAACTCCCTTAGAACTAATTATGTGCCCAAGATAAAAAAACTTTGACATGCCAAATTCACACTTAAGACTCCTTAGCAAACAAAGAGTCACTCTCCAAGATGCTTAACACCTCATCCAAATGCCTCAAATGTTCCTTCCATGATCTACTATAAATGAGTATGTCATCAAAAAAATACAAAAAAAAATTTACGTAGCTGCTTACTAAATATCTTGTTCATGCATGACTGAAATGTAGCAAGAGCATTAGTCAAGTCGAAGGGCATAAAAAGGAGCTCAAAGTGACCATAGTGGCATATGAACACTATCTTCTCAATGTCCTCCTCTCTAACTCTGATCTAATGATAACCAGGCCTCAAGTCTATTTTGGAAAAATAGACCACTCCATGTAGCTCATCAATGAGCCCATCTATCCACGAGATGGGGTACCTGTTCTTGATAGTCTTCTTATTAAATGCCCTGTAATCTATGCACATGCGCATAGTCCCATCCTTTTTCTTCAATATCACCACTGAAGAAGCAAACAGACTCTTACTCTTCTTAATGTGTCCCATGTCCAAAAGCTCCTTGATTGCCTTCTCAATTTTGTCCTTATGTCTTTTTGGGTGCCTGTATGGTGTAGTGATAACAGGCTTAGCCCCCTCCAACTCAATGACATGCTCAATGCCTCTTTTAGGAGGCCTACTTGGAGGTATACTACCAAAAACCTTGTTTCACTTGGATAGCAAAGCCTGAATAACGAGTGAATAAGAGCATTTTTGCTCCTTTGTAACTATGGGCATAACCCCACTCCACCTGATTATGCCTGAAAAGCCTTTCCATGCGCTTGAAGGAAACAACTCAAGGCCCTCCATTAGATATCCCTCTCAACAACACATTCCTGCCATTTGATTTGAACTTCAACTCCATAGTCTAAAAATTGAGAGTGATCTCACCAAGGGAACATAACTAAATACCCATCACTGCATTTGTGTCCCCAATACTAACCACATAGAAGTCATCCTTGACTTCGTAATTACTATTGACGTGGTTTTTGTGACCGCACCAAACAGTAGAACAAAATAGTCCAAAGGCTACTCCGTTCTCTCTTGATCAAAGTATTATGTGTGCTAAGATTGCGAGATAGATCACACGTTCAACTCCAAGGTTCTGAAATACTTGGAACACCCTCAGTTGGTTGATGTGTATTGCTGTGTTCTTACGAGGGGACTTACACAATTGTTCAGACTTCTTGCAGTTAACAACAAATAGAAGATTCGAAGGGATTCTTGCGTGTATGATTTGGCAATATAATTCGTTTTCCTAAAGCTAATCAGAAATGTGCAGAAAGTAAAGGAGTATAGGGCCTGAAAAACTTATATTCTATCCTAAATGCAAGATATGTGGAGCTTGATTTCAGTAGACTTCAACCGAATTTCACCTAGCCTCACGTCGGAAAGCCTCAGTAAAATTGGTGCAATCTTCAAAGGGATAACAAAAGATGTTCAAATTATAATTTAGCATACATACACCATCAAAACGACGCATATAAGTATACAAATCACAATTGAAGTTAAACTCAAGATAATTTCCAGTCGACCACGCCAGGCGAACTTATCATCAACAAGCTACTAGTGGTATGGAATGAAAAGAAGCTACTTCAATAAAACACCACACATCAAAGTAAACTACTTGCATGAGATGAAAGTTATAGTACTTGGATCCGAAAGGAAGAAGAGACCTTGCTAGCTGTTCATGACAAAGACGAGTTCCACCATCAATGAAAAGATCTATTATCATGAAAGTGTTACACAACAATCTCCACAAAAGTTTTCAAAGGGAAAACTTTCTTTCTTCTCCACACTATGCTAAGCAAAATGCCTACTATGCTCTACTCTCTAGTCTCCAATCTCTAGCTCTAATGCTAATGTCCAAAATCTACTGCCTTACAAATGAGGGGGACTCCCCCTTTTATAGATAGCCCAGTCCCAAAAGACGGCTAGGGTTACAATCAATAGAGTGGCTAAGATCATGCCACCTCAGCCCTAACCCTAAAAATTGCCAGAATGGGGAGTGGTGTAATAAATGAACAAAGATTCCCACTCACTCCCAAAAATAGTAAAGGCAATAAATGCCCACAATCAGTCTTCTAGAAGATCCTCGTCTAGCAGTGCGTTCCCATTCTCCTTCTCTCTAGCTGCAAACTCAACAAATCTGCCAAGTACAGCCTCAACCTCCTGAACTGAAATGGGTGGAATGCAATCTAGCTGAAACTCTAACACCGTGACTGAATGTTCATGCCTTGTACAAGATTTTCTCCAAGCAACCAAGGAATCCTGCGTGCTCTGGATCAAAGCGGAGAAAGTAGAATTGTTCTCGAAATCATCCTGTACGAAGGTCTTAACCTCTGAAAAGAAAGGCACCAGCCTACCCCTCAAATTATCAACATTAACTTCATCTGGATTCAACCGCCTAGCAAATATGGCCTCAAAAGTATTCTGAACTCCATCAACAATATGGGCCATAGCCTTACGTAGGCTGAATCCGCATGAGTGCGCTGAAGAAACCCGCCGGTGATGTTGAAGAATATCATCGGAAAAGTGACTACTGTTTCTCCTGAATGACACCTCCATCAATCAGCAACCGCATGTAACATGCCTCAATGCCTCAAGAAGCTGAATTACTTTGCTCGATAGACGAAGCATCACCCCAAGCATGATCAACTGCCTCCATCCGTGCCGAAATACTAGAAGCCTGCTGAAAAGCAAAAGCAAGGTCCTCCATAAACTTCTCTGTCTCAGCACGAACTCCTGTGACCCACTTGTCTGCTTCCTGTGCCATCTTTCCTAACTCCAACAAGCCACTGATTGACTCTCTGAGTACCTCAGGTGGAAGCTCTATCACTGGCATTTCCTGCCCATGAGAACGAGACAACTGCTGCACATATCCAATTAAAGCCTTGTGTTCTCTTTTCAACTTCTTATACTTTCCTTCCTTCTTGAATAACCTATCCTTGAGGGCAAGATAGGAGTTATCACACTCCTCTACAATCTGTGCACCAGTGGGGCGTCCTAGATCCAAAGTCGTGACCACATAATTCTCTGGCACTGCTTCATCTCGGTCACAATCAACCTGTGGCACTGCAACGTGAAGGGTGCGAGAGCCATCCTCTTCGGTGGAGATCTTCGAAAACTTTCGTGCTCTCTTCTTCTGTGGAGGTGCACTGATCCTGTTCAAAAATTCTTCCATCTCAACTGCGGGATCAATCTCCTCACTGGGGCTCCTTCTCATCCTATCCTTAAGCCAATCAAGTACATTATACTGTATATCGAAGGGCTGCTGCTCTTGTGCCTCTACCTCTCGAACTTGCTCAACCTCTACATCATTCTAGCGAGGCTCATCGTCCTCAAGTGGCTGAGTGTCTCCTGAAACTATATCATCATCATTATTCATAGCCGCCTCTAATTCCTGCTGAAACTGAGGGTCAGTAATAGTCCCCTCATCATCCTGCTGATCAACCCTAGTAGGTGCATTGACACTCTGGCCAACTGACTCTCTCCGTGGAGGCTGATTATTTTCTTGTACTACTTGCACCTGATTCAATGCATTCCTCTGATCAGCAAACAAAGAAACCTCCTGGATACTTGGAGAACGTGTCTCCAATGGCGTAGGTGACTGAACTGCAACTCGTGGAGGTTCTGGCTGAATAGGTTCCTGCCGAACTGGCTCTTTCCTTCTGGACTCTGGACCTCGTGTGATCTGCTTCTTTCTGCCTGTGGTGGGTGTCCTGTGATCTCCCATCAAACTGTAAGTCAAAGCAATTGACCTACTCTTCAATCTACTCACACCCTTGTCAACCCACGCTCTAGTAAATGTCAGGAGCGGGATAGAAAGTGTGTCCAAGTCAGCATCCTCTGGTTCTGACCAATCTGGGAGCGGAAGTGGAGTATCTCTTACTGTTGCATAATCTGGATGTACAACATCCATATCCTCATTCACCTGGTCTGGAACAGGAACAACTTCACACTCCCTGATCAAAGTAATTGGCAACCGAGAGAACATTCTTTTCCTGACTTCAATCTCATCTGATGCATCAGCCCAATAGTCCTCAATATTTGCCTTGTGCTTAAACTCCTCTGATAGTACCCATTTGATGTTATTGTGCGGATCATAGTGCTGTCGGCTGGTGTGATATGAAAAGTGATAAAATTGAAGCTCACTCTCAGCTTCTCTAGCTGCCTATATTGAGGGACACACCTCATCCGAGTTGCCCATGACAATTGGGAATTCAATCCCTCCCTTCTTCTTCTGAATCTTATCGTAGGCGAGCAATTGCCTAGATATCTCTAGCATTAAAATTCTATCGGTTGGGTACTTAGGCAGCCTATATGGGTATGATGAAAAACCTTGCAGCCTTATGTAAGAAAATTTCGGAAATTGTATAAACTAGCACCCATACCTTTCAATCAGCTCTTGGGCCTCCCTCGAGATTCTGTGATGTAATCGCTCCTGAAGCAATCTCGTGATGTGCATGGTGAAGGCGTCATTGACACGCTTGTAATGAGTGGTACTTGCCAGGTGCAACTGCGGACAAGCGTCATGGATTTTGAATTGGTGAGAGCCACAACCGACAAGTTCCTTGTAAGAAATCCCCCTATACTTCGTCATACGAGCCAGCATGTAAATGATATAAGAGCTCATATAAAATGTCTTCGTTCTTCTCAGGCTCAAGAGCTGCTCGTGCAAATTGTCACTGATCATCACAGCCCAGTTGACGTAATCTTTCCCTTCCAGCACAAGGTTGATGTAATAAAACATCCAAGGCTCAAAAATGAATGATTGTGCACAACCACCAACTCTGCTCAACATCATAATGAGGTCACAGTATTCCTGTTTCAAGTCATCCGCAATAATTTGTTTCAGCAGCTTCGTACGAGAAGGCTTAGGATTACTCATCCAATGAGTGTTGATTGTTTCCATGCATCTCTCAAATGCGGAAGCATACATCCGTTCAACTCGCTCTCTGGACTTGTAAACCATGTTCCTGTGCACCGGGATCCCGAAAGCTTCACCAATGGCCGAAGGAGTAAGATTGGCTAACATTTGACCATCTGGTGACATGATCGATCTGTGATCCTTCTCATAGTAATTGGCGCACTCCATCATCAGCTCCGAACACTGAATGGCTGGTGGGAAACCAACAGCTGCATATAATCCGCTTCGAACAATGTTGTGCGAAGTAGTCGAAGGTCGATGACTTCCAATCCCCAGCATTCTGTTCTTGAAGGCCTCAAGGTTGATGGAGCCCAAGTTGGTATCTGTCAGCCTGCCCAACTTCGAAATGAACTTTGACTCTGGCATAAATGTCTTGCTCAGCTTCTTGATCACAGCCTGTCTGGATGCACCATTGCTATCTTTGCCAGTTGCCCTTGCCTCAGCCATCTGCAGGACAATAAACATTCATCAGCAATTTATCTTAGAAAAATAAATAAGATACCTTGCAGGGCTGCCAGTCGACTTTTTAAAATTTGAGAAGTTGCAACATTCAATTCTTCTGCAAACCTCAACTTCTCCTTCACAAGATTTCGAACTTCAATCACTTAGAAAATACTTCTAAGTAAGCTTTGACTTCAGCAATTTCAATCAGCAATCTTTGATTCGTACTTCCTTAAATCAGCAAGCTTGCACTTTGGTAAATTTGTACTTCTTACTTGGCAAATGCGCACCTCACAAGCTTCAGCAACTTTGAAAACACACTTCACCAATCAACAAGTTCGCACCTTCAGAAGTTGCAACTTTTAAACTTCAGCAATAAGTTCAGCAAACTCCTCTTTGAAATTCAAATTTCTTCACTTCAGATTTTGGAACTCAATAACCAACTCAAGTCGTCCTTCTCAGCTTCACTTCAGCAACACCTCTTAGCAAAAATTCGAACTCCTCAAGCTTTAGCAATGCTTAGCAACAATCTCAAGAGCAAATTCGCACTTCTCCAACTGTGAAAAACAAGTGAGAAACTTCTCAATTTTATAGCCAAAAATCGAATTCTAGAAGGAGCCAAATATAGCCAGTACATTTAATTTCCACTACTCCGCTTCAAGAATTCGAATTTTCCCTCTCTAGTATTTCTGACACTTGTCTCTCGACGTCAGGAATCTTGTTCTTCTAGAAACTCGACTTTGACTAGCATCGTAGAATTTACTTTCGAAAAATTTGATTAAATTCATCCTTTTATTCCCCCAGCCGAAGCTCTGTCACTTGAATTCGAATTTAACTCCTCAGCTCTGGAAAATTCATCATCGAAGAATTCAATCAAAATCATCTAGGCAATTCACTTCAAATTCGTTGTCCAGAGAAATTCATTTTGAAAACACATTTTATTCATTTTGCCTTAGAGAATTTTAAATTTTCCTTAGGAGAATTTCACAATTTGAGCACTGATTGAATTCTTCACTGAAAAAGTGTTGGCGAAGTGCGGAGGACATAGAAATCCATCTACCATCACAAATGTCCAGTACCCAGAAGAGAATTTTCTCCAGAATGCTTCGAACCCATGGGTACCCAACGAACGGGTTCATTTAATTTTTAAATTTTGAACCTTAGAAAATATTATTCTACCAATTTTAAATCCGTTCTTCATCTATGATCATCCTGTGAACATTTTGTTGCTCTGACTTGAGGAATTTTATCAATCCATCTTGCATTATTATCCATCTCTGACTTCATCCCTGAAAAGTTTGTCGGTGTTCTAAGAAGAAAATTCATCACCTTGAGTTCTAGGCGTATTTTCTAAGAAGAAAATATTTTGCCTTAGAGGAAATTTTAAATCACCTTGCACTTTGAAAATTTGCCTTAGAAAATTTTATTCGTTTGCCAGTGGTAGAAACTTCATCAACTTCACTTAGAAAAATTTTTATTCATGGAGGCGCCTAGCACATTTTATTTCTCACTCACCACTTTGCATTTTACTTCACATTTGAAAAATATTTTTGAAGCTCCAACGCCTTAGAAAATTTTCATCACTCACCACCTTTGGCGCATATCAAGTGTGAAGGGGGATATTCATCTTTGCCTCTAAAAAAAAAAATTCATCGCCTAGCATCTTTAAATTCCTCCACCCTATTCCTTGGGCGCATACTACCCTTGCTAGAAGTCTTCACTTCCAACACCTAGGCAACACATTCATTACCTTGCAATATTTTCTAACACATATCACCTTGGGCGCATTTAGGACTTGAGGAAGAATTTTAAAATCACGCCTAGCATTTACCCTTGTATTGACCACGCCTTGGAGTACTTTCAACACCTTTTACCTCATTTACCACCTATCATTTACTTTTACAACCTCAACTTGGGCGCATTTAGACATGCAAGGGGGATGACTTTTCAACTTCCATTTTTTTGTCTCTACTTGACCTCATTTAGGCGCATTTAGGGGGGTGAGGGGGACGAATTCTTTTGACTTTTTTACTTTCTTCTAACTTGGGCGCATTTTAGCCTTGATGAAGGATGAAACTCATTGACTTGTTGACTTGCTTTCATCTTTGGGCGCATTTTTGATGTAGAGGAGGATAAAGCATGTTACCACGTCCTTCTGTGACCTTTCACCTCCCTTGTTTTCATCTTCACATGTCATGTCCCCATTTTTGGCGAGCATCAGAGTTCATAAGATTGGCCTATCATGCGACCT
Source organism: Sequoia sempervirens (assembly GCA_007258455.2). Lineage (NCBI taxonomy): Eukaryota > Viridiplantae > Streptophyta > Pinopsida > Cupressales > Cupressaceae > Sequoia > Sequoia sempervirens. The sequence continues at coordinate 20,610,695 of VDFB02026320.1, read as the reverse complement.
TCGTAGGCTGATAGTTTGGATAGAGGGTCATTCCGGAGTTTGGCTCAGCATCAGATTGGCAGATTTGATCAATAGGCTTTCGTTTGGGCTCGATCGAAGACTTTTTGCAGAGTTGCTATTTTTAGCAGTTCCTGGCAATCAACGTGGGACCCCTGCTATTTTTAGCAGTATGGGATTGGCAGCGTTCAGAATCACTTCAGTGTTCGTCAGCTTCAAACGGAACAGTCATCGGATGAGTAACGAGAGAAATATTAATATTTAATTGTATTAATTAAATATTAATTATTTAATTATTATAATATAAAGTTATAATTTTAAATTATAACTTAAGTGATTCTTCTTGAGGGGTGCGCCCATCATCAGAAAGGGGCCAGTTATTGATTATAATTTATTATAATAATTTGGCTGAGGACTATTGAATTATTAAAAGAATTAAAAGTGAATATTTTAATAAAACCCTATCTTTAAGGAAATCGCACTTTTCAATGATAAAGGGTTTTTGCATTGGGATTTGAGCCATTATGTCATTATTGAATGGAAAATTGATCAGTCTTTGTCAAATAACAGAAGCTTTAGGGTTTCGAGTTCGAATTCCTTGGGGAACGAGCCATCTCCAACGGAAGCAGTTCAGAGGGTGTGAAATAACGCCTGATTTATTGCCAGCACAGAGGTTTCTTCATTCAGAGGAAAACCATAGAACTTCACAGATCTTTTCATTGTCAGATATTTGATTCAGGGTTTCGTCCAGAGGTCTTCTATTCAGCAGGCGCCTATTTTGTTGACATTCTGGAAAGGGTTCAAAGAAGCCGTACAAATCATTAATTTGCTGCATCAGCCGTACTTGTACAGCAGGGCTGTACCTTCACTTAAGTTATAGCTTCACAGTTGAAACACCTTCTTTCAGTATTTGCATTCAGAGATTAACTATTCATCTAGGCGCATCATCTCAGAGACTTGGACAGTGATTACAGAGGAGGCCGTACAATCTTCATTGCTGTTTCTGACAGGCCGTACCTTGCAGCAGGTCGTACTTTCTGTCCTTGAGCCGTACTTTCATCTTCAAGAGAAACGCCTCCCTTTCAGCTTTCCAGTTTGCTTCTTTGCTCAGCATGGTGAAGTTGGAGGCAGTAGAGCGCAGTGGCAGCCTGGGGAGGAACGTCACGACAGACTTTCACTCTGGGTCTGGGATCCAGGGATAGTTTGCGCAGTTGAGTTTTATTGATGCTACAGGAGACAGTTCGAGATGTGTGGGACATTTCACAGTTTTTTCTTTTGGGCCTCAGGGATTGGGTTTCTTTGCGGTGGGGTGCTTAGGGTCCAACAATTTTGAGGCCGGACTATGTGTCATTTTGCATTCGAGTTCATAGATGCCCTATCATCGTGACCTTAAATGGTACGATAGTTTTGGAAAGGTCATTCCAGTTTGGCTCGGTCAGTTGGCGGTTGATCGGTAGGCTTTCGTTTGGGCTCGATCGGAGACTTTTGCGGTGCTATTTTAGCGGTTCACAGCGATCGGCGTGGGACCCTGCTATTTTAGCGGTATGGGATTGGCCGGCGTTGAAGTCCGCCGGTGTTAAATCGGCTTGACGGAGCTTGAGTCATCGGATGAGTAACGAGAAATATGTGTATTTAATTGTATTAATAATTGTATTAATTAAATATTAATTATTTAATGATTATAATATAAAGTTATAATTTTAAATTATAACTTAAGTGATTCTTCTTGAGGGGTGCGCCCATCATCAGAAAAGGGCCAGTTATTGATTATAATTTATTATAATAATTTGGCTGAGGACTATTGAATTATTAAAAGAATTAAAAGTGAATATTTTAATAAAACCCTATCTTTAAGGAAATCGCACTTTTCAATGATAAAGGGTTTTTGCATTGGGATTTGAGCCATTATGTCATTATTGAATGGAAAATTGATCAGTCTTTGTCAGATAACAGAAGCTTTAGGGTTTCGAGTTCGAATTCCTTGGGGAACGAGCCATCTCCAACGGAAGCAGTTAAGAGGGTGTGAAATAACGCCTGATTTATTGCCAGCACAGAGGTTTCTTCATTCAGAGGAAAACCATAGAACTTCACAGATCTTTTCATTGTCAGATATTTGATTCAGGGTTTCGTCCAGAGGTCTTCTATTCAGCAGGCACCTATTTTGTTGACATTCTGGAAAGGGTTCAAAGGAGCCGTACAAATCATTAATTTGCTGCATTAGCCGTACTTGTACAGCAGGGCCTGTTGACGTGGTTTTTGAGACCGCACCAACACAGAACAAAGTCGCCCAACGGACGCTCTATTCTCTCTTGATCAAAGTATTCCGCACGCTAAGATTGCCAGAAAGTTCGTGCGTTCAACTCCAAGGTTCCTTTAGTGCGAATAGGCGCAGTTTGGCTTGATGTGATATTGCTGGTATGTCAAGGGGACTTACGTAGTTGTTCAGACTTCTCGCAGTTAGCAGTTGATATGTAATTTGAAGGGGATTCTTACGTGCATGATTTGGCAGTGTGTATCCTTTTCTAAAACTAACAAGAAGTATGCGGAAAGTAAAAGGGAAAAGGCCTAAGAAATTTGTACTCTATTCTAAATGCAAGGTATGTGGGGCTTCGTCTCAATAGACTTCAACCAGATTTCACCTAGCCTCCGTTGGACAGCCTCAGCAAAATCGGTGCAATCTTCAAAGGGGATAGCGAAAGGTATTCAAGTTACAGTTTAACATACGTACACCATCAGAACAACGCATATAAGTATGTAAGCCATAACCGAAGTCAAGCACAAAATAATGTCCAGTTGACCACGCAAGGCAGACTTATCATCAACAAGCCGCTAGTGGTATGGAATAAAATGAAGCTATCTCAATGAAACACCACACACCAAAGTAAGCTACTTGCATGAATTTAATCTACTTGGATACGAAAGGAAGAAGAAACCTTGCTAGCATTTCATGACAAGACAAAATCCATCATCAATGAAATGATCTATTATCACAAAATGTGTTACACAACAGTCTCTTCAAAAGTTTTCAAAGGGAAAACTTTCTCTCTTCTCCAAATTATGCAAAATGCTCTACACTATCTAGCTCTACTCAACAATCTCTAGCTCTGATCTATCTTCTAATATTCTGATTTCTAATCTGATCCTCTTGCAAATGAGGGGGACTCCCCCTTTTATAGCTAGCCAAGTCCCAAAGGACGGCTAGGGTTACAATCAATAGAGGGGCCAGAATCGTGCCACCTCAGCCCTAACCCTAAAAACTGCCAGAATAGGGAGTGGTACATTAAATGAATCAAAGATTCCCACTCACTCCCAAAATAGCAAATGTAATAAATGCTCAGTCTTCTAGAAGATCCTCGTCCAGTAGTGTGTTCCATTAGCCTTCTCTCTGACTGCCAACTCAACAAATCTGCTAAGTACGGCCTCAACCTCTCGGCCCCGAAGCTGGTGGAACCTGTCCCAGCGAAGCCTCCTAACCTTTATGGCCGAGTGCTGCGTGCCTGCGTGCAAGATTTTCTCCAAGCTGACCAGCGGAGTCCTAGGTGTTACGCGGATCAAAGTGGAGAATGTAGCGGTATTTTTTCCAAAGTCATCTTGTCACGAAGGTCTTGTACGAAGAGGGAACCGACAAACCCCTCAAATTATCAAAACTTATCTCTTGAGTTGGCCGCTGGCAAATATGGCTTGAAGGTGTTACGAACTCCATCTATGATATTGACGCAACCTTGTGAATCGGCTGAATCCTTTGTGCTCCATCGAAGAAGCCATGCCCTGTGATAGCCGAAGAATACCACCGAGAGAAATCATATCGGTCATTCGCTTGAATGACACCTCCATCAATCAGCAACTGCAATGGCACATGCCTCAGCACCTCAAGACGCTGGATCACCTTACTCTGATAGATAGAGGCATGCATGAAGCATGATCCCGCATCCATCAGGTGTCAAAATGGTAGAATTTCTTTGAAGGCAAAGGCAGTCCTCCGCGAACTTCTGCGATACCGGTCTGAACTCCTGTGACCGACATGCCTCTGTGCCATCCTCCCACAGCTCTACCAAACCCCATTGTCGACTCTCTAGAGGCCTCTGGCGGAGCTCTATCTTTGAGTACATCACGCCCTCGAGAGCAGAGACAGCTGGCGAACATATCCAACTAACGCCTTGTGTTCTCGTTCAACTTCTTGTACTTTCCTTCTTTCTTGAATAATCTATCCTTAAGGGCAAGGAAGGAGTTATCACACTCCCCAACAATCTGTGCACCAGTAGGGCGTCCCAAGTCAAGAGTGGTGACCACATAGTTTTCCGGAGCTGCTTCATTCCGGTCACACTCGACTCGTGGGACAGCAACGTGAAGGGTACGCGAGCCATCCTCATCTGTGGAGATCTTCGAAAATTTTCTTGCCTTCTTCGCCCGGTGGAGAATGCCGGTCGGTTCAAAACTCTTCCATCTCCAAGCGCTGGATAGTCACCACCACTTTCGGGCTTCGCCGCGTTACGTCTCCTAAGCCCGATGGGCACCTCATATAGTATATCGAAGGCGGCGCTCACGTGCCTCGACTTCTCTAACCTGCTCCACTTCTTCCTCATTCTGGCGAGGCTCATCGTCCTCAAGTGGCTGGGTGTCACCCGACACTATATCATCATCGTCGCCATCATTCATGGCCGCCTCTATCTCCTGCTGAAATTGAGGGTCAGTAATAGTCCCCTCATCATCCTGCTGATCCTGCTGATCAACCCTAACAGGTACATTGGCACTCTGGCCAATCGACTCCCTCCGTGGAGGCTGAATATCATCCTGTATCTCCGGTACCTGATTCAATGTAACCCTCTGATCAGCAAATAAAGACACCTCCTGTATGCTTGGAGAACGTGTCTCCAAAGGTGCTGCTACTGTAACTCGTGGAGGTTCTGGCTGAACTAATTCTTTCTTTCTGGACTCTGGTCCTCTTGTGATCTGTTTCTTCCTTCCTGTGGTGGGCGTCCTGTGATCTCCCATCAAGTTGTAAGTCAAAGCAATTGACCTACCTTTCAATCTGCTCACTCGCCTATCGACCCATGCCCTGGTGAATGTCATAACCGGGATAGAGAGAGTATCAAGGTCGGCAACCTCGGGCTCTGACCAATCAATAGGCGGAAGTGGAGTGTCCCGAACAGCTGCATAGTCTGGATGAACAACATCCATGTCCTCATTAACCTGGTCCGGAACCGGAACTACCTCACACTCCCTGATCAGAGTAATCGGCAACCGAGAGAACATTCTCTTTCTCACTTCAATCTCATCAATTGCATCAGCCCAATAATCCTCAATGGTGGCCTTGTGTTTGAATTCCTCTGACAACACCCAGTTGATGTTATGGTGCGGGTCATAGTGTTGTCTACTAGTGTGATATGAGAAATGATAGAATTGAAGCTCACTTTCAGCTTCTCTACATGCCTGTATCGAAGGACAAACCTCGTCCGAGTTGCCCATCACAACTGGAAGCTCTATCCCTCCTTTCTTCTTTTTCTTCTGGATTTTGTCAAAAGCTAGCAACTGTCTAGCTATCTCTAGCATGATTATTTTATCGGTTGGGTACTTAGGCAGCCTATAAGGGTATGAAGAAAATCATACTGACCTAATGTATGAAAATCTTTGAAGCTGTATAAACGGCACCCATACCTTTCAATTAGCTCTGGGCATTTCTAGAGATACACTTGCTTGTAACCTCTCACGAAGTAGCCTTGTGATGTACATGGTGAATGAATCGCTGACACGCTTGTAATGGGTTGTGCTCGAAAGGTGCAACTGCGTACACGCCTCATGAATTTTGAATTGGTGAGAGCCACAACCGATGGGTTCCTTGTAAGAAATCCCTCTGTACCTCGTCATCCGTGCCAACATATAAATTAGATAGGAACTCATGTAAAACGTTTTAGTCCTCCGCAAACTCAGGAGCTGCTCATGTATATTGTCGCTGATCATCTCAGCCCAATTGACATAATCCTTTCCTTCTAACACCAGGTTGATGTAATAAAACATCCACGGCTCAAAAATATAGGACTGTGGGCATCCACCAACGCGAGTTGATGTAATAAAACATCCACGGCTCAAAAATATAAGACTGAGGGCAACCACCTACCCTGCTCAGCATCATGATGAGATCACAGTACTCCTGTTTCAGGTCTTCGGCTATGATCTGCTTCGGCAACTTCGCACGAGACGGCTTCGGAGTGCTCATCCAGTGAGTGTTAATTGTGTCCATGCATCGTTCAAAAGCAGAAGCATACATACGCTCCGCTCGCTCCCTGGACTTGTAGATCATGTTTCTATGCACCGGGATCCCAAAAGCTTCACCAATGGCTGCCGGAGTGAGATTGGCAAGTACTTGGCCATCTGGCGACGTGATCGACCGGTGTTCTTTCTCGTAGCAATCGGCGCACTCCATAATCAACTCCGAACACTGAATAGCTGGCGGAAAACCAGCGGTACATATAACCCGCCGGACGATGTTGTGCGAAGTGACCGGCTCAAATGACTTCCAATCCGAACAGCCTGTTCTTGAAGGTCTCCAGGTTGACGGAGCCCAAGTTCGTGTCCGTCAACTAAACTTCGTCTCTGGCATGAATGTCTTGCTCAGCTTCTTGATCGTAGCCTGTCGGGAGGCACCATTGTCCTTTCCGGTCGTCCTCGCTTCAGCCATCTGCAACATAACAAACATTTCATCAGCAATCAGATTTAATAAAATAAGACATGATAGGGGCTGCAGTCGAATTCTAGAAGCTGCAATATCTTTCACGTTTGCAAACCTCAGCTTCTTCTCTTGAATAAGTTCAAATTCCGACACTTAGAACAGATTTCTAAGTGAACTCCGATGATTTTACTTCAACCAGCAATCAGCAAATTGAACCTCAACCACTTCGTACTTCAAACAGCAATCTTACACTAGCAAGTTCGTGCTTTTCTCAACTAAACAAATCAGATTTCAGACCTCAGCTTAACAAGGCCGTACTTCTCAAGCAATGGCGCACCTCTTACTATAATTCAAGCAAATCAAATTTTAGGCTCAAAGCCGTACCTTTCAAGCAACTCAAGGCGTACCACTCTCAGAGCAAATTCGCTTTCCAGCTGTGAAAGTGAGTGAAAAACTTCTCCATTTTATAGCTAGAATTCAAATTCTAGAAGACGTTATTTTTAGCCAGTGCCATTAAACTCCACTACTCCACTTCAAGAATTCGAATTTTCCCTCTCTGATTCTTCTGACACTTGTCTCCAGTCGTCGGGAATATTATTCTTCTAGAAACTTGACTTTGACTGGCGTTTTGAATTCCTCTTCGAAAAATTTAATTTAACTTCATCATATTTTACTCACCAGCTGGAGCTCCGTCACTTGAATTCAAATTCTTAACTTCATCATCAACTCTGAAAAATTCATCTTCGAAGAATTTAATCAAAGTCATCTAGGCAACTCCCTTCGGATTCATCGTTTGAAGAAAATTCACTTTGAAAACACATTTTATTTATATTTGCCTTAGAAAATTTAAAATTCTCCCTTAGGAAAATTCATAACTTAAGCACTGATCAAATTCCTCACTGAAAAAGTGTCGGCGAAGCTTGAAAGATTTAGAAATCCATTCATCGTTGCAAATATTCAGTACCCAGAAGAAAATTTTCTTCAGAACACCTCGAATTCATGGGTACCCAACGAACGGGTTCATTTAATTTTTCGAATTTTGAACCTTAGAAAAATATCATTTTCATCATTTAAATTGTTCTTCGCCTGTGATCACTTTGTGTAGCTCTGACCTCTCGAAAAAAAATTTGAAGAACTTGAAATATAATTGTTTCTGACTCCATCACTGAGAAGAGTTGCTTGCCTCGAAAAATTTTCATCAACTTGGAGCTCTAGGCACATTTTCTAAGAAAAATAAATTTGCCTTAGAAAATATTTTAAAATCTTCTTGCACTTTTGAAATCTTGCCTCAGAAAAATTTGTTGATCGCCAGTGGAGAGGGATTTTCATTTAGAAAATTTTATATCAACTCCATCCCCGGCACGCCTTGCACATTTTATCTTTACCTCATCACTTGGAAAATATTCATTCAAAAAGCCCAACGCCTTAGATAAATTTAACACTTAGAAAATATTTCATTTTCTCAACGCCTTGAAAATTTTTAAAATCACCTTATGACTCCCTTACTCCCTAGGCGCACACTTCATTTTAATTCCTCACACTTTCAAATATTTTCCAACGCCTAGCATATCACCCTTACTCTTGGCGCACATCACACTTAACAATTTTATTCTTAACGCCTTAGGAAATATTCCTAACATATTCCAACGCCTTATAACTTCCTTCACACGCCTAGCAAAGTTTTCACTAAGGCCCACCACCTTGGGCGCATTCTAAGTGTAGAGGAGGATAACGTCCACCTTTTACTACTTCTCACCATGCTTTGGTAAACTTTTCACCTTAATTACCACCTTTAATTACCTTTTACATTGAAACATGGGCGCATTTCCTTGTAGGAGGAGGATGAAACTTGCCACCACGCTTTGTGACCCTTCAACTTCTTGTTTTTGTCCTCATGTGAGCTCATTTGGGCGCATTTAGGGGGGTGAGGAGGACGAGTTTGCAAGCTGGGCGCATTTTGCATGTGATGAAGGATAAAAACTTTGACTTTTTGTTGACCCCTTGCAACCTTGGGCGCATTTCCCCCCTGCTGGTGGATGAACACTCCAACATCCTTGGGTGACTCTTCACCTTCCACGTTTTGTCTTGACATGGCCCAGTTTGGGCGCATTTTGGCCTTGGAGAAGGATGAAAATGTTGACTATGCTTTGACTCCTTGTAAGTTGGGCGCATTCTGATGAGAGAGAAGGATGGGCGCATTTTGACCCCTGAGGCGGATTTCTCATACTTAGAATTTTTTCTCAACTTTTCCCTCTTTCACCTTGGGCGCATTTGGACCCCTGAACAGGATGAAATCTTGTTGACTTTCTTTTGACTTTTTCTACCTTGGGCGCATTTTGCCCTGTGTGAAGGATGAACTTGCATCTTGAAAAATTTTCTACGCCCCTAGCTGAGTTGGGCGCATTTTGCCTTGCCTGCTGGACGAGACTCCAGACTTAGACGAATTTTTATCATCCTCGCCAGCTTACGTGCCCTGCTATTTATAGTAAGGTCTCTGTATTCGCGCCTCTGAAGCTCGGAATGGCCTGAAATTTTAAACATAGCTTCTTCACGACCTTATCGATTTATCGACACTGCAACTTTTAGTCACCCTGCTATTTATAGCCTGTTTCTGAGGGTGGCTTACTATAAATAGTAAGCTCTTGTTTCTGATAGCTCCCAAGCTCCGATCGACGTGAAATTTTGATGAGGCGCTCCTCACCACGTGACTTTGCTGCCGACACTGATGCATGCACCTGATTTACTATTTTTAGCACGTTTCCAATTCGACTTACTAAAAATAGTAAGTGCTCCGTTTGACTTGAAATTTCACCACCAGATAGCTTGAAGAATGCTGATCGCGATGGTTTACATCGGTTTTCGAAGATTTTGACTTTTGATGCCTATTTTTAGGCTCCGAAGCTGGAAACCCTAATTTGCATTGCATGTGTATCAAAGGATCTCCGTTTGCCTTCGTTTCTGCAACATGCGATCAGCTGTGAATTTGAATTGGGTGGCGGTGCCGAACACACCTGCTAAAAATAGCAAGTTCCTTATCGAGTGAGAATTCTCGTTGCATGTCACACCATGCTGAAGCTTCGAAAACCCATCGAATCGACATGCAAAGAAAAGCTCGAATACAAACTAAAATTAGCCAGGAAGAATCCGAAAGTGGTCATCTCGACTTGCATGTTACATCATCGCGAAGGTCTCGAAAACCGGAAGGAATATCCGGACATGCAAAGAGAATCTCTGCATCTGGACCTCAAATTTGCCCCCGAAGCTTGCTAAAAATAGTAAGTTGTCCAATTTTGCTCAATTTGGCATGCAAGCAGTTGGATGTACTCTGAATGCTGCGTGTGATGATCGAATATCAAAAATCTGACAAATTGCCTGAATTGCAGGCTTACTAAAAATAGTAAGTATCTCGGAATTGATGAAATTTGGCTGGAAGCCTGCTGGATGTCTACTGACAACATTGCTAAGTTCAATTTTCAATTTACTGGCCCTACTTGACCTTGACTTGACCAAAAATGATGAAACCCTAATTTTAGAGTTGGCCAATATTTTCACGTTTAAGCTCAATGACGACACAACCCCCGAAAGACGGACACCAAAAAAGAGACAGAGCGAGAGAGCGAGGAAAAAAAAACCAAGCCAAAAGACCGGAACGGAGCAAAAATAAGGGGGTCCCCATCTGAATGGGGCGATGTGTGAAAAGGTCACAACAGGGCCGTACCTTCACTTAAGTTATAGCTTCACAGTTGAAACACCTTCTTTCAGTATTTGCATTCAGAGATTAACTATTCATCTAGGCGCATCATCTCAGAGACTTGGACAGTGATTACAAAGGAGGCCGTACAATCTTCATTGCTGTTTCTGACAGGCCGTACCTTGCAGCAGGCCGTACTTTTTGTCCTTGAGTCGTACTTTCATCTTCAAGAGAAACGCCTCCCTTTCAGCTTTCCAGTTTGCTTCTTTGAGGGCGTTGGGGTTTCAGAAGGCAGTGGAGATCGCCAGACAAGAGGAGAAGCTCTTATTTGTTGCAGCCGTACCATATTCACCAGATCATTTATTGCTGTTTCACAAATCAGGTTTTCAAATATTTGTTGCCTTTTACTTAGCATGTTATCTGATCTTCAATGTAATCATCTCAGAAGTATAATAGATTATCTGGCAACATTATTATCAGTAGTTTTCACAGTTTTCAGAGTTGAAGTATTTTATTTAAATTTATTATTATTTTTCAAGCAAAATCGCCATTCTTCATTTTTATGCAAAAACGTCCAAAAACCCAAAAACTTCAGAAAAAACAATAGAAAACTGTCAGATTCGGAGAATAGGGGAAACTAGGGTTTCTACATCACATGCATGTTTTTGGGCGCATTTTGCCTATGGAGAAGGATGAATTTGTTTGACTTTCCTTTGACCTATTTGCTTTTGGGCGCATTTCTACCCAGCTGCAGGATGGGCGCATTTGGAGGGGTGAGGAGGACGAACTCAACACTTAGAAAAAATTTCAACTTCTATCAATTTCCCTTGGGCGCATTTTGCCATGCCTACAGGATGAAAAGTGTTGACTTTCATTGAATATTTGCATTTTGGGCGCATTTTGGCATGTGTGGTGGACGAGTTCAACACTTAGAAATTTTCCATGCTTCTTCATCAACTTGGGCGCATTTAGGCATCGCTGCAGGATGAAGTTCCAGACTTAGAATTTTTTTCTTGTTTTCGCCAGCTTTCATGCCCTGCTATTTATAGTAAGCCCTCTGATTTTGCATCTCTGAAGCTCAGAACGATTTAAAATTTTAACACTGCATCCTCATGACCTGGTCACCTTGTTTACACTGCTATTTTTAGTCAGCTTGCTATTTTTAGCCCATTTCTGAAGATGATTTGCTATAAATAGTAACTACTTGCTTCTGATAGCTCCACTGCTCCAATTAACTTGAAATTTGAATGAGGCGCTCCTCACCACGTGACGTGCCTGCTAGCATCAACAAATGCACTTGACTTGCTATTTTTAGCCTATTTCCAAATTGACTTACCATAAATAGTAAGTGCTTCATTTGACTTGAAATTTTACCAGCAGATAGCCTGAAGGATGCTGATCGCGGTGGTTTACACCGGTTTTCGAAAATTCTGACTTTTTACCCTTCTTTTCAGGCCCCGAAGTTGGAAACCCTAATTTGCTCTGCATGCATATCAAATGATCTCTGTTTGTCTTTGTTTCTGCTGCATTGCGATCAGCTCGTGATTCTGAATTGCTGGGAAGCGGCTGCCGAGACACACCTGCTAAAAATAGTAAGTTCCTTACTGAGTGATTATCTCCACTTGCATGTCATACCACTGCGAAGCTCTCGAAAAACCCACAAGGAATCATCCGACATGCAAAAGAAACCCTGACATGCAAACCCTAAAATTAGCCTTGGAAGACTGAATTCTGAAAGTTGTCTCGTTTTGCATTTTATACTGTCGCGGATGTCTTGAAAAACCCAGAAGGAATATCCAGACATGCAAAGGAAAACTCTGCATTTAGGCCCTGAAATTGGCTCCGGAAGCCGAATTGCTAAAAATAGAAAGTTGTCTGTTTTCGCTCAAATTTTGCATGCGAGCAGCCTGATGTGCTTTGGACACAGTGTGACTGTCGGAATCTCAAAAATGCTGACGGATTGCCTGTAATTGCATACTTACTAAAAATAGTAAGTACCTCAGAATCTGGTGAAAATTTGCTGAAAGCCTGCTGGAAGCATGTTAACAACAATGTTAAGCTCAATTTTCAATTTATTCACCCTATTCGACCTCGGACTGACCAGGAAAGATGAAACCCTAATTTTTAGACTTGGTCAATTTTACGCTTAAGCTCAAAGACGGGCACAATCCCCGAAAGGTAGACATCAGAAAAGGGACAGAGAGAGAGAAAGAGAAAAACCCAAGCCAAAAGACCAGAATGGAGCAAAAATAAGGGGGTCCCCATTTTGAATGGGGCGATGTGTGAAAAGGTCACAACAATTACCCAACTAAAGGCTGAGTTGAGGATCATCCTGGTGCAAGTAACAGTCAACCCATCTACAACGATTTCTCTAAAATCATCAACCTCCAGTGTCTGGAGACCCTTGCATGCTACAAGTCCCTTGTCAATAAAATTATGTGTAGTCCCTGAGTTAATCAAAGCTACCAACCATTGTCCATTAAGGACTCCTCTAATGCACAAAGACTCGTTCTTTTGGAAGCTATATAGCTGGGCAAGCTTCCCCTCCTTTTTCTCCTCCTTTTCAGCCTCTTCAGGAAACTCTTCCTCCTCTTTTTCCTCTAGATCAGATTGCTGATCTGAATTTTCTGATGAAGAATCCTCTACTGAATAGTATTCAGTTCTATTTACTTTGCCCTTAGTTGCACACTTATGTCCTGGGCTCCAAGGCTCCCTGCATGAGAAGCATAGATTCTTCCTCCTCAAGTCATTAAAAGTGTATCCATCTAGCCTTGTGACTGATTTTTTCTACTAATTGGTGTCCTTAGTGAATGGTCTCTTATCCTTCTTGTACAAGCCCACTCCATACTCCTTGCTTTCTTCATAATTTCCTACAAGGTTGGAGGGTGAAAAGCCTTAATCCACCTCTTAAGTGGCTCCATAAGTCCCTCACTAAACAATACCACCAATCTCCTCTTTGTAATCCTTGTGACCATCATTGGGAGCCTCTAAAACTCTGCTATGTAAGCCTCTACTATGCCATATTGCTTCAGCTAGGCCAACCCTCTAAAATGCAACTCGGGATCCTTCTTGTCAAACCTCTCAATGAGCTTAGTGGTGAACTCATCATATGAAGTGATAGACCTGTGGCCCAAGGTGATAAGGCCATGGTACCACCACTCGTGTGCTACTCCATTTAGATGTAAAGTGGCGAACTTAATTGCCTCATCCTCCACCATAGGTCTAGAGGTTAGGTAAATATCCAGCTTCTATACCCATGCCCTAGTTGTGCACTTATCACTACCATCAAAATGGGCAAGTGTCACCTTGCTTATGGCCCACTGTAAGTCCTTCTAAATTGCTGGTCCTCTATGATAAGCTCTACCACCACCCCTCTTCCTCTTTTGATCCAAGAACTCATTGTAAGACAAATGTTCTTTCAAAGCCTCTGGAAGAGTGTCATATTCGGCATACGCATTCCTTAGCTCATCTACCAAAGGTAAGGGAGTGTCATGACCATGTTGTGGTGTCTCCTTTGGAATAAATGAGGGCTGGAAAGGTCTGGAAAAAGTGTTAGATCCTATTGTAGTATGTTGTCCACCATTCCCCCCTTGCTGATAAGTGGAATTGCTATCCCCATTATGTGTTGGGTTACCCTATGTATTGTTATGGAAAGTATTAACCACTATGTTCTACCCAATCTTACCCAACAATTGGGACATCATATCCATCATGTTGTCGAACTTCTTCTCCATTTTGGCACTGGGACTAATTGAACCAGCTCTATCTTTACCCCTTTCAGCCATGTTCCTTGGAGAATGTTCCCCTTCACCAGGTGGGTCCTGATGCATCTCAATACCCTGTGAAGACTCCCAATGAGCCTTAAGAACTCCTGAGATTGTTTGACCTTCTGGAATAGGTGGGGGCTGCCAATGTCCTTTTCTTAATTCTCTTTGAACGTACCTTTGTTCCCTCTCACTCATAGAAGCTATGAGACTAATTACATGTACTTGTCATAGGCTGGCAGGAAAGATTTGCTCTGATACCATTGTAACAACCACCCCTAAATTTTTATTTTTTTTATACTGTTTGCTGATGTGTTTGGTTTGTCTTTGTTTCACATGTTTTCATTGATGCATTGCATACATAGGAAATATTGCATAGAAGGGAAAATACCAAGAAATAACATTGCTTTTCATTATATCATAATGGCAAATGATTACAAATAAAACCAGACTTAATTCAAGATGTTTCAAACCTAGAAAAAATGGTTATCAGACCTGATAGTAGTCTCACATGGGCAGCAAATTACATACACCTTCTTATGAGAGTCACCAAATGATTGAACTATCAATCCACAACACTCTCCTTCACTTGGGCCAACAAATACATATGAAAAGACACCACGAACTCGTTGTAGCGGACCCACAAAGTTGCTATCTAACTAAAAATAGTCTGAAAATGCCAACCCTAGAAATGTATGGCCCCCTAGGAGGGGCGACCAACTCACAAAAATCAAAACTTCAACAATAAATTCAAACCAATGCTTGAAATGTGGCGCCCATGCAAGAGGAACCCAACAAACCAATACCCAGAATGATTGGCCAAGCATGCACGGAGTTACAAATGAATTTCACCTTTAGCCACCATCAAAAGAGGGTTTCCCAAATTCTGCAAACGCAAATCAGACCTCAGAAAATGCTTCTAAACACCTCCAAACACTTCCAAAATGAAGCCAAAGATCACACATACCAAAAACTTCAAACTCACATCAAAAAACCAAAAAGATCATTGTTCCACCTCCAAAATGACTGAAATCAAAACTCTATTAACACCCAATGTGATCCCTGAAGTAGAATCACCCCTATCCAGCTAGGGTGGAACTTTCACCACCGAAACCAACTCCAAGCGGTGATGGTTTTCATCTTCAACTCGCAGCAATAGAAACCTGGAAGCATTCTGGTAGCATCCTGTTATGTTGCCAAATGATAGATGCACAAATGAGAGCCAAAATGTTGCTTTATAGAAGTGTGAGGGAAATTAGGGCAACTTAATTTGATATATTTTCCCTCCAAGACTCCCACGTCCCCCCTTCATGAGCTTTTTATTTTATTTAAAAATCCTTATATTTCCCTAGGGTGGCGTCCACCTCTTGAGGCTTCATATTTGGCCTCTTAAAAGACCTTTAATCAACTAAGCATGAAACAAGGTATTTTTTTATGACCCCAAGACCCTTCACTCAAGTTATAAAGTGACTTTATAAAAATAACTTAAGTGACAGCAAAAATACAAATATTAATTTAATCAACCTTACACACACCAATGCCCAAATAGGAAATATACACTGCTAGAGTAACATAGGCCTGGACCAACTGCCAAAAATACACTTATTATAAATAGCAACTGTTAAAAGCAGTAAGTACTCCCAAACATCAAACTAGCATCCTTTGGCTGAGAGCCAGTTAGTCTACAATCCGAGACCTCTGTGGTCTGTTCACCCGATTCCCGAAACCCTCCATTCCTAAAAACATAAAACAAAGTCTAGTTTGTCTTTCATTTGCCACCTCCTTTTTCTACCCTTAGTCATTAAGGTGATTGAGGGCAATTCACTCCCTTTAGACCCTATTTGTCTTGGGACTTGGGAGTACTGAATCCCCTCCATAGTAAGAGAATTGGAATTCGAAAAGAAAATGTTTGCAAATGTTGAAAATCATGACCTTAGTTTCACTAAGGTTGACCACAAGCTGGGAAAGCTCAAAAAAAGAGAGCCAAGGCATCAAGTTGCTATTGTAACACTTTAGAAAAATGAGAGAGATCATCAACAAAAAGTAGAATGGTAATAACCACCCCATGTAAAATGCAACCATCATCCATATGAGTATGTTGCGGAAGAAACTCCTCCAACTCATCAATGTAAATGCTAAAGCGAGTCGAAGAGAGGGTACACCCTTGTTTGACCCATCCTCACAAAGTCAAAGAGACTGTGAGAGATATGAAACTACCCAAATAACTATCTCATAAAGCCTCCACGCAGCAGTAATGAGAGAATCAAGAATGTCAACAACACACATCCTCCAAAAAAGTAGTTGTCTTGAAATTAAGTGATAAGCCTTCTTGAAGTTTATGAAACAACAAAAGACTATAAGTGGAGTGGCAAGCCTCCTCAATAATAGCCCAAAGTGTCAATGGTCTAATAATCCCCCTTGAACCTCTAAGATTACCTCTCTCCAAGTCTTCAAAAAACTACATGTCTAACACTATGGCATAAATTTTGGCAAATGTGTGCTTAAATATCATAATTCTACGGTAGCCCAGATTGGAGAGATCCCCAAATTTATGAATAGGATGAATTATTTGCTAGGACCAAGACTAATGAAAGCCCGAACAAACAACCTCAATGATTTTTTTTGCCAAAGGGAAGACCAAGAGATCCGCACTATGTTTGATAAATTCAAATTAAAGGCCTTCACAAATTGTTGCTTTTATGGTACATAACTTCAAAATAGCCCTCCTAATAGTACATGTGGGGAAAATAGTAGTTGGCATTTGGGTGGGGATCAGGGCAATAAGTTGGTTGGGCACACCATAAAAAGAGTTAGCATAGGAAACCCACACATTGGGGCTAATGTTAAAGGTTGTATTTGCATTTTTTCTTGGGAGAAGAGTACACTACAAGGTTTTGAGGGAATGGTGAAGGTCAACAAGGAAGGCAAGTCACTGAGTCACAAGAAACTCTCGCTTCTTGAAACAAAGAAGATAATGATACTCTCTACAAATGGAGGGCACAAAAGGAGGGTCATGTGTTAGAGAAAACTAAAGCCTTTGATGAAGAGGTGTGCATTCATCATCAAACAACCAATTCATAATGCAAGATCCATGGAGACGAGGTCCATAGTAATGTATAGTGTGGGGACAACATTCAAGGGTAGCATCCCAAAGGGCTTGACGATAAAATTCATAAATGGAATCAACGGTGGCAAGAGGAAGGGATTAGAAATCGGTTAAAAAAAGGGAGAGAGGCAAAATACTCGAGGGTACAATCACCAACAAAGTGGATAGTGTTGTGTCTAGTATTAGGGGATGTGATGGGAAGGGGTGGCTGAGAGGAGTGTGAGCAACGAGTATTAGCAAAAAGGGTGAAAATCAAGGCTGTAAGGAAGCTAAGGTAGCGTAACAACTTCCTACACTAATCTTGAGAGGAGGGTTATGCGAAACTTTTTTAGATCTTTATAACAATTACATAAACTAAACAAAAATAAACATAAATATCATTCATACCACAACATAGTGATTTACGTGGGGAAAACCCTTTTGGGAGAAAAACCTCACTCCAAAAGCTGCCCAAAATATTATTCAAAAATCAACAAGATAGGAATATACTTACAAAACAAGATCTCTCAAGAGTATCACCAACTATAGATCCAAAGGCTACTCAACATCTATAAGACTCTCACACACAACCTCCATCTCAAGCACCTAATATATAGGAAATACAATACATGAAACCATTAAACGGTATTTACAAAACCATGAGCTAAAACCACCCAAAAAGTGGCGCCCAAACTTATCTCCAATAAAAGATGTCCTATGATGTGTCCAAACACACACCAACACATGTAACTCCCCCTTACAACTCTTTTACATGTCCAAAACATTTTCACATTTCTCAATTTGAGAGACCCATCTTTTGGAGGCCATAACATTTTCTCTGGGAGTGTGATTGGCAAACTATTTGAACCATTGAAAAGCTCATGAAGTGTTCCATCAAGCAATAACCGCTTCACTGATTATGACCACTTTTGCTCCCAAAAATGGCCTCTTAAGGGCCTCAATATTGAATTTGAAACTTTGAAAACGAAAACTTCAGTATCTTCATATCGAAACATGATCTTACAACAAAATTTTACCACATGTTTATTTAGCCATTCTGTAGGTTTGGGAAAAAAATTGGGCCAATCCATACTGAAATGTAAACTTACTATAAATAGTAACATTTTGTAGTTGCAAAGTTGCGACACATTTTTCCTAACATTCTCCCACTTGTCAAACACCTTGCAAGAGCAAAGGGAGTATCAACACCATGTTTTAATTGCTAGGGGCCGAAAGGCCCATAGACTCCGAACACCATCTGAACTTCTCTGTGCTTGCACGCTTATTTAAAGAATCTACAACATTCATTAAAGTTTCTACCTTAACTAGCTTCACCCTGGCATCCTCGACCATATCTCTGACAAAATGATATTGTACATCAATGTGCTTGGTCTTGGCATGAAATGTTGGTTTCTTAGCTAGGTAAATGGAAAACTTGTAGAAAACTCACCGAGTTTTTGTCAAGTACTCGCCAACTTACTTGCCAACTTTTTGGCAAGTACTTGCCAAAAACTCGGCAATTTTGACAAAAAAAACTTGCTAGACACATCAAAAGTGCAAAATATGAAAAAACCACCAAAAAAATTGAAATAAAAGTCAAAAAACTCATGATTTTTCCCTATAAATGCATGAACAAAAATGTGTCAAATACCTAATTTTTCCCTTAAGTGATAAAATTGTGAAATGGTGTGCAAAAAGAAGTTTTATGTAGTTTCAAAGGCCTTAATTTGGGCTTGGTGGCAGGGGTGCTGCCCCTTGACCCCACCCTTTATTGCAACAGGGAATGCACCAAGGATGCTACCCCAGACCCAGTGAGGGGCATTGCCCCTCAACCCCCCTAGGGGTATTGCCCCCAAACTCCCACGAGGGGGGTTGCCCCTCAACCCCGTTGGGGAGTGTTGCCCCCAAACCCCCTCAAGGGGCACCACCCCTCAACCCCATTGAGATCTCTACTGCTAGATCCCCACTAGTTATTGGGATCTCTTCTCATATAAGAAATTTGATTACAATGAGAGGATTTGGGAGTGGAGATTGGAATCAACAACTTAAACAATTATTATCTTTGTCACTATCATAATATCATTAATTCTCCCCAAGTTTTCACTAGACTACAATGGTGTGCAAAGATTAGAACCTCTCCCCAAATTTTCACTAGACTACAACGGTGTGCAAAGATTAGAACCTTTCCCCAAGTTTTCACTAGACTAGGATAGAGGAAGATATCAAATGTTGTAATATGCAATTCATGAATTATGATGATGGCTTTCAAAGACAATCATCATAAATTCATAATAGTTGTCAAGTAACTATTGTATCAGAATTTCACATGATGATGCGATTTTGCACTCAATTTGTATTCAAATGAATCAAATTCAATAGAAAACACTTTTGTACTCATTTATGGACTCATTGGATACATCTTTTCAATGAAATTTGCAAAAAAAAAAAATGTGTTTCTAAAGTAATTTAAGCAATTTTTTAAGTTGTCGAGTTTTTGCCGAGTCAAAATTTTTGGGCCTACGGAGTTTTTGCCAAGTTTAAGTTTTCCAACTATGCAATAAACTATCACTACACTTCGTTCTATTTCAATATCGGAACACAATCTCTTAAACCAAATGGATTTTTTACGTGTGAATAGTTGCCATAGACTCAGCTCCAATAGTGGACAAAGCAACCACAACTTATCGCTTACCCATCCAATTGATTGCACCACCAAGTAAAGTAAACACGTAAGCATTGGTGGGTCGTTTGCTATCAACATCACTTGCCCACTCTAAATCCACATAAGCATGAATATCGAGGGAATGCTCATCTCCTACCAAATTCCCAAGATAACACAAGGAATACTCTGAGGTACCCCACAAGTATCTAAAGATTATTTTAACTGCATCCCAATGAATTCTACTAGGATTAGACATATATCAGGAAAGAACTCCCACTGCTTGAGCAATGTCTAGTCTAGTACAAACCATAGCATACATCAAAATTCCAAACTCTACTCATGTCTTCCATCTCTGATGGGGATGTTGGATAATATAAAGCAAGTCTAACAAAAACATAGCTTTTCGTTCACTCTATCTCTTATGATTTCCATCTCAAGAATGTGTTTAGCTACACCAAAAAATTTCATTTCAAATTTAGTTGCAAGTTGAGACTTCAGTTCTCAAATCATTCATTTCCCTTTACCAATAAATAACATATCATCAATATATAATGCAATAAATAGGAAAATGTCACTATCAGTTATATAATAAACATAGTGATTTGATTTAGAACACTCAAATCCCAAACCTAACACACGTATCAAATTTTTGGTGCCACATCCTAGAACTCTGTTTGAGGCCATACAAAGATCTCTACAATTTACAAACCAAATTATTTTTACCTTTCACCACATAGTGCTCTGGTTGTGTCATAAATATCCTCAAAATCACCATGAAAGAAAGTCATTTTCACATCCATTTGCTCAACCTCTAGATCATAAGCAAAAACAATAGAAAACAAGAATCTAATGGATGTCATTTTTGCAACAGGTGAAAATATCTCACTGTAATCAATGCCCTCGACCTAAGAGTAACATTTTGCAACCAATCATGCTTTGTACTTTTCAATACCTCCATCTAAACCATTCTTTTTCTTGAACATCCATATGCAACCAACAAGTTTTCGTCCTTTAGGCAATAGTACTAGATCCCATGTATCATTCTTTTTCAAAGCTGTCATTTCTTCACCTATAGCAATCCTCCAAGATTTCACATCATTCATACCTAATGCCTCTTCTAAAAATTTGGGTTCATCCATCTTAATATTCAAAGCAAAAATACATCTCCATTCATCAAGGGAATACCTTTCAAGTGGTGTCTATGCCTTGAAGACCTTTGAACAAGTTGAGTTGGAGGTTATTCCTCCTCTTCTGAAGATTCAACGCTCGATGAGCTCTCCTCAATTCAACTTTCTCAAACGTAGAAGGAAATTGAATCACATCTTTTTGTTCATTTTGTTTTGGCTACAAAGTGATAAAAGAAGACTTAGTTTCTATAAAAATCACACTTTTACTATATATTATGTTTTGTGCAACAAGATCTCAAAGCTTGTATCTTTTCACATCATAATTGTACCCGATGAAGATACATTTCACAACCTTGTACTCTAACTTTGTTCGCTTCTCCTTTAGCACATGTGCATATACCTTGCAACCAAAAACTCTAAGATATCTCAATGAAGGCTTATGGCCCGACCATGCCTCCATAGGCGTTTTATCAACAAAAGTTGATGTTGGAGACCTATTGACCAAGTAGCAAGCAATGGCAACAGCTTCAGCCCAAAACCTTTGTTCTAGACCAGCACCACTAAGAATACTCCTAGCCAGAACCATTAGTGTCATGTTCATTCTTTTTGCAACTCAATTCTGCTGTAGAAAATTCAGAGTTGCCTTTTGTCTATGAATGCCACAATCTTTACAAAATCCATCAAAATTATTAGAGCAATAATCACCGCCATTGTCAATCCTTAAACATTTTATTTTCTTTCTAGCCTACAACTCAACCATTGCTTTAAATTCTTTAAATCAACTGAAAACTTCATATTTATTCTTTAGAAAATATACCCATGTCCTACTATAATCATAATAAATGAAACATATGTGGATTTTCCAATGGAAGGAATGCCTACAAGACCATAAACATGAAAATGAATAAGATCCAATATACCACAAGATTTATGAGAATTCAAGTAAAATTGAACACGGTTTTGCTTACCATACATACAATGCTCATAGAAATCAAAATCAAGATTACAATTACCTAACCCTTCAACAAGGTGTTTTATTTTTCAAGGTCCTTAGACCCTTTCCTCTGATGCAGCCAAGTCTCTGGTGCCATAGCATAGTCTTCCCTGCAAGTAATTTGATTCAAAAGAAAGAGCACCCTTGGGTACCTAGAAGCCATAACCATTTACTGAAGATGAAATCCTCACCTTTTCCAACGAAGTAGCCATAGACTTGCTTTCCATAGAATTACTATTGTACTCAACAATGTATGTGTCAATCTTATACAATGTGTCAAATCTAACACCTCTAACAATCACCATAGCACCTCTAACCATCTTACATCTCGCATCAAAAAAGACCACCGACACACTTGCATCTATTAGTTTGCTCACAGATAATAATTTTTGTGCTAATCCAAGGATACACAACACACCATTAATTTTTTTTATTCTACCATTAGAAAACCTAATTTTAACTTTACCACAACCAACAATATCAAATAAGAATCATCACCCAAGTACACCTTACCTCCATCAAATTCTTCATATTCAGAAAACCAATCTCTATTAGAGGTCATATAGAAAGATGCACTTGAGTCAATTAACCACACATCATTACCTGCACAAGTGGCCAAAACTGCAATGAACGCATCGCTGTCTTCCTTCTTATACTCAAAATTATAATCAAGTTTCTTCTTTTTCTTCTTTGGACTCCTTACAAAAGTGTCCAAGCTTACCGCAATTCCAACAAATAGCTTTGAACTTACTAGGAGATTTGGATCTCCCCTTGGACTTGGAATTATCACACTTCTTGTTCTTTTACCTTTTTCCTTAGGTCTTCCATGTACATTTAGGGTCTCCTTGGCACTACTAGATACCTTCCTTCTCAACTCTTTAGAAAACAAAGAACCCACAACATCTACAACTTTCAAGACAACAGAAGTACTCCCAATAGCCATAACGAGAGAATCTCACAAATCAAGCAAAGAACAAAGAAAGATTTGACATCTCTCCTCCTCAACCATTTTTACACCAACTCATGCCAATTGAGCCACCAACATATTGAATGCTTCCAGGTGATCTGCAATTCGTCCACCCTCCTCCACTCTCACAGAATACAATTTCTTGCTCAAGAAATTCTTGTTTGGCTTGATATATCTCATCAAGTTTCTTCCATGGTTTCTTTGCAGAGGACTCTTCATGGGCATTTATTAAAATAGAGTTTGTCAAATACAATCTAATTATACCCTTGGCTTTATGGTCCATACCATCATATTGAACAACCAAAGTAGCATCTACAAGCCTTGAAACATTATCATCAACAGCATCCCATGGATCTCAATCAATTAACAGATCCTCCATCTTCAACTTCTACATCTCAAAATTGTTACCCGTAAACTTCTCTACCTCTATTCTCTCTGATGTGCTTGCCATCTAAAAATTCTTGCAACAAGATCACAAAGTATGTTTTGCACAAGCTCCCATTCAAAATTGGATTAATTCAAAAAATCCAACAAACCGCAACTAAAACCAAAGGTGATCAAGCTTTGATACCACTTGTAAGGAAGCTAAGATAACAAAACAATTTCATATACTAATCTTGAGAGGAGGGTTATGTAAAAATATTTCAGATATTTACAATAGTTACATAAACTAAAAAGAAATAAACATAAATATCATTCATGCCGCAACACAATGATTTATGTGGGGAAAACCTTTTTGGAAGAAAAACCCCACTCTCCAAAAATCACCCAATATATTATTCAAAAATCAATAAAATTACAATATACTTGCAAAGAAAACTCCCTCAAGAGTATCACCAACAAGAGATCCGAAGGCAACTCAACATCTAAAAAACTCACACATAACCTCCATCTCTAGCACTTAATATATAGGAGATACAAATAGTTAAACAATATTTACAAAACCATGAGCTTAAACCACTCAAAAAATGGCATCCAACTTATCTCCAATAAAAGATGCCTTATGATGTGTCCAAACATACACCAAGACCTGTAACTCCCCCTTACAAATCTTTTACATGTCCAAAACATTTTCACATTTTCCAATTCGGGAGACCCAACTTTTGGAGGCCTTAACTTTTGATTTGGGAGTCCAATTGACGAACTATTTGAACCATTAGATAGCTCATGAAGTGTTCTATCAAGCTATAACCTAATTTGCAAATTATGACCACTTTCAAGCCAAAAAATGGCCTCTAAGGGCCTAAAACATGACTTTGAAACTTTTAAAAATAGAAACTTTAATATCTTCAAATCCAAACATGATCTTGCAACAAAATTTTACTAGCATGTTTATTTAGCCATTTCGTAGCTTTGGGGAAAATTTCAAAACAATCTGTGCTCAAATGTAAACTTACTATAAATAATAACCTTTTGTAGTTGCAAGGTTGAGACACATTTTTCTAACAAACGCAACATAATCAGCAAGTAGGAGTCGAGATAAAATAAGGAAACCATAGATGTGGGGAATGAGGGAACTATGGGTAAGAACACAATCCAAGACACTCACACCACTGCCATGAGGAAAGTAAGTGAACTTATCAAAGTTGAGGAAGCAAGGGAGCTTGTTGAGGATGTGGAGGCTCTTAGACTCCCCTAACTAGAGAAGGTGTCCCTCATAGGTCATGATAGTAGTATTCTCATTAGTAGAAATTCTCTATAAAATAAACTACCATGTATCCATCATATCTAGACATAGCTCATCCTCTGTAAGATCATGAATGGGTGTCAAAGGGTCCTAGTACAAGCATTAAAGTCACTCAAACGAATGATATTGCTAACTATGAAATACTTGGAAATCTTTGGATAGACATCTAGGTATGGGCCCCCATCAATGTGAAAGAAAAACAAAAATGAGATGGGGGAAAGTAGCATGCAGCAATGAAGACATCCCAAACAGGAAGAGGCCCCCTATGAACCTAGAGCCACATTCATATAGAGTGGACATCAAAAGCTACTAGTGAACTCTAGACCTAAGGTTATTATAAATGAGGCAAGCTACCCCTCTAGAACCATAAACACCACCAAACCTACCTATCTCACAACAAAAGGTGACAAGAGGGAGAGCTTGTTCAAGGCTCTCATGGATCTCAATGGGGAAGATGAGATCTTGGAGGCAATTACATCCTAAAAGCTACCTGGAGAAGAACATGTAGCACCATTGCAATTCCTACAAGTAATGAAAAATCCATTCCCACCCATCGAGACTCAAGGACCCAATCATGCTGACAATCTAGAGTGAGACCACCTAAACAAGGGGAGTCACAAATGATGGCTCTACCATCCCATATAACAGACCACTTGTTCTCTTTCTTAGCAACCACTACTTGGATACAAGCTTTCTGAACTCCTCCACTTGGAGCCTCATAATGTCTACATCAAGATAAATCTTTTGAGAGAGGGAGAAGAGCTTTCCTTTACTCTAAGAGATTGTAAACAGTCTTCTATAGTTTAGAACTCAATAAAAAGAGTGTTGTCTGATAATGTCCAAGCCCTATTTAGAGAGAGATCCTTCAAATCTAAGGATTCATGCAAGAATGCATGACTAGACTACAAGGTAGTCGTGGACTTAGGGAGGCCAAAAACATAGAGGTTCAATGCCTTAGTTTGTTGTTCTCTTCTTCTTCAAATTTCTCTTGAACATCCATTTCAACAACATGAGGTGCCTTCTTTCCTGTAATATAACACCCCCAATTATTTTTCTGATTTTTCCCAACTGTTGTGTGAGAGTTTTCTGATTTTGTTTGTTTGTTTGTTCTCGTGTGGCAATCATGTAATAAGCATGCTAAACATTTTATAACAGAATGTAAAGATAATAACACCAAACACTTGCAAAGAAAGATAGTTTCAGCCTTCCCAACTCAGAATTAATCATCTGTTAATAATCAAATTTACAATAGGAAAAAATAACGATCTGATGGTGATATATCAGACCTGTGAAAGAAGCTTAACAGCAGCCTTGAAGCCTTGAACATGATGTGAAGCGAACCCCAGCTTTGACCTTCAAATACATGCTTCCCAACGCCATGAGATAGCGACAATAACCCCTCAATATTCACTAATAGCAGCTTATATATCTGCAGATTGCGACTGAAGATTTAGCACCAAAAAGGACGTCCCCCCTAAGGAAGTTCAATCTGCTCAATAAAATAAAATCCTTCACCAAAAATTGCAAACTAGCACTTGTTTGAATCGCCATGAAGAGATGCTTCTTTAGAATCAATACCCATCTTGAAAGCTAACTTCATTCCGGAGATATGAGCAGATATGTGTGATCAGGACCAAAATGATAGTGCCCAGAAATTGATTTGAAACACACCAAAAATCACCACCAAACTGAAAATAAGCAAATCCACACCAAAACCAAACTGAAATCCACTCAAAAGAACTGGAAAATCTTCATCTTTTTCTCCCAGATGTGATTCCTGATTGAAACCACCATACACCAGCTTGAGCAGGTCTTTCATTGCCAAAACTAGCCTTAGATATTGAGGGTTTTCGTCCTCAATCCCGTTCTTAGACCTTCTGGTAACAAACCAGCAACATCTTTGTAAGTCGTCAAAGCATCCATGAAGAAATGAGCTTCAAAATGAACTTTTAAAAGTTATTTCTCCAAATTAGGGCGACCAAGCTCAACCCTAAAACCCACACCACTTTTGAGACCATGTTTTTTGATTTAAAATAAATCTCAACCAAACATTAGCTGTTTATTTTAATTTTCATTCCATCTCCTTGCTTGGGCGTCCACTCCTTTTCCATCCTTCAAAAATGTTTTAGATGCTTTAAAAACAACTTAAGTCAATCACAAGGCGCCCAAGGTACTTTTATGTCCCCTCATGACCCTCAACGAATAAATATAAGGTTACTTTATAATAGTCCGCTTTCGAAACATAAAATCAAATATTAAAATAATTAAACCATAGTAACTTTATACCAACAAAATATGTGCTACTAAGACTAGCCTAACCTGGTCCAGTATACCCAAAATAGACTTACTATTTTTAGTAAGTACTAAAAATAGAAAGTGACATCCCAAAAGCTCGAACTAGAGAAATACTGATATGCACCAAGACTCACTATAGGTAGTGAGCACCATACTGGTCCTGCTAAAAACAGAAAGTCTCCCCAGAAACTGCAAACCCAACACCCAAAGCTAGAACTGAGTCCCCTTGTCAGAACCACTTAGCCTACAGGGACTCTGGAATAGGCTAAAGGTGATGTCCACTGCTCAGAGGCTAGGAGGGGACATTACAGTCCGCCCTCCCTAAAGATTGCTTGCCCTCAAGCAATCATAACGCTAGATGTTGAAGTATATGCTTGCTCTCCCATGTAGCATCCTCAATTGGCAGGTCCCACCACTTCACCAAATACTCGGTGATCACTCTCCTCCTGACGGTCCTCTCTCTAAAATCAATAACTGCCTCTAGAATAAGCTCCAATCTCCCCTCCTCATCCAATGGGGGTAAAACTGCTGAGGGTACCACATTATGTCTAAGTGTCTTCTTAAGGCGTGATACGTGAAACACATTGTCCACTCTACTATCCTCAG
Organism: Sequoia sempervirens; assembly: GCA_007258455.2. Lineage (NCBI taxonomy): Eukaryota > Viridiplantae > Streptophyta > Pinopsida > Cupressales > Cupressaceae > Sequoia > Sequoia sempervirens. Next base: position 20,583,153 of record VDFB02026320.1, on the reverse strand, counting down.
GTAACTCCAGCTCATAAGCAACCTCACCAACCCCCCTGGTGACTCTGAATGGACCATAGAAACACGGTTTCAGCTTCTTCACTCCACTCTTTTTGAGAGTGGACTGCCTGTATGGCTGTAATCTGACATAAACCATGTCTCCCACCTCAAACTCCCTCTCTATCCTGCTCATTTTTGTTTTGTTGGCACACCTGACACTCACAAACATACTTAGTTATATCATCTTTTATCCCCTTCCATGAGAATCTCTCACGGATCTACTTGTATGTCTTGTATAACCTTAGATGACTAGCCATAGGAGTGTCATGAAATGATTTAAAAATCTGCTCATTTAATTTAGTTTCAGGCACTAAAAGTATTCTCTCTTAAAAATTTAACCCATCCTTAACACTATACTTTTCATCATTCAAAGCACCATCAAGAATGTTGTTTGTGAATGTGTTTTTAGCATAATCAGCTTGTATTTTCTCTTTTCAATCTTCTGCAATCTCAAAAAAAATACACAATTGTGGCCTCCTAGAGAGTGCATCAACTACTACATTGCATTTCCCCTTAACATATTCAATATCAAAGTCAAAGGCCTGAAGTTTGCTTACCCATTTTGTTGTCTTTCACTTAAATCCTTCTGATTTAAAAAATATTTGAGGTTGTTATGATCAGTCTTCACTATAAATCTGCCCCCAATAAGATATATTGTCTATACTTAGCCAAGGCATGCATGATGGCTAACATTTCCTTATCCTAAATGGAATAATTCTTTTCAGCTCCCCTCAATTTTCTGCTCTCAAAGGCAATGGGATGCTTATTTTGCATTAGGACAGCCCCTATACCTTCACCTGAAGCATCACACTCAAGCTCAAATGGTTTAGTAAAATCAGGAATAGATAAAATAGGGTATAAGCTCATCAAAACCTTAAACTAATCAAAAGCTCTTTGTGCTGATTCAGACCAAGAGAATGCCCCTTTCTTGGTCAAATTTGTAAGTGGGGCAGCAACCTATGAAAACCCTTTCACAAACCTCCTGTAGAACCCACATAACCTAAAAAACCCCTTAAGCTGTGACAAGTTTGTGGGTGGTGGCCAATCTTGTATTGCCTTAATTTTTTCAAGGTCTACAAGCACACCATTGGCACTAATGATATGCCCCAAATAAAGCAATTCAATCATTCCAAACTCACACTTAGATTCTTTAGCAACCAATGATTCCCTCTCAAGAATGCCGAGTACCTCATCTAAGTGTTTCAAATGCTCCTCCCAAGATCTACTAAAACTAAGAATGTCATTAAAGAAGATAAGGACATACTTACGGAGCTGCTTGCTGAAAACTCTGTTCATGCATGACTAAAAAGTAGTTGGTGTGTTAGTCAAGCCAAAAGGCATGACAAGAAACTCAAAGTGTCTAAAATGACATCTGAAGGTTGTCTTCTCCACATCCTCTTCCCTCACTCCAATCTAGTGATAGCCTGATCTCAAATCAATTTTGGAGTAGTAAACCACCCCATGCAACTCATCAATCAACTCATCAATGCATGGAATGGGATACTTGTTATTTATAGTCTTTTCGTTTAAAACCCTGTAGTCCACACACATGCGCATAGTCCCATCCTTCTTTTTCACCAATACAACTGAAGAAGCAAATGGGCTCTTACTTGGTCTTATGTGTCCCATCTCTATAAGCTCCTGAATGGCCTTCTCTATCTCATCCTTGTGCCTCTTAGGATGACGATAGGGTGTGGTAATGACTGATTTGGCTCCCTCCTCAAGCTCAATGACATGCTCAATGCCTCTATTAGGTGGCCTCCCTGGAGGTATACTACCAAACACTTTGCTCCCCTTGGTAAGGAGCTCCTGTATATCTGGTGGATAGGTCCTCTTGACCTCTTCAATGACTATAGGAATAATAATGCACTCTGCTGCCCACTCAACCTGATCATGTCTAAGAAGTCTTTCCATACGCTTGAAGGACACAACACATGGTCCTCCTTTAGACAAGCCTCTCAAAACAACATTCTTACCCTCAAATTTAAATTTCAACTCCATGGTCTGAAAGTTGAGAGTAATCTCTCCCAAAGAACAAAGCCACTGAATGCCCAACACTACATCTATATCACCTATGCCCACCACATAAAAATCCTCCTTAATCTCATGACTTCCCAACTTAACGCTCAACTGAGGAACCATCTTGGTACACTGGATAGTAAATCCATTGGCTACCATAACTCTAAAACCACTAACCTCCTGTGTCTGAATCCCTCAACATGCCACTAAGCCTTCATCAATAAAGTTATGGGTAGTTCTCGTATCAATCAATGCCACCATACGTTGCCCCTGTATCACTCCTCTAATACGCATAGACTCCTTCTTTTGGAAATTGTGGAGCTGAGCTAACATCCCATTGCTGTCCTCCACCTTTTCACCTTCTTCTAAAGCCTTTTCCTCTTCACTTTCTTCAATATCAGCTTGCTGTCCTGAATTTTCTGCAACTTCTTCATCATCCGATTGGTACTCTATTAGCAATGCCTTAGCCTTAGTTGAACATTTATGGCCTTGTGTGTATGGCTCTTTGCATGTGAAGCATAAACCCTTCCTTATTAACTCATTGAGGGTCTCACTATCAATCTTAGTGTATTGTTTTTTGGGCTGCTCATATTCTTTTGTAATGATTTTCTTATCTTTATCCTTCTTTTGCAATGAACCCTTTGACTGAAATCTACTCTTGAAAGTTGATGTCTCCATGTCTCTAGCCTTTTTGATGGCTTCCTGAAGGCTATGAGGGTTAAAAGCTTTGATCCACCCCCTTAGAGGATCGGAGAGACCATCTATGAACAGCACTATTAGCCTCCTCTCAGAAATATCAGTCACAAGCACAGATAGCTTTTGGAAATCTGCAATGTAAGAATCCACAGAACCCCATTGTTTTAGTTGAGCTAATTCCTTAAAGTGCAGCTCTGGGTCCTTCTTGTCAAATCTTTCAATTAATCTTTCAGTGAACACCCTATATGAAGTTATTTGTGCATGCCCCAAAGTTAACATACCATTATACCACCACTCGTGAGCAACCCTATCAAGGTGTATAGATGCATACCGAATGGACTCCAACTCAGGCATAAGGTTTAAAGTGAAGTAGCTATCGAATTTTTGTACCCATGCTCTCGCTGCCATCTTTTCGGACCCATCAAAATATGGAAGTGTAAGCTTCCCCACTTTCCTTCGTAGCTCATTGTGTTGGTCCCTATTCCCCCTTGTGTTCGAATGTCTCATTGTCAAATCAATGTAGTCTCTGAGAGATATGTCCATCTGAAAGTTTGGCCCTGCATCAAGCCAATCTTGTCTAAACTGATCATGTTGTTCCAACAAAGTAAGCTCAGGATTAATTGGTGCTTCTACCCTCGATGGAAAGTTTGGCATAAGGGGCCTTGCCAAAGCTCCCTGATTACCCACTCCTTGCTGTCCTACCCTGTTTCCTTGTCCCATTTGGTCCATTCTCTGTATTAAATCTGCTAACCTGTCATTAGTTTCCTGTGCTTGTTGGGCTGCCCTACCTTGTCCCCTAACCAAAGCATCAAGAAGAAGCATCAATCTGTCAGGAGGTGCCTCATTCCTCCCATTCCTCTCATTCCTTTCATTCCTTTCACCTTCACCACCCCTATCTCCCATGTTTTCAGTACTAAATGACCCAATAGATGATTGTTCCGAATGCTTCCCTTCCTCTGATATTGGCCACTGTTCCCAAAAACCCTCTTCTTTTTTCCTACTTCTTTCTAAGTATCTTCTTTCCCTATCACTCAAGCTCATAGAAAATCACGCCCACTGGTTGGTAGGACTGATTTGGCTCTGATACCACTGTAATATAACACCCCCAATTTTTTTTCTGATTTTTCCCAACTATTGTGTGAGAGTTTTCTAATTTGGTTTGTTTGTTTGTTCCCGTGTGGCAATCATGTAATAAGCATGCTAAACATTTTATAACAAAATGTAAAGATAATAACACCAAACACTTGCAAAGAAAGATAGTTTCAGTCCCAACTCAGAATTAATCATCTATTAATAATCAGATTTATAATAGGAAAAAAAGCAATCTGATGGTGATATATCAGACCTGTGAAAGAAGCTTAACAGTAGGCTTGAAGCCTTCAACATGATGTGAAGCGAACCCTAGCTTTGACCTTCAAATACATGCTTCCCAATGCCATGAGATAGCTACAATAACCCCTCAATATCACTAATAGCAGCTTATATATCTACAGATTGCAACTAAAGATTTAGCACCAAAAAGGACATCCCCCTGAGGAAGTTTGATCTGCTCAATGAAATAAAATCCTTCACCAAAAATTGCAAACTAGCACTTGTTTGAATCGCCATGAAGAGAGGCTTCTTTAGAATCAATACCCATCTTGAAAGCTAACTTCATTCCGGAGATATGAGCAAATATGTGTGATTAGGACCAAAATGAAAGTGCCCAGAAATTGATTTGAAACACACCAAAAATCACCACCAAACCACACCAAACTGAAAATAAGCAAATCCACACCAAAACCAAACTGAAATCCACTCAAAAGAACTGGAAAATCTTCATCTTTTTCGCCCAAATGTGATTCATAATTGAAACCACCATACACTAGCTTCAGCAGGTCTTTCACTGCCAAAACTAGCCTTAGATATTGAGGGTTTTCATCCTCAATCCCGTTTTCAGACCTTCTGGTAACAAACCATCAGCATCTCTATAAGTCATCAAAGCATCCATGAAGAAATGAGCTTCAAAATGAACTTTTAAAAGTTACTTCTCCAAATTAGGGTGACCAAGCTCAACCCTAAAACCCACGCCACTTTTGAGACAATATGTTTTTTGATTTAAAATAAATCTCAACCAAACATTAGCTGTTTATTTTAATTTTCATTCCATCTCCTTGCTTGGGCGTCCACTCCTTATCCAGCCTTCAAAAGCGTTTTAGATGCTTTAAAAACAACTTAAGTCAATCACTAGGCGCCCAAGGTACTTTTATGTCCCCTCATGACCCTCAACAAATAAATATAAAGTTACTCTATAATAGTCCGCTTTCTAAACATAAAATCAAATATTAAAATCATTAAACCATAGTAACTTTATACCAACAGAATATGTGCTACTGAGACTAGCCTGACCTAGTCCAGTATACCCAAAATAGACTTACTATTTGTAGTAAGTACTAAAAATAGCAAGTGACATCCCAAAAGCTCGAACTGGAGAAATACTGATATGCACCAAGACTCACTGCAGGCAATGAGCACCACACTAGCCCTGCTAAAAATAGAAAGTCTCCCTAGAAACTACAAACCCAACACCCAAAGCTGGAACTGAGTCCCCTTATCAGAACCACTTAGCCTATAGGGACTCTGGAATAGGCTAAAGGTGATGTCCATTGCTCAGAGGCTAGGAGGGGACATTACATTTCCTTTGACACCTGCACCCATGAAATATGCTCTTCAACCTACTTTTGAATAGACTGTTCTTGGGTCTCAATGATGTTCATGTTGAATAATGATTTCTAACTGTTTATTCTGAATTTCAGGAACTACATCGTTAATTTGTTGCAAGCAAGGGGAGTCACTGGTAGCTTGAGCCTATTCAAGATGGATGATTCTAGCTTGCAAATTGGAAACGATATCATCCTTTTCTTGTAGTTATTTCTGAAATAGTGATACGAACTATCACAATTCACAAACAATAGTTTCAATCCCAAACAACATTCAATTAAGGCTAGAGTATTTGTTTTGTCATGACAGTGCCCTCAAAGGGCAACGAGTTTTAATTTATTGTGTTAATGGAAACTATATTGTTAGAAACCAAACAATTATTAAGAGCAACGCCATGCACAGAAAAAAGCTACACCCCAAGAGCTCCCTTGCAGATCAACGCAACAGTAGAGGACCTATTCAAACCTCATGTAGAAACCAAATGATGAGTATGTGTCCTTGCATGCAAACACAACTAGAAATATTCATGCCCTCACGTGCAAAAATGTGGACTAGAAAATGCAGAAACATGGACTAGAATGCATGCTTCGTGTGCCAAACCTGACTAAAAATGATCCTTCTCCACCAACAACCTACAACGGAAAGAGAAAACATGAGGAAAACCCCACTCAAATTGAAGAAGCACCAACAAAAATGCACGAATTCCTTCACCTTCAAACACCTTTGAATGCTTTCAAACCTAAGAGGTCTCTAGGAATACCACCATATGCCACTTTGTATGGAAGTAAATGCAAGAAAGTTCAATGTATGACAATAGTAACAAAGAAAAAATATATAAGAATGGTAAGTAACTATTTGACAAATTAAACAATCAAACTTGAAAATTAATTATCTAGGGCTACATGAAAGATTGATTGAAATTAGAGTCCAAAAATGATGAAACGGATGAGCAAAGTGTTTAATGCAAACTAGGGAAATGAGAAACCTATTGGGAAAACTTAATTTGGTAGACAATTTGCTTAGTGTTGATGCAAGACAAAGGACATACTCTAGTATGCGTTGAAGGCCATCTCTTTTTTTTAAAGTTGAGGAATACTAGAGAGATAGGAAGGTATCATCAAGTATCACTGTCTAGGCTAGAAATGAGAAGTCACTGGCATTACTGCCAATCACTGTGAAGGGCTTGATACAAGATCTACCATGAGGGTTGAGCAAGGTACTCCCCCTAGGATTACACCTAACATCCAAAGCCAAAGTAAGTCCAATAATAGTGAAAAATCTCATAATATATGTCTAACCTTGTGGTCAGGGGGTGGCTGAGGAGGAGCAGATCTATGTTGTCGAGAAGGAACCAAGCTGTTAGTTTCCTGGATGTGCTAAAAGGAGGAGGTGATCAACCTAGGGGCTCTAGAATCCCTAGCAATGGAGCCTTGAGATAGTTGCAAAAGCAGCATCGTAGGAGGGAAATGAGAGTGTTTTTTTCTTTTCAGTTATGTGATTATTAGTTTGGGGACATTAGAGGCAGATTACTTGGTAATTTTTTTTGTGTGTCAAACCCACATGATGTTTCTGGGCCATTTTCAAGAACAGCCTGGCATCTTGGGCATTTCTGAAAGGGATACCTCAAGGATCAAGACCAACTCCAGAACCCGAAGCTTTTCAGTAACAATAAGCATCTGTCAAATATTGTTGATATCACTTCTAAAAACATTTGGGAAACATCTTGCTATTGAGCTACATATTAACAGGTCTTGACCCTTCTTTGAGCCATTCAATCTCCATATTAACTCAAAATTTTAACCCTATGCAACGCATGCATCGGTAAACAAAGTGTTTTTAGTTGCTTCTTTTGAAAAACAGCCAAATATCCATCATTGGATAGGTAGATCATGTAACTGAGATACTTCAACCAACCTAATATTATGGCAGACAAGTAAAGAACATGGACTGATGTACCTCTATCTCCAAGAGTCCATTCAATATTTTCAAAAAGAGTAAGCTAGTGTAACAATCTGTGAAATCTTTCAAGAAGATCAACAAAGAACGGGAAGAAAAGATTGTATTTAATAATTTATAATGCCTCTGGCAGAAAACTCTGTAGAGTTTTTTTATTCAAAAAATTCTACACAGTTATATATAATTCTTCTGGCAGAAAACTGTGTATACACAGTTTTCTGCCAGAAGAATTATATATAAATACATCAACAGTGGGAAGAAAGGAATTAAGTTAGTTTTTCTTGTTTCATGAGAATCTTCAGTAAGACTGAATAAAAATCACCATTATATGATATAGATTTTATTCCAATTTATCAGATTTTTAGAAGCACCCCAAGTGACTAAGCAATGCATTCAAAAAATCTTAGAGAGTTTGCTGCCAGAAGCATTTAATACAATTTCATGGACTGTGGTAGAAAGGAGATAAGTTAACTTTTCTTGTTTCATGAGAATCTTCAGTAAGACTGAATAAAATCACCATTATATGATATATATTATAGTTATTATCCCAATTTATCAGATTTTTAGAAGCTGCCCATGTGGCTTAGCAACACCTTTTTACTGCAGCATATCTATAGCATATGCACTTTGATATTGGATGTTACAATTAGAATGCTTCCAAATTATTCAAAAGATGTGTTAAATTCTAAAGAATCTGACTGGAATTACCCCAGAATTATGGTTTCCTTCAGATAGTGCAAAATAAAATCACACCAACCAGTATCTTTGTACAAAAATGTCCAATTCACAAAATACATGAAATTATAATTTATAAATTATGTTCGCATCCAGTAACCTTATTGGCCTCGTCATCTTCCTTCAAAGTGCTTATCAGCTAAAGGAAGGTGTCCACTAGCAGGATTATCTACAGTTATTTATGTTAGGATTTGGATTGTACACCTTGCAAATCCAATAAGCAAAGTAAATATTTTATATTTTGTAACATATTTACTGTTGGCCCCTAATTAAATGGGGCACCATCCTTGGAAGAACCCATGAGATTCCTTGGAAGATTTGATATGGGGCTTACATAGTGGACTAGGAAAACAATCTCGGACTATCTATTCCAGGCAGTGTGTAAGAGCATCTTGGAAGAGGAGTTACATTTTCCAAATGGAGCACCTAGCTTGACTAGTCGACTAGTCAAACAGTGAGAATTACAGTTGCGTGCATGAAAGTTGGCACTTGGATTTGAATGGTCACCTTGACCACAACAGGGGCACCCCCTTTGAAGTCCATGGTTTAGTCGAAACCTGGTTTGCTGGGTTGCTCGTCTTCTATAAATACAGGCCTCAGGAGAGAGGTTCAGCATTTGCACTGGATGGTATTGCAGGGTATTGTAGGTTTCAAGTGTGGGATTAGCTATTGGCAGGTTGTCAAGTGTTGGCACTGGTGCTACATCATTTGTTGAGGCATCTCATGTATTGTAATGACTTGTTCAGAATTAATATAGTGAGATCTACGTTTGAGGCTGGGATTTTTACTCAAAAAGGTTTCCCAGTATCTATCCTGCGTCACTTCCTTTCTGTTACTTGTTCTGGTTACTTCATTGTATTTCCAGTTTGTATAATTCTGATTTCTGATTTAGAACAATGAGATTCAATCCGATTTAATGTTCCTAAATGAAGGAATATTGTAAAATCAACATTTTCTCCACTGGGAAAACCAAGCAGATTTCCATAAGTTAAAACTTTTGTTACAAGGGTCATCCTGCAGGGACACACTCATTGTTCCCTAGAAGAAGCTGGATGGGGTTTCATGTGTAGGTGGGAAGCAACTGCTAGAGCTCGGGAGAGGTTTCTAGATTGCTGGGCATAACTTTGCCCTTATCCTGGACCAAAGTATCCTGAGTGAATGAAAGGTTTGAGCACAGTATCATTCAGTACATAAGGTCCCAATTACATCAAAGCCATGAAATGAGACTGTAAATTCTGTTTATAGATTGTAATGCAAAGTTACTAAACAATTAAGCTAACATGACTGAACGTTCATTGGAAATAGGCCTAAGATGCAATACGTGCAGCATTTGTCACTTTTACATAACATAAAAGAATTTCAAATTGCTGGAAGAATAATCTACAATCCGAGCAACAAAAGGACTAGAAACTCAATCATAGAGCACATTAGAATGTTAACAGGAAGTCCTAGGTTCAAATCCTAGCTGCTCTATAGACAATAACAAAAATTCTTCCAAGTAATTGGCACTTTTGCAATGTAAAATAGTAAAAAAAGATATCACTTCGTGAAAAATACTCATTGACACAATGCCTCGAGCATTGTGTAAACAAAAGGCTCAAGTAAACAAAAATATATCAAAAAAAATATATTATCAGAAAATTAGTGAGCTCAAACTTTACAGCTACCCCTGCAGCCTGATATCATATGTTGCTCAACATTTCAATTTGAACTTGTATAAAGTCAGTTTTACAGTAATAGTTGGTTTACATTGCGTTTCTTGGAAAAATTTTAATCAGTAAAACATGAGTTAACTTTGTTGGAGAAGTGAAAGGCAGCTCAGAAGAGACATGAAGCAGGTTCCAGGCATTCAAAGTTTGAAATGTGGGAACAAATAAACTATTTCAGGCTTCTGTGTGAAACCGCTGATTTCAGACAGGTGGTGATTTTGTTATTGTGTCATGCTGCTTTCATCTAGAAAGAAGTTGTTTCATGACTGTCGAAAGAAGGTAGTTTTGTCAAGCAGCAGTTTCATCAAAAAATGATGCTTTTGTGATTTTTGAAAAGCAGTGGTTTCATCACGCAACAGAAACAGCAGAATATGCCACAAGAACACCTCGAATTCCTCTTCCAGAGGGTTCCTAGAGACTTCTAGGATTCCCAACATGATTTTTCTAATCTATATTACATGTGCAAATGCCAATACAGTCAACAGAGAAGGATTGGAGTTGAATTGCTTGAATTCTAGTTAGAGTTCATAGGTCCAATGCACTGTCGTATGTGACTGAACAGAATGAAGAGCATAGAAGAGCTGTTGTAGAGATCTTAAGGACTGAAATAAGTTGATTTTAGGCTGGTTGGGTGCCCAAGAGGCCTATGGTTGTAATTCTAATTAAAGATAGTGGAAAGTGAGTGTTTTTCCTCACTAATTGCTGCAGTTTTCTCCTAAAATTATAGTTCAAACATAAGGTATGATTGGTGGCTCACAAAGGCCACTATTCTATCCATAATTGTTGAATGTCATGCAGCATCTTGATAAAAATTCCAACAAAATTCTGAAAACAACAGCCGGGTAATTAATACAGTCAGTCGTAGTTCTAAGTTCAAGGTATGATTGATGGCTTACAATATCTCATAAGCAATTCGAATAGAAAAATTCTTGAAGCAACAAATTATAAGTTATAACTGTTAAAATAAAAAGGATGAGAAAGGAAGTAAGGTAAATGCCCCATAATTAAGTCAGATGGAACGAGTTCAAGTGGTCAATCCTGAGAGTTTTCATAGTCAAGACCCGTGTTCAGAACCCCTGGATAAATTTGACAAAGACATATTTCTTAGTTGTGGATATGACATCCAAGCCAGGTGGAAACTAAGTACAAGTCCTGCATGCCACCGGGCATGAGGAATTTAATAATAAAAAAATCACATAATTAAGATCATAGTGTGTGTGTGTGTACACTCTGTAATTATGTGGCCTGTTATTTTTTTCTTTGTTCTATCGGTTTGCTTCGAATAATTACAGAGTGTATATCCCATAATTACAGAGTGTGTATATATACACACTCTCTGTAATTACCCATAATTATACACACTCTCTGTAATTACCCATAATTATACACATTCTGTAATTACCCATAATTACAGAGTGTGTATATATACACACTGTGTAATTATGTGATATATATACACACTCTGTAATTATTCGAAGCAAACCGATAGAACAAAGAAAAAAATTGCAAGTTACGTAATTACAGAGTTACAAAAATCTCAAATTGTCAAATAAAAATGATATAATATTTTCATGTTTCTGTGGGCAAAAATATATATCTGAAAGTAAAAAAGCAAAGAAACCCTGCCTGAACTAGAGAAGGCCTGCTTAGGCCGGCTTGATTCACTGCATTTTCAACTTCTTCCGAGAGGCCGAGGGTTTTCCAGCTCACTCCTTCTTCCGCGAAAAAATCATCTTGCCCTGTAGACTTTATAACGGATTTTAGTGACTTATTAACCTCATTTTTCACAGTTTTCTTAACTTTGGTTCTTGTTACTGGAATGCTTGAAAAGACCTTGGCTGCAGAGTAATTTGTTCTGGCCTTGCCTGTGAAACGCAATAAATATTTGAGAGCAATGGGATGTATATTTGGGCGCAATATTAGGCTTCTGCAACTGCACATTGCAGAAATATGCATGGCGGCAATGCAATATTTTCTTTTTCACAGGAACTTTCTCAGTAGCCAACTACACGAAGGAGTTTCGAAAATCTTTATCTAGTTCGAAATGAAATGATTTTTATTTTCTTAATTATATTTTTGAAATTCGATATGTCAAATCTGGAAATACCATTACGCAATAGCATGAACCCTGGAAATATAATGTTTGAGCATAGAGCGTCTTCTTTTTTCATTTTTTAAATTATATAATGATTGATTACATTTGATTTTAATATTATTTAAAGTTTATTGAAGAGGGAGATGATATTATTATGTGGAAGGAATTTTTTTTATAAGAGGAAGCAACTTTGATTTGGACATCAACAATTGACATGTTTTGGTAAGGGTGCAAGATGATATTATATTTTGAAATTAGATATGTCAAATCTAGGAATACCATTACGCACAGCATGAACCCTCGAAATATAATGTCTTTAATTGTCACTATTAAAGCTTCTGTTAGAGCTGCTTTTTTTTTTAATTATATAATGATTGATTACATTTTATTTTAATATTATTTAAAGTTTTATTGAAGAGCAAGATGATATTATTATCTCCTAAGGAATTTTCTATGAGGGGAAGTAACTTTTGTTTTGGGGCATCAGCCAATTGGCATGTTCTTTAGGGTGCAAAGATAATAAAAGTCATTTCAATCAGCTTATATTTGTTCTATTTGAAGACAAGGAAAAATCACTATATTTGCTACCATCAAGACAATGGAAAAGTGAATAAGCAAACACGTAGATTCAAATGCAATAAATAGACCCTTACATCCTTGATTGAGCTAAAGGAGAGTGCACCCAATGCTCCACTTGATGTATTCTTTGTGATAAAATGATGGTGGAAATAGGATTGCTTAATGAACCAGTAGCATGATTTTGGGATGAGATGTTTGACTAAGGAAATGACATGATGATAGTATGAAGGTGGGTGATCAAATAGATAACATAAGATTAAGATATGAAGAAATTATTAGAAAATGGACAGCATGATAGTATGATGGGATGTGTTGATGAAATGGAAGGGAAGGCCTTCAATTTATAAATTTTGAGAAAACACAAGGGCCAAGATGCAAGGTTTAATGGAGGGCTAGGATTTGAGGAAGATGAAAGCATGGATTGAAGTTGTAGTCATGTGACAAGTTGTAAGAGTTAGACATGCTCACACATGTGTGAGCGAGATGGCATGTGTACGCAAAGGAAGAGATAAATCAAAAGGTCAAGGGGGTGATGTGAAGGTTTAATATGTCTCCAAGCTAGCATGCTCACACCTGTGAGCAAGGAGTGGGATAAGGTGGCATCCTCACACATGTGGGAGCATGATAGGAGATGGGGCACATGGCAAATGATGAAAAAATTATATTTTAATCCATGTAGGTGGATTGACTAGCTAGGAACAAATGGACAAGGATCAATGATGATGTGGATTTAAATATTAAAGGAAATGGTAATAGAGATTAATTAGTCTTAATTAATTAACTAATCAAGGATTAATTAATTGATTAAGTTGGAGGAATTGGAGACAAAGGCTAACTAATTTAATTTAACTAATTGCCTTGCAGGGAATTAACTAATGATGAATGAAGGGAAATTAATTAAATAAGCTACTTATTTAATTAACTTATAGGAAAGTTAGTATGATGAATTGATAGTAAAATTTGGAAGTGGGTAAAAGTACAAAGTTGTGTCACACTTTGGACCAACTAAATAATTAGAAAATAGTTTCAACCTAAATAAAAGTTTTTGAAATTAAAACCCGGTTTAAGCTAGAAACCACGCGCTTTTATAGAGTTTTGGGTGAAACCCTTTTCGTTTGAAATCATAAAATTTGAATTTTTCCTTTGCTACATTGGAAATCTACAAGCTCATTTTATCGTGAGGTTTACGTTAGAAAGGGTTTTGATCGAAACCCTTTCTACCGAAACTATCTATGTGGCATCCTAGTTGGCAGCCAACTCAACTTTTTTCAAAAAATTTTGAAACTTTCAACTTCAACTAAGTATTTCTCCAGTTAGAATGATGTTTTAAAAAAAATACTCTTTTGTAGAGCTTGGAGTGGTGAATCCAAATATGT
>VDFB02026320.1:20546169-20569149 GCA_007258455.2 Sequoia sempervirens | reverse complement strand
TGAGTCTTTCTTTTTGTAATTCTGAGTTTATAGCAATGATTACTAGCATTTTCTAAATATAATGGCACAATTTTGAAGCCAATTGTCTTCTACTATATATTTTTCACAAATTATGAGTGGAATTGATCAAAGGTCATTCTAATATGTCTTCATTGTCTTTCCTTTGGATGTATGTTTCTATTAATGCTTTGGTTCAAAGAACTAGTTAAATGCTTTAATGGAGATGTAAATTTGTGTGAATATATGCAAGGATTTGATAAGTAGAGTTGGTTAAGAGTTATGAGTATGATAATGTAATGCATTATTGTGTTGCTCTATAATGCTTAGGTGAAATATTGTTGTATAATTCTAATTGCATTAGTTTTGACTCCATACTCTAGGTTAAGGCACCGATCCTGAATTTGTGTCTAAATTGTAAATCTAAGGTCACTCAATCAAATAAAATTTACAAAAATTTATTTCAGTTATGCTTATTTGTAGAAGTTTCATGTAAATTTCATGTTCTCTTGCTTTACATTGTAAAAATCTTAAAGGATTCTGCCAAATCTTTCAATTTTTGCATTTATCAAGCTATATAAGTTAGAACATATATGTTGTTTGCAATGTATGAGTTAATTCAACATAGGAGATCTTAAAAACATTTCGAGGACCTTGCTCCCGGGTTTGTAAGCCCAAAGTGTAGAGGTAGAATTTATTCTAACTTTCACCTTTTATTGAGGTCAATCCCCTCCAAATAATAACCATTGGAAATGGAAAATCCATAGGTTATTTGTGAGATCTTGTTGAAATTAAAACAACCAACAAGATACATCAAGTGTGGTCAAAACATTAAGCATAAACATATATCTTATGAAACCATGATATGGAAGACCATGATGCTTGTGTAACAATTGATGAGATATAGAATTGATTAAGTTTCATGTTGCTATCTCATACTTTAATCCTTATTTTTTGCTAAACTTTGAGACATTTCTAGACTTTTCATATACAAATTTAAGTAGTTTAAAGCATTTGAAATTGAACATGTTATATTAATATGTATATGTATGAGTTATGAATATCTATAAAGTTTATTAAGATTTTATGTTTAAATTATGGTTGTTAACATTGAGAATGCCTTAGAAAATAAGACTAACATTTGTAGCAAGATATTTGTCAACCCCACAACAATGAGCTTCTCTCAACCTATAGCATAAGAATTGATTAAATTTTAAAGGAGTCAAGTCTAATGCAACACAACCACTCAAAAAGATAGGGTGATCATTTAATGATCAAATCATGCATCACCAAGCATTACTTTTATCCTTCAATAAGATAACTTGGAGAAAAGAAGTCTATTCTCAATGGGACTATGAATTATAACAAAAATGTTTTGTTGAGCATGTTTTCTATTATAATAGTTAAACTTGTCGAGTAAATAGTTCTTGTTTGATTTCCATATTTTTGTCATGGTTATTATTTTTTGTTTTGAAACTCAATCTTCTTCTATTCTTAGGAAGATTTTACATCTATTTTTAGTTTTTTTTAGTTCATAGATAGTTGACTTATTTGTGGACCCCTATATATAGTGGGATACAATAGAGGAGATCTATAGGATAGATGTGATATATAGAATAATATTGTTGGATAGATTTTTGTTTTATTAGTTATATGTGTGATTAAGATTCAATAAAGAATGAATACTTTGATAGCATGTGTTTTTGAGTAATTGATAAAATAAGTTTTATGGATGCTTAGCAACTCAAGTAGGCCACTTGAGGTACTATCGAACCACATTAATTTAGGTTGGTAGATTAGATTATGTGTTGTGAATTTAATTGATAGTTTTTAGTTCATGAGATTATGAATGATGCATTGCAATTTTGAATTACAATCTATAGACTAATATTTTGTTTTAGTACTCCAAAGATTAATGAAGTTAAGACATACTGTAGTTTAATAATTAACTGGTTATAGTATTAAGTATTAGGTACTTGTAGTCGAAGGTAGTTGTTTATATTCATTTACTTTTTTTTGAGAAATAAAATTAATTTTGATTAAAATCTTTTACTGTATTTACATATGTTTCATTCACTTGTGCTCAGTCGATATAAAATGTGTTGAATCCATGAATGCATATATTTTTCCAGCACTATCTGAAGTTTTATGACTCCCTAGTTGATGATTTAATGAGTCCTCTCATAAATGATGAGATACTTGATCTAGTAATAGCACCAATAGTTAATTAGGCATTTTAGGAATCCCTGTATTTTTAATTTTGTTGTAGGGGATGGTGCTAAATTTAGGATTCTTTTGTATGTTTTTAAATTCTTTCCAAGGTTTCATAGAATAGCCACTTTGTTTCAACATTAGGATTAATAGGTATTTAGGAATAAACATAAGTAATATTTACTAAAAATGTGCAGGAACTGCTGATTAAAAGAGCCAGAAACATTACATGTGGAGGTAGAGAGACACACTGGGAAGATTTCTCCCCTCAACACACAAAGCATTTGAATATACTATTGGAAATAGTGAACAAGTTGGGGGGATTAATGAGGAAGAACTATCCTTCACACTAATAGCTACCCCAAACATAGAGGAGACTTTTGGAAGACATTTTGACATCATGGGTGATGTAGTATTGGACAGTCTAATAAAGCATGTAACATTTGATTTTCCTATAACCAATCAACAAAGGGTTGTTGCACTTAAGAACATACCCCCTTCAACATTACCTATTTTCCATGGAATGGTTACAAAGGACCCAAATGCATTACTTTTTGAGTTTGATGTATTGTGTCAGAGCTATGAATATACTACAAATGCTCACTGACTCAAACTATTTCCAAAAACACTAAAGGATGCTACTATGTGTTGGTTCATAGGATTGGGGAGGAATTTTGTTCCCAACTGGGATACAATGAAGACAAAATTCTTGGAGAAATATCAAGATTATTTTAGAGGCACATATAGAAAGAGGGATGAAATATTTAGGATGTCATAGAGAGAAGATGATTTTTTGGAAGGTTATGTTGAGAGATTTTAATTTTGTCTCAAGAAATCACCTGAAAATAGACTCTCTTTTGAATCCTTAAAATTGGTATTTTTGAGGGGAGTCCATGAAGATTGCATAAACACTAGAAATCTCATAGGAGTAGGAGACATCTCTAAACTACCTTTTGATGAGATTTGCAAGGTGTGAAAAAACTATTGCAGATCATTCATCAAGAAATAATAGGGGTGAAAAAACCTCTTCTCTCAAGAAGACATCTACTAGAGTTTCAAGGGTAAAACTTAGCAATCTCTTGTCCAATATGAAGGAGGAAAACATTAGCCACTTGGCTACTCAATTGGATACCCTCCATATAAAAAATAAGCAGGAAGAAGTAGAGGCAACCCTAATAAAATTATGTCCACACTATCAATAGAAGATGATCAATTACAAATGCAAAAAGTTGGCAAGCATCTTTGAAGAAAAGCAAGGGAAGCCAAAATTTCATACCCTAGAGGATGAAGAATGCTAAATGTTTTACATCGCCCAATGAAAACCATGGCAACCAAGACAAGGTATGTCTCAAAACCCCTTGTCCTACAATATGTCATTTCGAAGTAGTAATTCAAACTTCTCAAATTGAAACCATCAACCCTAGACTAATGTGCAAAATCCTTTATGGCCAATACACCAAGCAACCAATTGGAATAAATAACAAGGGATATGGCCACCAAAACATTAACAGGCCTCAAATTATAATTCCCAGTGGCCACCCCAAAAAAATCAATGGCCATCATAGTGGCATAGAGGTCAACAATGGCAAAACCAAAATGTAAGTCACCCTCAACCACAACAACCCTTGCAGCCACAACAACTAGCCATAATGCCAAATCCAACTATGGTTGCAAAATCACCAATAAGAGCACCTTATCTGCTAGCCTAACATGCACCTAATCATAACAATAAGCCTATTTATAGAGGTTATGCTAATGAAACACATTAAATACCTAACCTATGGGGTTGAGGTGAGTGATGTCCATCTTTGTTAAAGGGGAAAATGCTACACAGGCCTTCATCTCCTCCACATCACACTGGAAATGATTGATGAGGAACCCCCAATAGAAACCTTAATTGACCTAGAAGCAACATTAAATGTGATGAAAAAGGAAACCATGAAGCAACTTCAATTAATGGAGCTCTAACCTACACCTATTATTTTATAACTAGTAGATAGGTCAATTGTTAAACTAGAGGGTATCATAGAAGAATTGGTTATCACATTGGACTCATGGGAATACCTTACATAATTTATGGTGTTACAACCTAAAGAAAACCTTGTAGGATACCCCTTAATCCTAGGGAGACCTTGGTTGGCCATGATAGATGCATTCATTATTTGTAGGTCTAGTAATATGATCATCTCCAATAGAAATGTGACAAAAAACTAGTCCTTTACCCACTTGTACAACCACATACAAATTTAGACCAAACTGTATGGCCTACCCTAGATGAGGATGATCAATATTCATTGCAAACACTAATGACCATTGAACGTATTCCTATATTGGAAACCCTAGATAAAGATGAATTACTTGCAAACATTATGCAAAACTCCTATGGTAGGGACCCACAACAATACAGTTGTCTAACATACTTTCAAGATCCTTTACGAAACATAATCCATGCCAATGCATCTAAGTCTATTTCTCAGATTTTCCATACATTACTACCCCATAATTGTAGTCCCAATTCAGCAGGCCTTGAAATTGCCTCTATTAAGACATCAACCTTGACCATAGAGATTTCATCAAGCAGGACATTAAATATCAAGCAACTAAACAATAGTCTTCATTGTTAACTATGTTGCAAGCACACGTAGTCGCATTCGCATTGGACTATAATGACATTAAAGGAATAGATCCCAATCTATGCATGCACAAAATTTACATCAATGAAGGCTATAATCCAGTGAGGCGGCCTTGGAGAAGAATGAACCCAGTTGTACATGACATAGTCAAGGCAAAATTACAAAAGTTACTTGATGCAGGGTTCATTTTATCTAATATATAATAGCTAATGGTGTCCCCATTAGTGATTGTGCCCAAAAAGGGAGCAAAATGGAGGGTCTATGTTGATTACAGAGAATTGAATGCAACAACCAAAAGAGACCACTTTCCCCTTCCTTTTATTGATCAAGTGTTAAATTCATTAGCAGGGAAACAATATTTTTCATTCTTGAATGGATTCAATGGGTATAACTAGATCAAAACAGCTCCAGAGGACTAAGACAAGACAACCTTTACTTGTCCATGGGGTATGTATGCATATTCAGTCTTTCCATTTGGGCTATGTAATGCCCTTGCCAAATTTCAAAGGGCGGTTTTAAGTACATTCTCAAAATGTGCTCATGACTCCATGGAAGTCTACATGGATGACTTTACAACCTATGGGAATACTTATGAGAAAGTGGTTACAAATTTGGAGAAAGTCCTACAAATATTTCAAGACCACAACCTTTCCTTAGGTCATGAAAAATGTTTCATGATGATGACTGAGGGAGTGGTCTTGGGACACTTTATGTCCAACAAGGGGATACAAGTAGACCCAAATAAGATTGAAGTAATCTCCACACTTTATGTTCCTCATAAACAAAAGGATGTCAGAATATTTCTTGGTCAAGTTGATTACTATAGGAGGTTTATACAAGACTTAAGCAAGATTGCAACACCACTATTTGTTCTCTTATCTAAAGATGTAGAATTTGATTGGACCCCTACTTGCCAAAATTCCTTTGAAGCCCTCAAAGCAACATTTACCAAGACTCTAGTCTTGAGAGGACCAAACTGGACAATACCTTTTCATATACATACTGATGCATTTGATTTTGCAATAGGAGTTGTCTTAGGACAAAAATAAGGAAACTTATAATATGTCATCTATTATATCAACAAGAATCTTCAAGGTACAAAACTTAATTACAGTCACTAAAAAGGAAATGTTGGTGGTAGTCTATGCTATCAATAAGTTCAAGCACTACATCACATGATATTCTATATTCATTCACACTAACCATACATCAATAAGATATCTAATGAATAAGCTAGTGGTAGGAGGAAAACTTGAAAGATGGCTATTGGTACTTGAAGAGTTTGATATCACAATTGTGGAAGAAATTTTGGGAGGTGTTGAATTATTGCAAGCATTTGGATCTAGAGGTACCTAAAAATTGTTTGGAGGAGTAGAAGTTGTGAAAGGTCCTTTAGGCTTGTTGCTTATGAGATTATACAATCCTTATACTATTGGTAAGCATGGACTTCATCCCACTCATTTAAAACAAGTTCTAACCCAAACAAATATTCTAAAGATTCCTCCTTATGAGGCTTGTTTTCTTCTTGTCTAGGAAAAATAATAAATATTCAAAACCACAACAAAATCATAAGTTGAAGGTAGCATTCCATAAAGACTAGATGCTTCTTGAGATACCATATTTTTCACTTCTTTTTGAAAATGCTTGTAGTTATACATGAAACTCATGACAATTCAATTCTGAATGTTGAATGGTATTGTGTAATCTACACCAATTTGACATAGCAGCCTCAGCCAAATAAACCCTTCCCAGAGGCATGTTATCTAAAATTTTGGTTGCTATAGGCGTGTCCAAAGGGGAGGGTACCCATCCATTATTTAGTCTAATATTCCAAACCTTATTATGTTTATGATATATCCTTGGTTTTGATTTTGATTTTGGTTTTAGTTGAAGTTTGATAATTCTCTAAGCATTCTACAAATAGTTATTTTGATTACAAGGTGAGTTACTTGACCATTAATTTCTTTATTTGTTTAGTGAGTTATTTGATGTCATCTCTCTCCTTGTTCCTTGATCTTAGCAACCTCAACAATCTATAGGTAGAGATGGGATGGAGGAGGCTTGATATATAGGAACCCTAGATGGAGAACCATAGCTCTTGTGGCTATTGGGATATGATTGAGTATGGGTGTATGATGATCCAAGGCTCGATTAATCCTATAACATTGATTAGGCATTATCGGGGTACCAATATGATTAATTGGTCCAGCCCTCAAATATCCAACTTGTGAGCTAACTTTAACAGCCTCAACATATGCATCATTGAGAGAAGGTGGTGCAAGATTGGCTCTTCTAACAAACATAGATATTAGATTATCTAAAGCTAAATAATATACTTTCTTAACTATTGCATCATCAAGTAGGTAAGGATTTTGGAGGTGATTATAAGATTTATAGAATCTATTATTGGAAGTATTGATGAGCTCATTATCTTTCCTATTTACTTCCACAAACTACCTATATAAGTCTACAGGCTCTATAGGGATCCTGAATCTATCAAAAAATGTACTCTTAATGAGAGGCCATGAAGTAATTGATCTAGTTGGTAGATGAACAAACCAATAAAATTCTTCCTCTCCCAAGGAACTTAGGGGAACATTCAACAAGTCGCATCCTAATTATAAATCTACCAATTATGTAGAGTCTCCTCAAAGACTTTAATATGTTCTTCTTGAGTTCTATTGGGATCGTTGACATGGTACTTGGAACATAATTTTTCTACATTTTTGGGCATGTCATGATATGCATTAAAATGAATAGGAGAGAGATTGTTAGGTAGCCAAGCCATTGGTGGTGTTGGGATAATTGGAGGGCCTTGGGGTGGGTCTAATGGTTGTCCTCTTGTTCTAACACTTTGGGATATGGTGGGGAATCCTAACTCAAATAACTTCCCCTTATTAGGCATAGATCTAATTATACTCTCAAAACCTCTCAGGAGAGAATGAGGCCATACACTCTAATTTGAGGAAAATATCTAGGCCCTCCTTTTAGAGCTAGTTTTGTTGACAAGTATTTTTTCACATCACAATATAGATAAAATACCAAGCACTTTATCTCTCTTGAAAAGAAATATAACCTCCAAGACTTCAAAAATATTACCCCAAGGCTTCAATAGTCTAGTCTTGACTTTGCAAAAATAACTTAGTGGTTCAATATTTTGTTTTGATTAGTGGTAAAATAGGTTTGAAGGGGCCCTGAAACCCTTTACAAAAAGAACAACTAAAGAAAAAAAAAATTACAATGAGTGCACATCAACCAAAAAACATGCCATCAACACAACATTAGCCAAAAAGAAAGACAAAAGCAACACTACATATTCTTGAGGATATCTGCAACTTCCATATCCCTAGCCACATTATTTTGATAATCATCCATAGCTTCAGGCATATCTTTACTAGGGGCCCCAACCTGTACTTTGGTCTTGTTTCGTGTTCTAGCACCAGACCCACCCACATTAACCTCGCTAATCAAAACACTTTGCACCCCACTAGCTCTATCAAAAGATCCCTCTTCCTCCATATGCATACCATCAGCACTAGAACCCTCACTAGGAACCATCTCCTTACACTTCTTGGCCAAATTAATAGGATTGAAGATCCCCACAGACTCATAATTCATAGCAGTCCCCTCCCCACCCTTCATCAAATTCACACTAATCCTTTCCCACTGGACTTTCGAGGTCAAGATTCTTTCTTTAAATACTTGTTTCTTCGTCAACGTATGATCAGCCACAATCCTCAAAGACTCAAACAATTCATCAACTTGATTATGAACCAAGGAATCACTCACTTTACTCACTGCCCCTGACCCTAACATTGGTCATGTTGAGTTCATGAGTTATCCATTTAAATAATTTAAAAAAGACATGGATCCATCCTTATCCATCTTTAAAACATTGAAACTTCCTCATAGTCAAAGTTAAAAGTATCTTTACCCAGAACAACATCCTCCTAGGAGGAACTCACCTTATCTTGACTAATACCAGCCTCCTTACCTTTACCTTCAGTTACCAACATCTGCATTTTATGGATTGAAGTGGAAATTTCCTTAGCAATGGACCTCCTTTTTTTCTACACCTGCATGTCCACACCCAAAGAGTTCAAGATGCCCAACCCACCGACCAACTTTGCAAGAGAAGAAACTTGTATGTTCACCATCTAGCTAGCCAATCTAGTCACCATTTTCTTATTGCTACCCTCCGTCAGACCTTTCTTCCTTTTGGTACCCAAAATGGGGGATGATGCTTCACCAACAATAGCCATCCTATCCTTGAGGATAGTAGAAGGGGCATCAGGATTAACTTTCCTTGGCATGTCTGCAACCTTATCCTCGCTACAAGTTTCGTAGTCCTTTTGGATAGGACCTGAGGCCCCTTTATACACCTTACCCACCACATGAGGTTGTGAAAACACTTCCATGGAAGCTTGGAAGTCCATAACATAATATGTATCCTCCTCCATTTTAGACTCCACATCTAGGACTTTAAACTTCTTCTTCCCTTTCACAGTGATTGGCTCATCTTCAGAGGCAGTATCATAAGATTTCCTTAGCCGGCTTCTTTTGCTTACCCTTAGGAGTGATCACCAATGGCTTAGAGACCTCAAAGGCTTTAAGAAAATATGAGATTAGAAAAATGAGGCCCACATTCAACAAAAAAAAAAAGGTTTCTTTTTATGGTCCTTCAAACCACACTCCAGAGAGGCCAAGAGATAAAAAGGAAAATACATTTTATTTTTATGGAAAAAATGGTTAAGGAGAAAAGAATGGTAGGCATTAACAATATAAAAATGGCCTTCAAGAGTTATATACCTCATTAATTCCTCTGCTATATCCCCCCAGAGAGCTTTAAGTTATTTTCGTTGGTGCCCTCCACTCTTTGCCATCTTCAGATCTTGCTCTTCAGTTCCCTTGAAAAAAATCTCCATGGCAGCCTTAGATTCTTTCTTATCCCTATACACCTTCATCCCTTCCATAGAGAGCCCAATAATATTAGCAATAAAATCCTTAGTAACATCAAACTCAGTACCTCCCAGTCTCAAAACCCTATTGTTCCAACCCTTAGCAAACAAGGTCGTAGCCTGCGGGTTGTTACCATGCAACCTTTCTAGATAAGATGTATGCCCGCCTTTCTCTAGGATAGCCCACACCTCTTTGTTTTTCTTAGTAGTATCGTAGGAGAAAGGTTCTGCATGATTTCTATCACCTCCCATGGCACCTAATTTAGTAGAACTTATAAGTTTTAGGAATTTGTAGACAATAAGAAGAATTCTCGAGAAGGAGAGCCAAAAAATGCTCAAAATCCATGTGGCAACGGTATTATGGCAGAGGGGAATTATGAACCTGGGGTGACATCCCATATAGAGATCGAAGGAAGTCCATCAACACACTCAAAATCTAGCTCGACATTACACCATATAATTATCTGCCAGGTGAAGATAGTTATACAAGCCCTGATCATAATGAGGTGAACATCCAAGTTAGCAATTTTGGATATCATGATTTAAACAAGTAGTGGCCTCCAAGGGAAGGGGATCGTTAACATCCCACTCCCTAGAACCTTTCACACCAAGGTTAGCGAAAAAAACAACTAACCTGTTTCCTTCCCTAAATATATGAGAAATATAATACTCATCAAAGGACTTTAGGATATCAATAGCATCCCTAATGATAGAATCAACACTACAAGTAGGAGCCAAAGATCCCTTGAGATTATTAATATTATTGAGAGAATCCCCCTCAAGCCACACCTTCTTATACCCTCTAGAATGAGTCATCTTCAACCCATGATAGGTCAACCCATGGTTCAATGTTTTTGTTTAAAAAGGGGCCTTACAAATTCAACCCTTGAATGAGCCACACCTTGTTTTTAACAAGGGGCCTTAAAATTACCTCAATGGAGTTTGAAATAAGGGTTTTGAATGATCTGAACTTGATGTGAAAATATAGTGGATTTCTAGATCTAAAACTTGTAAATAATATTCAACATCTGATACTATAATTTAGATGATTATTTTTTCCTAAACTAACTCAATCTTATAAATAAAGGTCAAAGATAGGGTAAGAGGACATTAGGTTAAGAAACACTAAGGACAATGACAACAATGATTCAATGCTTTAGATAGACTAATACCTTACTGCAACCAATTCCTACTTAATCAGAGATGAACTCACAATGCCACAAGAACAGTATAATATTCAAAGGTAATGAAATATTTTTTCAATCATGAAAATTCATATAGATACCCAATTCTGGTGCAACTTAAATGTGAAAATGGGGTTCATACTAACCATGCAAAGAAAATTACAATCAATAAGCTACAGATGGTATGAACCAAAGATCTATAAAATATCTTCACACTTCATCATCATAACTAAAATTTATTTAATATTGGAGAAAATTAACCCTACAAACACAAGAAACCACAAGTGGAACACCAAGATTCAATGCTTTGCTTATATTGATTTCAAAAATTTTGGATACAAAAATTCCAATTTCAAAAACTCTTTATAATGAGAGATTACTAGCCTTTTATAGGAAAGGCCAACATAACCTGGGACATGATCAATGGTGGAGATCATCTCAACACCGAGGGCTAAGATTATATTAGCATTTAATATTTGAATATATTAAATGTTTACCACATATTAATCATCCATCTATAACTGATTAGTTACAATTTCTTGGGATATGCAAAAATATACAACATAGTACAACAATACAGTTACCTTAGAATTAAATTACAAAATTAATATCCCAAGAAATTTGGGGCACAAGTTCCCAAAAATACTCCTTTGAATAAATCAAAAAGTGAGCCAGTTGATGCCCAAAATCACAAAAATATATCATCAATCATACTCCCGCCTTTTGATTTCTCTTTAACAACAAATTTGACAAAAGATGTTAAGACAAGAGTAACCTCCTCATTATGTAGACCGGCTACAACATGAACCTTATAACAACATACATCATATTGGTCAATCAATTGATGATGCAAAGCCATCCATGTTGCTTTTTGACTAAAAAAATTCTGTATTTTAATCAAAATACGATCAACCTAGTCTAAGTAATCAGAAGATAACTCATCACTTGAATCCTTATGGATTTGTCACGTTCCATTTTATCGGATAATGCTTAACCATTAAATAATTATCAAATAGATTAAGCAATTGCAAGATTAACATTAAATTAAAACCAACTTGATTCTCCCTTTCGGTATTGACAAAGTTACTTATTGTGCATTATGATTTCTTATTTTCAAAAGTTAATTTTATTAAAGAAGAATTGAATAGATCTTCTTTGAAATTTTTAGAGGTAATAATAATATATTATTATTATATAGTTATCAAAACTATAAAGAGGATGAATTATTAATAAAAATTAAATAAATAAATTTAATTAAAGGAAATAAGAAAATTAAATGAATCAATTAATAACATTTTGTTTCCACAGTCCATGATGCTGGTATGCAAGATTTTTGGAATAAACTGTGTGTGATTTTTATATCATCAACGTTTCGGATCATACTCCATGATCCATCATCAGGATGATCAGCAGTAGAGAGAGAATGAAAGAGAGCAAGCAGACTTGGATATAAAGGAGAGGGAAGAGGGGTTTGGGAAGGTTGAGAGGCACGCTCCCCAAAAAACATCACATAAATATAAATATATATATAAGAAACAACAAAACCTAAGTATATATCTGAATTATATATGCAAAGGATAATGAGAAAGATAAGGAAGAAACAAAACAAATATAAATATAAGAAATTAAAGGACAAACGAAAATAAATAAATAAATAAGAATTAAAAATTATTGAAAAGTAAATAAACAAGGTACCATTATAATAATGGATGAAAGGAAACAATTAACCACTAGAAACAATAGAGAATTGCAAAGGAGAAATAAAAGAGAAAAGACTAAATAAGAATAGCTCAAAAAATATCAAAGAGTAAAGGAATCAAGTAGAAAACGAAAGAAATCAAATGATGAAAAATGAATGAAACAAAAAAAATCATATGAGAGAGGACTAAATATAATAACTCAAAAACTATAAAAAACAGTTTTTGAGTTAACAAGAGCAATCAAATGATGAAAAATAAATTAACAAAAGTAATCTTGTTAATGATGAAAAATAAATTAACAAAAGCAATCAAAAGATGAAAATTAAATTAACAAAAACAATCAAATGATGAAAAATAAATTACCAAAAGCAATCAAAAGATGAAAATTAAATTAACAAAAACAATCAAATGATGAAAAATAAATTACCAAGAGAAAACGAAACAAAGTGAAAGTAAAAAGGAAATTGATAATATAGAGTAGATGAGAATTAAATAAAAATAATAATAAATAATAATTAAAGAGCAATACAACCACACATACACGTATAAATATAAGTATATATATAAAAACACCAAAACATAAATATGTCTATATAACGGAGAGAAATTAAAAGACAGGAAAACAAAACCAAAAAGGAACCAACAAAATGAAAGTAAAAAGAAATTGATAAAATAGAATAGATGAGAAGTAAATAAAATTAAATAATAAATAATAATTAAAGAGCAATACAACCACACAAACACATAAATATATGTATATATATAAAAGAAACCACCAAAACATAAATATGTATGTATGACAGAGAGAAATTAAAATACAAGAAAAGAGAACAAAGGGGAAGCAACAAAATGAAAGTAAAAAAGGAATTGATAAAAAGAATAGATGAGAAGTAAATAGAAATAGATAATAAATAATAATTAAAGATGAAAAGAAAATAGAAATAGAAAATAAATAAATAATAGAATAGATGAGAAGTAAATAGAAATAGATAATAAATAATAATTTAAATATGAAAGAAGTAAATAGAAATAGATAATAAAATAAATAAAAGAAAGAGATGAGAAGTAAAATGAAAAAGATAATAAATAATGAGAATTAAAGATGGAAACAATCAAAAGATGAAAATTAAATTAACAAAAACAATCAAATGATGAAAATAAATTGCAAAAAGAGAAAACAAAACAAAATTAGAAAGTAAAAAGGAAATTGATAATATAGAGTAGATGAGAAGTAAATAAAAATAATAATGAATAATAATTAAAGAGCAATACAACCACACATACACATATAAATATAAGTATATATATATAAAAACACCAAAACATAAATATGTCAATATAATGGAGAGAAATTAAAGGACAAGAAAACAAAACCAAAAAAGGAACCAACAAAATGAAAGTAAAAAGAAATTGATAAAATAGAGTAGATGAGAGGTAAATAAAATTAAAATTAAATAATAAATAATACAAACACAAAAGATGTATATATATAAAAAGAAACCACCAAGACATAAGAAATATGTATGTATAGGAGAGAAGTGCTTGAGACGAGAAAAGAGAACAAAGGGGAAGCAACAAAGTAAGAAGTAAAAAGAATTGATAGAGATAGATCAATTAAATGAAATAGATAAACATTAATACCATCATGGAATTAGGTTTTGTAACAATTACAATGCATGGCATTTTTAGTTTGTACTAAATGATAGCTAACTTACATATGTTAATACAAATGATGATGATAAAAAATAAATTAAGCGATATATATAGAAGGTGGAAATGGAGCTCTGCAATGGTCATGGCGGTAAGCAACGGTCGAAAAAA
This sequence comes from Sequoia sempervirens, assembly GCA_007258455.2. NCBI lineage: Eukaryota > Viridiplantae > Streptophyta > Pinopsida > Cupressales > Cupressaceae > Sequoia > Sequoia sempervirens. The sequence continues at coordinate 20,554,645 of VDFB02026320.1, read as the reverse complement.
TTTCGGAGTGGTAGCAGCGGTCATGGGGGTCCCAATGCGAACAGGTCTGGGGATCTTGAACATGTTTGGAGGAAGGACCGCTGGGCCCGACCACAGAATCATGTCATGCACGGTCGCTTTTCTGCGGGCAAGGGTCACGGGCATCTTCAGAACAAGGCTGCGGGACCTTCTCGTGGTAGGAATAAGTATAGTCAATACAGGAACGAAGCTTTTCGCAGACCTCGTTATCAGAATGAAGAAAAACTCGGGCAAAATATCACATCATGGCCGAGTAGACCAACTTCGCAAAAAAACCCTAATTCCAGAAATGGGAAGGGAGGAATGGAATGGCAAAAAAAGTTTTCGACCAAGGTATGGGAGGAAGTCAGGGAAGAAAGTTCAAAGGAAGAACAGAACAATCATGTCTCTTTCATGTCCAAAGAAGCTAAAAGTGGAAGAACCAAAGTTGTTATCAGCTCTTCGATTTTGCAAGTGGAAGTCCTGAGGTTAGAACAATTAGGTTTGTTTGGAAAGTGGTTTGGGAAGAATCTAAACTGGGACTATTTGGTGAGCTGGTGGAAAGAGCGTTGGGGTGAGGAGCTGCAGTTTAAAATGCTCCAAAACGATTTTTTCTTAGTCGTTTGCCCATCCTGTATTATCAGAGATAAAATAGTAAATGGGGTTTGGGTCCTCGATGGCTGCGGTTTTTATTTAAGAAAGTGGTCTATGGGATTCGACCCTTCAACCCACGAAATGGAATGTATTCAAGATTGGTACAGCTTACCAAATCTCCCACAGGAGTACTGGGCGCCCTCCATTCTTGAGGAAATTGCAAACCAGTTGGGCACATTTGTTTGTGCAGAAGAAAGGAAACTGGCGAAGAGAAATCAAACCTATGTGCGCATTTGTGTGGAAAACACTGTGGACAGATCATTCTGGAGCGAGATTGAGCTTATAATGGATTATGGGGTTCGGGTTCAAAAATTAGTAAGGGACTCTTTAATGCGTAACAACCTGGTTCGCACGCTAGGTTGCAGAACTCATAATGAAGTGGCAGGTAAATCCAGCATGGTGGAGACTCCCTCGGCAAACCTTCGAGCAGCGACACGAATCTTCTCCGAAACTCCAAAATCACCAAAGCACGGGCGTGAGAAGTCACCGACAGAGGACTCTAGGGTTTCTCCAAAAGCAAATAGTGACAATATGGCCCCCATGGGTGGAGCTTTGTTGACTGGGACTCCAACTCCTATCCCCACGGATGAAGATGCAGGTAGGAAGATTATTCAAGAAGAACAGGGAAGAAGCGGGTCCAGTTTGAAGAGTTAGATGACAAAATCTCGGAGACCTTAGCTCTCATGGGGGATAGTGGCATGAATGTGGAGCTGGACTCTCTGATTGAAGTAGGGAAGGAACTTGTGGAACTGGCAGAGGCGGCTAAATCAAGGACAGGATCGCTGGAGGTTGGTCTTAGTCTGGCAGGAATGGAGGATTATTGGGAGTCAGATGAACAAGCCACAACAGAATTGCTAAGCCCACAATCAGGTAGGAAGCGGAAGCTAGCAGAGGATCTGCTGGCAGCGAAATCTCGTTTAGGTATTCACAGAAGGGACATCCTCAAATTAACTCCAGATTGTGGGGATCAAAAAAAGAGGGGCAGGATCCCTAATCAAGAGAAAAGAAAGATGGACGGGGAAGCCAACGGCCAAAAAAAAATTGACACTATGATAAAAGTAGGGAAGGGTGGTGCCCTTCCTGAACAGCAATGAAAATCTTAACCTGGAATGTTAGGGGCTTAAATGCCCCTAACAAGTGGAACCTAATTAGGCGCCACATTGAAGTGTGTCAAGTCGAAATCTGTCTTCTTCAAGAAACAAAACTAGATAAGTCGGATCTGGAAAAATTTGGCAAGAAGTTAAGGTCTTGGAAATGGCTTGGTTCAGAAGCTGAAGGAGCTTCGGGAGGTTTATTGATTATTTGGAAACCTCAGTCAATCTTTCTGGAGGCTTTGAAGATTAGTAGACACTGGATGGTGTGTAAGGTAAGAAGTTTAACCTCGAACCTTCATTTCAATTTAATAAATGTGTATGGCCCTTTGCTGGGCACTCAGAAAAAATTAGTTTGGCAAGAGCTGGATGTTGTTTTGCAAGATCTGCACCAAGATTGTAGTTTTTTAGGGGGGGACTTTAATGCCATTCTTAAGAAGGAGGATAAGTTAGGGGGAATTGGGAAAGCCCTGCAGTCTCAAAAAGATTTTTGTGACTTCGTGGAGAGAAACTCTCTTCTAGAAATTCCCACAGGCAATGGTCTTTTCACTTGGACAAACCGAAGGAAAGGGTTTGGAAGTATCGCGGAAAAATTAGATCGATTTTTCTTCAAAGGAAATTTGGGCTCCTTTCCTTTTTCTCTAGAGAGCAAGATAAACTTTGGTACTGGTTCTGATCATCTTCCAGTGCAATTGCATATTACTGGTGAGAAAGGTCCGAACAGATGCCCTTTTAAATTTGAAATGATGTGGTTTAAAGACCCCAATGTGTTAGAGTTACTTGAACAATGGTGGAAGGAATGCTCTCCGGGAGGTTCAAGTTTATTCAATGTAATAACAAAGTTAAAATACCTGAAGCAGCGTCTTAAACAATGGAACAAAGAGAGTTTCAAAAATATCTTCAAAGAGAAAGAGCAAACGGAGGCAGAATTAGATTCCTTAGCTGAGGAAATTATGAAGAATGGTATGAATGAAATGTGCTACATGAAAGAAAAGGCATTATCCAAAAAGTTGAACGACATCCTTTCCAAAGAAGAAATCTTTTGGCGTCAAAAATCTAGAGAAGTTTGGTTAGAATCTAGGGACAGAAACTCAAAATTCTTCCACAACTCCACAAAGGCTAGAAGAGAATTCAACAGAATCACTTGTCTTTATGACGGGGATGGAAGAATGTTGGAAGATGCAGAGGAAATCAAGGTTTCTGCGGTCTCTTTTTTTTAGAATTTGCTTAATGATTGGGAAGGTTCAAATTGGCAAGCTCAGAATGCTTCCCTGCAATCTATTCCGAAATTGGTTTCCCCAAATCAAATGCAAGCATTGAATGCAAAGTTCTCTGAAGAGGAAGTAAAAGAGGCAATCTTTGGGATGCAGCCAGAGAAGGCCCCTGGACCAGATGGGTTCCCAGCCAGTTTCTTTCAGAAATGTTGGCACTTTTTGGGAAAGGATATTTGGGAAGCTATTGAAGATTCTAGACTAAATAGAAGGGTTCTAAAGGAAGCAAATAATACCTTAATCGCTCTAATTCCAAAAAAAGATAAACCTGACAGATGGGAAGACTTCCGTCCAATCTCGCTTTGTAACACAGTCTACAAAATTTTGGCTAAAGTTGTAGCTAACAGATTAAAGAGAGTTCTTCCCACTATTATCTCTGAAGAACAAACAGGCTTTGTTCCTAGGTGTTCTATCCTAGATGGGGTGATCATTGCTCAAGAAGTCATTCGTTCAATTCAAAAATTAAAAAAAGCAGGCATGTTGTTGAAGCTGGACATCAAAAAAGCATATGATAGAGTGAATTGGAGATTTCTTTTTAAAGTAATGGAGGCTTTTGGTTTTCAGAAGGAGTGGTTGAATTGGATCTTTGGTTGGGTAGCCTGCCCGCGTTTCTCAGTGCTTGTAAATGGTTCTCCGGAAGGTTTTTTCATTGCTTCAAGAGGGCTGAGGCAGGGTGACCCTCTATCTCCGTTCTTATTCATAATAATGGTTGAAGCATTAGGGAGATTGATTGAAAATGCAAGACGGTCAGGGGAGATTCAAGGTTTGCAAGTCACCAGCAGCCTTCCCAATATCACACATCAACAATTTGCAGATGATACAATGCTGTTTGGTGAAGCATCGGCAAAGGAGGCTCAAAGGTTAAAAACATTGCTCGAAGATTTTTCTAGGGCTTCAGGTCAAGAAGTTAGTAAGGCCAAATCAGAGGTCTTTTTCTTTAATACAACCTGCCCCAATGAGGTTCAAATATTGAGAATTCTAGGTTTCAAAATGGGGCAATTGCCCTGCAAATATTTAGGCCTCCCATTGGATAAAGGCACCAAAAGCAACAATGCATGGAGCTCAATAGTGAGCAGATGTAAAGACCGAATTTCTTCATGGAAGAATAGATGGCTCTCTTGGGCTGGGAGATTAACTCTGTTGAAATCAGTTATTTCAGCCCTGCCAATTTATCTGATGTCCTGTCTCCAGTTAAATAGCGGTGCAAGCAAAGATCTAAATAAAGTAATGAGGGACTTCTTTTGGAAAGGCAGCTCTGAACAAAAAAAAATTCCCCTTATTAACTGGCAAAAGGTTTGCGAGAAGAGGGAGAATGACGGATCTGGGCTGAGAAACATTCTAAAGCAAAATAAGGCGTTGGGGGCAAAATTGGCTTGGACAATCCATTCCCGGCCAGATCTCAAATGGGTTAAGATCGTCAGGGCAAAATATCTGGAACCTGATCCGTATTACTTTTTTTATGCAAATACTCTCCCATCTGGGTCTCGAATTTGGAATTTCATTAAAAGTTGCAGAGAATTGATTACAGATTTTATTACATGGGAGGTTAAGGAGGGGCAGGAGGCCTTATTCTGGGATGATTCATGGGAAGGTTACCCAGTCTTAGCAGACATGCCTGAACTCTCAAACATAATGGAGAAGACTAAACAATCCTGGGGTTTAAAAGTCAGGGATTACTTTGTTCTTGAAGAAGCTTCAGGGGGTAGTTTTATGAAGTGGAAATCGGTCCGTAACTTGAATGTGGAAAGTCATGAAATGGATTTATTTGAGCGCGTAATGGAAGCACGCAGGATCTGGGTCAGAAAAGGGGAAGATAGTATTCGGTGGGACGCTGCTTCAAATGGTGTTTATTCGGCCAAAGTTGGCTATAATATGTTAACTTCTCATGAATCCTCTACAGTTCTTCCTCTAAATCTGTGCTGGAATAAGGTATGCCTCCCGAAAGCAGGGCTCTTCACTTGGGCTGCTGCCCAAGGCCGAATACTGACAGGCGATAGGTTTTCTAAGTTGGGTTATCTTGGTCCAACCAGATGCCCCTTGTGTAAGAAAGCTGAGGAGAGTGTGAATCACTTACTTTTGAATTGCAATTTTACTTATCAAATGTGGTCTTGGCTGTGCACTAAACTGAAGTGGTCAACTATTTTTCCAAACACTCTGCTTGAATGCCTAAACTCGTGGCCAAGCAACAAGCACAACGCCATCTTTGGCGACCTATGGATAATGAGTCCCTCGATTCTCATTTGGGAAGTCTGGAAGGAACGAAATAGACGCTTGTTTCAGGATAAAGAATTATCGATCCCAAGGTTACAGTGCAAGGTAGAGGCTTGCATCGTAGAACTTTTTAACTCTCAGCTGTTGGTGAAACAGAGGAAATCCAATTTTACTAAATGGGATGCTTGGATTCTGAAACAATGGTTTGGTATCAAATCCCCTCCTGTGGCTTGTTCAGGAAGTGCAGCTTCTATGGAACAACGCAAAATGACGCAGTGGCTCCCTCCCGAACCAGGTTGGGCCAAATTAAATTTTGATGGTGCCTCAAAAGGAAACCCGGGTCCGTCAGGTGCGGGGTGCATTATCAGAACCAACACTGGTGCGGTTCTTGGTAAACTTGCTCAGCCTCTTGCGGATGGTACGAATAATGCGGCCGAGTTTCAGGCTTTAGTGCTTGGACTCAAATTCAGTAAAGAATTAGGAATCAAAAGTTTGATTATTGAAGGTGATTCAACATTAGTTATTAATGCTTTGAGGACAAGACAGATTCACAATTGGAAATTAGGTGTGTATTTGGAGGTGGCAATTGAGCTGATGGACAACTTTGAACAAGTAATGCTAAATCATACCCTAAGGGAAGGCAACACGGAGGCAGACCTCCTATCTAATTTGGGGGTCATTGGTCCAGGTTTAAAAGAATGTCATCTTTAGCTGCTTCCAGTGGGCGGATGGGTGGGCCCCTCCCCTGCCTCTCTTTTCGACACCCAATCTTGGGGGTGTGTGAGTTGGCCTCGGGACGGTGTGAGAGTATGCTGAGGTGACACTACCACGTCATCTCTTGGCCACCCTTATTTCATAGAAGGGAAATGTTGGCCTTCTTAATGAGATCGGTTTGATTTTAGCGGAGCCTTAATGTTCGTCAGGAAGGAGGATTGGCTTTGCTTTCAAGACATCCATTCTGTGACACATTGTGTACGACAACCATTGACAAGACTGTTGCTTGGCCGGGTGGCGGTTCACTTCACTTGAAGTGATTATGGTTTTAAGGAGTATGGACTGCGTCCGTAGCCATTCTTCATTGCAGGGATGCGAAGATCGTCCTTTCATTATTTCGGCACTTGTGCGATGGCCAAGCGGGTTCTCACGGGTCTATTTTTGGATCCGTTAAATTCATTTCGGTGTTTGGTATTTGCATTTTGGTTTTGTTTTGTTCCTGTGCAGGGTGTAGCTGTTATCATGGAGGGGTCGAAAAAATTGAAATTCACCATACATATTTCGCTGGATGGTTTGGAATGCTTCGGTGTTGATACGCCGGTCTCTCTGGTTGCTACGGAGAGACAAATTGCCTTCAGGGAAGTCACAGATCAAAGACTGAAACGTATTTTGCTCGAGGACGATCCTGTGTCGTTGGTTGCGGTTAAGATGATTCTGGGAAATGAACACTTGCATAGAAGGGAGTATGCCAGAGACAATGCCCATGTCTCCTCTCGTTTTCTCGCAGTGTTATTGGACTTGGAAACCCCGAAGAAGATGGCAAGGGAGATGATGGAGCGCTTGTTCCGCATTGATTTACTCGGTGGCCTTGAAGATACGTTGAAGGCGGCCTTCTTAGGCAAAGGCATTCCGCGTCCGGCTGACTTGTCTCTCTTATGGGACACGGAGGAAGCTGTCAAGGTGTATCCCTTCCTCCTTGACCTCAAAGGGCCAGCTTTGTCTCGCCACAGAAAGCTTGCGGACGTGGCCGTGGAGTTCTTGAAACGAAAATTAAAGTTGGTGCCATCGGAGGGAATTGACTGGTTGGAGGGCTTTGTCTGTTTTGCGGAAGTCAATGGTTTCATGTAAGGGTTGGCTCTGTGTCTGAAGTCTTTACTAGCCATTTTTTGTGGTCCTCTGCACTTTTTTGGCAGCTTTGTTTAACGATGGTTGTGGGTCGGTCTGTGACCCCTCGTCTCTACCCTCAAGTTTTCATGGGTGGTCGTTGATGCATGCTCGGGTCTGTGGAAATCTTGGTTTTGAGTCTCGGTTGGTTGTCGTCTTGCTCGGCGGTGTCTGTGGATGGTTATTCCTGCGTTGCAGACGTTTGTAGTTCTCTTATATTTCAATATAAATTATCTATCGTGCGTATCAAAAAAAATAGAAATAGATAATAAATAATAATTAAAGAGCAATACAACCACATATACAAAAATGTATGTATATGTGGTTGTATTGCTCTTTATATAATATTATTATCTATTTCTATTTACTCTCATCTATTTTATCAATTCTTTTTTACTTTCATTTTGTTGCTTCCCCTTTGTTCTCTTTTCTTGTCTGTTAATTTCTCTTCGTTATACATACATATTTATGTCTTGGTGGTTTCTTTTATATATATACATCTTTTTGTTTTTTATTATTTGTGCAATTTTATTTACCTCTCATCTACTCTATTTTATCAATTTCTTTTTACTTTCATTTTGTTGGTTCCTTTTTTGGTTTTGTTTTCTTGTCCTTTAATTTCTCTCCATTATATTGACATATTTATGTTTTGGTGTTTTTATATATATATACTTATATTTATATGTGTATGTGTGGTTGTATTGCTCTTTAATTATTATTCATTATTATTTTTATTTACTTCTCATCTACTCTATATTATCAATTTCCTTTTTACTTTCACTTTGTTTTGTCTTCTCTTGGTAATTTATTTTTCATCATTTGATTGCTTTTGTTAATTTAATTTTCATCTTTTGATTGCTTCATCTTTAATTATTATTTATTATCTTTTTCTATTTACTTCTCATCTATTCTATTATTTATTTATTATCTAGTTCTATTTACTTTTCATCTTTAATTATTATTTATTATCTATTTCTATTTACTTCTCATCTATTCTATTATTTATTTATTTTCTATTTCTATTTTCTTTTCATCTTTAATTATTATTTATTATCTATTTCTATTTACTTCTCATCTATTCTTTTTATCAATTCCTTTTTTACTTTCATTTTGTTGCTTCCCCTTTGTTCTCTTTTCTTGTATTTTAATTTCTCTCTGTCATACATACATATTTATGTTTTGGTGGTTTCTTTTATATATATACATATATTTATGTGTTTGTGTGGTTGTATTGCTCTTTAATTATTATTTATTATTTAATTTTATTTACTTCTCATCTATTCTATTTTATCAATTTATTTTTACTTTCATTTTGTTGGTTCCTTTTTGGTTTTGTTTTCTTGTCTTTTAATTTCTCTCCGTTATATAGACATA
>VDFB02026320.1:20506335-20546069 GCA_007258455.2 Sequoia sempervirens | reverse complement strand
TCATGGAATTGTCTATTATTTCTTTCTACCTACCCTTGCACATGATTGCGACACTTTTCTCATTTATGGCCCTTCCTTGTGTCCTAGCTTGCCTTTATAAGCAAGCCTTGTACATACTTGTAATTGAACATCTTCATGCATATTGAGAATACAATCATCATATTCTCTCATCTTCTCTCTCTTTTGTGCTATCTTTGGTCTCTTGATCCTATACTTTCTTTTTATAAGTTCTTACATGGTATTATAGTGGTTGGAGGTTCTTTGCATAGCCATTGTTGGGAGATCTTAGTTCATGTGAAGGTGGTCAAGAGGAAAATCTGAGGAGCAACGATATTTTGTGCATCCTAGACCAGATCTGACCTCAAATTCAGATTTCGAAGGCCATTTCCAGTTAGGATAGTCTTTTGTTTCATTGAAATCCGACATTGGGAGCTCTAGATCGAAAAACCACCTATTTGGGTATTTTTTTCAATTTTCTAAATTTTTCTATAGTTCTACAAAAAATTTGTAAAAATTATTATTTTCTACTTCTGTTTTGAAAAAAAATTCACAAATTTTATTGTTAAAAAAAAAAAACTTTATAAAAAAAAATAAAAATTGTATTGTTTCTTTTTGATTTTTAAAAAATCAAAAAATCAAAAGGCAAATCTCTGCAAATTGCAGAGTACACAGAGTACTTGCATCCACAGGTACTAAGCGCTTGCCAACGCACCACATGGTGGTCATTAATTGGCTGGTCCCCTGTAGCCCACGTGGGCCCCACATTTAACCGCCAGCTGATCAAATCAACCGGCATCCATCATTTACTACCGGCAGCCACCTCCTTTTTAATACCGATGGCGATAAAATTGAAGATTTCGGCGGCCTAAAGATTTTGAAGAATATTCTGCTAGCTAGAATATTCCAATCGCTAATGACCTAGAGAATATTCCGTAGGAATATTCTGGCGGGGGCTGTTTTCGGCGTGATGGTTCAGAAGCCATCAAATTTAGCTCCGTACAGGCACATATGAACTCCTTTTCAGGTGCTATTTTTTTTTTAAGTGCATGATTTTTCATTTCCTTCTTGAATCTACAATCAGTTTGAAATGATCTTGAGTGGATTTTTTACTTTCAGCATATAGTCTTCTTTGGCCTATTTGGCACTTGTATTGCATAGATCTCAATTCAGGTATTTGCTTCATTGTTTTAGTCTGTTCTCAGCCTATTTGTGGCAAGTTGTAAATCAAAAATCATAATTCCACTTAGCCAAGTTGCAAGTGGCCTATTGTACATGCACTAAGTTATAAAGTGCCAAAATCATCTTTTTTTGGGGGGGTACTTTGATTGAGTGAATTTAGGGGGGTGTCTCTTGTGTGATTATTCCTATTTTCTCTCTTGTGCTCTTGCATTCCTTCATGGTTTCATCTAAAGTTCCACTCTTAAATGTACATAATTATGCTACATGGAAAGTACGTGCATGGAGTAAACTAATGGAAAAAAGTTTAATTTACTTTATTGATGGAACCATAATTGCACCTATGGATCCTAAGGTAGATCCAACTGCATATATGAATTGGCTCACTAAAAATTCTATGGCATTGGGTACACTTAGAAAGTTCATTTCAAATGATCTCATTTCCCATGTTGATAAATGTACTACAACCAAGGAAGCTTGGGATAAGCTTGCTACTTTGTATGGAAAGGTTGATAAGGTTAAGGGATACAAGCTTGAAAATGATCTCCTAAGCCTTGATCCCAAGAATTTTGACACCATTCAGGATTATGTCACTAATGAAAATGATCTAAGAGCACAACTAAAGGATTGTGGTATTGAGAAAGAGGATGACCAATTGGTCTTCAACTTGTTGGAAAAAATTCTAGCCGAGTATGCAGCCTTTGTTTCAAGTTTTCAGACTCAACGATTGACAATTAGTAACTTCACATCACCATCTTTTGAGGCTCTCATAGATATTTTGATTCTTGAGAAAAATAAGTTGATGAAAATGGGCATTCTCAAGTCTTCAACTTCAAAAGTATTGGTGGTCAATCATGGAAACAACAAGCAAGGAAAAGGGAAAGGCCAAAAGAAATCTTCACCCAAGCCACAAGGAGAGAACACATAATCCACTCCTCCACAACACGGCTCATCATATTCTTCTTCAAAGAAGAACAACTCAAGCAAGAAGGAGAAACCAACTTGTGCATATTGTAAAAAGATTGGACATGAGAAGCATGGTTGTCATGCCAATCAAATTGATGAGTTAACCAACATCATCAAGAAGAACAACATCAATTTTCCTAATGCCTATAAGAAGAAGGACTCATCTCCTTCCACTTCTACTTCATCTTAGTCTAAGGGAAAAGGGAAAGATTTCATGGCAACAACAGGTTCATCACAACAGTGGATTCTTGATTCAGGGGCTACTCAACATATGTGTTCTTTAAAGGGGCAATTTTCCTCCTTAGAGTCCTCTTTAGTGTCTCACATCTTCATTGGTGATAATACACAAATGGAAGTTGAGGGGAAAGGTGCAATTGAGATGGGTGATGGGACATTTGAGGATGTGCTCTATGTTCCAAACTTGAGCACCAATCTTCTCTCCATCTACCAAATCACACATCATGGAGATGGTAAGAAAGTTGAATTCACTCCTATCATAGTTGTGGTAAAGGAACTTGCAAATGATGCTTTGGTTACAATGGGTTGAGCTAATCACAATGCAAGGCTTTACTCATTCTCCCATTGGGTACCTCGTGCTCCTTCTACAACATTGATTACTCATTCAAACTCACAGAGTAAGATATGGAATGAGCGGTTTGGTCATCTCAACTACCGCTATCTACAACAACTTCACACCAAGGACATCTCAACTCAGTTTTTCTGAGGGTGTATGTTCAAGATGTTCCATGGGCAAGCATCCCAAAAAGAAGTTTGATAGAAGGAACTCTTGGAGAGCCTTGGATCTTCTTCAACTTGTTCATAGTGGTGTAGCATGCCCATTTCTAGTGCCATCCTTTGGAAAAGCTCGTTATGTCCTCACTTTCATTAATGATTTTTCATGATACACTTGGGTCTACTTCCTTTGTCATAAAAGTGAAGTATTTGAAAAGTTTCTCAACTTCAAAGTACATGCTAAGAAGGAAGTCAAGATCCTTCATATAGACAATGGCAGAGAGTACATGTGAACAATAGACTTGAGGAATTTTGCACACTTGAAGGAATTGACTTACAAAATTCCGTTGCCTACACACCCCAGCAAAATGGTGTGGTGGAAAGGAAAAACAAAGCCCTCAAAGAAATGGCAAGTTGTATGATACATGCCAAGTCTCTTGGTCCAACTTTTTGGGCAGAAGCAATCAGTTGTGCCACCTACATTCAGAATCAAATTCCTCATAAAGATTTGAAGGGTATCACTCCTTTTGAAGCTTGGTTTGCTAGGAAACCTGTTGTGAAAAGCTTTAGAGTGTTGGGAGTCCAACATGGGCTCGTATTCCTCTGTAGAAACATAGGGCATTGGAGCCACAAAGTAGGCCTTGTATCTTTGTGGGATATATAGATGGTGTTAAGGCATACAAACTGATGGATCCTGAGACTCATGGGATTTTCTTTGAGAGGAGTGTACATGTTGAGGAGAGCTCACCTAGCTTTGACTCTTCAAATCCTCCTTCCTCCACAATTGACAGTGATATAGTGATTCAGATGATGATGGCTCTCCTTCCTCACCGACTCGCAAGGTTACACCTTCGCAGGGTCCACTTCCAGTTGAGGAGCCTCATCCTTCTACCCCTACTAGACCTTATTGGGCTCATTAGACTCTTGAGGTAGCAGGTCCACTTGTTGGGGATCCTTTGGATACTTGAAGGACTAGGTCATAGCATGAGCATGAGCCTCTTCCACATGCTCTCATTGCGTTAGCTTTAGATCCACAGTCCTTTAAGGAAGCCTCTGAGGTTCCTGAATGGGATGCAACTATGGAGGAAGAGTATAGTTCCTTGATGAGGAACAACACTTGGGAGTTAGTACCTCTCCCTAAGAGGAGAAAGATGGTTCGATGCAAGTGGATCTATTGGACCAAATATGCAGCGGATGGGAGTGTTGATAAGTATAAGGCATGACTTGTTGCAAAGGGTTTCTCACAGGTTGTAGGAGTTGACTACACTAAGACCTTTGCACCTGTTACAAATATGACTTCCATTTGCTTGACACTTGCCATTGCCGCTTCACATAGTTGGGCAGTACATCAGATGGATGTTAAAAGTGCTTTTCTACATGGGGATCTTGATGAGGAGATCTATATGGAGCAGTTATAGGGTTTCATCTAGGATACTTCATTGGTTTGCAGGTTGAGGAAGTCCCTCTATGGCCTTAAGTAGGCCCCTTGGGCTTGGTATGCCAAGATGGATTCCTTCCTTCTCTCCATAGGATTCACCAGGTGTCATTCAGATCAGAATGTCTACATCTTGAGGTAGGATGATGCTCATTTGATACTTGTGCTCAATGTTGATGACTTGATCATTACAGGGAGCACCTCATCCATCATTGGCAATGTAAAAAATGCTTTGCAGGATAGATTTTCCATGACCAACTTGGGCCTTCTTCACTACTTTCTTGGCATTGAGATTCAACAGTCTTCATCTAGGATTACATTGTCACAACCCAAGTATGCTCTTGATCTTCTTTCACGATTCCACATGACTGATTGTAAGCCTGCTCTAACTCCTTTCTTTCAGGAGTCAAGCTTGAGGCTAAGTGATCCACTCCACTTGTTGATGCTACTTTGTATCGTCAACTTGTTGGAAGTCTCATCTATTTGACTCATACTCTCCCTAACATCTCTTATGTAGTTGGCATGGTCTCCCACTCTATGCAGGAACCACATGAGCTTCATTGGAAAGTCACCAAACACATCTTGCACTACATCCAGGGTACTCATTAGGATGGGATTTATTATGCACCAGGTGCACAAGTTGACTTAGTAGGATATACCAACTCAGATTGGGATGATGATTCTTTTTTATCGCAATTCCACCTTTTGCTACAACTTCCATCTTGGGTCAGGACCTGTTTCATGGCAGAGCAAGAAGCAACATGCCATTGCTCTTTCATCTATAGAGGCTGAGTATAGGGGGGTTGTTACTGTCGCCACTGAGGCCATTTGGCTTCAACACATTCTTTCTGAGTTTGGTTTTTCCATTCCACATCTGACAGTCATTTGGTGTGACATTTAGAGTGCTATTGCGATCTCTAGGAATCCAGTCCAGTATAATAGGACTAAGAACATTGAGATTCATATGCACTTCATCAGGGAGCTGATTCAGGATCAGGTCATTGACTTGTGCTATTGTCCGACAACAAAGTAGGTTGCTGACATATTCACCAAACCATTTATTGAGAGTAACTACCATCAATTGTGAGCTCTCTTGGGGGTGAGGGATGTGTCAGGGGGAGTCACTTGACTTTTTCCTCATCTTGGGGTTTTTCTCCTTCTCCACTTGTACATTTATTTGTTTTCTTCTCTCTTTTGAAGGGGAGTTTTTCCCATGAGGTTTTCTCCCTTTCCTCGCTTGTGAGAGATTACATTGCATTTGTACATGGGTACCTAACATGGCCTAGTTTTCGGGACCCATCTTGCATCTTATCTTGCATGGTTAGCTTGAGTCTTCATTCCCCTAGTTGCACTTAAGGGGGGGTGCTAGTGTAAATAAGTATTTTACTTATTACACTTTACTTAAGCTTACTTATGGAATGCAAATCATTGTAGTTTGCACTTGTGACACCTAGTTATTTGCATCTTGCATCTAGGTTTGTGCATACTTTGAGAGATGTGATTAGGAAACTTAGAGAAGTGTGTGTAGGATAAATCCCACTCTTTGTGGTGTGACCTAGTTATCACCTTTTTATCTCCACTTATCATGGCATGATAATTCCACTTTAGGTGGGTGATCCACCTTTCATGGAATTATCTATTATTTCTTTCTACCTACCCTTGTACATGATTGTGACACTTATCTCATTCATGGCCCTTCCTTCTGTCCTAGCTTGCCTTTATAAGAAATCCTTGTACATACTTGTAATTGAACATCTTCATGCATATTGAGAATACAATCATCATATTCTCTCATTTTCTATCTCTCTCTTTTGGGATATGTTTGGTCTCTTGATCTTATTGTTGCTTTTTATAAGTTCTTACAGAAATGAAGGAGTGTCAAGCTCAAAATTTGAGTACAAGAAAATGTTTACAAGAATCTCTAACTAAGTAGGAGAGCAAGAAACGACAATCTAAACAGAGAAAATCAAAGTTTTCTCCAAACTTATATCTTCCAAGTGTCTTAATAATGAAAAATAACAAAAATCAGCTCCACTACATCTCCAAAATAGCAACTCTGATCCATTTTCAAGCTCCCCATAAAAGCCTAAAAAATAGTGTTCAAAACTACTCCAAACTGCATGAGGAAAATGGAAACTTTCTGTCTCCAAGAGGTTGATCCAAAAAATCCACAAAATCAGGTCCAAACTGCTCAAAATTGAAATTAGGAAGTTCAGTTTGCTCCCTCTTTTCCAAAATTTCCCAAGTGAACTCAACTCAAAATAGAAAGTCATGTGAAGACTCAAGTACACAAACTGCATTTAAAAAACATAACAAAAATTAAGGTAATTTATAGAAACATTACCTTAATGATGTTTTACATCATGTGCAATTTCAAAAATCAATATAGAAAGATCCCTATTACATTTGGTTTGATACAATATTGACTCTAATTATTCTAATTTTTGGAGTTTGATCAAAATTTGATATTTCACAAAGAATTAAAATAATGTGCAAGAGGCTCCTATTACATATAATTTTTCTATAAAAAATCATAAATTTTTGACCATGGGCTATACTCCACAAAGCTACTAAGGCATATGAATAACTTGACCTAGTAAGAAGGGGCCAAAGTGCATATAAAATCATAAAACAAGGTAAGAGGTCATTTGATTTTCTTTTAAAATCAAAGGAAAAAGCCTAAGGCATGTCGACCTAGGCATAACATTTGTGACAAGGTATTAATAAAGGCATTTGATTTTTTAAAAGAATGTGATAAAAATACACATTCAAATTAGGGCATTGGGAAACCCTAACATCAAAACCGATTCCCATCCCTAATTTTTCTCATCATTTGCATCAGCCAAGTTTGGAGAAAAAAGGCTTTGCATTCGGCCGCCATGGAAACTAGGGTTTAAGCATATTCTTCTACATTTTGTGTCAATTCTTCCTTGCTTGGTGTTGATTTCCTTTTGGAACTTGATGGTAAGTTGTTTCTTCTTCATATTGGGACATTTTGACTCCATTTTGAAGGGTTTTAGGGCCTCTAAGCCACAACCTCTATAGCTTTCTAATTCATTTTTCGTGCCTTGTTTTTCTGTGGATGTTTCCTCCACTTTGAGCGACCATGGAAATCTTGACTTGATTTTTTGAAAGACATGGTACACAAGCTTTAAATGGTTTTCTTCACATGGAACTTGGGTAAGTTCTTATGCTTCTTTTCTCTTGTGCATTTCCCTCTTAAATAATCTCAATTCGAGCTTGATTTAAAAGAAAAAGTTTGTCTTCTGTGTGGAAACAAAAGAAAATGTGTGCTCTTCTATACAAGCCACGGCCATACCTTGTTCATTTCCTTGTTTTTCTGCAAAAAATGATTGTTTCTAGGCTTGACAAATGATGTAAAAATCAATGAAACTCAGAGAAAATGATTCTTTTCACTTTGTTTTGTTATTTTCTGGGTTTGCATCCCTTTAATGGCCGCGACCATTCACCATGTCGCTTACATTTTTTGAGAACTCAAGAAATTGCATAAGCTCAAACCCTCACTATCTTCTACATTTTGACCTTTTTGGGATAAACCCCAAGTGGGTTTGTGTTTCTGCGAAGAGAGATGCCTCTCTTAGGCTGCAACCATGAGGGCACCAACTAGGGTTTTGATGCATCATAGATCTCTTGTTCATTTTCTGAATATGCAAAATATAATATTGTTCTTCCATTTTCTGAATGAAAACCAAAATAAAAGCTTGTCCAAGCAAGGTCGAGGCTCTAGACTTTGAGGGTTTCACATTTTATGAATGGAAAATTCATAATTGTTCATTTTCATTTCAAAACCCTAGCTTCATTATAGCATTTGCTCCTTGTTCTACAAAAATAAAAATGGCTTCATTTTCTCATGTGTGCATTGTAACTTAACTTTGTTTATTCTCAAAATTCAAACTTCCACTTCATACCCTGAAACTCTCTTTAATGAAGCAAACTAATTTCTTTGCATTATTTGTTTTTAGAAGATCAATACAACTCCATTATGTCATTATTTCTCCCTTATTATCATGGCTCTTGAATGCACACACTGGCCATTTATTACTTTTTTATTGACTTGGAACCACTTGGAAGTCTGTATCATTATACATGGTCACATATTATATGTGGAAAAAAGAACACTGAATGTTACTCTTAAACACTTGCATTTGAGAAGCAAGATTTAACTTCAGGTACTATGAAGCTTTATCACTGTTGATTGCAACTTTTGTATTATGAAAATGTACTTTAGAATTTTACTCCTTACCACTACTTCATTATCTTGTGAGCATAGAACAATGAAATGAGCTTTTCCTCCATGGTCGTGGCATCAAAATGTTGCAATAAAACTTGAATATGTGTCTCACTTCACTTCAGTGATGCTATTCCACATGCCCAACTGTCTCATTTAGAATGTGCACACTCAAAAATTTTATGCATTGGTTCCACAGTTAATAATGGTCTTTTCTATTTCATGCTATGACTTTAGTATTTCATTGTAGCTACTTTGCAATTCAATTATTTGACAGAAACAAAGTTTATTTGCACTCTTCATGCATTTTTATCTTCCCTTAGATAGCTACAGCTGATATGATTCTCAATCCTTAGTGGATAGAATATTTTGAAATAGGTGACACTTAATGATGATGCTTGGAAGCTGTATACACCTAAAAATGGTTTGGAGAATATAATTAATTAAATATGATTTATTTGATTAAATAATCTTAAATTCATCTACTTAATAAATAAATAGAAATATTTATTTATATAGTTCACTTTTAATTATTCTATTTTTATTATATTATTTCCTCTTAATTAAATAAACAAATTTAAATACTTTGTTTTGTTTAATTATTATCATTATTATTTCTTCTATATTTATTCATTTATTCTATCTTAATCACATCATTTTATCTTAATTAAATAAACAAGTTTAAATACTTTGTTCTTTAATTATCATGTCTCTTCTATATTTATTTAATAAACAAATTCTATAGTTTGTTTTATTAAATTAATTATTCTCTTTTGCTAATTTGAATAAATCAAAATATTCAAATAAAGGCATAAATGCAATTTCCTCTATTCACTCACCAATAAAATTAGATATTTTATATCTAATTAATTCAACTGGCATTCACGGGAAAGCTGTGAAGACAAATTGGAAATCAAACTTCTTCATCTCCTTCCTCTGATTCTTCCTATCAGCTGGCCTGATGTTTTCATGGGGAGAAACCATTCCCATGATCAGCTCAAGGTTCTTCATCTCTCACCATTCAATCCTCCAAATTAAATCCAGGCCTTTGTTGTCCTGCACCTTCACAAAATTGCTGTCGTGAATCTATAAATACAACCTCATTCTACAGGAAATAGATCTGAATCCCAACTTTGTGCAATCTTGCTCTGTAGAAATAGCAATCAAGCAATCAAGCATCTTAGCAATAGCAATATCATTTAGCAATAACAATCATAGCATTTTAGAATCAATATCATGGCTGCATCAAAGTTTACTGTAGATTCCTTTATTAGATTTCATGTCAATTTAGATTATAGTAGCTTCATCATATCATCTAGAAATCAATATCAATCATTAGATTATTGCATTTAGCAGCATCTCATTCTCTAGATTGGAATTTTAACAGTCACAATGCTTACCAAATATGAGAGCCCTGTGACTTAATAAATCTTTAGAGATAGGGAACAATATGACGCTTTCAGTAGATTCTTGCTTTAAATTAGTTTAATTGCTTTTGAATCTTTGATATAATGTCTTATTAAGAAGTGTTATTTTACTCATTACTTATTTCATACTTACATAAGCTTCTCCAATTGCTTCAATTGCTACTCTTGATTTGTAGATTGGCATTGTGTATGCCTATTCATTATCACTCCATGACTATGTATCACTTGTTGCCTTATCAATGTGAACATCATGTTAATGAAACATGGCAGTAATGTAATTTTGTAGCACTTTGAACATGACATATTTGTATGCAAATAGACATATTTAACATATTTTGAGAATTTGAGAAAGATTCCTTGTTGATCTATGATTTTCATCTTCACTTTGCATTTTGAATTTGATGGTCATGTATGGGTAATGAATCAATTTGTCTTGCATTGCTTTTGTGGACTTCTCCTTTAGTTGGATGCTTCATTTTGAACACTGTGAATTCATTTCTTTTCTCAAATCCCCTCTTGTAGTCAAGGGGCAACATGCTAGGCTCAACCCTTGTGGGAGCCCATTTTCATTCCACATGCTATTATGTCTTCCAAAATAGATCAACAACATGACTGTTCCTATACCTGCATAGTGAACAAACATGTTAGATAAAAAATAAATAAGTTCAATGTTCTTGTGAAGTTTCATTTTTTGTGTTCCCTTGCACACTTCTAATATTTTCTCAATTGATTCAATGCACCACAAGCAATGTACTATATTAATGTTGATAGATCATATAGGAGGATTCATAATCATAGCTCTGACAAAGCTTTCTCAATCATCTGCAGGTTCACTTGTAGACCAGGAGAAAGGAGGGATAAGCAACAATGAAGCCAACTTGAAGACACCTCAGACAATGATGACTATGTTTTTTCTTATGTGTTCCTTTTTTTCTTTTATCTTTAGTAGCATAGTGCATTACTTGTGTTTTGTCGACTCAGCTATTCCCTCAGCTTGTGTGTGACACTTGATCTTTCTTTTTATCCCAATGACTATGAAAACAACATTTTGTGCAATCTTGTTCAATTATGTACTTCTCTTTTGCAAAAATGTATGAAACATTATGGAATGGTTAAATCAATACAGAATGAAAGCATTATTCTTTGTATCTTATGCAATATTTTCTATGCTGTAAACATTGAATGGCAAACTAAATGCTCTCTTTAACTGAAAACACACTGCACATTTTAATTGAAAAATTCTTTGAAACTCCAATACATGTAATGGTTTAAGAAAATGCATAAATGAATTGAAAATTTTCACCTTAAAATAAACTTAATTTAATCAGCTTTGCCAATTTGAGCTGTGGAGAAAAATTGGTAACATTCTTGGCGATTTCTACTAAATGCTTGCGTCCTAAGCATTAGACCAGTTGCCTTAATCAAATCCATTGGGCACAGAGTCAAATATGCCCCTCCAAAACTTAGAAATTCATGAAAGTTCAAACTTGCAACTCTCCAAGCAACATAAAACAAAAACCAAACCAACTGAAGAAAACTACAGGGCCGTGGTGGACAAAAAACAATGTGTAGTAGCACTTATGAAAAAGAAACAACTTAAAGAAAAGTGCTTCAAGCACTTATTAGCAGCAATTATTCTACTATACTACAAAAGTAGAACTTATCTCTCATAAGCAATGCTTGAGGTGGATCCCATTGACTGGGATCAGAAGCACCTCCCCACTTAACTTAGAAAGATGAAATGAGTTGCATTCCTTGCACTATATTATCACATATGGCCCATCCTAGATCACATCAAATTTGGAGTGCCTTCTAGGTTTTCTCTTGTGTTCATCCCATTTGAACACTAAATATCCAATAGTGAAGTCCCTGGGCTTTGCTCTCCTATCAAAGGAACTCTTCATTTGAGCTTGATGGATTTCAAGCTTCCTCAATGCCTCTTTCTTGGTTTCTTCTAGCTCCATTAACTGTGCAAGCCTTACTTCCATAGTCTGCTCTTCCAACAACTCGAGTTCCTTAACAAAATGTAGAGTTGGTAGCTCAATAGAAATGGGTAATTTGGCCTCTTTTCCATAAGAACATAAGGAGAACATCCAATAGCTCTCTTGGGAGTTATTCTATCAACTGAAAGGGCTAATTTCAACTTTTTGTGCCATGTTCTTTGATTGTCTTCAATGACCTTCTTGATGATCTTGATCAGATTCTTATTGGTAGATTTTGCTTGCCCATTACCCTATGGGTAATAATTAGATGAAGTTTTCAAAAAGATATTATTTTTCATAGACCAATAAAAATCTTTAAACCAATAAATGCTAAAGCATTATCAGAAATAATGGAATCTAGAACACCAAATCTAGACACTAAGTCTTGATAGAAATTTAGAATGGATGTTTCATTTGCTTCTTTCAAAGCAACAACCTCAATCCACTTAGTAAAATAATCCATGGCTATTAAGATCCACTTATGGCCTACACTTGAAGGTGGATCAATCAGCCCAATAAAATCAAGCCCCCATTTAGCAAAAGGCTATTCAACTTGAATAGGATGTAAGGGTAGAGCTGCAAGTTTCTGCTTACCTGAAAATAATGCACATTTTTCACATTTCCTCGCCCAAGCAAATGCATATTTGAATATAACTGGCCAATAGTAACAAGCCCTCATAATTTTCAGGGTTGTTATTCTTGCTACAAAATGGCCTCCTAAAGGCCCATTATGGAATTCTTCTAGCAGCTTATCTGTTTGATTGGGCTCAATACATCTCAATAACACACCTTGAAAATATCTCCTATATAAAACACCATCAAAAATAGCATAAGGAATAGCTTGCAATCTATAATGCCTTCTTTTTTCCCTATCCAAGCCTTCAGGGCATTCACTAGTCTACAAATAGTTGACCATTTGTTGTACCTAGCTTGTACTAGGGGTTGAAACAACAGTTTGCTCTTTGTTTCTTAACACCATCGCAATGTTCCCATCCTCTTTTAGACTATTTTTTGTGCTTTCAGCAAGCTATTCACACAAACATTTGCCCCTGATAAGCTTAGTAACCTTAATGTAACATCAAATTCCATTACCCTTGTTACCCAACCAACCCTCTTATCATTCATATCCTTATTAAGAAATCTTTCACAGTTGGATGATCAAGATCAACAAATGGATTTTATTATTAGATAGCATGTGTTTGAATATTTTAAGGTTCCTAATCACTGCAAACACACACTTCTCCACAAAAGAGTACTTTACCTCATAGTCATGTAGCACTTGACTGAAAAAGGCCACGAGCTGCTCCAAGCCTTCATCATTTTGCTAGCATAACATTGCAGAAATAATATCAACACCCCCAAAAGCATATAAAATGAAATATCTATTATAATTTAGATTAATGAGGGTTGGGGCAGCTGCAAGTGCTTCTTTTATTTTCTCAATGCTCCTTTTACCCTTCTTAGTCCAATTGAAAGGTACATTATTTTTTAACATTGTTGTGAGAGGCTGTAATAAAGCTACAATATTGAGTATAAACCTTCTCACAAAATTAATTCTGTTGAGAAAACTTTACAAACCCTTTTTTATGTGTTGGAAAAGGTGACTCAAGGATGGCTGAAACTCGTTTTGGGTCAATGGAAATTCCATGCTTAGAGACAACGTGTCCTAGAAGCTTACCTTCATGGAAAAAAATATACATTTCTTTAGATTTAGAGAAACTCCAAACTCTTTGCATCTTTGGAAGATTTATCTCAAATGTTCAAAATGTTCATTAGCATCTTTTGAAAAAACTGTGATATCATCTAAATAAACAAGAATAATTTTATTTATAAGGCCATGAAAAGCCATGTCCATTGCCCTCTGGAATGTCACCCCTACATTAGACAAACCGAAAGGCATTTTTTTGTAAGCCATAGTTCCCCATTTAGTGGTAAATATTGTTTTATATTGATCCTCTTCCTTAATCAGAATTTGATTATAACCTGAGTACCCATCAAGCAAAGGAAATATATTTGAACCAAACACCACTTGTAAAATTTGTTCCATCGAAGGAAGTGGATAGTGATCTTTAAGGGAAGCCTTGTTCAAGTCCATAAAGTCAACAAAAAGTCTAATTTCCCTATTTTTCTTTCTAACTGGAACCAAGTTAGAGACCCAAGAAGTGTGCTCAATAGGGAAAATTATATTGCTTTCAATTAGCTTATTTAACTCAGCCTTCATTAGATGTTCAAGCTTAGGATTAAGAGGCCTATGTTTTTGTCTCACAGGTTTTGCATTGGGTTCTAACTTGATGGTATGTTGGGCTAGCTCATGATCAAAACCCCTTAAATCTTTGTATTCCCAAGCAAATACATCATTAAATTCTTGACATAACAAAATGAAAGCTTGATGCTCCTCTTTTGTACATACCTTGTCCAACTTGAGAAGCTTACCCTTGAATATTTCAATGGCCTCATAGTGCTCTTTCTTGGTAGTCATGCTGCATTTTTCCTTCCTTGCTTGATCATCAAAGTTAAAAAATGACTCCAATGTCACTAGTCCCTTTGGCAGCTTATTCGACTTCAGCTGTACGATCTGGTTATCATATTGTTGTTGCCACTTCAACTGGTTTTCATTTGCAAATTTAGCTTCTGCAATCAAGAAGCTTACAATCTGTTCATCACTATCAAAGACTTTCCAACTCACATTATTATTGGGCATAGATGAGCTAACATAATTTTCACATATTGTTGTTCCTCTACATTATGTATTTCATTCAGAATATCAAGTTGAGCTCCTAAAACAACAAGTCTATTTGCATGCTTATTTTGAATTATAGGGATAGAAAATAGATTAAAAGTATCAAAATAATTTTTCAGGTTCCACACTCGATGCTTTTATTTTTTAAGTAAACCACTTTTTGTAGCATTCAAGTTCCTAACTTGATTCACAATTAGTTCTAAATCACCAGACTTGCAGACATTTGATACCTCTTTTCTGGGCCCATTATAAGCCATGGATTAGAGCCTCATATTCAGTCGTATTGTTTGTATAGCTGAAAGAAAACCTTAGAGCTGAATAGTATTTTTCTTCATCAGGCGAAACCAACATACCTCCTCCACCAACCCCCATTTTACACCTTGAACCATCAAAGTACAACTTCCAAAGCTGATTTTCTTGCTGTTCAGGTTGATCTTGGTCCTTGACCAGATTAGGAATTTCTGCATCAGGTTCATGGATCACATAGAAGCCTAACCCAACCTCATCAGTGTGGCTAAAAGGGTCAAGATCATGATTTTTAGTAGCCCACTCATCCAAGTTTACCTCTGCATTGGGTGTGCTAGGGTCTAAGGTCATGGATTAACTCTCTAGCCCATTAGTGACATGTAGGTTAGCATTTAGAGGGCATAATGTGTATGGATCAATATGATATTTAACTAACATTTTAAACTCAATGGTTACTTTCGTGCCATATTTGGTACTAAAAAATAGATGGGACCAATCAACAGATAAAAATCCACCCAGCTTAGCAGTAAAGTCTCTTGAGAGGCAAATTGCAAAATGAAGGGGTAATTCAATGACATGGATATCTTGGGAAATCACAAAGTTAGGGAAAGCATGCAATGTAAGAGCCAAGTTTTTAATAATTCCAACTGTTTGAACAACAAAACCATCAAGTTGCACTACTCCTTTTGACAAAGGCTCATAAACTAGACCTAAGTTGTCAGCTATACTCTTGGGCATGATTGAACTGCTAGCACCTGAGTCTATCATACAATTATGAATGAGCTTATCTCCAATAATGAGGCTCAAATAGATCAGAGGAGGCTTCACTTCTTGAGTTTTCTGCCCACTCTTATTTTTTGAGCTATTTGCAAGTACAACCCTATTCTTTTTTGGGTTAGCAACATCTGAAATTAAAAGTTTAGCTAAAGCATCTTGTAATAAACTCTTCTTCCCCAGAATATGTAAAGCATCCATAATAGACATGCTAACTATAACATTTTTAAGGTGTTCAACCACATTAAAGGAAATAAGGCTCACCTTTTACTGTTCTTTGGCAGCAACAACATCATTTACCTTTTGTTGTCCTCTCTGCAGGATTTGCACCTTTGGTTGTGCTTTGAGGTGAAACAACATGAACTTTGTCCTTAGGAGCTTGCATTTGCACATTTTCAACTTGATGCTCCAAATCTACAAATCTCTTTTTTGACCTTGTGTTGGCTGAAATGGGTGAACCTTGCTGGCTTTGGCCTTGAAAATAATTTACTCCACAGAATTCAGTGCTCTACCAATTCATTAAGGCAACTTCGGAGTTACCTTGCTGCTCTACATTTTCATTTGACATATTCTCTAAACCAACATAGTTATTTTGCACCATAAGATCTTGGCTCTTCATCCCATTCATGCATGCAACCCAACTGTGTGGCTAGTTGCATGGGTAGCACTAGTCACATTTTTGTGCCATGTTATTTTGTGGTACAAGTTCTTTCGAAGAACTAGTACCATTGTGGTTGTAGGGCTAAAAAGGCTTAACATTAAAATTCCTATTTTGACCTTGGAAATCATTTTGGAAAGGTGGCCTACTCGGCTGGTTTTGCTGATAAGGGGCTTGGTAAGGCCTATGTTCTTGGCCAACTTGCTTCTTCAGGTTCACAAGTTCATTACTAACAGTTTTGTTGAAAGATTGCAGCATAACCGTTAGCTCTTGAATCTCTTTTTTTGGGTTTGGGATAAAAATTTCTTGGGTTGTAGCTTGGTAACCTATTGTTGGAACTGGTGGTACAACAACTATAGGTGGTAAATTCATGGGGATAGGTGGCTGAATTTCGTGGAAGATAGGCATAGGTGGCCTCAGGGCTATTTTCCCAACTTGTATGAGGCAGTTTTCTGCCCTTATTGCAATATCAAAGGCATTAGCCAATTTAAACCCTCCCATGGATTGCATCATGACTAAAATTTCACTATTTAGAGCTTTAAGAAAGAATAGGAAAGCATGTTTGGGTGACGGTTTAAATGTTAAAGGGATTCTATCCCACGTTCCTTGGAACCAATAGTTGAAATCCACCATGTGTTCATGAGGAGCCCTTTTGATGGTGCTCAGTTGCTCCAACAATGATAAGTGATATGATTTATCCACGAACTGCCAGTGCAAGCCATCACTGAGTTGGTCCCATGTTGCAATGGAATTAGTCAAAAGGCCTCTGAACCATTAAAGGGCTTTATGTCTCAATGATGCAGCTAACAATCTTAAAGCCACATTTTCTTCTATCACATTGTGTATTGAGCATAGGGTTGTTGATGAGGTAAAAATAACCTCATCATAATAATACCATAAAGACCTATTTCATATATGCAAAATCCCTATCCTCTGTGAATTAATTAAATTTTAGGAGAAATAATTGCTTAACTTTTAGTGAGAAATTGTACAAACTTTATTTCTTTTGATTTCTTGAAGTATTTTGCTAATACGGATTTAATGGGTTATTTTAAGTGTTTTGTAGATAATAATCGATCATCAAGTTGCAGATTAGAAGTATTCAGCCAGCACGTGCTCTAGAACAAGTTGAAGGTGTATGTTGGAAATATGCTCGAGAACTTTAGGGTGATGGACCAAAGATATAGTTACTCTTTAAAGTCTTAATTTTTGTTATGCTTTAAGTCAAAAACTTCATGGCTCGACTTGAGCCTCTTTAATACTATTGTAATGGGTTTTAAAAACACACGAGTTATTCGTAGATCGGTTTTAGACATTTTCAATGGTTATCCATACCATCTAAAATATAGGATTTAGTTAGATTTTTTCTATAAAAGACATAATCTCCAGAAGCAAGATATACGGTGATAAAAGTAAAGTTATGCTGCCAATATATTTTCTGAGCTTATGAATAAAGAGATTGGTATCTAAAATTTCTAAGTTATGAGTTATGGATGATAATTATGGTTGATAGAAGCATTTCCGAATTAACTGTGGATGTGAGTTGAGAACAAACGTGATAACCCGCGAGCTGGCCACTCGAGGGGAGATAACTTAAGTAGATAAGTGTTTTCCTTTATTACATTGTTATTCTGTAGAGAATTATCGAGTTTGCTATTGTGAAATCTAAGTTTTGAAGTATTTGTTATCTTTCACTTTCGTAGTTTTTCATTGTTAACTATTAGAATCTTTGTTGAATAGGGAGGATGTTTAATGAATTGTTTATAAGTTTTTTTGCTTTTGAAATTTACTAGTTCTTTAGTTTAGTTGTTTTTATACTCATTAACTTAGTTGTTATGCTTTTTAGTTTGAATATTTCCTGCTTTCTTTAGGATAAATTGTTTTACAGTTTCTTAGTTAGACGACCTTAGGTTAGAATTAATATTAGTTGCTATAAGAAGTTAGAAAATCTAAGGGAGATACTCCAGATGACTTCTATTGCAAATTTCCTTGAACACTACCCAGTTGACATATTGAATTTAATCTTCTAAAATAATGGGATTTAGCAACAACCTAACACTTTTTGGCACCGTTGCCGTGGATGACTTTAGCTTTCTTGCTTGAGTGTTAATAGAAGACGCCTCAAATACCTCTTTTAGGCTATTTTTTTTAATCTTTGGCTTCCTTTTCTGCATGGTTAGGAAAAGAGGCCCTCATAGACAATTTATACCAAAGACCCCCCCAAAATATATTCCAATCATACATAGGGAGGCCCAAGGCTCAGACAACCATTTTGTTGAAGACCAACTTGAGCCAAACCCACCTGAGGATTTTCACTATTTTCCAGAAGATCATACAATAGAACAACCAGTTGTTGAGGAAATTGTTCTTAAGGAACGTATTCCTCTAAACATCATGGGAGACCGTGTTAGCTCTCAAAAATGCAGGCGGAATGCCTCAAGAGGCTGCCAATCTCTTGATACACTTTAGGGTAACAAACAAGGTCAAGAGAACTCAACCTTCTACTCTTTAGGTGTTGCTAAACCTTGACGGGTGTACCTTTCTGAATGAAGTAGACTTGACTTATGGTTATCCTTCTTGCAATGATTTGTCCACAATGGAAAATGCAAGTGAACAAATGAATTCAAGCGCAATAGCAATCTTCTTAATCTAAATCCTAAAATAATCAATTAACAGATATAAAGAGAATAAATGAATCTTAATGATGAAACTGCAGAGACCAGTGCCTTATTGGGTATGCAGAGTCAAATGAAATCAAGATGAGCAACACTATCTGGAGAAAACTCAAATTATCTGGCATACATTCTGTTTACAACTTGTATAAACATGCAATACTATAACTACTAAGCTCTACTTTAACAATCCAAATGAATCTCTCTGATTACTGTGATCAATTAAAAGGATTTAATCTTTGCTTGAAAGAACCAATCGATTAACCACACAGAAACAACAAATGTGCATTGATGAATTGAATATAAACTTGTTATATCAATTTAAACAATTAGAAAGAATCCATCTTGGAGACAGCTTAGCAATACTTTCATTAAATTCAACAGATAATTGATACCAGAAATGTGCAGCAACATCAATTGACTTTCATAAATACCTCCATTTTGAAAACATGCATCATAGTCTCTGATCTGATAAATCTATTGTACTGTATCCATCTAATTTGCCTACTATATATCGAATAACTAATAGATGATCGCTTTACAATTACAAAAATGCCTATTTATACACTAGCATTAGAAAAATATATCATATTGAGATCCAATGTCGGCCAACCGCCTAATTCAGGCTCATTTCATGTCAGCCTGCAATGGTAATTGAACATCCACATGTCGGCCACAGTATTTGAATTTCTGTTAATCTCACTAAAACAGTCACCAAGACATATCGCAGTGATGCCAAAGGCAATTAAATCGCTACAGTCGCCCCGTGTTTTATTTGCTTTCGCCGTGACATATCTGAGTCGAGGAGATATCTTGTAGATCACTTTATGTTTCCCCGAGAGTTCCTTTACCTTTCACGTGTCGTTGTGACTTTATGATATTGGGGAGACATCTCACAGAGCATATTATGTTTCAACAAAAGCCCCCGAGTTCACCACAGATCGCCAAGACAATATCGATCTCACACCGATGGAAAGCTTTTGTTCTATCGGAGAGACCCATCATACTCGCCAAGACCATACTCCGAAGTCACATTAGTCTCGCCGAGGTATTCATTTTATGTTGGTCGGTGAGACCCCTTTGAATTTGCTATGACTTATTCTGAAGAAAATGTCTCTCACCGACGAGCCTTTTGATAGAAACCTTTTGTGTAATGTCGGCGAGACCGAAGGTCACTCCTTAAGACCTCACTCCGATATTGCTAACTCATACCGATATGTATCTTCCCGCCACCGGTCAGTGTGACAATGTAAATTCGCTATGACCTCAGACCGAAAACAACATGCCTAGCCGAAGTGAATCCTTAATGTGTTTGTCGGTCGATTTAACAATTCAAACTCGCCAAGACACAATGTCGAAAACATTAACTCTTACCAATGTATCTCCATACATGCCGGTCGGTGAGACATAAAGCGCTCGGTGAAACAACATGCCGAAGACCAAACTCCTACCAAAATGTGTATCCTTTTCCTTGTCGCCAAAACCATGTGAATGTCACGCCGATAGGTGCCTGTAAATAAACTTCAATCATTGTGACACCAAAAACATCTTGCCGAAAGGCAACACAAACGTTTATCAAAAAAATGGATCGGGGAGACCCCGATAGTCTCATTCCGATATGGAATCGTAAAGTGAAAAATGCAAGACTCGATGGATCCTATGGGAGTATATAGGAAAAACGTGGGAAAAATTTCATGAAGAAAGGAAATGTGCTCAAGGTAGGACTCAATTGGAAAATGCATGGGTAAAATCAATATGTAAAATCATCAGAATTTTACAGTTCCAATAGTGGCTCTGTTTGGGGATGAATGATAGTAAGGTCATTGCAAGGATCCAGATCTTTGGGTGAGCAGACCAGACACAGAGTGATGAAAGATCATGCAGCATGATGGAGTGAATGGAAAAAGAATGCAAAATGGAGATGAGAAAAACCCTAAACTATTGTGCATGGAAAGGAATTTTAAAGAGGATAAACAAGAGTTGTCCATGCACTGGCAACCCTCAATCCTCTGTGTTACTCAAGAGAAAAAATGCTTCAAGAATTTCCCATGAACAGAAAACTCCTGATCTTCACCAGCCATATTATGTAGATAATATGAATCTTCACCTCTCTTCCCAACAACAACAAAAGGTCCCAGCCACAAAGCTTCAAATTTACCATGCTTTCCTTTCTCCTAACACCTGGTGTTCCACATCAGTACCAAGTCACTTTCTCCAAATTTTCTATCCCGTGCCTTTTTATCAAGTAGATATTTCATCTGTGTCTGTAACTTCATATTTTGGTTTTGGGCAACTCTCCTTATTTCATCAAGTTCAGCTAGTTGCTCCACCCTTTCTTCCATAGGTTTAGGAATATCCAAATCTTCCTAAAGGACAAACCTGTAGACTGGCAACAAATTCTGAAAAGGAATCCTGGCCTGTACTCCATATACCAATTCAGATGGGGACTTTCCAATTGCTTTCTTCACAGTAATCCTATCAACCCACACAACCAGTTTCAATTTTGAATCCCAAGCCTTCTTGTTTTGACTCAACATCCTCCTTATAATCTTCAAAAGACTCTTATTGCTAGACTCTGCTTGACAATTAGCTTGTGGATGGTAAGGAGCTGCATAAGAAATGGTAATGCCATATGTGTCACAAAAACCTTTAAATTCATCTGACCTGAAACACATCCCATTATCTGTGATTAACCTCAGTGGTGTACCAAATCTGGTGTTAATGTTTTCCATCAAGAAATTTGTCACCACTTTGCTTGTAGCCTGTTTAGTTGGGATTGCTTCTATCCATTTAGTAAAATAATCAGTGGCAACCAGTATCCACTTGTGTCCTCCACTTGATTTTTCCTGTATCTCTCCAATGAAATCAATTCCCCATTGATGAAAAGGGGCATCAACCTGCAAGGGTCGAAGTGGCAAGGCTCCTTGATATTTCAGCTTTCTAGAGAATTTCTGGCAGGCTTCACATTTTCTTACATGTGTGAAAGAATCATTAAAAACCTTAGGCTAGTAGTAACCTACCCTGAGAATTTTGTGTGTAGTTGTTTTTGCTGAATAATGTCCTCCACAAACTCCTTCATGCATTTCACTTAAAACATGCTTGGCCTGAAATTCATCTAGGCATAACAACAGTATACCATCCCTGTTCTTCCAAAACAAATCTCCATCCATAAAAACATATTTAGATGCCTGCAGCTTCAAAGTTCTTTTCTGGCTGTCACTCAATCCTTCTGAACACTTTGTGTACTTAAGGTAATGCATGATATCAGTATACCAAGGAGTGTGCTCAATGCTTGCAATTGCAGTCCCTTCTTCTACATTACAAACTTGATTTGCTTCAATATTTGATTCAGCCATCAACCTAGCCAAGCCTTGACCTCTTACTGATTTAGTAATCTATATCTCCATGTCAAATTCTTGGATCTTGTTAATCCATTTGCATCTTTTTCCTGTTACTTTGGACTGTGTCAGAATATCTTTGACAGCAGCATGAGGGACATAAGCAATCACCTTTGCTCCAACAAGATATGGCCTGAAATATTTTGTAGCCTTTACTAATGCAAATGCCTGTTTTTCCATTATGTCATATTTCAATTCAGACCCTTGTAATGACTTACTGAAGAAAGACACAGGCTGTTCATGACCATCCTCATTCTTCTGTAACATAACAACATCGATTGTATGCATTGAAGCAAAAGAAAATATCTGAAAAGGCTTTGCAAAATTTGGAGATTTAAGGACAAGAGCCTCCTTGATGGCCCTTTTGATAGATATAAAGGCTTCCAAGGCTTCTGCAGTCCATTCCATTTTCTGTCCTTTCCTCAACATTTTTTATATGGGCTTAATGATCTCAGCAAAGTTAGAAACAAATCTTCTAACAAAATTAATTTTTCCAAAGAATGATTGTATAGCCTTAATAGTTTTGGGAACATGAATTTTGTCAATAGCTTCAACCCTCTCAAGATCTATCCTAATCCCTTCTTTTGAGACAATATGTCCTAAAAGCTTACCTTCTGTGACTACAAAATGACACTTCTTAGGATTTAAGTTGATACCATATTCTAGGGCTTTAATAAATACCTTCTCCATATGTTGTACATGATCTTCAGCCTTCTTCGAATAAGCAATCGGGTCATCCTAGTATACCACCATGATAGCATTAATCAGATGTGCAAATGCCACGTCCATAGCTCTTTGGAAAGTCGCTCCTGCATTAGTGAGACCAAATGGCATTCTTATGTATACATACGTTCCCCAAGGAGTTGTAAATGCTGTCTTATATTGCTCAGATTCCTTGACTTTAACTTGGTTGTACCCTGAAAACCCATCCATCATAGACAACAGTTCACACCCTGTTACCTTATGCAATATAGCCTCCATATTGGGTAGAGGATAATTGTCTTTGAGAGATGCCATATTCAAATTCCTGAAGTCCACACATAATATGATGTCTCCATTTTTCTTCCTCATAGGGACCAAATTTGAGACCCACGTTGAGTGCCTGATTGGTTTGATGATTCCCCCATCTCTGAGCTTTGTCAACTCTTCTTGCATTTTAGGCTCCAGTGTTGGATTTATGGGTCTTTGCTTTTGTCTGAATGGCTTAGCATCTGGCTTCAATGGTATTTCATGCTGAAATAAATCTTCCCTGTATGCTTTTAGATCTTCATAAGACCAAGCAAAGACGTGTTTATACCTTCTCAACAACTCTATCAACATTCTTCTAATTGTAGGGCTTATCTTCTTTCCTATGTACACCTTTCTTGGTGCTATCTCAGTCCCCAAGTTAATCTCTTCAACATCTTCTCTTTTGACTGGTGTTTGCTTCATGAGGGACCGATCATTTCCATCATACAGCCTCTCCAATGCCACCAAGCCCTTAGGAAGCTTATTTATTTTGAGCTGTAAGATCTCCTTGCCAAACACTGTTTGCTTCCCATCCACTTCCTCAACAAAAGTATTGAAGTCAATTTTCTGGGCTTCATATTGATCTATACAATTGAGGAATTTTAAAAGTTCAGTATCATCATTGAAGACTTGCCAACTATAAATGTTATCAGGAATAGCAGGCCTTGTCTTGAACTCAATCTGTGACACCCCAGCCAATGTGATATCATCTCTTTTCAACGCCACATTTGCTAAAAAATCAGCCATTATGTTTTTTGATATGTCAATCCACTCAATTGAGAAGGAATCAAATAGTTCAATTGTGTCCCATACAACATTCCTATACTATTTCAATATTTTGTGTTTTGCTGCATATTTCGACTTGATTTGTGAAACAACCAACTCAGAATCGCCCAAAACAACCAACAACTTAATCTTGTGTTTCACAGCTATGTTCAAACCTGTCAATAAAGCTTCATATTCTGCCACATTGTTTGTACATTCAAATGCCAACATGAATGAATATTTAAATGTAATACCTTCAGGTGAAACAAATACAACCCCAACTCCATTACCTTCATGGCTGCATGCTCCATCAAAATACATCTTCCACACTTCATTGCAGCTTTGTGCCACATGCTTTTCAATTGGATCACTATTGGTTAATTCTAGCTGGGCTGATTCAATCTTAAAACTTCCAAGATCAACATCACAAAAACAATTGATCTGATCTTGTGGTACACAGTCAACAAGCTGGTTCATTCTGGGCTCTCTATACAATTTGACTTCCTGACCATTCACTAGAATTGTAGCATAAGACAGATCAAATTGAACATTTCCTCCAACTGCTGCTGTCCATTGTCTTGATAGAAGCATCCCAAACTGAGGAGGAGTATCAATCACTATTATATCTATATTATAAGCCACCTATGGATAAGTAGCCAGTTTGACTTCAACACCTCTCATAATGCCTACTACAGGTACATGTCTATTATCCATTGCATAGCACTTCCATTCACATGTATCAACCCACATGCCAAGCTGCTTCATAACTCCTACTGGCATGATATTTATAGCAGCACCATAGTCTATCATGCAATTTCTCAGCAGTTTGTTATTTATAAGCAATGTAGTGAAAAAATGATCCACTTGTGGGGAGTTGCTAACACATCACTCAAGCAGACCTTTGGGATATTTACGTTCTCTTGCCTATTGACCGCTTTAATAGCTACTCTATTTTCAGAATTCACATGTTTTTCATTTCCATTTGTTATCAATTAAACAACACTATCTCTGTACTCCTTAATTTTCATCATTTCAAGTAGTGGGACATACATTTTTACCTGGGATAACGCTTGAGTGAAGTCAAAAGAAGAGCCTTCCACTTTAACAATTTTCTTCTATTCAGTCATTTCTCCTTTGTTTTCTTCCTTTTCTCTTTTACTAGGCTGATCAGGCTTTTGTATCTCTTTGTGTAATTCCTTCACTTCCTCTTTTTGGACAGGCTTTTGTTCACTTTTATCATGTTTATTTTTTGATTTCTTCATAGTTCCTTGTGTTTCCTTCTAATCCTTCATAAAGATTCCTCCAGGAACACCTTCCTTCTCATTTACTGTTTTGTTTCTCAAACAGTATTTACTCCTTGCTTCCTCAACTGCAGCAACAATTAGTCTCTCTATTTCATCTTTGGTGAGTCTTCTCATACTGCATTGAGCAGGCACCTCAACAGAATTTGGATCTATATAATCTTCTTTAGAATAAGAAAGAACCTGCTGTTCAGCCATATGGACATTGTATCTATGATTTGAAACATCATACTCATAACCTTCATCCTCTGAAGATGAGTACCTCTCTTCCACATGGTGAAAAGTGTTTGAAGTCAAATACAGTTTGTGATCTTCTCCATTATTTTCCATCAACATTCCCTCCTCTTGCATCCTTTGAGATACAACACAATAGTCTGGGGAATGTGGCTTATCACAAGTTTCACAAAAGTAATTGTTACTCACCATATAGGTTCCCTTCTTGCTCAATGGATCAGGAGTCTCTTTGTTTCTTGGCCTAGCTGTTATAGGTTTTCCATCCTTCCAGTTTGTATTATATGGCATGTCATGCAACCTCGGCCTTTCATTTTTGTATGTCCTTTCCTGTCTGTACTGATAATTATTGCTTTGCTGAGGAGACCTAGGGTTATCTCTTTTATTGATTATACCTGCAGCCTTCTTGTTGTTTTCAATTGTCAGTGCTATCTTCTAAGCTTCAGCCAGATCTCTTGGGACCCTATTTCTCAGTTCATACCTTGTTTTAGGATCAAATGCATTTAAATAAACACTCAATGCTACAAAATCTAGAAACCTTGATCCATGAGGTACTTTAGTCTGCAACTTGTTGAATCTTCGGTTGAAATCATAAATTGAATCATTATGATTTTTATGAATTAGCATCAATTCATGAAGAGATACATCTAGTGCATTTAGATTCCCATATTGCTCAAGAAATCAGTCCTAGAATATTTGGAGAGAGTTAATTGAGAGTGCTGGCAAGCTATTGAACCAATCCCTAGCATCTTCAAGAAGTGACATCATAAATAACATCATATATAAATCTTCATATGACACACCTATGTCTTGGATGAACACATTAAAATTCCTTAAATGTTATTTAGTAGTAATTGCATTACTCCCTGTAAACTTAGGTACTAGACTTCTCCAGCTGCCATCCATAGGATAAGGGTATAGATGAAACCCTGTCAAATCAAACTGTTTGATTATTGCTGTATACTGATGAGGGGGAGGAAAAGGCGGGTACTGATATTGGTTCATAGGATTGTTATATTGTGCATTATGTTGTGGGAAAAAAGGCTGAATATGAGGTGGCTGCATATTTGTATGCTGTGTGGGAATATGAGGTGGATGATTTGGCTGATTATAGTGATTTCCTATCTGATGGTGAGGAGACACAAGTGGACCAGAAGACACTGCACTATGATTACCCTACTTATGAGGTGGTACATACTTTGGGGGGCAATCAGTTGTCTGAGAAGTAATTTTGGCTTCAGCAATTCAACCCTTAGTTCCTCTATCTCCTTCCTCTGTAATTCAAACTGTGCTTTTACTTCCTCAGGAAGCTCATGATTAACAAAGTCATTTTGGTTACCTTCCATCTTCTGATCATATTCATACTGAATTCTGATTCGTTTAGCCTCTAGTTCAGCTCTAAACTCAACCTGTTTCTAAGGATCGACAAAAGAGAAAGCATTTCTTTGATCTTCTAGAGTACAAGGCTCTGCACTCGAATTGTTTCTCCATGTATCATAGCGATCATATGTTTCATAATGTGCTCTTGATACTTTGTCTTTATCTGTTAGGCACATATCCTCACTTATCCCTTTTCCCTTATCAACCTTGTCATCTTTGTGTGTCCACTTACTTTGCCAGCAGGAGCTCCAGTATGATCTCCCCTGTATTGAGATCTTCTTCCATTCATGTTTGAACAACTGCAAAATTTCTGTCAGAGTCGCCACTCACTTTTGTCAAAAATGAGAAAAACTTGATGTTTCTTATTCCCAGTGGAGTCTGTATAAAGTTCCTGACTCTATGATTAAGGCCTTGATTCTGAATGTATCCGCAGTAGAGTCGCCAATTTGTTAGCTCTCAAAAATGCAGGCGGAATGCCTCAAAAGGCTGCCAATTTCTTGATACGCTTTAGGGTAACAGACAAGGTCAAGAGAACTCAACCTTCTACTCTTTAGGTGCTGCTAAACCTTGGCAGGTGTACCTTTCTGAATGAAGCAGACTTGACTTATGGTTATCCTTCTTGCAATGATTTGTCCACAATGGCAGATGCAAGTGAACAAATGAATTCAAGCGCAATAGCAATCTTCTTAATCTAAATCCTAAAATACTCAATTAATAGATATAAAGAGAATAAATGAATCTTAATGATGAAACTGCAGAGACCAGTGCCTTATTGGGTATGCGAGTCAAATGAAATCAAGATGAGCAACACTCTCTGGAGAAAACTCAAATTATCTGGCATACATTCTGTTTACAACTTGTATAAACATGCAATACTATAACTACTAAGCTCTACTTTAACAATCCAAATGAATCTCTCTGATTACTGTGATCAATTAAAAGGATTTAATCTTTGCTTGAAAGAACCAATTGATTAACCACACAGAAACAACAAATGTGCATTGATGAATTGAATATAAACTTGTTATATCAATTTAAACAATTAGAAAGAATCCATCTTGGAGACAGCTTAGCAATACTTTCATTAAATTCAACAGATAATTGATACCAGAAATGTGCAGCAACATCAATTGACTTTCATAAATACCTCCATTTTGAAAACATGCATCATAGTCTCTGATCTGATAAATCTATTGTACTGTATCCATCTAATTTGCCTACTATATATTGAATAACTAATAGATGATCGCTTTACAATTACAAAAATGCCTATTTATACACCAGCATCAAAAAAATATATCATATTGAGATCCCATGTCGGCCAACCGCCTAATTCGGGCTCATTTCATGTCGGCCTGCAACGGTAATTAAACATCCACATGTCGGCCACAGTATTTGAATTTCTGTTAATCTCATTGAAACAGTCACCAAGACATATCGTAGTGATGCCAAAGGCAATTAAATTGCTACAGTCACCCCGTGTTTTATTCGCTTTCTCCGTGACATATCTGAGTCGGGGAGATATCCTGTAGATCACTTTATGTTTCCCCAAGAGTTCCTTTACCTTTCGCGTGTTGCTGTGACTTTATGATATCGGGGAGACGTCTCACAGAGCATATTATGTTTCAACGAAATCCCCCGAGTTCACCACAGATCGCCAAGACAATATCGATCTCACACTGATGGAAAGCTTTTGTTCTATCGGCAAGATCCATCATACTCACCAAGACCATACTCCGAAGTCACATTAGTCTCGCCGAGGTATTCATTTTATGTTGGTCGGTGAGACCCCTTTGAATTCGCTATGACTTATTCCAAAGAAAATGTCTCTCACTGACGATCCTTTTGATAGAAACCTTTTGTGTAATGTCGGCGAGACCGAAGGTCACTCGCTAAGACCTCACTTCGATATCGCTAACTGATATCAATATGTATCTTCCCGCCACCGGTCGGTGTGACAATGTAAATTCGCTATGACCTCACAGCGAAAACAACATGCATGGCCGAAGTGAATCCTTAATGTGTTTGTCAGTCGATGTAACAATTCAAACTCGCCAAGACACAATGCCAAAAACATTAACTCTTACCGATGTATCTCCATACATGTCGGTCGGTGAGACATAAAGCGCTCGGTGAAACAACATGTCGAAGACCAAACTCTTTCCAAAATGTGTATCCTTTTCCTTGTCGCCAAAACCACGTGAATGTCACACCGATAGGTGCCTGTAAATAAACTTCAATCGCTGTGACACCAAAAACATCTTGCCGAAAGGC
This sequence comes from Sequoia sempervirens, assembly GCA_007258455.2. Lineage (NCBI taxonomy): Eukaryota > Viridiplantae > Streptophyta > Pinopsida > Cupressales > Cupressaceae > Sequoia > Sequoia sempervirens. The sequence goes on along the minus strand of VDFB02026320.1, from coordinate 20,516,655 downwards.
AACACAGATGTTTATCAGAAAAATGGATCTGGGAGACCCCGATATGGAACTGTAAAGTGAAAAATGCAAGACTCGATGGATCCTATGGGGGTGTATAGGAAAAATGTGGGAAAAATGTCATGAAGAAAGGAAATGTGCTCAAGGTAGGACTCAATTGGAAAATGCATGGGTAAAATCAATATGTAAAATCATCAAAATTTTACAGTTCCAACAGACCGTAGGGTTGAAGCTAACCAGAATGATGCCAATCGTAATAATGATCTTCCACCACCTCAGACATTCATTTATCCCATTACTTTGGATGTAGATGATGATACCATGATGAAAAACATCTCTCCAGCCTTCCTTCCAACCTTTCGTGGTTTGTCCTCGGAAGACCCAGATCAATTTCTTTTTGAATTTAAGGTCCTTTGTCAAACCTACAATTATAAAAATGATAATAAAAAATTGAAGTTGCTTCCTTCTACTTTGAAGGATTCGGCCATGCGTTGGTTTATGGGATTCCCAATCAGAAGTATAACATCTTGGGAGGAAATGGAGACAGTTTTTTTGCATAAATATCAGAGTTACTATAGGGTAAGTGATCATAAGGAGGAGTTGTTTAAAATTAGGTAGAATGAGGATGAGAGCCTAGAGGATTATCTTGATAGGTTCCTTTTCTTGTCTAAACGATGTGGAGAAACAACTATTAGTACTAAAATTCTCAAGACTATATTTCTTAAGGGACTCAATGATGATGCAAGAAGAAGTCTTGATCTGATGGGAAAAGGTGACGTGTCTCAGTTAGCCCTTGAGGACACATGCAATTTATGTTAGAATTTCTCACGTATTCGTGGAGGAATCCATAAAACTAATATTTTCAGAGGGACTAACGAAATAGGTAAGCTTCGAGAAGAAATAGCAAATCCCAAAACAGACATACTTGTTCAATTGAACACTACGTTGGATGGTATACAAGCAAAGACACGTAACTCTGAGACTTTTTCAATCTATTGTTCTAGGTGTCAAAATAAACACCTTTTACGTGAGTGTCCTTTAGATAAGGTCAATGTTTGTCAACTCTATGAGAAAAATCATCCTACCAATCAGTGTGAGCTTCTTACTGATCTTAAGAATACTAAGAAAAAAATTGCTCAAGTTGAAGAAGAAATACATGTGCTAAACTAATGACAAGGAGGTATTTTTTCATATGGGCAAAATTCCAATCCTGCATGGAGACCACAAAAAAATTGGGTTGGTAATCAATGGACTCCATCTTGGAATCAACCCTTACCTCCACAACCTAATTGGGGTACTCCGTATTGGGGACCTCCTGAATGGTCAAATCAATCATGGGGAACTCAACAATGGCCAAATCAGTTACAACAACAATGGTACCCCCAACATACTTCTCCCCAATGGAACCAAGGACATAATCAATTTTATACTGGTCCTAGGAGGAACCAACAACAAAATTTGTTACCACCACCTCAAAATCCTCCTCTGAATGAGCAGATAAATCAACCTCAACTTCCGGCGCAACCACTTCCCAATCCTAAGAACAATTGATAGAGTACTCCAGTATATACAACTAAACAAGATAATGTTACAAGACTTAATGCAATTCATTGTGGAAATGTTCAGGTACGTTTGGGTTGAACACTTCAATCACACACAATTGAAGAAGTAGTGGATGACCCTATTTCTCAAAATCTTGAGAAGGATATTCTATCCAATCATACTGGGCCTGTAAATAATATAGTACCTCCTTCAGCAACAGGAGCTGCTGACTTACCTGGGGAGGAGGAAGGCCAGTCTCAGACTCAATCTGGCAAGGATAGCTTTCCAAAAGAGAAAACTCAAGTACCATTTTTAGAGCGTCTGAATCCGATAATTCTGAAAGGTACTCTAGAAATGACTTTGACCTCTGAAACTGCATTGATTCAGGAAATCAAACAATTACAAATAGAGGTCCCTTTGTTGCAAGCAATAAAGGAAATTCCTAAGTTGAATCAGTTGATCAAGCAACTGTGTATTAAAACTCTGGGAAGGAAACCAAAGAAGATAAATACTGTGCACATCGATAGCTATTTAGCTGACTTTATGTCTAGAAAGACTGTTGCTCCAAAATATGAGGATCCTGGGAGTCCACTGATAACCATTACAATTAATGAGATAGCAATACCTAATGCATTAGTGGACTTAGGAGCAACTATTAATGTAATGACTGTGGATGTGATGGAAAAATTAAGTCTTACTGATTTATGTCCCACAACTACAGTCTTACAAATGGAAAATTAGGCTATAGCCATTCCAAAGGGTGTTATAAAAAATGTTCTTGTCAAAGTGGATGGATGAGAATATCCAGTTGATTTCCAGATAATACAATCGCTAACGCCCAAAGATAGCTATCCAATAATTATGGGAAGACCATGGTTGGCTACTATCGCAGCTAAAATTTATTGTAGAGAAGGAGGAATGACCATTTCACATGGTCCAAATAGTAAACGTTTATTCTTATATCCTCCAAATAAACCCACAGAACACAATAAAGTTTGGGTTGATGAACCGAAAGAATCTAATGGTCAGGACAGTTGGCCTCCTTGGCCATGGTAGTGATTAAACAGCATGGAGAGGAATTAGAGGATGAGTTAGTAAATGATGTAGCACACCTTGCTATAGAATCGAGTAAAGAGGAAATGGTGGATGTACTAGAAATTTTTGGACAACCGATTGATATAAGTGGGATGGAACAAAATTACGCTACCATGGGAATGCCTTGTCCTTTGGCTAATATGATTCCTAGAATGAGCCATTTCTTTGAGGATATTACAAGATTTCATCAAATTATACCTCATAGTTATCCTCTTAATACTTTGTTACGACTGATACATACTGTCACCTCGATCGATCTAGGAACAAAAATGATTATGCTTCTACTGGGTAAAACTTTGAATGTTAATAGTTGGTTGACATAAATACAAGAGGATAAATTATTTAATGTGTTGGTAAAAAGGTCTAAAGCTTTTGCTTGGGACTATACAAAAATGAGGGGAACTCACCCGAGTGTTTGTACACATCACATTTATACTGATCATAATATAAGACCTGTACGCCAACCACAAAGGAGACTCAATCCTACATTAAAGGATCTTGTTAAAATTGAAATTGAGAAACTCCTTCGTGTAGGATTTATTTATCTTATCTCCGATAGTAAGTGGGTTTCACCTATGGTTGTTGTACCAAAGAAAAATGGAAAATGGAGAATTTGTGTGGATTATAGAGAACTCAATAAAGCTACTTTTAGAGATTATTTTCCCTTACCATTTGTTGACCAGGTTTTGGACTTGGCTAGAAGGAAACATTTCTCCTTTTTAGATGGATTTAGTGGTTATAATCAAATTTAGGTGGTACCAAAAGACCAAGATAAGACAACGTTTACTTGTCCATGGGGCACATTTTCATATCGAGTCCTTCCTTTTGGACTGTGTAATGCTCTGACAACTTTTTAGAGGGCCATTTTGGCTATATTTGCAGCACTTGTCAATGACTATGTAGAGGTCTATATGGATGATTTCACAGTCTATGGGTCAACCTATGATGAATCCCTTCAAAACTTGGATAAGGTTTTACAATTTTGTGAGGATAACCGACTATCCCTTAGCCATGAAAAGTGTTTAATAATGGTGGAACAAGGAATAGTCTTAGATCATCATATCTCTTCAGAAGGAATAAAGGTTGATCTCAAGAAAATTGAAGTAATTCAACAATTGACTGTTCCTCAAACACAAATAGATGTTCAAAGTTTTCTAGGGCATGCTGGATACTATAGAAGTTTTATAGAAATCTTTAGTAAGATATCAACTCTTATGTTTTCTCTTCTCCAAAAGGATGTAGAGTTTAATTGGACACGAGAGTGTCAAAAATCATTTGAAATGATAAAGGAGAAGCTTGCCTTTGCTCTTGTATTGCGTGGACCAAATTGGAGTCTTTCCTTCCATATTTATGTTGATTCTTCTGATGATGCAATAGGAGCAATATTGGGGCAAGAAGATGAGGATGGGGGTAAATATGCCATATACTTTATTAGTAAAAACTTGACATCTACTGAGAGGAATTATACAATGACAGAAAAATAATTCTTGACTATGGTTCATGCCATTAAAAATTTCCGCCATTATATTACGGGGTATAAAGTTACAGTGTATACATATCACTCTGCTGTAAAATATTTAATGAATAAACCTGTAGTTAATGGTCGAATAATGAGATGGTTATTACTTCTTCAAGAGTTCAATGTGACAATACTTGACAAGCTGGGGAGATTTAATGAGGTACCATATTTTTTTTGTCTCGAATCAAACAAGAAGAGGGTGACAGAGCACTTGTGCAAGATGAGTTTTTGGATGAAAATCTGTTTTCCATCTCTATAAAGACCCCTTGGTTTGCTAATATTGCAAATTACTTAGCTGCCTCTGAAATACCTCCAGGATTTACACTAAAACAAAATAAGTGACTTATTTAGGAAAGTGATCCATTTAAATGGATTAATGGGATTTTATTTTGTTGTGGACCTGATATGGTTTTGAGAAGATGTGTCAGAGCCGATGAAACTTAATAGTATCCTAAGGGCTTGTCATGATGATCCTTCTAGGGGTCATTACTCTGCAAAAAGAACTCATAAAATTTTAGGTGGGGGATATTATTGGCCTTCAATGCATAAAGATGTTAAAAACTATGTACGCCATTATGATGAATGTCAAAGGGTAGGATGACCAACTGCTTCTACAGAAATGCCTTTGCAACCTCAAGTAGCCCTTGAACCATTTGAAAAATGGGGATTAGATTTTATCGGGCCCATAGATCCTTCCTCTCAAGGGAAAGAATACATATTAGTCTACACTGATTATCTGACGAAATGGGCAGAAGTTCAAGCTTTACAAGTTGCCAGAGAAGAGCAGGTCACTGACTTTCTCTATAATAATTTTTTTCTTAGATTTGGAGCCCCCCGAACCATCGTTACAGATTAGGGACCCCAATTCATGTCCAAAGTTCTCTTGGCATTTACAAACCATTTTCAGGTAAGTCATAAGAAGTCATCCCCATATCACCCTCAAGCAAATGGTCAAGTAGAGGTGACTAATAGGGAGTTAGAAAATATCCTGACCAAAACAGTTTCTTCAGGAAGGAAAGATTGGGCTAGGAAATTGCCTAAAGCTGTTTGGGCATATAATACAACTTGGAAATCCACAATTGGATTCAAACCCTATGAGCTTGTTTTTGGGAATAAACCTTTTCTTCCCATTGAGTTTGAATTGAAAACTCTACGAACAATTATGGAACTGGGTTTAGATCTGAAACGAGCTCAAATAGAACGAGTTTTACAGTTAAGTGAGCTGGATGAGCTTCGTTTAGATGGTGTCCATCAAATTGAACTAGTTCAACATCAGAGGAAAGTATGGCATAACAAACACATTAAGGAGAGAGAGTTCCATAGTGGTGATTGGGCCTTGTTATTCGATTCAAGATATAAAAATCATAAAGGGAAATTTAGGACTCATTGGCTGGGGCCATACAAAATTTCTAAAGTTTTCTTGAATGGCACAGTTCAGCTGAAACTTATTGATGGTGATCTATGAACCCTCTTAGTTAATGGTCATCACCTATGTATCTACCATAAGCCTCTTGATAAAGAAGAATTTACAAAATTGGTAGAACAGCAGGGAGAGATCCAATGTATTGACTTTTCCAAGGCAGAGTCCAGTTGATCCAATGATTGTTATTTAAAAATATATATATATATATATATATATATATATATATATATATATATATATATTTATATATTATGGAAAATTGTAATAAAAAAGGACTTGTGTACCAATTTGTTTTCAAAGCATTTATCATAATATCTATTTTTGGACTTAACTACATTTTTTTTCATTATGCAAAACTTATTATAAGGAAGAAGACAACTTTTGGAGCATGCTCTGGAACTTGTTGGTTCATGTGCCCGATGCTCTGGAACTTGTTGGTTCATGTGCCCAATGCTCCAAAACTTTCTCTTCAACCTGTCATGCTAAAAAGAGTTGTTTCGCAGAATGATTTATCCTCCTGAAGTTATAGTTCATTCATTTCCACCATTTTTCTTCTTTTTGGCTGCATCTTTCGACGATGCTCTGGAATCTTCATTCGGTTGCTGCTCTGGCTGCATCTTTCGACGATGCTCTAGAATCTTCATTCGGTTGCTGCTCCGGTTGCATCTTTTGACGATGCTCTAGAATTTTCATTAGGTTGCTGCTTCGGCTGCATCTTTTGATGATGCTCCAAAATAGTCATTTGGTTGCTGCTCTGGCTGCATCTTTCAACGATGCTCCAAAATTTTCATTTGGTTGTTGCTCCGGCTACATCTTTTGATGATGGTCTAGAATTTTTATTTGGTTGCTACTCCGACTGCATCTTTCGATGATGCTCCGGGAGCTTCATTCAATTACCATTCCGATTTCATCTTTCTCGGATGCTCCAGAACTTACTCACCTTCTTTGTTTCAAGCATGTACTTTTGCATGCTTTGGAACTTGCTTGCTAGTTTTGAGCGTGTACTTTCTTGCATGCTCTGGAACTTATTCATCATTTCACTCCATCGTTCCTTTTCATAGAATTTCAACTTCCTTCGATGTTTTGATTATCATATATCAGTCCACACGCCTTCTTTTCTTTTTGTTTTTTGCCATGATAAATAAAGAAACCCTCCATGATAGTCTGTCTTCGTTAATGCTTTCATCATTCACAAAGCTTCCCCATTCATGTCATAATAAATAAGCCGTCATCTCCGCCAATACCATTGCGTCACCCTGTCAAGTCAGTAAAGGTACGAGATCTTCAAGCGGTCATAGAATATAAGCAAGTACAAAATATTGCTTTAAATAAGTAGTTATTTTTGAATAAAATATAATTGATTGGAACGAGTTTCCCTTCCTAATTTAGTAAATTGAGCCACTTGGTGATTAATTGCTAAGTACGGTACTCTTTTTGCGGCCCTTCATGAAAATTAGCATTACTACACAATAAGCTTTGGGAAAAGGTAAAACAAATAATTGCAGCTTGATCATATTTTCAAAAATAACTGTGCACAAGTTTATGGCATTATTGAAATTTTCAGCAGGGTGGTAGAGACAAGACAAAAAATGGGTGGTACAAAGAAGAAATACGAGCCGGCTTCTGCAGAAAAATTGTTGGGGTTAAGTAACATTTCTGGGTTGTTTGAGGAAGTCGGTTGGTTGGATTTTATTAGAAAGTTCGAAGGATATAATGAAAAGCTGGTGAACGCATTCACAAAAAAATACTCTAATGGTCAGGTGACATTGCATGGGAAGCGTTTTAAGGTGAGCCAAAAAATTATCTCTTCTCTTTCAGGGTTAGAAAATTTTGGCATTAGAATATTATAAACAACACAAATAACATATCAAAAATTATCAAAATTATTTCTTAGACAAGGGGACCCTCAACCCATGATAGTTATCAGTACTAGGGGACAAAATAAGGGGTTTCAACGAGCTTATCTATTAGAACCCTGGGGCACTGCAGTTGCATGGATTATTAAGTATTTTACTTGTTAAGGCCAACTTACTACTATTGTAGGACCTGCATTCCGCATGGTAATACATTTGCGGCATGGGAAAGAAAACTCTGCTCTTAGGGTTAATTTGCCTCACTTTTTGAATGATTCTGTTAATTCTTCGATAGAAAGATATAAAACTGGTTCAGGGCCATTAAAGCATCATGGGTTAATTCAATTAATTTGTAAATATCATTTTCATAATAAACCTAGAAGCAAATGGGAAATTGTTTTGGGGAAGTTTGACAAGTCTATACCAGGAAGGAAATTAGAACTAGGAGAATCTTCAAAACAAGTTGCTTCACCTTCCAGAGCAGCTTCCCTTGAGGACCCTAAGGGTCCTGAAACCCAAATTCCCACCATTCATGGTGAGGAAGTGTCATAATTTAAAAATGAGGAGTTTGAAACCCCAAGCCAGTCAGAAGATGTTGAGATAATAAACCCAAATGTAGACAATAATCCTGTTAAGAAGAGGAAACGAAGGATAGTTCTTCCTTATCAAAATGCTCCAACAATTTTAACTTATCAGGATACTCCTCCTTTAAGGAGAAGCAAAAGATTATCCTCTGAATCTACAAGAACCCTAGTGCAGAGTAGAGGGAATAAATTAAAATCCAAAAAGCAAAAGATTCCCTTGGAAACTGATGAACAGATTCACCAATCCTTAGAGAAAGAAATTTCTATTGAAGAAATACATTCTCATTTAGTGTCTGAAGAAGAAGCCCTTGACCAAGAAAAATAGAAAACAAAAAAGGGACAATCTCCACCTCCTATGGAGGTTGATGATAGTGTGTTAGGAAATTTTTCTCCTATTATCAATAAAGTTGTTGAAATGGTTGAAACTGAAAACATTAATGCAGAATTGGAAAAGTTGAAACTAGAAATTGAAGAGCTAAGAAGTCAGTTGCACAAAAATAAGGAATATATGGAATTGCAACAAGAAGAAATAATGGTACCATGGCTATAATAAGCAAAAGGGATCAGGAAATTCAGGATTTAAAATTGCAAGTATACGGAAAAGATAGATTCATTAGTGAATTGCAATATAAATTCAGAGTTTTAATTAGGAAAACAAGGTACACAGAGATGGTTTAAATAAATAAATTAAATATTTAAAAGAAAATTTTATGCTTATTTTTTTAGCCTTTGAGGAAGAGAAGAAAAGACAGAAAGAAGAATTAAATGCTTCTCTTAGTAGAATTATGGAGTTAGAGCAAGATTTGTAGGAAAGCACAAGTAAACCAATGATGGAATCCAAAGAAGTTCAAACCGAACCAACGGTAACTGAATGGTTCCAAATTCATATTCCTCCATTATTAATGAAATGGATGGAACGGTGCTATTTCCTAAGGAATGCACAGATTGAAAATAACAGATTAAAAATGGAAATGGTGTTGTTAAAAGAAGCATTTCATAAAGCATATAGGGGGAAACAAGATGCATGTCAGATAGTAGAATTTCTTTTATCTTGTAGAAGACCATCAAGATTGTATTCAATGTTTTTAAATGAACAATGCTTTAGATGGAAATTGCTCAAAATTTATAATGACCAGCCTCATGAACCTGATGACAAAGAATTTGTTAAGATATTTGCAGACTCAAAGCCTGAAGATCAAGACATGCTCTATGAATTCTTTACTCATGATCTTCTATTAGAAAACCATACTGATTTCTTTATTAATATTTTTTTGGGAGAAGTGCAATTGAGATCTTTGTTGTCTACTATGTGGAATCAAATCCATTGGAAAGAACGTAACAGGGAATATTCCCAAGTAGAGAAAAGCATGGGAATTCAAATGAGATCTCCAAATAGTAGACCTGCAGCTTTCAAGAAAACATTTGTAGCTCTTCTATTAGATGCAAAAATGAAGGGAAGATATGATGAAATCCTTCGAATTTGTTACAATCATTTCATGGATCTGGGGAAAAAATTAATTGGTAAAGCCTGACACACTTGTGAAGAAAGATATACTCCATTACCTATATATTTAAAGAAGAGAGAGGTGATTTACCCTCTTAGCATCAGATGGTCTTTTAGAAGGGTAGATGCCTTAGCTAAAATCTTGGAAGAACTTAGAACAAAATGGATGGGAATGAGGTATAGACCTCCCTTGTTGCTATATCCAACCCTTGCTTTTCATGTTAATATAGATCAAGATGATAGAGTTTACAGTGAATGGAAAGGTGCAGTTGCTTTTCATAGAGGCTTCTGCCATACACCTGTAAACTTTGATGTAACAGTAAGGGATCTATATGACACTAGTGCAAAATATGAAGAATGGAATAGAGGACATAGTTATAATCAAGGGGCAGGAGGACCTGCCAGGAATTAGGAAGGGTAGGAAATGATGAGGTAAAAATAACCTCATCATAATAATACCATAAAGACCTATTTCATATATGCAAAATCCCTATCCTCTGCCAATTAATTAAATTTTAGGAGAAATAATTGCTTAACTTTTAGTGAGAAATTGTACAAACTTTATTTCTTTTGATTTCTTGAAGTATTTTGCCAATACAGATTTAATGGGTTATTTTAAGTGTTTTGTAGATAATAATCGGTCATCAAATTGCAGATTAGAAGCATTTAGCCAACACGCGCTCTAGAACAGATTGAAGGTGTACGCTGGAAATATGCTCCAGAACTTTAGGGTGATGGATCGAAGATATAGTTACTCTTTAAAGTCTTAATTTCTGTTATTCTTTAAGTCAAAAACTGCATGG
>VDFB02026320.1:20459202-20506235 GCA_007258455.2 Sequoia sempervirens | reverse complement strand
AAAAATTCTAATGCATAAGGGATACCAACGTTGAATAGCTCGTAAAATTTTGGATGAGCCATGGAAAAATACCGCAACATGGCTCATGAAGTTCTTCACCTGCGAAGGATAGTATGACACGATATTGGGTCCGAGAATGCGACTATTGATACATTTAAGGTATGGACAGACAAAACCCTCCGACAACATTTTTGTTCCAACAAATTGCTTCCATGATTTTAAGGGTAAATTCTAGAGGGGAATCTTCTATAAAATACCAGGGGTTAATTCATTTGATATTTAATCACCATTTCTTAAAGAAGAATCTGGGAAACAGGGCTGGTTAGAATTTTTGTTTGCACCCATAGAAAAGCAAAAAGGGAAACCCACAACTAAAAATTCAAGGATTGAGAAAGGAGAATCTTCCAAGAAGAGGGGAAAAAGAAAATTACCATAATCCTCTAAGGTAACCTGTACTAGTTCCAAAAAGAAAAAGCAAGAAGTACATGAAGAAATCCCTAGCCATGTTGAAGCCATTGTGTCCACCCCTGAAGAGACACCTATAATTCAAACCCCTATTTCAAAAATCCCTATAGAAACTATTGTGGGCCATGAAGAAACCTGTACACCAATACATTCTCCTGAGTAGCCTCAAAGTCCCCCTAAAGGTCTAATGCCGACTCCTGAATGAATCCTTGTTTTTGAAATCCATGACTCTAATGAAGAGTCTAAGGCACAATCTGAAGAGTAAGACGCATCAGAGGAATTTGAAGAAGAGGAAACTGTGAGATCCACTACACCTTCTCTAACTTATGAGCAAAGAAAAGGAAAATAATCATTGATTGAAGAAGAAGAACCCCATGAAAAATTGAATGAAGAGGAGTTAGAAACTGAGGAATTATTAAGGGCTATGAAAATGTCCCGATTAGAAGTTGAATTAGAGCAAGAAAGGAAAAACATGCAATTCCTTGAAGAGAAATTGAGAAGAAAAGAAGAATAATTGCAAGAATTCTTCAGCAAAACTTAGGAAATGGAAAGGAAAATTGAACAAAATGAAGCAAGATATAGAGAGCAATTGAATAAAACTGAGGATGCCCTACAACAAGCTAGTGTACAAGAATTAGCAAATACTGAAGAAATTTCAAAATTAAAAGAAGAATTGCAGCAAAAGGAAGAACAATTAAAACAACAATCTATGCAGTTTTATTCACAAGAAGCCTCCACTTCCGCAACCCCACCGCACTACCTTTCTCTACCTTCCATTCCCTTTGATATCCCTTCCATTCCATTAGATGTTCCTCCTTCATCCCACCCTAGATATCTCTCCTTGGAAGCTTTAAAATTTAAGGAGGAAAATAAACAATTGAAAAAGCAAGTGCAGAAGTTAGAGGAAGAAAAAAATGAGATTGAAAGAAGACTTGAGCAAATGGCAGAAATAAGTTTTGCAATACTTTCCATGAGAAGACTAGAAGGAGTGTATGCTTTTTTTCTTAGAGAAATTTTTCTTGAATGTAAGCTTAATCAATTAATCTTAGGGAGAAGCCTGGATTATCACAGTGATAAATATTTTCTGCAGGATTACTTTCATAGCCACCCTAATATTCAAAATCTAATGTGTGAGTTTTTCCAGCATGGATTTTTAATGGGAGATAATGATGACTCTATGTTAGATGTTTATGTTGGCGAGCTGCAAATTATATCATGTCTCCTTAATGTAGAATCAAATAGAATGGTCAAGTAGAATGGACAAATATAAGGAGGCTCAAAGAAGGTATGGATTACCAATCACTAGTACACAAACAACAATATATGACTAAATAAACTACTAAAAATTGCATATAAATGACTAATTTTGGTCACGTGACCATTAGTAGTTTATTGCTGGTCATTTATAACACGACCAAATTTATGACTAAACTATTTTAATCATTTATTTAGTCATTATTTTAGTCATTAATTTGGTCATTGATTTGGTCATTTATTTAGTCATTTATTTAGTCATATATTTAGTCATATATTTACTCATTAATTTTAGTCACGTGACTATTTTAGTAGTTTATTTGTAGTCATTTATGACACCACCAAATTTATGACTAAACTATTTTAGTCATTAATTTAGTCATTGATTATTGTTAACTAGTCATTTATTTAGTCATTACTTTAGTCATATATTTAGCCATTAATTTAGTTATATATTTAATCATGTATTTAGTTATTAATTTAGTCATTACTTTAGTCATTACAAATCAAATCATACTTAACTAATCCTCACAAATCAAATCAAACACCATGAAATGAAAACTAAAATGCTTGAACAAATATGATTGATCAGACACAAACACAAACATATTATATATCAAGAGGAGCCACAACACAATATTTATGAGTGGAGAAAAAAACACTCTAAAATTTACTTTATTAAGTCTCATTGGAAAATCAAAATCTCATTGGTTACATTCAATGTTTTAGTGACATTGTACAACTTACAGACACTATATAAACAGAATACTCATATTTTCATATACTTATACTGTTTTCCCCTTCCTTAATTGCAGTCCTTTTGGAAGGGCAATGACCTCCTATAGGGGCTTGACCCATTTAATCCCCTTGCAAATCCACAACTTTCCTACTACTATTATTTTCAGCTCCTCCAAACTCTTCCTCACTAGTATTCACCTTTCACTTCTCCAATTTGGAGTTGTGGCCTGAAAATAAGGTTTCAAAATTTGCACATCAAAAACTCAAAAAAGTCAAATAATACATAGGATAAAATTAAAACATTTTATTTTCTTTTTCCAACTATGGCACCCTAAACTTAGGAGCTAGATATAATGTTTCCTAGTTATCTTTTACAATTTTAAAAAAGATGAATTCATGCAAGATAGCAAACAAATAGACAATATTCAATTAGTGATATACAACTGCCTTATTCCTGAATAGTTGATCAATAGCTTGATTATTGATTGTAAATTTGTAATTGATACACTTGAAAGTGTCCTTTCCTGTGTGTGAATTGGAGCTTTGGATGAGGATATGAACATCCATCAAAAGCATATTTGGAAATAGATTTTTATCAGATAACACAATTCTCACATGAACTATAAAAATACCTCATTATATTCTCAGATCATTTGAGTTTGGTCCATTGATAAAAATGAAAGCCTCAAATATAGTACTTCAATCCTAGAACATACTGCATTATGATACAAATTAAATACCTGGATGATTTGGATCAACATAAGGGAGTGAATGAACTCGCTTTCCACCTATACTACCATTTGGAGTCACACACTCAGAAGACACATCTGTAAATTCTCCAGAGACCTGAACGAAGTAATTGTGATTCCTATCTCCTTTGTACAAAAGGCTAATGGATAGAAGTTAAAAATATGCTAGACCTGTTACAACTTTATCCTATAGTTGTCAAATGCATTCCCCAACTCTAGGAAAACACAATACAGCCAACTAAAAATTAACACATGCAAACATAATAAACATGAAATTTCGAGAGTTTGTGATATACTAAACAAGCTTCTGGTAAAAATAACATTTAATATAATTGACAATCCAGATCACAGTCAGTGATCCATCATCAGGATTAAAGAAAATTATTCTAATGATGGATCACAGAGTGTGATCTAGAACGTTGATGAAATTAAATGTACAATTTTTTGTACCAGAATCTTGTTACAAATGCAAACAACACATATTCAGCCCATCTGGTCATATCTAGCAAGGGAATACATTAAAAAATAACCTATATATACTATATAAATGCATTTATTAATTTTACTGTTTTGAAATAAATCTGCACTAATGGTAAGCTCCAATGACAATTTCAAAAAATATGGATGACAACAAAGTTACATACCAGTGTTGTAGCTTGAAGCGGTTCAAAAAGATTATGATAATTTTTTCCTTTGAATTCTTAATGCCTACAACAAAACTCCTTAGCCAAGCTCCAATTAGGTCTGCCAACCATAAACATGCAATAACCCATCATGTACTTTGGAATGAAGTTATATTTCAATTCAAGCATTGCAAAACATGAAATGGCAATGAAAAACATGAGATAATGGAGTTTAGTCCCTTCATTACAAATAGGTCATGAATATGAACTCTATAGTGTGAGATTTCAGCGAGTCTGTGTTCAACATCATCTTATTGAATCTACCCTATCTTAGGAACACTTTCTTTAACCTTCACTGCATCTATAAATTTAGGTTTTTCACATCCTGAAAGATCCAACTGACTGCAATTCTTTTGCATGCTACCATCTATTGGATTTGACAGGTTTTCAAACGCCTTTGCAACCATACAAGAAGAGGTACATTGAGGGGATCCTGCATTTCTAAGAAGCATAGGGGACTTCAAAAGGCTTGTGTACTTCCAAGAACCATTTCCTCCAAATTTCTTCAATTCATGGCCATTCATGGTAAGATTTCAAAGCCAAAATACAACCTATGATTTTTGTTGTAGAACCTAGTTGCAAGCTCCCCGAAAGAAACAACAGTATTAGACAAAAGTATAGAGAACTAATTATTTAGAATCTAATAATATTGGAATGAGCATGCTCACTTGTTCTAAATCAGAAGCTTCAAATGTTGGCAACTTTAACTCCTCAACAGCTAATTTTTGGCATTCTCAAAATATTGATAAGTAGATAAAGGTTGGCCTTCAAGACAAAGTGATGGAATATTTTCAACCATCTACTTTCCAATTATGTAGACATTATTATCATGATTGAAATTTTATCACTGTAAAACAAAAAATATAAACAATAGCTATGATAACAACTATCTACTCATATATTTGGCTTTCATGTAAAGTTTATTCACAAATTGAATGATCTTTTACAAAAAAAAATGACTCAATGACACTAAAGTGCTCAAACACAAAATGCAAACTAAGTGTGCAAGTCTTTGTGACCGTGCCTGGCAATTTTTTCTTGAAGTCTCTTCAATTTTGTGCTCCCATGTGAAAAGCCTATAACAATAGCAATGCCCAATGGCCATGGCAACAAAGCTTCTAGCCCTTGCATTATCACATCATTTCATACTTCATGGTCACCCCCCTTCATCAGATCTCAATAATAATCTGCCTATACTTGCAAACATTGTGCAAGTTTGAATGTGCTTAAATAACTTCACCCATTGCAGTCAATTCAAGTATGGATAATGCTGAAAAAAAAAGCACAAAAAATAAAAGCAGTTATAAGTGATTTATAACCAATAGAAATAATGGTGACTGCCTGAAACTCCCATCAATTCAAGTTATAAGTGATTTATAACCAATAGAAATAATGGTGACTGCCTGAAACTCCCATCAATTCAAGCAGCAGCTTAGATTAACATACCACTATAGTTTCTCTTACAAAATTCCTATCCATCTCTAAATAAAAATGGTATTTATCTAAAAAATTCCTATTCTCCCATTATCTGGAAAGGATAACTAAAATTCACAGTAGCTTTCCAATGTTTCCCATGTGTTCTAAGTTTGCTGAAAAAATTGTAATCAAGATATTTACAGAGACTGTATACTTCAGAAGACAGTAATGTAATTTGCAAAAAAATTGATCTAATTATGTCAGATTCAATGCTCAAGAATAGAACCCAAAAATACTTTTGTCTAATTCTGTAATATTCAAAGGTCCTATTTTCAAGTTCCTTCTTCAAAATATATTTTATTGGACTATATATGAATCTAGAAGATCTTCTCACACAGTTAATGAATTCCATGGCAAGTTACAAGCCACTCTATTTCGTATAATCATTACAAACCTAAAAACAAATATAAAGAACAAATTCCAACCTTACATTCTCTTATTTGCATTTAATTTTATGCGGAACTGAAATTAGCTAATATGTTGTTCATAATACTTACTACAATTGTTCCACTAAGGAGTTAACTAGTCTCTCCAACTCAAGAAAGTGTAGCAATATGCCTACTAAAGCTTAACAACAACTACTAGACATTATAAGTAAACACATCAAAAGAATTAAATTTTGACCAACTAGATATCAATACTCTATCGATTGCAATAGACAATCAACTATGAGTTATGATGCATAAAAGGGAAAACCTGAAAATCCATTTCCTCATGTAGGTAAGCTAAGCCACATGTTGCGTCTAGAGCAATTTGTAATCTCACCAAACAAGGAAGAACTAGGAGAGACTGACTCAGTAGATGATCCTCAAGGCTTTTGTTTGGCATAAACTCATAGACCAAGAGTCGCTGAATACCTGTTTCATCATCTTCAGCACAATAACCAACCAATTTCACCATATTTCTATGCTCAACCATCCCTAGAAAATTCACTTTTGTAACCCATTCTTTATGCCCCTAAATAGCCAACAACAAAATGGTTACATCACAACTACAAATCACTAGATCTATAAAGATGCAACTCATCCTGCATTTTAAAACAAAGTCAATGAGAAAAAAACAAGTATATGCAAACATAAATTTTTGAACACTTGTTGATTTACCAATTGCTTGAATTAACAAATATAATTGCATCTTCTCAAATCTGACCATCCATTCTTCGCTTGTGAATTTATCATGAAATTTAATATATGTGCAAAGCTGGCACTAACAAGTAATAGTTATACAGTTCATTTTTCAGCAGTATACATTTCCAACATGATGGAAAGATAAGCAAGGTGGAATCTAAAGAGAATAAAGCCAGATTTAGGTTACCTAAATATGAAATTATGGTAGTATTACAAATGTTCATTGCATTATGAATTCCTAAAATACTTCAAACTTTTAAAGCAAAATGTAATGATGATATTGAATTATGAAACTTGGAACTATGTTTCTTAAGTTGATTTCCTATAAAATCTAACTAGTTCACATTTCAACAAACATAATCACCATCTCCGTGCTCCAATTGATTCACTTCTAGGTAACCTCACTTGTCTCAATGCTCTATATGAAGGAACAAGATGGATGGTAGTTCTCTTTAATAAATTAATAAATTATTAAATAATAATTGTACAAAGGGTTTATGCCTTGAATACAGAGCTAAATTGTTTTAGCTATTTATACAATAGATTATTTAAACAATTTTCAATAAAATCTCCCATAAATCCCCAGCATGTGAAGTGTAATTATAAATGGAAAACCAATATAGGGGAATTTCCCTAGCTTCAAGAATCCCCCCTATTTTTATTTCCTCTTACAATTTTGCATATTGTGCATCTCTGACCATTCATAAAATGGCATCTATTCCTTGTCTTTTCTCATCATCACTCCTTAGATTTATACACCTTTGCAAAATTGTCTAAGTAACTTCGCAATGTGATTTTATAAATATGCATCTTCTGACAGATAAAGATCACATCATCTTCCCTGATTAGTTTTTAATGCTTGTTTTGTCTCTCTTGTTACAATGTATCAAAGTAGAGATGGATTTTCTTTTGAGCATCTCAGTTGAAGGCATCATAGTCTAGTTTTAGATGTTTCATTCACGAAGGATGTTCTCAAGAGGAGTTGTATTTCCTATTAGTTTTAAAGATTTTCTATGTGCCAAATCTCAAATTTGAGCATAATTTGATAAAGGGAAAAATTGTAGCAAAAATTGAAATGAAATAGAAATATAGATTTTTTTTTTTTGAGATCTTAAGGATAAAAATATCACACCATGTCAAAACCAAACTAAAGTATTTAAGAAAGCAATTAAACAAATAAACATGTAGATAAAAGCAACACTTTTCTAAGAAGGAACAGACTCCCGACTCAGAGCTACATTTCTTCCAAAGGCAGTATGAATGATACATTTGGTGGATCTATAGTCTTTGTAGAATCTCTAGTCTACCTAACACTCCAAAAGAACAACTTTTATTCCAAGGCTTAAATCCCTTTTATAATTTGTGTCTTTTGCAAATGTACTAGTAGATGTGTGTAACTCTAAAATATGTAACAACTTTACTTCTATGACCACTATTATTGCCATGCCCAATGCTATGGTCTGTGTCAGCACCAAAACCAATCTCTCGCTCAAGGCTTATGCATCCTTACTTTAGATACCATCTCCTGGATCACATCATTGATCATATCAAGGATGGGATCTTCCAAATCTATGATTTGTCAGGTAAAATCATATGAAATGGCACAAAAGATAATTTGAGTGTTTACGTGTCTGGATTGCAAGCTTCCAATGACCTGATCTTGTTTGACAAGATATACACTACTAAGATCAATCATTTTGATACCAATGACCCGAATCCTAGGAGATATCTAATGGGAAACACCCTAAACTATTATTACGTAGATGTGTTACATGTTGAAAAAGGTTTTTAACAACAAATTAGAATAAAAATAGAAAACATTGATGAGATATATGCAAAATATATGATCTTAACAAAAACAAAAAAATTGTACAAATTGAATGTACTGTACATGCCATTCTCTCAAAAGAGAGGAATGGTTGTCTCTCTTCTCTATTTGTTTCTATGTATGTACATGTCAAATGCAATCTACATAAGACCGAAACTGTTGTGAAAGATTAAATGGTTGCTCTTCCATGGGTGACCCTTTGCCTTCTATGAGTTATATCAGTTACAATCAAGCTGCATCAAGGTGTAACAATCAATCCTGGTACTAGAGTCATATGAGGGGCTCTGCCCCACAAGAGATGTTGACAAAGTTGATGCCAAGGAGATATAGCACCTATGCAATTACATGCCAATGACAATATTGATTCTGCAAATAAATCAGAGCTACATAAGCCCCAAGCATGTGATTGGTTTAGTTTTGGCAAAGACTATAAAATGGATTTAGCTCTGTTGATGGTCATTGAAGTAGAGCTTCCACTTGGACCAAGCTCATCACTCATAACAAGATGGTTTTTAACTCCCTATGAATCTTAAAGTTCTTTGCAACTCCCTCATTATTATTTGCAACTCCCTATGACACCTGCGATGCTTTCCAATCCCCTTATTCTTTGTTACACCCTATGACACCTACAATGCTCTGTAGCTCCCTTTACATTGTAATCCCTTGACAAGATTCCTTGAAACTCCTTTGTTTTGACCTCCATGGCAAGACTATGATGTGTTCCTATGACATTGTACTGGAACAAATATCCTTGTCCAATGATCCAAATTTTTGAACAGACTTCCTAATCTAAATTAAAAATATCTTGATTGTTCACCAGAAACCTAGGATCATAACAGATTTCAAAAGACTTCATTTGTATCTACAATTGATTTATCTTATGTCACTAAGATTTCCTTTCCTCTTATTCTTATTTGTCTATGCTCTTCCATCATTCTCTTCTCCATTAAATTTAAATGCTTTGTTAATCAAACTTTAGTTTTCTTATTAGGTCATCAGGATTGAACCAACACATATTTTGTTTAAGGTATTATTTCTATAATATCCCAAGATACATTTAGTTTATGTATAGGCACTCAATAACTTCAACTTTTGTAGCATTTTGCTAGTTGAATTGTTCAGAACCTCAGGCCTTTCCACCAACTCTCTGATGCCATTCTCTATGCATTTTTAGTAAGGTCAACTTCTCCTCTTTCATGCTATTCCATGCATCCTTGGGAACATATTCATCTATATGTCAAATTAAAAAAAATGTGGATTTTATATATTCATTTGTGACTTCTATTTGCACCTTCGCTCCTAAGTAAATCATGTAACTAGCTTTCAAGTCCTGTGATACTGTCTCTAGTTGCAACAGGATGTCATATTTGCTTCCTCTATTTTCGAGGTGTCTATACTAAGGCGTTATCCCACAAAAATAATCTTTGCTAAATACTTCCCTGTCACTACTCAGCCAAAAAAAAAATAGCATATTTTAGTTTGACAGGTGGGAGGTGAAAAGGAAAATTCTTCTAAATACTAATGCATAGAGGAAATAGAGTAAAATAGAATATTATTCTTCTAGAACACATGATAGTATTGTAAGAAACAGGAAAATTCAACTTAGCTTCCACCAACATTACTTAAACAAAAATGCCTATGAACAATGATGGTAGTGATGTTGGCTCAGATAAACTTAAACATTGTCATGCTAATTTTTATATCCTTATTGGGTTAAATTGGGCTAAGTTTTCCAAAGCTCTTCTGGAATTAAAATTCGTTAAACTTGATGCTGCTGTAATCAATGACATTTGGCAATGTATCTTGAAACACAACAGGGTTGGATTGTTGCTTTGTAGAAATTATGGGCAGACATGGCAGACTCCTAACTGAATTCACTCATTACCATTGAAAAATTGACCCTGCAGAGCACTTAAAATCTAAGTTGCTAGTTATGGTACGGGGACAGTTATGGGGATGGGTATGGGTATGGGGTTCAAGTACGACAATTTTTTTCATTGAGTATGGGTATGGGTTTGGATATATGCCAAGGAACCTCTCAAAATATTTGAATTAATGAAGCACTTTGGAACACATCCTAACATTCTATTTTCAATGGAATCAAGGAGGTTATTTAAACTTTTACACCCATCTATGTTCAAGTGCTGCAGCTGTGAAAAGTTTCCAATGAATCAAGGAGGATATTTAAATCTATACAGTATACACCCTACCATGTTCAAGTGCTACAGCTGTGATAGGTTGCCAATGGAATCAAGGAGCTTATTTAAACATCCACACCCTTCTATGTTCAAGTGTTGCAGCTGTGGCAGGTTTCCAAATGAATCAGGGAGTTATTTAAACATCCACACCCTTCTATGTTCAAGTGTTGCAGCTATGATAGGTTGCTAATGGAATCAAGGAGGTTATTGAATCAGGGAGCTTATTTAAATGTCCACACCCTTCTATGTTCAAGTGTTGTGTTGTAGCTATCCCTCTGCATGGGATCATTGGTTGTAAGTGAAGTCTTATGGAGAAGCCTATCACTCTAGTTTAAATGTTGCTGGTGAATCTCATGGAAGGTGATTATCTTACAAATGCAAAAATTGGCATATTTCCTACAAAACATGGAGTTACTATTTCAGAGAGTAGGAAAGATAGCAAATCTATAATCACTGGTAGGGAAAGGGGCTAAATATGTAGTGGAAATTTTGAGTGAAGACTCCTATAGTCATGCAGTGGAGCTAAATACTCCATATTCTCCTGGGAAATTTTTTACCATACTAAAACTTATTAACCAACACCTGCAAAAAAATTTGGAGCCCCTCACCATGGATCCACTAGGTAAGAAGCCCAATCCCCATTGAGCACACAGAGCATTTCTCTTTGGACAAAAGAGAGGTCTAAATTGGCAGTTATAGATATGCAAAATTAACCCAAAATTAGAAACTAGCATATCAAGAGTGTTGTGTATCCTAGATTAATATCGGATCATCCACATTTTCCAAGCTAGCATAATAGAGAAAACCTGGACACCTAACAAACAAGCAAACTAACCACTGGGAAAAACAGATCTGGTTTGGCTCACAAACCATAAGGTAATGGCATTCTTACCACCCAAAGGAAATGCTCATAGTAAATTGCACCCCTTCCAGAATACCAAAGATTTAAGCAAACAAGTAGGCTATTTACAAAACATTATGGATAATTCTCTACAGAATTGAAAAAGATTGAAACTGAAGAGAACCTAAAATGCAAACAACATACTATTCTCCTTCTCACAGATATGAAAGGGAAAACAAAATTGTGCAAAATATATACCTTAATGTTTGCACAACTTCGAGGTCATGAAAGCAAAGATGCAGGAATTTGAGCAAAGAAGCCGACAACCCCCTTCTTCTTTTTCTAGAAATCCTTGATCGTACTTTTCCTCCTTGCCTTGCAACACTACATTTGCGTTGACTATTATGACACAAAGCAAAATATGGAGCATAATAAAAACCCAAAAAATCTGAAAGTAATCACTTTGTGAGAGATGATAGCCATGCCAACCCAAGCATAACAAGACAAATTGTGGAAAGTTATATGTATTTATTAGTGGTAATTGAGTTGCTTTGGCTCTCGGGTCGTTGGCCCTGGGCGACTGAGACTTATCATGCAATTCAATGGACGCGTCACTCTTATTTGGGTCAATAATTCCTTCTCTATTCAATCTATTTGAACACTAACTGAATGGTATCATGGGGAGCTTGGGATTCTATTTTGATGGATCAAGCGGTCCCATGAAGAAAAAAAAATTATGTTATAGGATTAACTGGAATCTTTTCCTGAAAAATAGTAACCCCTACCTTTTAGGGCTGCAAATTTCAGCGGGTTAAATTGAGGTGGGGCTAGAAATTGCCCCTACAGCTTAGGAAGTTTTTAGGATTTTTTTCTACCACTTGTCTATCACTTAAAATGTTAAATTCCTAAAAAAACCAAAAAAATTAGAGAATTTTTATTTATTTATTATTTTTTATCAAAATACTCGAGTTTGTTCCTTAAATTTTGGAGCTCAAGCTTTTAAGCTTAATTGCAAAACTGAATTCATGGGACCACCAGATTTAAAATATTCCTAAAAACTGTCAACAACACCCACTGAATTTTTTTAGGAAGCCCCCCTCCATGGGACCGTACCCTAACTGGCCCATACGCTTGATTTCAATTAAAAATAACCCACTTCTGAATTGAAACTTTATGGTTGTAACATTAGGTGGGGGCCAATACAAGTATAGTCCCAAGTAAAATTCCATCCAATACTCACAATGCTGACAACTGAAAAAGTTTCAACTAATTATCAAAAAAATTCTTTGTTATTGAATAATATGTACATCTTATCATCATCATGTAATGATAACATATAAGAATTACCAACTACAACAATGGAAATCTACAATAATGGTCATTTCATCTTGCTTTAACTACACCAATAGAAGTTTGTTTTCACTTCTATTATCTATCCTCTACAAAGAATGTTGTGGTATGCTAACTTTAACTATAATAGAACAAAGTTTACATGGATCATCCATTTACAAGAATCTAATCAAAACGAGTTACAACTGCCTTTGGCGTTAAATCTCACAAACCAACAGTAACCCATCGACAATGACGATCAAAAATTTAGTTTAGTTTGTCATCCTCACCTTGTGATTGCAGTACTATAGGTTTTCCAAAACAAGGTAACAATTCCATTACACCCAATCCTCATTGGTGACTCTCATTTATAAAAGAATTTCCAGATCTCCCTGACATTTGAAGAACCATCTGCAACTTCTACTACCAAATGTGCTGACAAGATGCCTGCAGAAGAAGACAGTGATCAATTAGCAGTAGAGGAAAATATAGAAACCAAAAGAGAGTTATCATGCATAAAGCTAAATATTATTTTAAACATGGAAAAAGATGAAACACAAATTATTCTACTACATGCTTTCTTGAATGTCAAATTTATTCTATCACGATGAATTGCAGCAGTTCCTAGCCAAAGTTTTATAGACAGGAAAATTCATTGGCACGTCTGGTCAATGCATGCATTTGGTTTATTCAAATATGTCTATTCAAACAAGTTATTTATCACTTGTCTAAATCACTCCATACATCAAATGAGGCAGCAAGTAAAATTATATAATCATTAATTGTAACCTTGTCAACTGATTTTTTTTAAATGATTACTAGTCATCATCCTTGAGACTTACCATCCTCTTCTACTAAAGATTGGAACTGTCAAGTTCCTCATCCTCCAAAATAATGCTTTTTAGCAGACAAGTAGATGACTTCATATGGTGGTCGAAGACACTGCCCACAAAAAGGCACAAGCTCTAATTATGTTTTGAATGTCTCCATATTGCATTGATAGCTCATGCCACAATAAATTATACTGTCAAACAATTTCTTTGAGTAAAACAACCTGAAGAGAGAAAATAATATATAAATAAAATAAACAACAAACCTTTTTCATGAGACTGTACAAATTTCGCATGGAGACCAAAGAATAGACAGTTTCAGACATCAAATAATATCATAACCACCCTCTGAAGGATCAGATTCACTAGCTCACTCACAAGCACGACTTCCAGAAAGCTTTCTCTGCCTTACATGTTGACCATGACTAGAGTCCATTTGTGTTTCCTGATTAGCACCACTGCTATTGTGGCTGCTACAACGGTCCAGATATAAATCATCCTTAGAGAAATTTAAACTGATATCACATGATGCAATGAACTGATTCTGCCCAACCACAGATAGTACAGTATGCAACTCTCCCCAATCCCCTCCATAGAAGTGGACATCAGGTGATAAGGTAGTTGTTCGTGTGGATGTTACAGGGCCATCACATTGATGACCGAGTCTCTCATAAGCATTCTAAAGGTTTACGTGCACATTTGGTATGGTGAGATATTGTAACACCTCAGCATTGAAATCTTGGAAATGGACTATTGATGCACCCTGAATATACACAAGGCAACTTCATTAGGAACCAAGCAATCAATGTCTGCACATGAAGAATTCTACAAATCTTGTTCCATGTGAAAATAAACTATATATACAAAAGTTCATGCAAAACAGATATCTTACCTTAAGGAATGCAAAAATACTAGGTAGACCATGACCACATCCAAGCTGCAAACATTAGAAATCTTTTTAAAATATAAATCAGATAATAATACCCCACAAGTCTGAGTGTCAGAAAAGAAAAAAGAATTTTGAGATTTAAGGCTCGTATCATGAATGGATTAAAAAATGAAGCAAAGCGCTGATTGAATGACAACAATTGGAATGTTCAACTTCTGATATTCTAGCATCTTAATATTACAAAAGAATTGGTTATAGTGAACTAATTTTAATTTGAACTGCAGCCCAAACAAAATAGTTGAATTGTTTTAAATTGTTTCATGTAATGTCACTTTTCAAAATACTAGATTACTAACAGATACTTTAGTTCCAGCATGCAGATCAAATCATTTTAAAGGAGGAATTAACTATTGCCTCTAAACATGTTTTCCCCTGAATGACAACTGACCATCACAGATCTCCCATTTAAGGGTACTCACTAGGTCAAGAGAACTCTCCCAGAGCTCGAGAACCCTTGCCAAAACAAAAGAAAAGTTCAAATGAAAGGAAAATGCACTCAAAAGCAATAGTGGTCCATAATACAACAAACAACAAGAGGGATATTTGCTTCTCTAATATTTTTTAACTTCATTAGAAACCATCAAAATACCATCATACTTTCTAGGAATCAGATCTGAATTACACACTCTAAGGACATCAACAGTGTTTACTCGCCCCTGCATTGACAAACAGGGACGATGAGGCCAAAAATATAGAAAAAACCCAACCCACAGTGACGAGAAAAACTAACTAAATCAAATATTCAGAATCAGTGCCAAGTGTTATGCCAACCATTATTGTACCTTATATAAAGTGAGACTTCCTTGCAAATTCACAGGCTCAGTAGTATATTTGTCGTATTGAGCATCCTGTGCATTGACATCCAGAAAATTAAAATACTTAGACATGAGCTAACTAGTACTATATTCATCATTCCAAAGCCTTTAAAAACAAGATAAGAAAGCACCGCTCTCCCATCTCCCCAAAAAAAAGAACAATATGAGAAAGTATATCTAACCACAATAAAAAGGCTCCAGATCTATATTGCACCAAGAAAAAAAAATGGATACCTTGGAACTTTCAAAAAGTGAGTATTAGAAGCAAGGACAACTAGATCAGGGAATGGATGAAATTTTGTTGTCTATTTCTCAAGAAAAAGGAATCAATAACGACATAAACTTTGAAAAACTCCAGGAAATGATACTATAAACTTACAGAAAAAGTCCCAGCCAGAAACTAATTGAAACTATTAAAAAATGGCTGTAAAGTTGCAAACTACCAGATAATTTTCTGAATTTGACAATTGAAGCACCAAGAAAAAAAAAAATGGACACCTTGGAACTTTCAAAATGTGAGTATTAGAAGCAAGGACAACTAGATCAGGGAATGGATGAAATTTTGTTGTCTATTTCTCAAGAAAAAGGAATCAATAACAAAAGAAACTTTGAAAAACTCCTGGAAATGATATTGGAAACTTACAGAAAAAGTCCCAGCCATAAAACTTCTTGAAATTGTTAAAAAATGGCCGTAAAGTTGCAAACTACCAGATAATTTTATGAATTTGACAATTGAAGCACCAAGAAAAAAAAATGGACACCTTGGAACTTTCAAAATGTGAGTATTAGAAGCAAGGACAACTAGATCAGGGAATGGATGAAATTTTGTTGTCTATTTCTCAAGAAAAAGGAATCAATAACGACATAAACTTTGAAAAACTCCTGGAAATGATATTGGAAACTTACAGAAAAATTCCCAGCCAGAAAACTTCTTGAAACTGTTAAAAAATGGCTGTAAAGTTGCAAACTACCAGATAATTTTCTGAATTTGACAATTGAAGCACCAAGAAAAAAAAAATGGACACCTTGGAACTTTCAAAATGTGAGTATTAGAAGCAAGGACAACTAGATCAGGGAATGGATGAAATTTTGTTGTCTATTTCTCAAGAAAATAGAATCAATAACGACAAAAACTTTGAAAAACTCCTGGAAATGATATTGGAAACTTACAGAAAAAGTCCCAGCCAAAAAACTTCTTGAAACTGTTAAAAAATGGTTGTAAAGTTGCAAACTACCAAATAATGGTTGGGTTTGTTCAGTGCCCTTACCTCTTGTGTGGGTAATCCCAACTATTATTCCTGAAAGCGCCAGAGGAAAACCCCATTGCAAGACGGCTATCATACAAATTCTTCCTCCTAGGATCAAACTGAGTCTTATAAGACTGCTACATCTTGCACTTCAATGAACCTTTTGGTAGCTTGCTTAGGAGGACACACGTCAGGATGATACTTTCTAGCCAACTACCTATAGGCCTGCTTAATATTAGTTAGCCCCACATCGTTAGAGATACCAAGCAAATCATGTGCAAAAATTGGGTAACAGATTCCCATACCTAGATAACGTATCCCAAATTTCAGAGTTAGGATAATGGCATGGAAAAATTTTAGAAGCCAGAATAAAAATAATACATATGCAAAAACTAGGTCATTCATCAGAAAAACCATTACCCCTTTGAAGCCAAATAAAAGGGAAACCAAATGTCATAATACCCTACAAAACAAAAGCTTACATTACATATTCAAAAATATAAGAATCTATATTGTAAGGCTATTCAGTGGCCAGTTTTGACATACTGTTTCGCATTCCATAAAGGAAAATATCAGGAATATCCAAGCTCCTTTTCCTCGATCTCGCAGGAAAGAGGTGAGGATGAAAAAATTACAACTACTTCGCTGAGAGAGGGCAGGATGGTAGAGAAGCACCATTTTTGCTCCAGTCGCTCCCAACTTCCAGTGTGTTTGTTGATGATGGTGAAGAGATAAAGCGGTGAATAGATAAAATGGCCCAAAAAAAATGATGAACCGCTGAGATTCATTATATCGTAGTCCATTGCCTGTAAGTCAATCTGCACCGCACTGTTCGATGAAAAAATAGGTGGAAAAGCTCAGCGTGGGGACACCATCAGCGTAATTATAATTAATATATTATATGTATTTAATATAATAGTAATAAGATTAAATTATACATAATACAACTAGCAATCGCACCTTTGAGGTGCAATGGGTACGCTGAAGAGAATATTGTGAACTTTGTGTTGAGTTTAATTATTAGAAAGAGGGAAAACTCATTTACAACTGTAAAGGTCAAGCCTTGTGAGTTGAGAAAAGAAAGTAAAAATATGTGAGGAAATATATAGTTTTGGCATCCATTGCATTTATAGCTTAAGCTGAAGATGGTTGACATTTATCCCAAAATTAGCCTTTAAGAAGAGTTCAATGTTTGGAAAATGTTAGAATTGCCAAGATCTGATTGCAAACCAGAAAATACCTTCCACAGAAGAGGAAAACGAAAAAGCAAGAGATTGCATAAAAACATGCAATTTGATATATTCGAAAAGATCAATTAATTACAAAAGATAATTTGCTTTATAAAAGCAAAGATGAGAATACCTAATCTTATCTTGAGCAACAAGATAGCTCGAAAGATAAAGATAAGATCCTATAACCTAGGAAATAAATAATGCCTAAGTAAACTTATGCAAGCGTAATTAAATATTAATTACACTAACACCCCCCCATAAGTGCAACTTAGGGAGAAGTAGATTATTATGCAAATATGAGTCCCGACAACAAGGCCTGATGAGGTACTCATGTACAAATGCAAAGAGAGAGAAACCCCCCCTTAGTGAGATGAACTGCTGCGAAGAATCACTGGAAGAACTCTGTAGAGTAACACTGGAACTTGATATAGGCAAGCAAGGAAATATTCTTCTGTATACTACTGAAACCGGATGAGAGTCACTGATTGACTCAAGGAATCATGATAAAGCAACAGAAAACCTGATGCCACGGAACACTCGAAAACTCCAAACTGGATCAACTCTGGAATCTATAAGCAACAGGAGAAGAGATGATGACATAATCTGGAAACCATGTATCTCGATGCCTATGCCAAACTATGACTGAAACTCTTCCATGGGAAGGAGTACCAAAAATAGACTCTGGAACAATAACCACAAAAACATGGCCCTCAAATTGAGATGGATCCAATGTGGATCATTAACCATAGGCTCTCAATCTGAAGTGTGAACCAATGAATCCGACATGTGTCAAGCAAGACAAGAAATGTGGCCAAAAGAAACTAAGAGACCAGATAACCCATACAGGTTGCCATCAAAACAAAATGAAATATGGGATCAAAGTGAAAAACAACAATCTAATCAGATTATTATGCATGAAACCCCCTGAATGGAACTTTATATCAGTTCATTTATTACAATACCCAATGATTGCATAAGGAGATAATGCAAAACTACAGAAACATATGTGAAAATGCAAACCTAGAGCACGAAACAAAAATGAATGCATGCCTAAAATAAGTTACACATTTTCTGGAAATGACCTCAGATCTGCATAGAGGCCAAAACCAGCTTTCCAACGCCGCAAAAATCGCGAAAATCGGACAAGCGAGTGAAAAGATATGTGTCCCGGAGTGAAAACAGCAATATCTGACTTCCGAGGCAGAAAAAAATATCAAAATAGAAAAACCAGAAAACCAAACCAGTCCCATTACGTAGAGCTTGGAAACAGCTTTCCGACGATATCTTGTTTGCAAAAAAATGACGCCGTATGAGAAAGTTATGATCGTTTCCGTGAAACTGCTCCAAAAAGGTCTGATTCAGCCATGTAGAGCCCTCAGGGGCTAAAAATATTCGGCCCCTGGTCGTATGCAGGACCAGGGGCTGGCGCGCTGGGACTAAGGCCGAAGCCCTCGGTCGCTCATATGACCGTCTGCAGGGGGCTGGACTGGCGCAGGGGCTAAGATCGGGCGGCCAGAACTCCCATAAGACCCTGTGCTTAGTAAATAAGCCCACGGGGGCTGAGAAATGTAGCGGCGGTGCAGAAAGGGGGAGCCACCGGCAGCGGTGGCTCGCGGGTGGTCCGCCGGTGGCCGCCCGGTGGAGTATTGGCGGCGGTGGGCAAATGCACTGGCCGCGCAAAATATGCGCTGATTTTTTGATTTTTTGATTTTTTTTTTTGAATTTTTTTCGAAATCTGAACCTCGGAATGCGTGCCTAGGGGCCGTACGGCCATCGGGCAAAAAAATTTTGCTTCTCCGGACGACTGTGTCCAAATCGGACATGCTTTATATGAAAATGGGGGTTTTTGGGCGCTGCAAATCCAACGGCGAGGTCCGTTCGGGCCCAAAGTGCTCCGAAAATCAGGCGACCTCCAGATCTAACAGATAAATCACCGATCTTACAACCCTCGCAGATCTGGCAATCGGTGATGAAAATGAATAAAACGAAAGCCATTTCTGACTTTTTCCAGCGCTCTGAATCCAACGGAAAACCCCGATCTGATCCAAGATGCTGTATAAATGTACTCAAGGATTGAAACCCTCGAGGGACTCCGAACGAGCTCTGCAACGAAATCCTCCAAAAATGCTGAGAAGGGGCTGCGAATCGAGGCTCTGATACCATGTTAGAATTGCTAAGATCTGATTGCAAACCAGAAAATACCTTCCACAGAAGAGGAAAACGAAAAAGCAAGAGATTGCATAAAAACATGCAATTTGATATATTCGAAAAGATCAATTAATTACAAAAGATAATTTGCTTTATAAAAGCAAAGATGAGAATACCTAATCTTATCTTGAGCAACAAGATAGCTCGAAAGATAAAGATAAGATCCTATAACCTAGGAAATAAATAATGCCTAAGTAAACTTATGCAAGCGTAATTAAATATTAATTACACTAACAGAAAAAGCTCTGGCAACCAATGCATTTACAGCTTAAGTTGTAGCTATTATACATTAAATAATAAATAATATATGGTTTGTTTCATGACAATCCTTTGAATTTGGACAGTTGATCTGAAAAGTAGAAGCACCAAGAACAAAAAATAGTAATTTACATTATATGAGTGCTAATAAAACGACAATAAACAGTAATTATATTGATTTGAGTACTATTAAAATAGAAATGAAAAGTAATTTAGATTAAATGAGTGCTATTAAAATAGCAATGAAAATTAACTTATATTAAATGAGTGTTATTATAGTGCAATATCAATCAATTTAGAGTGTATAGATTTTCTTAAAACAACAATAAATGGTAATTTAGATTTTCTTTAGTGTGGCTTTTGAGATTCATGTGATAGCCATGGATGTGGAAAGTTGTGAGCCACTCTGAAAATAGCTCTAGCAACCATTGCATTTACAGCTTCAGCTGTAGCTGCTATACATTAAACAATAATTAATAATTTAAGAAAACTATCAGAAAAATAGTGTTAAGAACAAGGAAAAGAGAAAAAACCAAAAAATTTCCATTCCATCCAAAATTGGATCTATAAGAAAGAGAAGAGATGGGCATTATGATAAGAAACACTGTTTGAAAAGTGAAATAATAAATGACAATTTTGAAATAATAACTTTTTGCAGTAATATTTTAGCATTAGTATGAGGATATATGTAACATGTTTTGCCAACATTCGTAATTGAAATGGAGTATAAAAAGTAAAGTGAAGGAATTTATCTTTGAAAGAAGGAAAAAACAATGGTATTTTAAATGCAATATCAAACCTAAAAATTAGGTGAAGAAGGAAGTCTGGCTGAAAATAAATTTCCTTTAAACAATCCTCTTGAAACAAAAACCAACATTGTACTATGATAATTTGAGTGTTTTGAAGATGGTGAAAAATCCTAAATTGCAAGAGTGATCGAAACACATAGTTTGAGTTTTCTAAAAGTGGAGCTAATAACTTTGGCTAGAGACCCAAGTCAAAAAATCTTGTGGGTTATGCATATATATGAGTAAGCATGATGAATTCAAGTAAAGAAGCACTGACTGCTGCTTGAAAAAAGAGAGAAGATCAAAATCCATCTGTATAGATATATATCTTTCATCTTTTCTTAAATTATAATGATTAATAACAGGAAGTCCTGTACAGTTCATACTTTATAACACAAAGCAAGTGATTGAAAAATTATCGTTGCCCAGCCAAATACATACTATTAAGCTCAAGTTCAATGCTGGCAATCTCTTACTACGATGTAGTGCATCCAACTTAAAATTGCATACAAAAAAGAGCATTGCCACCAAACCTAAAGTTATATGTATTCTCATATGGATTTGGAAAAATAAAGATGATCTTGGATAATGTTAAACTTCAAATACACAATTTCTATCTAATTTCAAGATGGATCTGCCATATCAAAATCAATGAACAAAAGATTATATACTGGAACTTAGTAAACAAATTACAAAACAACAATGAGTGTCTCCTCACATGCACTGTCTAATTTTTGATGTAAAATAAATGATTCACATATAATCAAAGGCCAGCAAAAGATAGAAAATGATGCACAAGCGTAATGGTGGCTATTTCTCATCATTATCAAGGGCATCCCACCATTAACTGCATGCAAAAAAAAAATCCTGCCATCACACCTTAGGTTACAACAATTCCTTGAATATACTAACATATGTATTCTTATATACAACAATTGAAAAAGGAGAGGATTTTGGATTGTACAACCAACAAATAACCAAAATTTACAAGAAGCAAAACAATTGGGAAGAAAGATACTTAGAAAACAATGACCTAGAGCATCCACTAAAATTACAAGGTCCAAAAAATGAAAACATAGCATATGAGAACAGTGAGCTATAACGCTTACTTATTTACAAGAAGAAAAACACAAAAGGAAGAATGATACTTAGAAAACAAAGACCTAGTGTATCCACTAAATATCACAAGGCCTAAAAAATATGTAAACATAGCATATGAAAGCTGAGAGGAATAATGCTTTTCTTGTGCAAACTTAAATTTTAAAATTTTGTACGTGAAGAAGCAAATAGAGATCTAACACTATGTATTACAATAATATCACATATGAAAACAGCCACAGATATATAACATA
Organism: Sequoia sempervirens; assembly: GCA_007258455.2. Classification (NCBI taxonomy): domain Eukaryota; kingdom Viridiplantae; phylum Streptophyta; class Pinopsida; order Cupressales; family Cupressaceae; genus Sequoia; species Sequoia sempervirens. Next base: position 20,483,868 of record VDFB02026320.1, on the reverse strand, counting down.
TGTATTAAATTGGATACATAGGTTATGTTTACATTCGATGGGAGAGGTTCACAGTGTGATAAAGAGTGGTCGAGCTATCATACATCTTTGCTGGTTATTTTTTCAGCAATGCGACGGATTAAATGATTTTTAGTAGAATCAAAGATGATACACTTTGTCTTGGCCATCTTCATGTTATGCTTAACTAAATGAACATGATCAGTTGGAGGTGGCAACACGGTTTCCATATAGACACAAAGAGAAAATTCTTCAAATAGCATTTGCAGCTTGCACTTCCAAGTGGTAAAATTTGAAGCACCCTCTAGGAAGTTACATTCTTTGAGATGAAGACTAGTCATGTTTTCAAATAAATCAGATCAGCAATCTATCATTGGTGTAGATCAACACTCTAATATTGGAGCAACTAGGGCATCACATCATACAACCTTTCACAGGTCTATGATATTTCAATCACTGAAGTGGAGGCACTGAATTCTTCTAGCAACCCCCCTTCACAGGTAGCAACATTTCTATTCACGAAAATGAAGGATTTTAGTAATAGTGATTTGATAACATGCTAAAATTCAGCACACAATTGTAAATTTTGTACTCTAGGGTCTGAAACAATTAACCTCTGATCAAACTTGTAGTTCTTAGTGTACTAACCTCTATACCCAAACTTCTGAAAGTATAAGACAAACTAAAACATCTGAAATAACAATATATCGTTTGTTGTCTAAATATTTTGTTATTCTGGGTTTTCTGTTCTGTAGTTATGTTACAAAATAGTGAGTACCTAGGATCATAAATAGACCTCCAAGTTGGGCAACTAAAAAGACAAATGAAAATGTTGTCTCAGATGTCGTTATTATAATGAAACCCCTAAAATTATGTCTTTTGTGCATCTTATTTTTAGATGTCTACAGACCACCTAGAAGAGAGCAAAAAATAAAACAAAGCAGTGCCTAAGAATAATTTTTTAAAATCTTTGGATAATTAGATGTCTGCAGACCACCCAGAAGAGAGCAGAAAATAAAACAAAGTACTGCCTAAGAATAATTTTAAATCTTTGGGTAAAATAAACTAATAAAATGGCCTAAAGTTAATACAAAATTTGGCACATAAAACCACAGTTCAAATACTAATTATTGTCAGATTTTCCAATGCTTAGCAGGCACCATTAATCACTAAATTAATGTCTAATTCATCCTCATTGATGTTCTAGAATACCATTTGAGTGGCTCCTACAAATCTAACGATAATGAATGGCTGAATTAATGTCTAATTCATCCTAATTGATGTTCTAGAATATCATATGTGAGAATTTTTTTTGGCTAACTGTTGAACCCAAAAATGAATTTGAATTGGCAACATAGGTTTAATGAATGTGAAAATTATTTTTAGTATATCCTCCCATTGTAGAGTTTTCCTCTATCAATTTCTGAAAATACTTCTTCACAGCATTAAATATTTTGCCACAGTTGAATTTTTGAGAGTCCAAATTAATGTCTAATTCATCATAATTGTTGTTCTAGAATATCAAATGTGGGAAAAAGATTTGGCTAATTACTAAACCCAAACTTGAATCTGAACTGGCAACATAGGTTTAATGAATGTGGAAATTATTTTTAGTATATCCTCCATTGTAGAGTTTTCCTCTATCAATTTATGAAAATACTTCTTCACAACATTACTTTGGAGAGTCCAAGTTAATGTCTAATTCATCCTAATTGCTGTTCTAGAATATGAAATAAATACCCAAAAATTATAGAACATAGGAAACAAAACATGAAATAAAAAAAATAGATTTGAAATGCATCAAAAGAGCTGCAAACAAAGATGGTTAAGATTTGCATAAAATCTTCAAGGAAAGCAACGAAAGACTCTATAATGAATAGACACCACATTGCATGGGTATTTTAGGCAAACATACTACAACTGATATGTAGCAGAGATAAATCAAAGAAGCTCTCTTATGTTAATTACTCTTGGCCTAAGAAATGAAATATATATAGTTTGTGAGATTGTAATGGTGCCTAAAATGTTAAATATCTCTAGCATTTGGCCATCTAAAATTATTTCATATTCATAAATCCTTAAATTTGTTAATCTAAAGTATGCAATCATTTCTATGTAAAATTACAACGTATTTAACTTTAGGTGCAGATGTACAGTCTGAAATTGGAAAACTTGAATAAACTGAAATCAAACATCCAAACTAAAATCACTAACAATCTTTGAAACAACAACAAAATAAAAATCAAGCAAAAACTCTAGTATTATTACAATACCATCAATCCTAGACTTAAACGTCCCATGGTATCTAGCTTGAAAAAGAAAACTCACTGTGAGATATTGTTGAATGTAATAATTTAGAATATTGTTGTTGATGCTTCTCATGCTTTAAAAATCATTTTTAAGTAGCTTGTTACAAGGATGTTGGATATTTTACTGCTCTAAGAGTTAAATAATAAGTGGATGATGTAAAAGATACAAGGCTACAGAAGTTTAGGTTCCCCTGTTTTCCCTTGATATTCCTCTGTTTCAACAGTCCTACCCTACTCTTTCTTGAAATATACAGCCTCACACAAAGGTAAGGTTTCCTCTTTTCTTCTAAATTTACTAAACTTTCCTTAAATCCTTCTTTAAAATCTTATTCCTATGTAAACTTCTTTTCTAGCACATAAGGATAAAAATGGAGATCTCTTCGAAGGTTAGCATGTGACTTACCTCAAGGTTCTGCAGAAATTGTGTTGTGCTGAAAGCAGAAATCACTTGAAACTGAGAGAAGCCAAACGAATCTCCCTAGAGCTATTGCTTCAATCTATTCAGAGTAAACAAAAAGTACATATAAGAATATTGGAGTTTAACATTGCACATATTAAGTATTAATATTACTTTGTCCACCGTAGATAAGCAAAAGTCTTATACTGTTTGTTTGCTGCTAACTGAATTATAAAAAATACTTTAGTAATCAGCTGGCATTACAGTCCCTTGAAAGATTCAAGATAGTATTAAAATTGGATGACCAGAAGTCTTATACTGTTTGTTTGCTGCTAACTGAATTGAAAACAAATACTTTAGTAATCAACTAGCATTACAATACCTTGAAAGATTCAAGATAATAAGGAAACATAAGGAGAACTAAAATCAAAATAAATAAATTTGAAGGGTTAAATTTTCAAAAGGAATTGTAATTATAAGACCAGACTTTGTTCCCAGATGAAAGTAAAATTTCATTTTTGTTTCCTTCATACCCTAAAAACCCAAAAAATTTATAAATTTGGTTTAAATACTTTAAGGCGTGGGAAAGGGCCTTCTATGAATCTGTTGTTCTCCAAGACATGCATTTTAATGTAACTGTGGAGCAGGTCGCATGATTCACATTCATTAGAGTCTTCTACAATTAGCAAGATCCACGGTGTGCAATGGCTTTTAATTTTCCTGGTCTCTTCCTCATATGTTTAGGTGGAAGTAAGTGCCTTGTTTTCCATATGCATGTGGAGAGGGGGGAGTTGAACTGGGGAAAGAAGGAAATAAAATTTTGGGCTCTGTTCACATCAGCGGGCCACAGAAGATGTGTTTTCAAACAAGAATGGGTTACTGGTTCAGGGGTCTAGTGGGTTCTTAGGGGATTAATTGCCCGGGCCATAACAAAATGAATTCTCCCTATATGAGTCTCCCAAACCCTGTATAGTATACCGAACAAGAAATAACGACATTCGAATGAATTAAAAAATTCAAAACCCACCTTGAATCTTCCTTCAAATGCTGGATAGTAATGAGATTTCAATCTAGAAAGCAAGCCAAATCACAAAATGTGTCCTGCTATCAACGATGGCAATGAGAAAAGATGTGCAAAGGTCGAAACCCTACCACAACGAGTATTTATAAAATGAGATGAACCCAGATTCTCCTGCCAACTTCAATCTATTCACAATAAACAAAGGCTAGGTCTAAGAATATTGCAATTTATAGGTACCAGATTCGAGCTTCAATTCGATACAAGAAAATGAAAATAGACCTTCGGGGAATTCTATTGAAGTCTGGCGGCAGAGATGATCTAATTCTGTCGTGTTGTGAAGATGCCGAAATTTTTACACCTTCTGCAATAAGTGTTGTGTCGATATTTCGATATTTTATTTTCTGCAATAACTATGCTCAGATATTTTTTCTATCTCTTGCAATAACTGCTGCTCAGATATTTCTTCCATCTCCTACAATAACTGCTTTGTTCCATCGGGGAAAAATGGTGAGTGGCTGGGATGGATTTCATTGCAGGCGATTTTTTTCCACCAATCTACACTGTCGGAGGTAAAAATGCCTCGCAAATACTAAGCATGGGACGCCTTCGGCGTAATAATTATTATTTTTAATAGTATATAAGTTATAATATATTATATATTGTATTTTATAATAAAAAAATATAAAATTATTATAATTAATAATTTATATATTTTTATATAGAATAAATTAAATTAATGTATAAAAATCTAATAGTTTAATTGATCTTTGGAGAGATTAGGAAAAGGAAAGAGAGATAGAGGGGGAGACAATTCTATATAAAGAGGAATATATACTAACACTTGTGCCTAAAGGAGGTTCAAAGATTGCACCAATAGAAAACTATATGTATGTTAATATGTTAGAGAGTATGTGTTTGTGCATGGATGTGCTACAAATTCTAGTTGTATGTGGCTAGCTTAAATAATTAATAATAAATGCTAAATAATGGAATCGAATAAATTTAGATAAATCTAGATTAGGGCTCCCCAACATACTTCGTGCTCTTGGGCTTAGATGTAGTGAAGTTAGGGCTCTCTAACATGCTTCCTCTCTGACCCCATCATGGTGGACTAACACTATTTATTCTTGACTCCTTAAATGATCTATTCAAATAGATTGAAATAATTGATAATATATGTATTATATGTACCATAACTCTTATTGAATCACTGGTAGAACTATATGTTATCTAACATGATTGCAGGATCGAATTATTTGTGTGACTAATTTTTTAGTCATTTTTATTTGTTAAATGTTAAATTTTTTTATAAAATATATGAAGGCCTTAAGACTACACTGAGAGGAAATGTCTTCCACACAATAGGTATTTTTGGTGCACCAAGCAACTTAGGTGGTCAAATGTCCTGCTTAGGTAGTGGTCCCATGAGGGGGGCTTAAGCTCTATGGATTATGATCAAATTTGAAAGAAAAAAAATAAAGGAGTAATAGTCTTTTATTTAGTCATTTAGTTGTGATTTTACCCAATGACCAAATTAGTCACTTATAAATGACCAAATTAGTCCTTTATTTGCCAAATTCTACTAGTGTTAGTCACGTGACTAAAAATTTTAGTCACGTCACATAGTCACTTATTTGCCAAATTCTACTAGTGAATGAGGCCCGAAATGCCTCATGCAGAGAAATATATCAAAGCAGTAAGATCAGTGGTAAGGCTCAATCACATTAATCCTCTTTATGTCTCAAACTTGCTCAATAGTATTTCTGCATTCTAGAATATTGAGGGAACACTTCCCCCATTGGCAATACAATCTTGTGAGGAAAGATATCAACTCATTCTTGAGTCAATCAAAAGAAGAGAACCAATAATTCTGAACAATATCAGGTGGAATTTGATAAGAATCAGACATGTGATTACTTTGATTGAACAAAAAAGAGAATTTTGGATCTTCATGAGATTCAAAATTCCGATTATTATTATGCCAACCCCAAAGCTCAAAGAATCAACCAATATACCTCAGGGAGTGTTAAGACCATGGTTTGAAAAGTTGAGACAAAACCATGGCTTTTCACTTAATAGCAAATTGCCACATCAGTACATGGAAGGAGTGTTCGACTGCTACATTTGGATGGAGGCACTAAACAAGGAAAAGGAGATCACCATAATGCTTGATGAAGAACCATGAGGACATGGTCCAGAACAAGTGGGGAAGAAAATTATGAGAGACTCAAAATACTTTTATTTGAATCATTTCATGTTAAAAGACTTGTTATTTTTGTTAATTGATATGACTAGTAGTAGATTATAGATTAACATATTTACTTACTTTTCTTTATGTTTAGCTAAATTAGTGAATATATTTGAAGTAATGATTTATGTTTTTGATAAAGTAAGCAGCATTTTCAGGGTGTTGTACCCTTCACAGAGAGCCACAAGGGCTAATAGAGTCCATGATAAAAAAATCAACTAAACAAAACACAAACCAAAAATAGACGCGGACTAACAACACTAGGACCAACAACAAACCAGTAGCTGACTCACTGGAATTCTCCCAGTTCTTTGACAGAAGCTGAACCAAATCATCACCGATCCATTCCTGGTGATCTTCAGTCTTCTTCATCTCCATTTCATCCTTCATGACAACCGACAGAGTACTAGTGACACAATGAACTAATTTTACTGTGAAACTGGTCAAACCATTAAACTTTTTGTCCATTTTATCCATTATTTCTTTCAACACACCAAGCTCCTCCCCACCACCCATAGTATAGTTGGGTTCATTCTGCTCAATATCCAGTGGATTCGATGAGTGGGAGGCTGAAACCTCCTTTCGAGCTTTACCCTTGTCAGAAATGGTTGAGGGACCTCTGGCTTTCTCACCTTCCCCGCCATCTGAAACCTCTTCAACTTTGCTATCTTTGTTGTCTGATAGCTCCTCTTTAGTGTCCAAAACCCTCATCTGCATTTTTTTCCTATTCTTTTCCAACCTGCCAGAACACTGAATTCCAATAACCACAGTCTCTGCAACCACCGTATCACCCAACGAGTCCTTTCTCACAACATTTTTCCCTTTATTTGGAGGCTCCTTCTCCTCCTTACTTTTCTTTTTTGGGGTAGGATTACTAGAAGTCTTAGCAGGGGTAGACTTGAGGTCACACAGGGTAATAGCTGCACAAGTTTTGGAAGCACCCTCGATACCCTTGAGTTTTTTGGTAGTAGGTTTGGGTTTCTAAGAATTAGTAGGGATTGGGTGACTATTCTTGATCGAGCCTTTAGATTCGGCCGGAGATAAGTTGGTCTCAGTGGGGGCTCAATTTCCTCAATTCAGATGGCCGAAATGGGTTTTGGAGGGAATAAGGCCATATGAAAGTGGTAGAGTCTTAGGATAAGACCCTGGTGAAGTGGAAAGGGAGTAGGTTCATTGAGATTTAAAGCAGCAGACTCCACACATTTTTCGACTGAGTTTTCAAGGTCCAATAGCAGAAAAAAGGGAAAGCTTAGTAAAAATTTATGCCTAAGGTGATTTAGCAAGGGAAAATGGTAGAAATAATAAGTCTTGTACCTTCTTTCTAGTGTGACATATTTCATCAACGCAAGACACACCTAGTTCCACTGCTGAGGAAGAGCCTCCCATTCAAACCCATACTAGTTGTGCACCAGTTTCTCATCTCCCACAAATAATTTTTCCATACTAACATTGTCCTAGGTCTTCAAATGTTTAGGGTGCTCATGCCAGAGCTCTGGAGACCCGCCGCCTATGAAATCACTTCCTCATCCACTATAAAGGAGATGCCTCCTAGAGACACATGTCGATTCTTCCAAGAGTTGACGAACTAGGTCGACAGATTAAGGTCATGGCCCACAAGTCTCTCCATTAGCGGAGCAATGCCACCTTCGATGCAAATGTTCCAGACTAGCAGATCCTTGAAAAATTCATTGCAATTATCTGGCTCGATCTGCACCCTATCACCCCCCATGATTCTGCATTGCTCATAGTATAACCAGGAACCCTGAAAAAATAGAAAGTTAGAGATAATTGCAAGGTGAAAAATCACCCGCAGAATAAGGCATTTAAGCCATAAACGACAATCTTTTGGAATCAATCCTAAGGACAAGTCACACGCATGAGTGAATAATTTCCTTGAAATAATCTTAGCAGAGGCATTAATGAGGATTTCCTCACATAAACGGCTAAGTAGAAAGGACATGCTCAATAGTGAAGGATTGCCTTCCACATAGCAAAAATACTGAAATCTAGGCAGAATAGTCGTGAGGCGATAGTTAGAAATCTCTAAATTAATAGCATTTAAGGGTTGGTCAACTTTAGTTATACCACAGATAGAAGCTATAAGGTGTGAAACCAAATAGCGGCTAAAGAAGGGCCAAAAAGGAGCTTTGTCTCATAATTACAAGTCACATCAAAATGGAAAACAAGGAATTTAAAAATCCACAAACTTGAGAAAATCCCCATAAGGAGATTACAACAAGTACGGACCAGCTTAGAATTAATCATCTGGTACTTATCGCAACAAAACATGATTTCCTTTTTCCAAATAGGCTCCATCCTATAATTTGAAAAAATCCACTTGTTATCCATCCCATCGGTACAGCTAATCATCCATCTCATCAAAACAATAAGACCACATAGCCCAATGAAAAAGCATGTGGACCCCCCATAAATCCAGCTAAGCACATGCGTTTTCATCATGGGTCAAGTCAAGTTTTTGTTCCTTCACTATAATACTCTAAATATTAGGCGGAAGTAAACTTAAATCACACTAGCATTTGGATAATTTCCAGTGAGAGCCAAAATTGGCTAAGGCGTCAGCCACTTGGTTCCCCTCTCTGTAAATATGACTAGCCACCTTTGATTTTAATTGAGACACAAGGAATCTAATGTCAAGAAGAATATCCTTATTGTTCCACCCCAACAGTCTATCAAAATTAATAGCATCAATAATGGCCTTAGAGTCACCTTCAATGTGCGGGTTCTCTATCCCCAAGGAGACAGCTATCTATAATCCCTTTAACAACGCTCTAGCTTCCACTGTCATAGAAGACTGAAGACCAATCCCCCCAGCATAACCAACCACTAACTTTCCTCTGTGATCTTTGATCACACCTCCTATACTTGCTCTGCCTAGGTTGCCCTTAGTAGCCCCATCAAATTTTAGTTTAAACCAGCCCCTGTCAGGGGGTTTCCAAATAGTGGCCTTCCTAGCTAGAATTTTGGAGTTGTCATACGAATTGGCATCCAGGTTCTGATGCCAAGCTTTAGCTATGCTTATTTCCATCTTAGTAGGACCTTTATCTGGGGTTTTCCCTTTGAAAAGAGAGATATTTTTTGCAATTAGACGAGCTCCTATACCAAATACCACTTTCAGATTCATCTCAGTGTTCCTAAAGATCCTATTATTCCTCTCTTTCTATAAGCACTAGAATATAATGGGAGGAACTTGGTTCCAAATTTCACCAGTTAACAAATGGGAAAAGGGTCCAAAACAACTCAAATAAAGGATGTGATGTCTTTACACATAATCCATTGTATCCCTAGCCTTCCAAAAGCCAGCTCCCACACCTCAACAACAAAGGGGCAGTGTAACAACAGATGATCCACCGATTCTTTGTTGCATTTACACAAAAGGAATTTGTTGGGGATCTGGAATCCCCTTTTCCTTAGATTATCCTGAGTAAGAATCCTGTTATGACAAACAATCCACCAGAAGAAGTTGAATTCTGGTATCATGTATCTATTCCAAACCTTTTTCCATAGATTATTGACCACACCCTGGTCAGCCAGCTGACTGTAAGCAGATTTAACAGTAAGATCACCCTGATTATCATGGATCCAGAAGAATTCATCCACCTGGTGAGAAGGGGGTATCTTGGTGAGAGAGAGTAACTCCTGCAGCATCTTGGCTAAAAGACATAGATTAGGGGATAAAGGACAACAAAGGTTAATGACATTCCATTTCCTATCTCTCAAGGGTCAAATAAGATAATCACTAATATATATACCAAACACTTGTTGAGCTCGACCCTTAAGAAACCTGAATTCAGAAAATTCTAGTGGAGATTCAAGTAACCAAGAATCCTCCCAGAATTTGATTTTATTACCATTACTTATCTTCCATTTGATCCCCTTCCTCATAAGGTCTTGAAGAATGCATATACCCTTCCAAACCAAGGACCCCATAGGGTGGGCCTCTGAAAGGCAGTCAATCAACGACTGGTTCAAAAGGTATTTGGGATTCAATATCTCACACCAGTCCTTCTTGTCCCTTAGATGATCCCAACCCACTTTGGCCATAAGAGCTTTATTAGAATTAGAAATGGTTCTTATTCCAAGAACACCACAACTTTTTAGTTGACAAAGCTTATCCCACTTAACCAAAGCGAGTTTCTTTTTTTCCTCAGTACTCGACCAGAGGAAAGACCTTTGGATTTTCTTAAATTTGTTAGCAATATATCTAAGTATCTTAAAAAAGAATAGGAAATAGATAGGGATACCTTGAAGAACAAGAAAAAGAAGCTGAAGCTTACCAGCATGGCTGAATAAAGAGCCTTTCCACCTAGCAATCTTCCTTTGGATCCTTTCAAGGATAGAATTCCAAAACTCAGGAGTAACATCTTTGATAGTTAGGGGTAACCCAAGATAAACTGAGGGGAGAGAACCACTCTGACAACCCAAGACAACAGTCACCCAATTTTGCAGGTTGGGAGTGTTGTTAAAGAAGTAAATCATGCTTTTATTATAGTTAATGCATTGTCCAGAGCAAGCAACATAATTGTTGAGACAATTTTTCCATTTCCTGGCTTCCAACACTGAGGCTTTCCCAAATAGAAAAGTATCATCCACAAATTGTTGGATCACAGTCGGCCCAAGGGTGGAAGTAGCCTTAATTCCTTTTATGGATCCCTCCATCAACATATTAGAGAAGTTCTTGCTTAGCACATCCACCACCATTATAAACAAATAGGGAGATAGGGGGTCTCCCTGTTTGATACCTCTCCCAGCATGAAAAAACCCAAAAGGAGAGCCATTAACCAACACAAAGTACTTAACAGTAGTAACACATTCCATAATAAGATTGATCATTAATTGATTGAACCCAAACTTAGCAAGAACTTTAGGAACAAAATCCCAGATCACCTTGTCATAGGCCTTAGATATGTCCAGTTTAAGGGCCATTCCAGCATAGTTGCACCTATCCATAGAATGAATTAGTTCATGTGTAGTAATGATAGCATCAAGGATATGCCTACCCCGCACAAACCCTTTTTGAGTCGGGCTGATAATTTTATCAAGAAGAGGTTTGATGCGGTTGACCAAATTTTTTGAGAGGATTTTATAAAAAGTATTGCAAAGGCTGATAGGTAAAAAGTCTACCATATGTTGAGGATTAGCCACCTTGGGTATAAGAGCAATAAATGTGTGGTTTAGTTGCTTAATAATCTTACCAGATTTGAAGAAATCTCAAGCAACTAGAACAAGGTTCTCACTAATGATCTCCCAGAAGGATTGAAAGAAAGTTGGAGGGAAACCATTAGGGCCACGGGCTTTGAAGGCCCCCATACTGAAAGTGGCTAGCTTAACCTCCTCAGGTGTAACAACACTAAGAATCCCCATATTGTCATTCTAGGATATTAAATTTAGAAGTGAGTCAACCAACATACTGTCAAGAGTTGGGTTAGGAGCATCAATAAGAGCCACATAAGCCTTCTGGAAGTAGTTCGCAACCACTAAACCAGTGAGGGAGGGTGAGTAGACAACCTCTCCCTGAGCATTGTGTAACTTGTTTATCTAGTTCCTGCTCTTGTGTTTGACAACAAAAATATGAAAGGAGGTGTTCCTATCTCCTTCTTTCAACCACTACACCCTGGATTTCTATTTCTGAAAGATCTCCTCTTTCTTGAGTTTTTGTTCCCACTCCCACCGGTTCACCTTCTCTTGGTTGCAAGTTGGAAGACTGATATCACCCTCATCCATTCTATTTTGAACCATTTTCAACTTTTCCCCAATTATTTTTTTCTCTTGGAAAACATCCCCAAAGACCCTTTTGTTCTATCCTTTCACCATATGTTTAATGTGTTTAAGCTTAAAAAAGATTTTGAACATGCGGGAACCATGCATAGGGATATTCCACCATTTTGTAATTTTCATTTTAAAATCAAGGTGGGAATTTCACATGATTTCAAAGTGGAAGGGACAAGGTCCAACAACAGACTGATCACAAGAAGTTAACAACAAAGGATTGTGATCAGAAACGGTCCTAGGTAAGGCCCGTAGAGAGGCACTAAGCAGGCCAGACCGGTTACAAGAACAAAGGAAGCGATCCAATTTGACTTGAATTAAGTCTTCACCCATGCATCTGTTGGACTAGGTAAAAGCTTGGCTTAAAAAATCTATGTCAATCAGGCTCGTAGCACTCAAAAATTTAGCCAGATCAGCCATGCTGTCAGAGTAGTCGATAAGGCCACCACTTTTCTCCAAGGGAAATAGGGGGGAGTTGAAGTCCCTAGCCACCAGCCAGTGAGAACCACTGTTGTTTTTATCTAGCCAGCAAGAGACATCCATAGGGCTAGCCTAGTATTCCTTTGGTTGGGTGCATAAACATTGATAAGCGACCAAGAGCTGCCAGGGAAGGAGAAAGAGACACCAATACTATTCCAGTAGCAGAATAGTTCAGTACCATTTATTCTAGAAGGGTTCCAGAGCACCGCTAGACCTCTAGAGGCCCCTTTAGCATCACTATAAAAGTAGGAGGCCCTAGGCCATAAGTACTTAGCAATATTATCAAAATTAGCTTTCTTCATTTTAGTTTCTTGTTGGAGTAAGACATCTATCTTATGTTCCAAAACATAATTCTTTCAAGCAAGCTGCTTATGGGAGCTATTAATCTGACACATATTCCAAGGCATAACCTTCATTTTTGACCTTTCTTAGAGGACACTTTCAATGTCCTCTGTTTTACCAAGGCAATCTTGTTGTACAGTTTTCACACACATGCCCCGCTGAAAGCAAGGACCCTCTTTCGCTTCAGTTTTGGTGTCTTGGCCCTTTCATTTTGAGGTTTTATCTTACTTTGGCATGTGCTTAAATGCTTATTTTGATTGCCTAAGCAATTTCCCTAAGTTATTCATTGAAGATCTTTGGTTTTGAGCTAAGTTCTGGTTTTCACCCTAGTTCGGGACTTTCCACCCCGACCGGATTTTCCCAGATCCTGTTTGAACTCCAGCTTAGCACTCTCGTTCAGAGATTTTCAGTCTTCGTGGAATTCCGCATGGTCTGGATTTTTCCGGATTCCGTCCTATTGTCGAGTTCCCGGGTTTTTTTCCTGGCTGTCTTGTCGGCAGCATTAATGTCTTCGTACGGGCTTTGAATGATGTATTTAATTGATTTTCAAGGTCTTTTATGCCATTATGCTTATTGTTTGCCATCGTTTGAGCTGAGGAGTGCATTCTTGCGAGTGTTTGATTGGAGTTGAGCCATTTGAGTTTGAGTTATTCGATTTGCTGGTGATTTCTTTGGGGTATTGCCGCTGTTCTTTGTTGGGCTCCATTAATTTTGCATTTGTTGCTTTTGAGATTGATTTCCGCTTCACAATGGTATGTTTTCGATTGCCTTGCTTTTAATTGATGGTTGTGGATAAGGCTTTGGTGTTATAAAGTTTATTGTGGTTCAAATTATTGAGTATTTGATCATTTCATGGTTAGGGCTGCCCAACATTGCTTTATTTGTCATCTCCCAAGTGAGTTTTGAGGTCCTTTGTTTATATGCATTTTGATGTATCTTGCTTGAAAGCCATGATTTTCCCCTAGTCGGGAATTAGCAGTTGAAATGTTTAAATTCTGAGCTTGCATGTGCGTTAATGACGGATGTATAGGGTTTGAAACTTAGGGCATCACCATTTAACCCTAGTTCACCTCCCAACTGGCCTAGAATGCAAAGAAAGTTTATGGAAGGTTCATACCTAATTCGCCTCGAGCTTAAATTTTTGAAATTCATGATCAATTTGGTGTTTTGGGAAAAATCGTGATTTTATGTTGCAGTTTTGGTTTCATCCTTGGTTCGGGATTTTTCTTCTCCGGTGGATTTTCCATCTCCGATGGATTTTCCATCTCTGGCGGATTTTCCCGATCTCCTTCATTTTCTCGATTCCCTCTGTTTTCCCGGAATCCGCTATCGTTTTCAGAGTTTCATATATCCCGTGGATTTCCGTTGACCCTGGATTTTCCTGAAGTCCTGTGCTGCCTAGATTTTCTGGATTTGCGAAGTGTCTTCCCTTCACAGAAATCCATCTCTGGCGGATTTTCCCGAAATCTGATGAAGTATAAGGAAATATGGAATGGTTGGATTTATTAATGATTCATGATGCATTTTATGGCTATTTCATGCTATCTTATGATCTCCTCCGTGGTTTATTGATTGATAATGATCGGATTTAATTGTTAGTAGGTGTTTCATGATTATTCCACCAGAATCCATCTGGTGTGGAATTTCCCAAAATTCCTCTCTGGCTCAGATTCCACAGATGGTCCTAAAACCTGAAGTTTATCAAGATCATTTTATATGAGTTTTAATGACATCTTGATTGTATGAGGCTCATTTTAATGATACCCTTGACGAATTAACGTTGGTTTCCTGCGATTTTTATTATGTTTCTTTGTCAAGTGCAGGCTGAATCAAGCAAGGCGGTGACTGGGTCTTCAATGTATGAAGTAGAAAAGATTAAAATGGACATCAAAAGTAGAATTCCTGAGAGTAAGATCACTTCTGTCTAGTTAGAGGTAACTGATACCAATGTTGGCTTGTGGGACTACAAGGAGTTCAAAGGTAGAATGGTAGCATAAGATCTTCCTCTAGTGGCTAAGAGGATGTTAGAGTCAGGATTGGCACATGTGGCTGGTTTTCCTTCCACGGTGCAGTGTTATGAGCTGGTCCTTGAATGTGCCTGACACTATGACAGTGATACACAGAGAATTATTGGTCCTCAAGGGAGGATTGTGGTGAACTTGAACCCTGTTTCCATTGCTCAGACTTTTGATATGCTGGATAGGTCTCATGTGGTTGCATTCAACATGAAGGCAGCTCAGGAGTACTATGATGAGCAAACTATGAAATCCCAACAACTTATCAATTCCTGGCTAGAGAAGCCCAAGTCTCATTATTCCAAGTTGCCTAAATAGCTATTCAGGGAAAAATTCAAGGAGTATTATGATGCCATCACTCTTCTTAGTAGGGTAGTTGGATTGAAGAATGCTGGCATGTTTGAGAATTGGATGTGCCATGTGATTGTGAGGATAGAGTAGGATAAGACTAACTACCATTGGGCAGGTGTCATAAGTAGAGTGATCCATGAGCAGTTGTCCAATGTGTTGTAGACTAAGACCTTCACCTCATACCTGGTCTATGCTCTTGAAAGGTTTCATCCATACAAGGGATTGAGTACCAGAGGCACCTTTGGATAGGATATTATCTATGAGGTTTACCCTCAGTTGCATTTGAGAAGTTTGAGTTATAGGAGGGTGAATGATGCATTCACCATGCATATTACTAGATTGCTTCAAGGGGCAGAACAGGTAAGGATTTCGGACCAAGCCAAAGAGTTAATCAAGAAATATGGTGCTCGGTTTATTCAATTCCCGACCTTCTCATACATCCAGATTGATGGTTGAAAAGGGGCCCCTTATATAATTCCAAGGTATCCAACTGAGCATATCATACTTCTGGAAGTCACTAGACAGATATGTGACTTTGATGCCATTGTCAAGAGGGACAAGCATAAAACTGGTTTTGGTGGAGATTTCTCATTAAGGATTGGCACTGGAGAGGCTTGTCCTTCCATTGGTTCTGCCCAGGCTTCTGAGGAGGAGATGAGTACTCTTGGTTTATCTTTCCACTCCAAGAGATCAAGGTTTGACATCACAGGTGAAACCCAAAAGAAGGCCAGTAGGGAGTATAGCCATAAGGTTGATTTGAAGGATTACTGGGCCAATTGCAGTGATGAATTTGAAGTCAGAAAGAAGAAGTTTTCTCGGCTGCCAATGGAATCAGTCCGATTATACAATGTGATGGCGGTCCCTGATCAACTTGAGGATGATGGAAACTTGATTCAGGATCATGCTTATGAGGCAATAAAGGACATGCCAATTTGTGATGTGGATTGGCTAGAAGAAGAAAATATAGAACTAAAACAACTGATGGATCCAGTTACCAAGTTCACCAGAATGTGGATAAAGCACAAACTATGGGAGTTGGAAAATACAGGTGTACAATGCACCTATGAGCTGATGGGAGATTTGGACCCTCACTCCACTTTTGAGGAGTCAACTGAGCAGGATCCTAAGGGAAAAGGTAAGCTGGATTCTCGATTCAAAATCAAGATAAAAGGTGTTCAAGAGGAGGAGGTCCAAGAGACAGAGAAACGAAGAAAGCCCATTGCCAAGAAAAGGTCAAAGAATAAGAGGTATGAATAGAAGGAAGCAGAAGGGTAGGGTCTTGAAGTTGATGTTCCTGTTCCCAAAAGGAGAAGAGTCATAAGACTGTCATAGAAGGCAAGTTCTAAGGTAGGAGAAGAGGAAGTTACCCCACTGGTGCTAAATGTGGAAAGCTCAAAGGAGAAGGCACGAGTATATACAAGGAGGTCTAGGACTCCTCCCAAAGATAGTGTGCCTAAAGCTAACCTTCCTCTGGTTATTTCTCATGAGGAACAACATGATGATGTTCCTTCCGCCCATGAAGCTCAAAGTGAACCAAGTGAATCTAAGAAGGTTGAAGAACATCCAGATACTGAAGGGGAGGAATTTCATCAAGGTGATCTTCATAGTGCAGAAGCAAAAGTTGAAAAGGTAATGCAGTCTCCCTTGGTTGCATATGCAGAGTCACCTGTTGGAATTAAGGAGGTTAAATCACCTCCAAGAGAGGAAGAAGTAGAAAAGGTTCCATCCCCTAAGCATAAGGAGGAACATGTTGAAGAAAATGGGAGTAAGAAAAATGAGACTCCTGAGAAGCAGGGTTTGAGCAAAGAAGCACCTAAGGGTCAACAAGAAGAGGAGAAACAGACTGAAGTTCAGTTGGAATCCAATGTCCTTGAGTGGTTGGATAAGGAGATAAAGAGAAAATAGGTTGTTGTGGAGGATACTCCACCAAACTGGGATGAGTTGCTAGCCAAGATTGGAAAGGACAAGAGTAAGAAGAAGGCTAGGGTGATTTCAAGGATTGAAAGAGATCTAGCTCATAACAGAATTGTCCACATTGCAACTCCTGCCTAGGATAAGAATAGAGATGAGGTAGCTGCAAAAGACTACAATGTGCAGACCTTTTATTTAGGGCCCACTTCTATCGAGCAGGACATTGAGGATTATCAGGGTTCCAATGCAGTCATTTTGGGCAGATTGAGGAAGGAAATAAAGACTAAGCAGGAGTTAAAAAAGGAAAATGATAATCTCAAGAAGTGCTTGGAGGATCTAATGAAGCCCTTGCAGTCAATCAACCCTTCGGTTTCTGCTGCGAATCCTTTATCTCAAGAGACTATCACTGAATTGGAAAAGATGAAGGCTTCCACTCTTGCTACTAAAAATTGGCTGCCGGGAGTGCGAACCAAAGGAAATGAGGCCATTAAAGATATTTTTTCAACAGGGAAGGATGTTATAAGGGCAGTTGACTGGTTGAAAGAAGTGTTAGCTCAGGACAAAGAAGATACAGATATTTTGCTACAGAAAACTAAAACTATCATGGAGTACACCATGGATAAGCTAGTAAGTGATAAAATTCTTCCTTCCTCCGGGGCTGTTGAACCTTGGGAGAGGTTTGAGGCATTGTAGATCAAGCAAAAGGTTTTGAAGAAGATTTACAAATAGAGGAGACATATTGATGATACCCTAGCTGGTGTTTACAATGGATCCATTGCTTTCTTTGAGATTATGACAGGGAGAAGGAAGATTTCCCCTAAATATTTGAGTTTAGAATAGTTGAGGAAGTGGTGGCATGATGTTTATGCCCCAATTAATGATGATTCTATTTCTAAGCACCAGTTGGATGATGCGGCCACCTACATTGTTGTCATTGATAAGTACCTAACTTATAAGGTGGATTGGGATAAGTCAGTGAAACAGTCAAGGGAAGAAATTGCATCAATTGAAAGGCAACTTAGGGTTTTGCCTTTACCACCTGTGGCCGACTTGGATAGGGTGCTTTTGAAAGTTCATGAGATGTTGGATCAGAATAAGGACAAAGGGGAAGGTAGTTAATGATGGGCTACATCAAGATTTGTGCTTCCCTATTATTTTTCCATGCATTGGTCTGAGCTACATTTGAGATCCCAGGATGACCTAGATGAAGTTCATGCATTTAATGCATATTTATTTTGAATTTCTCTTGGCCGACTTGTTGTGCCTAATTATTATTGTAAAATCCTATCTAGGTCGACATGTTTTGGGGGTTCTATAAATATGGCATTTTGCCTCATTTGTAAGGGTTAAGAAGTTTTAGACATAGACAAATAGAGAGATAGTTAGAGCGAATTAAGTAGAGCAAGAGTTAGCAAGTAGTTGTTCTCAAGCAAATATTGTAACATAAAGCTGGAATTGTTGCTACAGTGGATAATTTGATGCAAGTAATGACATTGTGATTTGGTGCCATACTTGTGTTCTTATCTTGCATGGTTCTTGTTATTCTATCTTTAGAATTGCTTTGAGGAAGATAATATTTAGATTAGGTTTGATTCAATAATGTTTATGATTTGATATTTGAAGTGTTGCAACAATCCCTGGTCCATACTTTTTGCAACCAACTAATTGTTAGTTGCTTTGCAAAGTTAGCCTGGACTTCATATTCATTGTGCTTCGTTCGATTGTGATGGTTTATTCATTTCAATTGCAATAGGGTTGTTTGAATGAATGTTCATGATTTGAAAATATTAACACCTTAGAAGATTGCACTGTTTCTATAAGATTGCAGATCCATCTGAGTCAAGTAGAAATCAGTTTTGAGGGATTGGTTCATTTCGAGTGTTGGTCATTTGCATTGTTAATCTTAGGTTTAATATTAAGTTTAGAAATCTCTTTAAAACCCTTACCTTTTGTTATTTCTTTGATTATTGGATTAAATTTAGGATTGAAGTATCATCATATTGTTAGATCTGATAAATTAAGATTTAGTATTTTGCTTGTAGTAAGGTCCCATTGTGATTACCAACATTTTCACATTTATCATTCAGTTGTTTATGCATTGTCAAGACCTGACATTAGAGACCTTGGGGTTATCTCTTGAGGCTTGTTGGTAGAGATTTACCTTTCAAGAGAGATAGGATATTATATTCTGTCTGAGTTGTTGCTATGCAGAAAACATCATCAACGGATCGACGCTAGAAGGAGGGTCTGAATAAGCAAGCTGGATCAATTTTTGAACGCTATCTCTCCTGAGAGATTCAAAAGAAGAACAAGATATACTCCAGTAGAAGAGGAATTTCAGGAATTACCAGACCCTACTAGGTCTAGAAGGAACAACAGAAGGGGAGAATCATCATCATCCCATCCACCTCCGCATCTCCATCATCTTCATCTGAGTTTGAGGAAATTCCCATTCCACAACCTCAGCCAGTCATAAATCAACCATTACCACCCCCACCTCCACCAATGGCTTTCCTAGCAACCAACCCATCTACATTGAGTTTCGCTAATTACAATGTTATGCCCAAAAACCCTGAACACTTTTGTTCAAAATTCCATGTCAATGATCCCAATAGAACCGTTGAGGAACACATTAGGATTTTTCAAACTAGCCTTAAGGATAGAGGGATAAACCATGAGGATGTAGTGTGTAGAATCTTTCCTTATTCATTGGGGGAAGACGCATTCTATTGGTACAATCATTTACCTACTGGATCTATCGAACATTGGACTGAGCTAGAAACTGCATTTTTGCAGAAGTTCTGAATTCCCATTAGTTCCAATGAACTTTACCATCAATTCACTAATGTTAAAAGAGAGGTAAATGAGCCTATAGGGTCTTTCAACAATAGGTTTCATCGTCCCTATACCAGAATACAGGCCCCTTATGCTGTTGATGAGCCCACTACTTTAGAAGTTTATTACGAGGGACTTGACAGTCTGACAGCTACCTTTATGAAGTGGAGTAATAACCCTCCTAATAATCTACTTGATGCATATGCAGGGGCTGTGAAGGTTAGCACTACTTTAAGGCAACATCTGTCTGGGCCTTTACCCTCATTAGGACCCGTTACTCACCCTAGACAAGTTTCGGCTCTCAACCAGGCTCTTGCCAACCATACTCCTGTTATGAATCTGGTACCTCAGCTGCCTCTGGTCCCTCACCCAGGACCTCCTGTGGGACAAGTGTCATCCACAATTGGTTACCCTTAGCAAAATGTGAATCAGCCTCTGCATATACAGCCTCAGGCTAGCTATCCCCCATACCTACAAAATTCTGAAGTCTTGAACCAATCACTGAATGCCAATGCTGCAGTAGGGTATTCCTAGAATAATGTGAATCAACCTCCATATAGTAATCCTAACAAGGAGAGACTAGATGAATTGTCTGAACAAATAAATAAGCTGAATATGGAGGTGACTTACTTGAGGAACTATAACAGTCAGTTGCAAGCTGCTCAGAGAAATATGCAGTCCAATCATAACAGATAAAATCCACAAGGACAACACTTTGATAGAGGGCAACGTCATGAAAGAGGATACAATAATGAAAGAGGATATAACCAGGACAGAGGTTACAACAATGAAAGAGGGTATAACAATGATCAAGGATTTAATAATGACAGAGGGTATAATAATGATAGAAAATAGAACTATGATAAAGGGCAATCCTTAGGTCAGAACTTTGATAGAGGGCAAGGTGGTGGACAAGGGTTCGATAGGAGGTAACCATGGGGACATAACAAGACTTGGAACATAGGGCCCAACAATGGAGGAGTCCCTACCCCACTGGATCACCTAGTTAATCAACCTGTCAATCAGTTTGTCAATAAGCTAGTTAATCAAGAGAAGCCTCCTAGCGGTGTATATCTGGTTGAGGCTACTTTATCAGGATGGTGTAGGCTCCACAAAATGAGTCAACATTCTGAGTTAGATTGTCAAGAATTCCAAATAGCAGCCTCAATCTTTCAGTATGAAGTGGATAACAATGCAAGCGGTCAGGAAATAGTACCATCTACTCCTTATGATTCCCCAGTGTTGGTATTGAATCATGCTCCTTTTCTACAAAGTAAGGAGAATGTACCTGAAGAGGAATCTGACCAGTTGGAGGAAGAGGCAAACCAGGTATGTAATGGGGATGAAATGACACAATTATTTGATGAGAGTCCAGTGAATGATAATGGTCCTAGAGATGAAGAAGAGGCTTTTTTAAAAGAAGTGCAGACCTTCCAAAGACCTGTCAAGAAGTATGACTTGAGGGAATTGCCACATAGGCGTCCATAGGCTAGAGGCCCCTTCACTACTTCCATTCCACCGAACAATTTCAACATGCCTCTAGACCCTAATGCTAGCAATAATCCATCATTGCCTTAGGTGTCCAAGCAATATTTATCTCAAGATCCAGGACATGCTAATGTGCCAAAAGGGAGAAGTGTTGATGCAAACAAAGACAGAGTGATTGAATACCCAAAGGAGACCCCTATTGATTTGAGTGAAGAATAGTTGGCCTTGTATGTTGCTGAAGAACTCAAAAAATTAAGGTAAGCCTAACTGCATTTGAGTTACTAAGAGTTCCAACCATTAGGAATGCAGTCTTAGGGTCTTATAATGCAAATTCCATGTCACAATCAGTTAGGGAGAGTGTCAATAGAGCATCTAGTTCTCAATCAGTAGGAAGAAAAAATAAGACTCATAATCAAGTCCATATGCCCCCTGGAGATACTGGGAAAGAGAAGGAAAAATCTCAAGTTTCTCAAGTAGATACCCCCTTAACTCTGTTTCAAGGGAAAATAGACACACCTCCATTCTTGATTTTTGTTCGAATATTCACTAGTTCCAACTGAGGCCACCTCTGATAGCACACCACTAGAAGGGACCTCATCCCCAAAAGCCATGCTAGAAGTAGGATTATCTACTTCCAGAACATTAACACTAGCTACCTTCACATCAAAGGATAGGTTAGAAAGGCCCTCAACTCGATCAATCCTGGTCATAGACACAAGGATAGGAACACCGGGATTAGGAAATTCTTCACTGACCACTAACTCGGGAAAATGAGTCTCAGAGCTAGGGATGTCAGAGAAAGCTATCAAAGATGCTGAATCATCTTTGGACGGGTCTTCAATACCAGGAGGAGAACCAGAAGGAGCAACAAAGTATCCCTTGTTAGGATCCTTATTAAAGGTTGATTTGCAGTCAGAAATAAGGTGCCCAGGTTTGGCACACTTTTGATAGAAAACCACAACATTTTCATAGCATACCGGTTGAAACCAGGACCTGAATTTAGAGCAGAGCTTAACAAAGTTAGGCAGAGATTTGTTCACACAAATATTCATGCAAAAGTAGGAAAACACTAACCTAGACTTCAATCTGGTAATGGAGTCGGAAGTGATGAAGTTTCCCAAGGAATCACCAATGCTCTTAAATATTGATTCATCTCAGTATTTTAGCGGCAACCCAAGAAGGAAAATCTAGACCAAAGCTGACTTATTAAGGTCCACATCAGGGTTAAACCCTGGCTTCCAGTGGCATAAATCCAAACTATGTTTACCATAAACCCAGGGTCTTGAAGATAGAACAGATAATAGATCCTCTGACGCTGTGAACTTGAAGAGGAAAAACCCACCAGACATAGCGCAAATTTCCACACTTCACTAGAGTCACCACTTAACAACATCCCATTTCTTGACCATATCCATAGTAGGGCAGAAAGAGAGGAACCTACCCACAACTGCATTCTCCATAGATGAGAGAATCCTATCGCTGACTGAATCAGAAATAGCAAAGTCCATTCCAGACACAATAACCTCATCCCCAATAGGGGGAGGAGGGAGAGGGCCCAACTTACTATTGGTTAGAATATCTTTCCACCCAAGGTATTCAGAAGGAATCTCAATCGCCGACACTTCAACCAAAGACACGGGAGGCACCGAAAGATCCGTAGTCAAAAGACCTGTCTCGCTAGGAGTGTCTCTTGAGGGACACAAGTCCACATGAGACAAGGAAAGGCTCGGGTCAGGGATGGGCAAAGGGGGACCATGGGGTACCCCTAGGGCAGAATCCACCATGCATGTGGGAAGTTCTTAAGGGTACCCCCAGGGCAGTAATGATTTATGTTAAATGTGTTACTTTATGGTGATATTAATGAGATAATTATGTTGCGTTGATCTTTTACTACCATAAATTGCTATCCTTTTCTTAAGGGTTTTGAATAGGGTATTTTAAAGATTGATGATGTGGTTAAATTGTCAATTTAATCAAGGGAAATAATCACGCCATTGATGGGCCCAGCTGGATGATGAATCACTCAAGTCAAAATCAGCTTCTTTGTAGTTGGTTATGAAACTTCTACTTCCAATGCCAATCTGGCATATTTCTCTATGTCCTGCTTTAGTCCTGTTTCAGTTATACTTTAGTTTTGTTTTAATCTTTAGTTTGGTGCCTTGAATCTTGGAAGTAATATCCAGTTCTTTTTGTCTTAAGCTTTTCAATTTCTTAAACATTTGAACTTGGTGATCTTTGGGTAAGAATTTACCTTTCAATTTTGATATCATCTTGTCCCATGATGTGATCTTAGAATTTCCTTGTTTCCTCCTCTCAGATTGAAAGTAATTCCACCATACCAAAGCATGACCCTACAACTTAGTCTTTGCAATCCTCACTCTCTGCTCCTTAGGAACTTCATCACATTCAAAATGATTATCTAATGTAGCAATCTAGTCAAGTAGTTCTTCATCATTTAAGCTACCACCATATTTAGGAACATCAATTTTTACCTTAGGTTTGTCATCTTTCATTTCCTTCAGCAAATTTTCAATCCTTTGTAGATGTTGGTATGGTCGTGAATAAGGTCTAATAGATCAATCTCTTATGTCTTTTGGGAATTAGTAGGTTAAGGTGGAAAAATGTATAAAAGCACTCTTGACATTGAATGATTGTTGATATTGCCATAAAGGAAAACTATGTAAAAGGCAGATGGGAATGTAGTGAAGGATTCTAAAGGTCATGTTAGATTTCTAATAATGTCTAAGAGACCATTTAATATGTATTTGAAGTAAGTTGGTTAATTAGGTGGGGTTTGAGTACCATTTGTAATTAGGAGGCAGTTTAGGAGTTGTTAGTGTTTGAAAAGTGGTTGTAGGTAGTTTTAGGCTTTGGGGAAGTTGAGTTTGGATGAGAAACAATTCAAATATGATGTAAAACACTTGAATGAGGGTGATGAAGACAAATTGAAACCTTTTCAATAAAGAATGTTGCCTGTTACAAGCAATTTTCTGTGTTTTATAGTGTTTTGCAACAACTTCTTCCTTTGTACGGACCTGTACAGGTCCTCCATGGTCTGATTTCTTTTTTGAAAATTGATTAATGTTTCTACTTGAAATTTCCTTTGGTTTGAGGGTCTAATCCATTGTGAGTTTGTGTGGAAAGCACAGAACGGTGACTGCTCTGTTTTGACAGTGATAGGGGTTTGAGGTAGTTTTAAAGGTGCAGATCTCATCCCACCTACTATATGCCAATGTGACTCAGTGGGATGAGTTGGAATAGCATAGGAAATGATTCTTAGGAGTTGGATGCATTTATTATTGGGTTCTTGGCTTGAACAATGAGAGTAAGGCTGGAAATGGTGTGTTTTCCAAAGGAATTTGGTGGGTTAGACCTATGAAGTGCCAAACCAACATTAATTTTGACCAAGTGAAGGTTCCTAGAGCATGAGAGGACTAATTTATAGATTTTTGAGCAGTGAGTGTGTTCTGGAAAGGTTGGGAAAG
>VDFB02026320.1:20273549-20459102 GCA_007258455.2 Sequoia sempervirens | reverse complement strand
ATAATGGAGTTTAGTCCCTTCATTACAAATAGGTCATGAATATGAACTCTATAGTGTGAGATTTCAGCGAGTCTGTGTTCAACATCATCTTATTGAATCTACCCTATCTTAGGAACACTTTCTTTAACCTTCACTGCATCTATAAATTTAGGTTTTTCACATCCTGAAAGATCCAACTGACTGCAATTCTTTTGCATGCTACCATCTATTGGATTTGATAGGTTTTCAAAGGCCTTTGCAACCATACAAGAAGAGGTACATTGAGGGGATCCTGCATTTCTAAGAAGCATAGGGGACTTCAAAAGGCTTGTGTACTTCCAAGAACCATTTCCTCCAAATTTCTTCAATTCATGGCCATTCATGGTAAGATTTCAAAGCCAAAATACAACCTATGATTTTTGTTGTAGAACCTAGTTGCAAGCTCCCCTAAAGAAACAACATTATTAGAAAAAAGTATAGAGAACTAATTATTTAGAATCTAATAATATTGGAATGAGCATGCTCACTTGTTCTAAATCAGAAGCTTCAAATGTTGGCAACTTTAACTCCTCAACAGCTAATTTTTGGCATTCTCAAAATATTGATAAGTAGATAAAGGTTGGCCTTCAAGACAAAGTGATGGAATATTTTCAACCATCTGCTTTCCAATTATGTAGACATTATTATCATGATTGAAATTTTATCACTGTAAAACAAAAAATATAAACAATAGCTATGATAACAACTATCTACTCATATATTTGGCTTTCATGTAAAGTTTAATCACAAATTGAATGATCTTTTACAAAAAAAAATGACTCAATGACACTAAAGTGCTCAAACACAAAATGCAAACTAAGTGTGCAAGTCTTTGTGACCGTGCCTGGCAATTTTTTCTTGAAGTCTCTTCAATTTTGAGCTCCCATGTGAAAAGCCTATAACAATAGCAATGGCCAATGGCCATGGCAACAAAGCTTCTATCCCTTGCATTATCACATCATTTCATACTTCATGGTCACCCCCTTCATCAGATCTCAATAATAATCTGCCTATACTTGCAAACATTGTGCAAGTTTGAATGTGCTTAAATAACTTCACCCATTGTAGTCAATTCAAGTATGGATAGTGCTGACAAAAAAAGCATAGAAAATAAAAGCAGTTATAAGTGATTTATAACCAATAGAAATAATGGTGACTACCTGAAACTCCCATCAATTCAAGTTATAAGTGATTTATAACCAATAGAAATAATGGTGACTGCCTAAAACTCCCATCAATTCAAGCAGCAGCTTAGATTAACATACCACTGTAGTTTCTCTTACAAAATTCCTATCCATCTCTAAATAAAAATGGTATTTATCTAAAAAATTCCTATTCTCCCATTATCTGGAAAGGATAACTAAAATTCACAGTAGCTTTCCAATGTTTCCCATGTGTTCTAATTCTTTTTGAAAAAATTGTAATCAAGATATTTACAGAGACTATATACTTCAGAAGACAGTAATGTAATTTGCAAAAAAATTGATCTAATTATGTCAGATTCAATGCTCAAGAATAGAACCCAAAAATACTTTTGTCTAATTCTGTAATATTCAAAGGTCCTATTTTCAAGTTCCTTCTTCAAAATATATTTTATTAGACTATATATGAATCTGGAAGATCTTCTCACATAGTTAATGAATTCCATGGCAAGTTACAAGCCACTCTATTTCGTCTAATCATTACAAACCTAAAAACAAATATAAAGAACAAATTCCAACCTTACATTCTCTGATTTGCATTTAATTTTATGCAGAACTGAAATTAGCTAATATGTTGTTCATAATACTTACTACAATTTTTCCACTAAGGAGTTAACTAGTCCCTCCAACTCAAGAAAGTGTAGCAATATGCCTACTAAAGCTTAACAACAACTACTAGACATTATAAGTAAAAACATCAAAAGAATTAAATTTTGACCAACTAGATATCAATACTCTATCGATTGCAATAGACAATCAACTATGAGTTATGATGCATAAAAGGGAAAACCTGGAAATCCATTTCCTCATGTAGGTAAGCTAAGCCACATGCTACCTCTAGAGCAATTTGTAATCTCACCAAACAAGGAAGAAATGGGAGAGACCGACTCAGTAGATGATCCTCAAGGCTTTTGTTTGGCATAAACTCATAGACCAAGAGATGTTGAATACCTCTTTCATCATCTTCAGCACAATAACCAACTAATTTCACCAAATTTCTATGCTCAACCATCCCTAGAAAAATCACTTATGTAACCCATTCTTTATGCCCCTAAATAGCCAACAACAAAATGGTTACATCACAACTACAAATCACTAGATCTATAAAGATGCAACTCATCCTGCATTTTAAAACAAAGTCAATGAGAAAAAAACAAGTATATGCAAACATAAATTTTTGAACACTTGTTGATTTACCAATTGCTTGAATTAACAAATATAATTGCATCTTCTCAAATCTGACCATCCATTCTTCGCTTGTGAATTTATCATGAAATTTAATATATGTGCAAAGCTGGCACTAACAAGTAATAGTTATACAGTTCATTTTTCAGCAGTATACATTTCCAACATGATGGAAAGATAAGCAAGGTGGAATCTAAAGAGAATAAAGCCAGATTTAGGTTACCTAAATATGAAATTATGGTAGTATTACAAATGTTCATTGCATTATGAATTCCTAAAATACTTCAAACTTTTAAAGCAAAATGTAATGATGATATTGAATTATGAAACTTGGAACTATGTTTCTTAAGTTGATTTCCTATAAAATCTAACTAGTTCACATTTCAACAAACATAATCACCATCTCCGTGCTCCAATTGATTCACTTCTAGGTAACCTCACTTGTCTCAATGCTCTATATGAAGGAACAAGATGGATGGTAGTTCTCTTTAATAAATTAATAAATTATTAAATAATAATTGTACAAAGGGTTTATGCCTTGAATACAGAGCTAAATTGTTTTAGCTATTTATACAATAGATTATTTAAACAATTTTCAATAAAATCTCCCATAAATCCCCAGCATGTGAAGTGTAATTATAAATGGAAAACCAATATAGGGGAATTTCCCTAGCTTCAAGAATCCCCCCTATTTTTATTTCCTCTTACAATTTTGCATATTGTGCATCTCTGACCATTCATAAAATGGCATCTATTCCTTGTCTTTTCTCATCATCACTCCTTAGATTTATACACCTCTGCAAAATTGTCTAAGTAACTTCGCAATGTGATTTTATAAATATGAATCTTCTGACAGATAAAGATCACATCATCTTCCCTGATTAGTTTTTAATGCTTGTTTTGTCTCTCTTGTTACAATGTATCAAAGTAGAGATGGATTTTCTTTTGACCATCTCAGTTGAAGGCATCATAGTCTAGTTTTAGATGTTTCATTCATGAAGGATGTTCTCAAGAGGAGTTGTATTTCCTATTAGTTTTAAAGATCTACTATGTGCCAAATCTCAAATTTGAGCATAATTCGATAAAGGGAAAAATTGTAGCAAAAATTGAAATGAAATAGAAATATAGATTTTTTTTTTTGAGATCTTAAGGATAAAAATATCACACCATGTCAAAACCAAACTAAAGTATTTAAGAAAGAAATTAAACAAAAAAACATGTAGATAAAAGCAACACTTTTCTAAGAAGGAATGGACTCCCGACTCAGACCTACATTTCTTCCAAAGGCAGTATGAATGATACATTTGGTGGATCTATAGTCTTTGTAGAATTTCTAGTCTACCTAACACTCCAAAAGAACAACTTTTATTCCAAGGCTTAAGTCCCTTTTATAATTTGTGTCTTTTGCAAATGTACTAGTAGATGTGTGTAACTCTAAAATATGTAACAACTTTACTTCTATGACCACTGTTATTGCCATGCCCAATGCTATGGTCTGTGTCAGCACCAAAACCAATCTCTCGCTCAAGGCTTATGCATCCTTACTTTAGATACCATCTCCTGGATCACATCATTGATCATATGAAGGATGGGATCTTCCAAATCTATGATTTGTCAGGTAAAATCATATGAAATGGCACAAAAGATAATTTGAGTGTTTACGTGTCTGGATTGCAAGCTTCCAATGACCTGATCTTGTTTGACAGGATATACACTACCAAGATCAATCATTTTGATACCAATGACCTGAATCCTAGGAGATATCTAATGGGAAACACCCTAAACTATTATTACGTAGATGTGTTACATGTTGAAAAAGGTTTTTAACAACAAATTAGAATAAAAATAGAAAACATTGATGAGATATATGCAAAATATATGATCTTAACAAAAATAAAAAAATTGTACAAATTGAATGTACTGTACATGCCATTCTCTCAAAAGAGAGGAATGGTTGTCTCTCTTCTCTATTTGTTTCTATGTATGTACATGTCAAATGCAATTCTACATAAGACTGAAACTGTTGTGAAAGATTAAATGGTTGCTCTTCCATGGGTGACCCTTTGCCTTCTATGAGTTATATCAGTTACAATCAAGCTGCATCAAGGTGTAACAATCAATCCTAGTACTGGAGTCATATAAGGGGCTCTGCCCCACAAGAGATGTTGACAAAGTTGATGCCAAGGAGATATAGCACCTATGCAATTACATGCCAATGACAATATTGATTCTGCAAATAAATTAGAGCTACATAAGCCCCAAGCATGTGATTGGTTTAGTTTTGGAAATGACTATAAAATGGATTTAGCTCTGTTGATGGTCATTGAAGTAGAGCTTCCACTTGGACCAAGCTCATCACTCATAACAAGATGGTTTTTAACTCCCTATGAATCTTAAAGTTCTTTACAACTCCCTCATTATTATTTGCAACTCCCTATGACACCTACGATGCTTTCCAGTCCCCTTATTCTTTGTTACACCCTATGACACCTACAATGCTTTGTAGCTCCCTTTACATTGTAAGCCCTTGACAAGATTCCTTGAAACTCCTTTGTTTTGACCTCCATGGCAAGACTATGATGTGTTTCTATGACATTGTACTGGAACAAATATCCTTGTCCAATGATCCAAATTTTTGAACAGACTTCCTAATCTAAATTAAAATTATCTTGATTGTTCACCAGAAACCTAGGATCATAACGGATTTCAAAAGACTTCATTTGTATCTACAATTGATTTATCTTATGTCACTAAGATTTCCTTTCCTCTTATTCTTATTTGTCTATGCTCTTCCATCATTCTCTTCTCCATTAAATTTAAATGCTTTGTTAATCAAACTTTAGTTTTCTTATTAGGTCATCAGGGTTGAACCAACACATATTTTGTTTAAGGTATTATTTCTATAATATCCCAAGATACATTTAGTTTATGTATAGGCACTCAATAACTTCAACTTTTGTAGCATTTTTCTAGTTGAATTGTTCAGAACCTCGGGCCTTTCCACCAACTCTCTGATGCCATTCTCTATGCATTTTTAGTAAGTTCAACTTCTCCTCTTTCATGCTATTCCATGCATCCTTGGGAACATATTCATCTATATGTCAAATTTAAAAAAATGTGGATTTTATATATTCATTTGTGACTTCTATTTGCACCTTCGCTCCTAAGTAAATCATGTAACTAGCTTTCAAGTCCTGTGATACTGTCTCTAGTTGCAACAGGTTGTCATATTTGCTTCCTCTATTTTCGAGGTGTCTATACTAAGGCGTTATCCCACAAAAATAATCTTTGCTAAATACTTCCCTGTCACTACTCAGCCAAAAAAATAAATAGCATATTTCAGTTTGATAGGTGGGAGGTGAAAAGGAAAATTCTTCTAAATACTAATGCATAGAGGAAATAGAGTAAAATAGAATATTATTCTTCTAGAACACATGATAGTATTATAAGAAACAGGAAAATTCAACTTAGCTTCCACCAACATTACTTAAACAAAAATGCCTATGAACAATGATGGTAGTGATGTTGGCTCAGATAAACTTAAAAATTGTCATGCTAATTTTTATATCCTTATTGGGTTAAATTGGGCTAAGTTTTCCAAAGCTCTTCTGGAATTAAAATTCGTTAAACTTGCTGCTGCTGTAATCAATGACATTTGGCAATGTATCTTGAAACACAACAGGGTTGGATTGTTGCTTTGTAGAAATTTTGGGCAGACATGGCAGACTCCTAACTGAATTCACTCATTACCATTGAAAAATTGACCCTGCAGAGCACTTAAAATATAAGTTGCTAGTTATGGTACGGGGACAGATATGGGGATGGGTATGGGTATGGGGTTCAAGTACGACAATTTTTTTTATTGAGTATGGGTATGGGTTTGGATATATGCCAAGGAACCTCTCAAAATATTTGAGTTAATGAAGCACTCTGGAACACATCCTAACATTCTATTTTCAATGGAATCAAGGAGGTTATTTAAACTTTTACACCCATCTATGTTCAAGTGTTGCAGCTGTGACAAGTTGCCAATGAATCAAGGAGGCTATTTAAATCTATATAGTATACACCCTACCATGTTCAAGTGCTACAGCTGTGATAGGTTGCCAATGGAATCAAGGAGCTTATTTAAACATCCACACCCTTCTATGTTCAAGTGTTGCAGCTGTGGCAGGTTTCCAAACGAATCAGGGAGTTTATTTAAACATCCACACCCTTCTATGTTCAAGTGTTTCAGCTATGACAGGTTGCTAATGGAATCAAGGAGGTTATTGAATCAGGGAGCTTATTTAAATGTCCACACCCTTCTATGTTCAAGTGTTGTGTTGTAGCTATCCCTCTGCATGGGATCATTGGCTGTAAGTGAAGTCTTATGGAGAAGCCTATCACTCCAGTTTAAATGTTGCTGGTGAATCTCATGGAAGGTGATTATCTTACAAATGCAGAAATTGGCATATTTCCTACAAAACATGGAGTTACTATTTCAGAGAGTAGGAAAGATAGCAAATCTATAATCACTGGTAGGGAAAGGGGCTAAATATGTAGTGGAAATTTTGAGTGAAGACTCCTATAGTCATGCAGTGGAGCTAAATACTCCATATTCTCCTAGGACAATTTTTACCATACTAAAACTTATTAACCAACACCTGCAAAAAAATTTGGAGCCCCTCACCATGGATCCACTAAGTAAGAAGCTCAGTCCCCATTGAGCACACAGAGCATTTCTCTTTGGACAAAAGAGAGGTCTAAATTGGCAGTTATAGATATGCAAAATTAACCCAAAATTAGAAACTAGCATATCAAGAGTGTTGTGTATCCTAGATTAATATCGGATCATCCACATTTTCCAAGCTAGCATAATAGAGAAAACTTGGACACCTAACAAACAAGCAAACTAACCACTGGGCAAAACAGATCTGGTTTGGCTCACAAACCATAAGGTAATGGCATTCTTACCACCCAAAGGAAATGCTCATAGTAAATTGCACCCCTTCCAGAATACCAAAGATTTAAGCAAACAAGTAGGCTATTTACAAAACACTATGGATAATTCTCTACAGAATTGAAAAAGACTGAAACTGAAGAGAACCTAAAATGCAAACAACATACTATTCTCCTTCTCACAGATATGAAAGGGAAAACAAAATTGTGCAAAATATATACCTTAATGTTTGCACAACTTCGAGGTCATGAAAGCAAAGATGCAGGAATTTGAGCAAAGAAGCCGACAACCCCCTTCTTCTTTTTCTAGAAATCCTTGATCATACTTTTCCTCCTTGCCTTGCAACGCTACATTTGCGTTGACTATTATGACACAAAGTGAAATATGGAGCATAATAAAAACCCAAAAAATCTGAAAGTAATCACTTTGTGAGAG
Organism: Sequoia sempervirens; assembly: GCA_007258455.2. Lineage (NCBI taxonomy): Eukaryota > Viridiplantae > Streptophyta > Pinopsida > Cupressales > Cupressaceae > Sequoia > Sequoia sempervirens. The sequence continues at coordinate 20,451,320 of VDFB02026320.1, read as the reverse complement.
ATGATAGCCATGCCAACCCAAGCATAACAAGACAAATTGTGGAAAGTTATATGTATTTATTAGTGGTAATTGAGTTGCTTTGGCTCTCAGGTCGTTGGCCCTGGGCGACTGAGACTTATCATGCAATTCAATGGACACGTCACTCTTATTTGGGTCAATAGTTCCTTCTCTATTTAATCTATTTGAACACTAACTGAATGGTCCCATGGGGAGCTTGGGCTTCTATTTTGATGGATCAAGCGGTCCCATGAAGAAAAAAAATTATGTTATAGGATTAACTGGAATCTTTTCCTGGAAAATCGTAGCGCCTACCTTTTAGGGCTGCAAATTTCAGCGGGTTAAATTGAGGTGGGGCTAGAAATTTCCCCTACAGCTTAGGAAGTTTTTAGGATTTTTTTCTACCACTTGTCTATCACTTAAAATGTTAAATTCCTAAAAAAACCAAAAAAATTAGAGAATTTTTATTTATTTATTATTTTTTATCAAAATACTCGAGTTTGTTCCTTAAATTTTGGAGCTCAAGCTTTTAAGCTGAATTGCAAAACTGAATTCATGGGACCACCAGATTTAAAATATTCCTAAAAACTCTCAGCAGCACCCACTGAATTTTTTTAGGAAGCCCCCCTCCATGGGACCGTACCCTAACTGGCCCATACGCTTGATTTCAATTAAAAATAACCCACTTCTGAGTTGAAACTTTATGGTTGTAACATTTGGTGGAGGCCAATACAAGTATAGTCCCAAGTAAAATTCCATCCAATACTCACAATGCTGACAACTGAAAAAGTTTCAACTAATTATCAAAAAAATTCTTTGTTATTGAATAATATGTACATCTTATCATCATCATGTAATGATAACATATAAGAATTACCAACTACAACAATGGAAATCTACAATAATGGTCATTTCATCTTGCTTTAACTAAACCAATAGAAGTTTGTTTTCACTTCTATTATCTATCCTCTACAAAGAATGTTGTGGTATGCTAACCTTAACTATAATAGAACAGAGTTTACATGGATCATCCATTTACAAGAATCTAATCAAAACGAGTTACAACTACCTTTGGCGTTAAATCTCACAAAAAAACAGTAACCCATCGACAATGACGATCAAAAATTTAGTTTAGTTTGTCATCCTCACCTTGTGATTGCAGTACTATAGGTTTTCCAAAACAAGGTAACAATTCCATTACACCTAATCCTCATTGGTGACTCTCATTTATAAAACAATTTCCAGATCTCCCTGACATTTGAAGAACCATCTACAACTTCTACTACCAAATGTGCTAACAAGATGCCTGCAGAAGAAGACAGTGATCAATTAGCAGTAGAGGAAAATATAGAAACCAAAAGAGAGTTATCATGCATAGAGCTAAATATTATTTTAAACATGGAAAAATATGAAACACAAATTAGTCTACTACATGCTTTCTTGAATGTCAAAGTTATTCTATCACGATGAATTGCAGCAGTTCCTAGCCAAAGTTTGATAGACAGGAAAATTCATTGGCACGTCTGGTCAATGCATGCATTTGGTTTATTCAAATATGTGTATTCAAACAAGTTATTTATCACTTGTCTAAATCACTCCATACATCAAATGAGGCAGCAATTAAAATTATGTAATCATTAATTGTAACCTTGTCAACTGAATTTTTTTAAATGATTACTAGTCATCATCCTTGAGACTTACCATCCTCTTCTACTAAAGATTGGAACTGTCAAGTTCCTCGTCCTCCAAAATAATGCTTTTTAGCAGACAAGTAGTCGACTCCATATGGTGGTCGAAGACACTACCCAAAAAAAGGCACAAGCTCTAATTATGTTTTGAATGTCTCCATATTGCATTGATAGCTCATGCCACAATAAATTATACTGTCAAACAATTTCTTTGAGTAAAACAGCCTGAAGAGAGAAAATAATATATAAATAAAATAAACAACAAACCTTTTTCATGAGACTATACAAATTCCGCATGGAGACCAAAGAATAGACAGTTTCAAACATCAAAATAATATCATAACCACCCTCTGAAGGATTAGATTCACTAGCTCACTCACAAGCACAACTTCCAGAAAGCTTTCTCTGCCTTACATGTTGACCATGACTAGAGTCCATTTGTGTTTCCTGATTAGCACCACTGCTATTGTGGCTGCTACAACGGTCCAGATATAAATCATCCTTAGAGAAATTTAAACTGATATCACATGATGCAATGAACTGGACATCAGGTGATAAGGTAGTTGTTCGTGTGGATGTTACAGGGCCATCACATTGATGACTGAGTCTCTCATAAGCATTTTGAAGGTTTACGTGCACATTTGGTATGGTGAGATATCGTAACACCTCAACATTGAAATCTTGGAAATGGACTATTGATGCACCCTGAATATACACAAGGCGACTTCATTAGGAACCAAGCAATCAATGTCTGCACATGAAGAATTCTACAAATCTTGTTCCATGTGAAAATAAACTATATATACAAAAGTTCATGCAAAACATATATCTTACCTTAAGGAATGCAAAAATACTAGGTAGACCATGACCACATCCAAGCTGCAAACATTAGAAATCTTTTTAAAATATAAATCAGATAATAATACCCCACAAGTCTGAGTGTCAGAAAAGAAAAAGAATTTTGAGATTTAAGGCTCGTATCATGAATGGATTAAAAAATGAAGCAAAGCGCTGATTGAATGACAACAACTGGAATGTTCAACTTCTGATATTCTAGCATCTTAATATTACAAAAGAATTAGTTACAGTGAACTAATTGTAATTTGAACTGCAGCCCAAACAAAATAGTTGAATTGTTTTAAATTGTTTCATGTAATGTCACTTTTCAAAATACTAGATTACTAACAAATACTTCAGTTCTAGCCTGCAGATCAAATCATTTTACTAATCTTAATCAAGGGGACTGTTATTCTAGATTAGCATCATAAAGAGTCCTTAAAAAACCTAGTTCAGGGAAAGCTGAAAGGCATGGTCAGGTCAATTAGTCTTTCCCCAACAAAGTAAATAGAAAAAGGGACTATTTTAAAGGAGGAATTAACTATTGCCTCTAAACACGTTTTCCCCTGAATGACAACTGACCATCACGGATCTCCCATTTAAGGGTACTCACTAGGTCAAGAGAACTCTCCCAGAGCTCGAGAACCCTTGCCAAAACAAAAGAAAAGTTCAAATGAAAGGAAAATGCACTCAAAAGCAATAGTGGTCCATAATACAACAAACAACAAGAGAGATATTTGCTTCTCTAATATTTTTGAACTTCATTAGAAACCATAAAAATACCATCATACTTTCTAGGAATCAGATCTGAATTACACACTCTAAGGACATCAACAGTGTTTACTCACCCCTGCATTGACAAACAGGGATGATGAGGCCAAAAATATAGAAAAAACCCAACCCACAGTGACGGGAAAAACTAACTAAATCAAATATTCAGAATTAGTGCCAAGTGTTATGCCAACCATTATTGTACCTTATATAAAGTGAGACTTCCTTGCAAATTCACAAGCTCAGTAGTATATTTGTTGTATTGAGCATCCTGTGCATTGACATCCAAAAAATTAAAATACTTAGACATGAGCTAACTAGTACTATATTCATCATTCCAAATCCTTTAAAAACAAGATAAGAAAGCACCTCTCTCCCATCTCCCCAAAAAAAAGAACAATATGAGAAAGTATATCTAACCACAATAAAAAGGTTCCAGATCTATATTGCACCAAGAAAAAAAAATGGATACCGTGGAACTTTCAAAATGTGAGTATTAGAAGCAAGGACAACTAGATCAGGGAATGGATGAAATTTTGTTGTCTATTTCTCAAGAAAAAGGAATCAATAACGACATAAACTTTGAAAAACTCTAGGAAATGATACTAGAAACTTACAGAAAAAGTCCCAACCAGAAACTAATTGAAACTGTTAAAAAATGGCTGTAAAGTTGCAAAGTACCAAATAATTTTCTGAATTTGACAATTGAAGCACCAAGAAAAAAAAATGGACACCTTGGAACTTTCAAAATGTGAGTATTAGAAGCAAGGACAACTAGATCAGGGAATGGATGAAATTTTGTTGTCTATTTCTCAAGAAAAAGGAATCAATAACGAAAGAAACTTTGAAAAACTCCTGGAAATGATATTGGAAACTTACAGAAAAAGTCCCAGCCATAAAACTTCTTGAAACTGTTAAAAAATGGCTGTAAAGTTGCAAACTACCAGATAATTTTCTGAATTTGACAATTGAAGCACCAAGAAAAAAAAATGGACACCTTGGAACTTTCAAAATGTGAGTATTAGAAGCAAGGACAACTAGATCAGGGAATGGATGAAATTTTGTTGTCTATTTCTCAAGAAAAAGGAATCAATAACGAAGAAACTTTGAAAAACTCTGGAAATGATATTGAAACTTACAGAAAAAGTCCCAGCCAGAAACTTTGAAACTGTTAAAAAATGGCTGTAAAGTTGCAAACTACCAGATAATTTTCTGAATTTGACAATTGAAGCACCAAGAAAAAAAAAATGGACACCTTGGAACTTTCAAAATGTGAGTATTAGAAGCAAGGACAACTAGATCAGGGAATGGATGAAATTTTGTTGTCTATTTCTCAAGAAAAAGGAATCAATAATGACATAAACTTTGAAAAACTCCTGGAAATGATATTGGAAACTTACAGAAAAAGTCCCAGCCAGAAAACTTCTTGAAACTGTTAAAAAATGGCTGTAAAGTTGCAAACTACCAGATAATTTTCTGAATTTGACAATTGAAGCACCAAGAAAAAAAAAATGGACACCTTGGAACTTTCAAAATGTGAGTATTAGAAGCAAGGACAACTAGATCAGGGAATGGATGAAATTTTGTTGTCTATTTCTCAAGAAAAAGGAATCAATAATGACATAAACTTTGAAAAACTCCTGGAAATGATATTGGAAACTTACAGAAAAAGTCCCAGCCAGAAAACTTCTTGAAACTGTTAAAAAATGGCTGTAAAGTTGCAAACTACCAGATAATTTTCTGAATTTGACAATTGAAGCACCAAGAAAAAAAAATGGACACCTTGGGACTTTCAAAATGTGAGTATTAGAAGCAAGGACAACTAGATTAGGGAATGGATGAAATTTTGTTGTCTATTTCTCAAGAAAATAGAATCAATAACGACAAAAACTTTGAAAAACTCCTGGAAATGATATTGGAAACTTACAGAAAAAGTACTAGCCAAAAAACTTCTTGAAATTATTAAAAAATGGTTGTAAAGTTGCAAAATACCAAATAATGGTTGGGTTTGTTCAGTGCCCTTACCTCTTGTGTGGGTAATCCCAGCTATTATTCCTGAAAGCGCCAGAGGCAAACCCCATTGCAAGACGGTTATCATACAAATTCTTCCTCCTAGGATCAAACAGAGTCTCATAAGACTGTTGCATCTTGCACTTCAATGAACCATTTGGTAGCTTGCTTAGGAGGACACAAGTCAGGATGATACTTTCTAGCCAACTACCTGTAGGCCTGCTTAATATTAGTTAGCCCCACATCGTCGGAGATACCAAGCAAATCATGTGCAAAAATTGGGTAACAGATTCCCATACCTAGATAACGTATCCCAAATTTCAGAGTTAGGATAATGGCATGGAAAATTTTTAGAAGCCAGAATAAAAATAATACATATGCAAAAACTAGGTCATTCATCAGAAAAACCATTACCCCTTTGAAGCCAAATAAAAGGGAAACCAAATGTCATAATACCCTGCAAAACAAAAGCTTACATTACATATTAAAAAATATAAGAATCTATACTGTAAGGCTATTCAGTGGCCAATTTTGACATACTGTTTCGCATTCCATAAAGGAAAATATCAGGAATATCCGAGCTCCTTTTCCTCGATCTCGCAGGAAAGGGGTGAGGATGAAAAAATTACAACTACTTCGCTGAGAGAGGGCTGGATGGTAGAGAAGCACCATTTTTGCTCCAGTCGCTCCCAACCTCTAGTGTGTTTGTTGATGATGGTGAAGAGATAAAGCGGTGAATAGATAAAATGGCCAAAAAAAAATGATGAACCGCTGAGATTCATTATATCGTAGTCCATTGCCTGTAAGTCAATCTGCACCGCACTGTTCGGTGAAAAAATAGGTGGAAAAGCTCAGCGTGGGGACACCATCAGCGTAATTATAATTAATATATTATATGTATTTAATATAATAGTAATAAGATTAAATTATACATAATACAACTAGCAATCGCACCTTTGGGGTGCAATGGGTACGCTGAAGAGAATATTGTGAACTTTGTGTTGAGTTTAATTATTAGAAAGAGGGAAAACTCATTTACAACTGTAAAGGTCAAGCCTTGTGAGTTGAGAAAAGCAAGTAAAAATATGTGAGGAAATATATAGTTTTGGCATCCATTGCATTTATAGCTTAAGCTGAAGATGGTTGACATTTATCCCAAAATTAGCCTTTAAGAAGAGTTCAATGTTTGGAAAAAGCTCTGGCAACCAATGCATTTACAGCTTAAGCTGTAGCTGTTATACATTAAATAATAAATAATATATGGTTTGTTTCACGACAATCCTTTGAATTTGGACAGTTGATTTGAAAAGTAGAAGCACCAAGAACAAAAAATAGTAATTTACATTATATGAGTGCTAATAAAACGACAATAAACAGTAATTATATTGATTTGAGTACTATTAAAATAGCAATGAAAAGTAATTTAGATTAAATGAGTGCTATTAAAATAGCAATGAAAATTAACTTATATTAAATGAGTGCTATTATAGTGCAATATCAATCAATTTAGAGTGTATAGATTTTCTTAAAACAACAATAAATGGTAATTTAGATTTTCTTTAGTGTGGCTTTTGAGATTCATGTGATAGCCGTGGATGCGGAAAGTTGTGAGCCACTCTGAAAATAGCTCTAGCAACCATTGCATTTACAGCTTCAGCTGTAGCTGCTATACATTAAACAGTAATTAATAATTTAGGAAAACTATCAAAAAAATAGTGTTAAGAACAAGGAAAAGAGAAAAAACCAAAAATTTTCCATTCCATCCAAAATTGGATCTATAAGAAAGAGAAGAGATGGGCATTATGATAAGAAACACTGTTTGAAAAGTGAAATACTAAATGACAGTTTTGAAATAATAAATTTTTGCAGTAATATTTTAGCATTAGTATGAGGATATATGTAACATGTTTTGCCAACATTCGTAATTGAAATGGAGTATAAAAAGTAAAGTGAAGGAATTTATCTTTGAAAGAAGGAAAAAACAATGGTATTTTAAATGCAATATCAAACCTAAAAATTAGGTGAAGAAGGAAGTCTGGCTGAAAATAAATTTCCTTTAAACAATCCTCTTGGAACAAAAACCAACATTGTACTATGATAATTTGAGTGTTTTGAAGATGGTGAAAAATCCTAAATTGCAAGAGTGATCGAAACACATAGTTTGAGTTTTCTAAAAGTGGAGCTAATAACTTTGGCTAGAGACCCAAGTCAAAAAATCTTGTGGGTTATGCATATATATGAGTAAGCATGATGAATTCAAGTAAAGAAGCACTGACTGCTGCTTGACAAAAGAGAGAAGATCAAAATCCATCTGTATAGATATATATCTTTCATCTTTTCTTAAATTATAATGATTAATAACAGGAAGTCCTGTACAGTTCATACTTTATAACACAAAGCAAGTGATTGACAAATTATCGTTGCCCAGCCAAATACATACTATTAAGCTTAAGTTCAATGCTGGCAATCTCTTACTACGATGTAGTGCAACCAACTTAAAATTACATACAAAAAAGAGCATTGCCACCAAACCTAAAGTTATATGTATTCTCATATGGATTTGGAAAAATAAAGATGATCTTGGATAATGTTAAACTTCAAATACACAATTTCTATCCAATTTCAAAATGGATCTGCCATATCAAAATCAATGAACAAAAGATTATATCCTGTAACTTAGTAAACAAATTACAAAACAACAATGAGTGTCTCCTCACATGCACTGTCTAATTTTTGATGTAAAATAAATGATTCACATATAATCAAAGGCCAACAAAAGATAGAAAATGATGCACAAGCGTAATGGTGGCCATTTCTCATCATTATCAAGGGCATCCCACCATTAACTGCATGCAAAAAAAAAATCCTGCCATCACACCTTAGGTTACAACAATTCCTTGAATATACTAACATATGTATTCTTATATACAACAATTGAAAAAGGAGAGGATTTTGGATTGTACAACTAACAAATAACCAAAATTTACAAGAAGCAAAACAATTGGGAAGAAAGATACTTAGAAAACAATGACCTAGAGCATCCACTAAAATTACAAGGTCCAAAAAAATGCAAACATAGCATATGAGAACAGTGAGCTATAACGCTTACTTATTTACAAGAAGAAAAACACAAAAGGAAGAATGATACTTAGAAAACAAAGACCTGGTGTATCCACTAAATATCACAAGGCCTAAAAAATATGTAAACATAGCATATGAAAGCTGAGAGGAATAATGCTTTTCTTGTGCAAACTTAAATTTTAAAATTTTGTACGTGAAGAAGCAAATAGAGATCTAACACTATGTATTACAATAATATCACATATGAAAACAGCCACAGATATATAACATATGTATTAAATTGGATACATAGGTTATGTTTACATTCGATGGGAGAGGTTCACAGTGTGATAAAGAGTGGTCGAGCTATCATACATCTTTGCTGGTTATTTTTTCAGCAATGCGACAGATTAAATGATTTTTAGTAGAATCAAAGATGATACACTTTGTCTTGGCCATCTTCATGTTATGCTTAACTAAATGAACATGATTAGTTGGAGGTGGCAACATGGTTTCCATATAGACACAAAGAGCAACTTCTTCAAATAGCATTTACAGCTTGCACTTCCAAGTGGTAAAATTTGAAGCACCCTCTAGGAAGTTACATTCTTTGAGACGAAGACTAGTCATGTTTGCAAATAAATCAGATCAGCAATCTATCATTGGTGTAGATCAACACTCTAATATTGGAGCAACTAGGGCATCACATCATACAACCTTTCACAGGTCTATGATATTTCAATCACTGAAGTGGGGGCACTGAATTCTTCTAGCAACCCCCCTTCACAGGTAGCAACATTTCTATTCACGGAAATGGAGGATTTTAGTAATAGTGATTTGATAACATGCTAAAATTCAGCACACAGTTGCAAATTTTGTACTCTAGGGTCTGAAACAATTAACCTCTGATCAAACTTGTAGTTCTTAGTGTACTAACCTATATACCCAAACTTCTGAAAGTATAAGACAAACTAAAACATCTGAAATAACAATATATCGTTTGTTGTCTAAATATTTTGTTATTCTGGGTTTTCTGTTCTGTAGTTATGTTACAAAATAGTGAGTACCCAGGATCATAAATAGACCTCCAAGTTGGGCAACTAAAAATACAAATGAAAATGTTGTCTCAGATGTCGTTATTATAATGAAATCCCTAAAATTATGTCTTTTGTGCATCTTATTTTTAGATGTCTGCAGACCACCTAGAAGAGAGCAAAAAATAAAACAAAGCAGTGCCTAAGAATAATTTTTTAAAATCTTTGGATAATTAGATGTCTGCAGACCACCCAGAAGAGAGCAGAAAATAAAACAAAGTATTGCCTAAGAATAATTTTAAATCTTTGGGTAAAATAAACTAATAAAATGGCCTAAAGTTAATACAAAATCCGGCACATAAAACCACAGTTCAAATACTAATTATTGTCAGATTTTCCAGTGCTCAGCAGGCACCATTAATCACTAAATTAATGTCTAATTCATCCTCATTGCTGTTCTAGAATACCATTTGAGTGGCTCCTACAAATCTAACGATAATGAATGGCTGAATTAATGTCTAATTCATTCTAATTGATGTTCTAGAATATCAAATGTGAGAATTTTTTTTGGCTAACTGTTGAACCCAAAATTGAATTTGAACTGGCAACATAGGTTTAATGAATGTGAAAATTATTTTTAGTATATCCTCCCATTGTAGAGTTTTCCTCTATCAATTTCTGAAAATACTTCTTCACAACATTAAATATTTTTCCACAGTTGAATTTTTGAGAGTCCAAATTAATGTCTAATTCATCCTAATTGTTTTTCTAGAATATCAAATGTGGGAAAAAGATTTGGCTAATTACTAAACCCAAACTTGAATCTGAACTGGCAACATAGGTTTAATGAATGTGGAAATTATTTTTAGTATATCCTCCATTGTAGAGTTTTCCTCTATCAATTTATGAAAATACTTCTTCACAACATTACTTTGGAGAGTCCAAGTTAATGTCTAATTCATCCTAATTGCTGTTCTAGAATATGAAATAAATACCCAAAAATTATAGAACATAGGAAACAAAACATGAAATAAAAAAAATAGATTTGAAATGCATCAAAAGAGCTGCAAACAAAGATGGTTAAGATTTGCATAAAATCTTCAAGGAAAGCAACGAAAGACTCTATAATGAATAGACACCACATTGCATGGGTATTTTAGGCAAACATACTACAACTGATATGTAGCAGAGATAAATCAAAGAAGCTCTCTTATGTTAATTACTCTTGGCCTAAGAAATGAAATATATATAGTTTGTGAGATTGTAATGGTGCCTAAAATGTTAAATATCTCTAGCATTTGGCCATCTAAAATTATTTCATATTCATAAATCCTTAAATTTGTTAATCTAAAGTATGCAATCATTTCTATGTAAAATTACAACGTATTTAACTTTAGGTGCAGATGTACAGTCTGAAATTGGAAAACTTGAATAAACTGAAATCAAACATCCAAACTAAAATCACTAACAATCTTTGAAACAACAACAAAATAAAAATCAAGCAAAAACTCTAGTATTATTACAATACCATCAATCCTAGACTTAAACGTCCCATGGTATCTAGCTTGAAAAAGAAAACTCACTGTGAGATATTGTTGAATGTAATAATTTAGAATATTGTTGTTGATGCTTCTCATGCTTTAAAAATCATTTTTAAGTAGCTTGTTACAAGGATGTTGGATATTTTACTGCTCTAAGAGTTAAATAATAAGTGGATGATGTAAAAGATACAAGGCTACAGAAGTTTAGGTTCCCCTGTTTTCCCTTGATATTCCTCTGTTTCAACAGTCCTACCCTACTCTTTCTTGAAATATACAGCCTCACACAAAGGTAAGGTTTCCTCTTTTCTTCTAAATTTACTAAACTTTCCTTAAATCCTTCTTTAAAATCTTATTCCTATGTAAACTTCTTTTCTAGCACATAAGGATAAAAATGGAGATCTCTTCGAAGGTTAGCATGTGACTTACCTCAAGGTTCTGCAGAAATTGTGTTGTGCTGAAAGCAGAAATCACTTGAAACTGAGAGAAGCCAAACGAATCTCCCTAGAGCTATTGCTTCAATCTATTCAGAGTAAACAAAAAGTACATATAAGAATATTGGAGTTTAACATTGCACATATTAAGTATTAATATTACTTTGTCCACCGTAGATAAGCAAAAGTCTTATACTGTTTGTTTGCTGCTAACTGAATTATAAAAAATACTTTAGTAATCAGCTGGCATTACAGTCCCTTGAAAGATTCAAGATAGTATTAAAATTGGATGACCAGAAGTCTTATACTGTTTGTTTGCTGCTAACTGAATTGAAAACAAATACTTTAGTAATCAACTAGCATTACAATACCTTGAAAGATTCAAGATAATAAGGAAACATAAGGAGAACTAAAATCAAAATAAATAAATTTGAAGGGTTAAATTTTCAAAAGGAATTGTAATTATAAGACTAGACTTTGTTCCCAGATGAAAGTAAAATTTCATTTTTGTTTCCTTCATACCCTAAAAACCCAGAAAATTTATAAATTTGGTTTAAATACTTTAAGGCGTGGGAAAGGGCCTTCTATGAATCTATTGTTCTCCAAGACATGCATTTTAATGTAATTGTGGAGCAGGTCACGTGATTCACATTCATTAGAGTCTTCTACAATTAGCAAGATCCACGGTGTGCAATGGCTTTTAATTTTCCTGGTCTCTTCCTCATATGTTTAGGTGGAAGTAAGTTCCTTGTTTTCCATACGCATGTGGAGAGGGGGGAGTTGAACTAGGGAAAGAAGGAAATCAAATTTTGGGCTCTGTTCACATCAACGGGCCACAAAAGATGTGTTTTCAAACAAGAATGGGTTACTGGTTCAGGGGTCTAGTGGGTTCTTAGGGGATTAATTGCCCGAGCCATAACAAAATGAATTCTCCCTATATGAGTCTCCCAAACCCTGTACATTATACCCAACAAGAAATAACGACATTCGAATGAATTAAAAAATTCAAAACCCACCTTGAATCTTCCTTCAAATGCTGGATAGTAATGAGATTTCAATCTAGAAAGCAAGCCAAATCACAAAATGTGTCCTGCTATCAACGATGGCAATGAGAAAAGATGTGCAAAGGTCGAAACCCTACCACAACGAGTATTTGTAAAATGAGATGAACCCAGATTCTCCCGCCAGCTTCAATCTATTCACAATAAACAAAGGCTAGGTCTAAGAATATTGTAATTTATAGGTACCAGATTCGAGCTTCAATTCGATACAAGAAAATGAAAATAGACCTTTGGGGAATTCTATTGAAGTATGGCGGCAGAGATGATCTAATTCTGTCGTGTTGTGAAGATGCCAAAATTTTTACACCTTCTGCAATAAGTGTTGTGTCGATATTTCGATATTTTATTTTCTGCAATAACTATGCTCAGATATTTTTTCTATCTCTTGCAATAACTGCTGCTAAGATATTTCTTCCATCTCCTACAATAACTGCTTTGTTCCATCGGGGAAAAATGGTGAGTGGCTGGGATGGATTTCATTGCAGGAGATTTCTTGTCCACCAATCTACACTGTCGGAGGTAAAAATGCCTCGCAAATACTAAGCATGGGACGCCTTCGGCGTAATAATTATTATTTTTAATAGTATATAGGTTATAATATATTATATATTGTATTTTATAATAAAAAATATAAAATTATTATAATTAATAATTTATATATTTTTATATAGAATAAATTAAATTAATGTATAAAAATCTAATAGTTTAATTGATCTTTGGAGAGATTAGGAAAAGGAAAGAGAGGGAGGGGGAGACAATTCTATATAAAGAGGAATATATACTAACACTTGTGCCTAAAGGAGGTTCAAAGATTGCACCAATAGAAAACTATATGTACGTTAATATGTTAGAGAGTATGTGTTTGTGCATGGATGTGCTACAAATTCTAGTTGTATGTGGCTAGCTTAAATAGTTAATAATAAGTGCTAAATAATGGAATGGAATAAATTTAGATAAATCTAGATTAGGGCTCCCCAACATACTTCGTGCTCTTGGGCTTAGATGTAGTGAAGTTAGGGCTCTCTAACATGCTTCCTCTCTGACCCCATCATGGTGGACTAACACTATTTATTCTTGACTCCTTAAATGATCTATTCAAATAGATTGAAATAATTGATAATATATGTATTATATGTACCATAACTCTTATTGAATCACTGGTAGAACTATATGTTATCTAACATGATTGCAGGATCGAATTATTTGTGTGACTAATTGTTTAGTCATTTTTATTTGTTAAATGTTAAATTTTTTTATAAAATATATGAAGGCCTTAAGACTACACCGAGAGGAAATGTCTTCCACACAATATGTATTTTTGGTGCACCAAGCAACTTAGGTGGTCAAATGTCTTGCTTAGGTAGTGGTCCCATGAGGGGGGCTTAAGCTCTATGGATTATGATCAAATTTGAAAGAAAAAAAATAAAGGAGTAATAGTCTTTTATTTAGTCATTTAGTTGTGATTTTACCCAATGACCAAATTAGTCACTTATAAATGACCAAATTAGTCACTTATAAATGACCAAATTAGTCCTTTATTTGCCAAATTCTACTAGTGTTAGTCACATGACTAAAAATTTTAGTCACATCGCATAGTCATTTATTTGCCAAATTCTACTAGTGAATGAGGCCTGAAATGCCTCATGTAGAGAAATATATCAAAGCAGTAAGATCAGTGGTAAGGCTCAATCACATTAATCCTCTTTATGTCTCAAACTTGCTCAATAGTATTTATGCATTCTAGAATATTGAGGGAACACTTCCCCCATTGGCAATACAATCCTGTGAGGAAAGATATCAACTCATTCCTGAGTCAATCAAAAGAAGAGAACCAATAATTCTGAATAGTATCAGGTGGAATTTGATAAGAATCAGACATGTGATTACTTTGATTGAACAACAAAGAGAATTTTGGATTGATATGAGATTCAAAATGCCGATTATTATTATGCCAACCCCAAAGCTCAAAGAATCAACCAATATACCTTAGGGAGTGTTAAGACCATGGTTTGAAAAGCTGAGACAAAACCATGGCTTTGCACTCAATAGAAAATTGCCACACCAGTACATGGAAGGAGTGTTCGACTGCTACATTTGGATGGAGGCACTAAACAAGGAAAAGGAGACCACCATAATGCTTGATGAAGAACCATGAGGACATGGTCCAGAACAAGTGGGGAAGAAAATCATGAGAGACTCAAAATACTTTTATTTGAATCATTTCATGTTAAAAGACTTGTTATTTTTGTTAATTGATATGACTAGTAGTAGATTATAGATTAACATATTTACTTACTTTTCTTTATGTTTAGCTAAATTAGTGAATATATTTGAAGTAATGATTTATTTTTTTGATAAAGTAAGTAGCATTTTCAGGGTGTTGTACCCTTCACAGAGAGCCACAAGGGCTAATAGAGTCCATGATAAAAAAATCAACTAAACAAAACACAAACCAAAAATAGAAGTAGACTAACAACACTAGGACCAACAACAAACCAGCAGCTGACTCACTGGAATTCTCCCAGTTCTTTGATAGAAGCTGAACCAAATCATCATTGATCCATTCCTGGTGATCTTCAGTCTTCTTCATCTCCATCTCATCCTTCATGACAACCAACAGAGTACTAGTGACACAGTGAACTAATTTGACTGTGAAACTGGTCAAACCATTAAACTTTTTGTCCATTTTATCCATTATTTCTTTCAACACACCAAGCTCCTCCCCGCCACCATAGTATAGTTGGGTTCATTCTGCTCAATATCCAGTGGATCTGATGAGTGGGAGGCTGAAACCTCCTTCTGAGCTTTACCCTTGTCAGAAATGGTTGAGGGACCTCTGGCTTTCTCACCTTCCCCACCATCTGAAACCTCTTCAACTTTGCTATCTTTGTTGTCTGATAGCTCCTCTTTAGTGTCCAAAACCCTTATCTGCATTTTTTTCCTGTTCTTTTCCAACCTGCTAGAACACTAAATTCCAATAACCACAGTCTCCGCAACCACTGTATCACCCAACGAGTCCTTTCTCACAACATTTTTCCCTTTATTTGGAGGCTCCTTCTCCTCCTTACTTTTCTTTTTTGGGGTAGGATTACTAGAATTCTTAGCAGGGGTAGACTTGAGGTCACACAAGGTAATAGTTGCACAAGTTTTGGAAGCACCCTCGATACCCTTGAGTTTTTTGGTAGCAGGTTTGGGTTTCTAAGAATCAGTAGGGATTGGATGACTATTCTTGATCAAGCCTTTAGATTCGGCTGGAGATAAGTTGGTCTCAGTGGGGGGCTCAATTTCCTCAATTCAGATGGCCGAAATGGGTTTTGGAGGGAATAAGGCCATATGAAAGTGGTAGAGTCTTAGGATAAGACCCTAGTGAAGTGGAAAGGGAGTAGGTTCATTGAGATTTAAAGCAGCAGACTCCACACATTTTTCGACTGAGTTTTCAAGGTCCAATAGCAGAAAAAAGGGAAAGCTCAGTAAAACTTTATGCCTAAGGTGATTTAGCAAGGGAAAATGGTAGAAATAATAGGTCTTGTACCTTCTTTCTAGTGTGACGTATTTCATCAATGCAAGACACACCTAGTTCCACTGCTGAGGAAGATCCTCCCATTCAAACCCATACTAGTTGTGCACTAGTTTCTCATCTCCCACAAATAATTTTTCCATACTAACATTGTCCTGGGTCTTCAAATGTTTAGGGTGCTCATGCCAGAGCTTTGGAGACCTACCGCCTACGCAATCACTTCCTCATCCACTATAAAGGAGATGCCTCCTAGAGGCACATGTCGATTCTTCCAAGAGTTGACGAACTGGGTCGACAAATTAAGGTCATGGCCCACAAGTCTCTCCATTAGCGGAGCAATGCCACCTTCGATGCAAATGTTCTAGACCAGCAGATCCTTGCAAAATTCATTGCAATTATCTGGCTCGGTCTACACCCTATCACCCCCCATGATTCTGCATTGCGCATAGTATAACCAGGAACCCTAAAAAAATAGAAAGTTAGAGATAATTGCAAGGTGAAAAATCACCCGCAGAATAAGGCATTTAAGCCATAAACGACAATCTTTTGGAATCAATCCTAAGGAAAAATCACACGCATGAGTGAATAATTTCCCTGAAACAATCTTAGCAGAGGCATTAATGAGGATTTCCTCACATAAACGGCTAAGTAGAAAGGACATGCTTGGTAGGGAAGGATTGCCTTCCACATAGCAAAAATACTAAAATCTAGGCAGGATAGCTGTGAGGCGATAGTTAGAAATCTTTAAATTAATAGCATTTAAGGGTTGGTCAACTTTAGTTATACCACAGATAGAAGCTATAAGGCGTGAAACCAAATAGCGGCTAAAGAAGGGCAAAAAAGGAGCTTTGTCTCATAATTACAAGTTGCATCAAAATGGAAAACAAGGAATTTAAAAATCCACAAACTTGAGAAAATCCCCATAAGGAGATTACAACAAGTACGGACCAGCTTAGAATTAATCATCTGGTACTTATCGCAACAAAACATGATTTCCTTTTTCCAAATAGGCTCCATCCTATAATTTGAAAAAATCCACTTGTTATCCATCCCATCAGTACAGCTAATCATCCATCTCATCAAAACAATAAGACCACATAGCCCAACGAAAAAGCATGTGGACCCCCCATAAATCTAGCTAAGCACATGCGTTTTCATCATGGGTCAAGTCAGGTTTTTGTTCCTTCACTATAATACTCTAAATATTAGGCGGAAGTAAACTTAAATCACACTAGCATTTGGATAATTTCCAGTGAGAGCCAAAATTGGCTAAAGCGTCAGCGACTTGGTTCCCCTCTCTGTAAATATGACTAGCCACCTTTGATTTTAATTGAGACACAAGGAATCTAATGTCAAGAAGAATATCCTTATTGTTCCACCCCAGCAGTCTATCAAAATTAATAGCATCAATAATGGCCTTAGAGTCACCTTCAATGTGCAGGTTCTCTATCCCCAAGGAGATAGCTATCTATAAGCCCTTTAACAACGCTCTAGCTTCCACTGTCATAGAAGACTGAAGACCAATCCCCCTAGCATAACCAACCACTAACTTTCCTCTGTGATCTTTGATCACACCTCCTATACTTGCTCTGCCTGGGTTGCCCTTAGTAGCCCCATCAAAGTTTAGTTTAAACCAGCCCCTGTCAGGGGGTTTCCAAATAGTGGCCTTCCTAGCTAGAATTTTGGAGTTGTCATACGAATTGGCATCCAGGTTCTGATGCCAAGCTTTAGCTATGCTTATTTCCATCTTAGTAGGACCTTTATCTGGGGTTTTCCCTTTGAAAAGAGAGATATTTTTTGCAATTAGACGAGCTCCTATACCAATTACCACTTTCAGATTCATCTCAGTGTTCCTAAAGATCCTATTATTCCTCTCTTTCTATAAGCACCAGAATATAATGGGAGGAACTTGGTTCCAAATTTCACCAGTTAACAAATGGGAAAAGGGTCCAAAACAACTCAAATAAAGGATGTGATGTCTTTACACATAATCCACTGTATCCCTAGCCTTTCAAAAGCCAGTTCCCACACCTCAACAACAAAGGGGTAGTGTAACAACAGATGATCCACTGATTCTTCGTTGCATTTACACAAAAGGAATTTGTTGGGGATCTAGAATCCCCTTTTCCTTAGATTATCCTGAGTAAGAATCATGTTATGACAAAAAATCACCAGAAGAAGTTGAATTCTGGTATCATGTATCTATTCCAAACCTTTTTCCATAGATTATTGACCACACCCTGGTCAGCCAGCTGATTGTAAGTAGATTTAACAGTAAGATCACCCTGATTATCATGGATCCAAAAGAATTCATCCGCCTAGTGAGAAGGGGGTATCTTGGTGAGAGAGAGTAACTCCTGTAACATCTTGGCTAAAAGACATAGATTAGGGGATAAAGGACAACAAAGGTTAATGCCATTCCATTTCCTATCTCTCAAGGGTCCAATAAGATAATCACTAATATATATACCAAACACTTGTTGAGCCTGACCCTTAAGAAACTTGAATTCAGAAAATTCTAGTGGAGATTCAAGTAACCAAGAATCCTCCCAGAATCTGATTTTATTACCATTACTTATCTTCCATTTGATCCCCTTCCTCATAAGGTCTTGAAGAATGCATATACCCTTCCAAACCAAGGACCCCGTAGGGTGGGCCTCTGAAAGGCAGTCAATCAACGACTGGTTCAAAAGGTATTTGGGATTCAATATCTCACACTAGTCCTTTTGTCCCTTAGATGATCCCAACCCACTTTGGCCATAAGAGCTTTATTAGAATTAGAAATGGTTCTTATTCCAAGAACACCACAACTTTTCAGTTGACAAAGCTTATCCCACTTAACCAAAGCGAGTTTCTTTTTTTCCTCAGTACTCGACCAGAGGAAAGACCTTTGGATTTTCTTAAATTTGTCAGCAATATATCTAGGTATCTTAAAAAAGAATAGGAAATAGATAGGGATACCTTGAAGAACAAGAAAAAGAAGCTGAAGCTTACCAGCATGGCTGAATAAAGAGCCTTTCCACCTAGCAAGCTTCCTTTGGATCCTTTCAAGGATAGAATTCCAAAACTCAGGAGTAACATCTTTGATAGTTAGGGGTAACCCAAGATAAACTAAGGGGAGAGAACCACTCTGACAACCCAAGACAACAGTCACCCAATTTTGTAGGTTGGGAGTATTGATAAAGAAGTAAATCATGCTTTTATTATAGTTAATGCATTGTCCAGAGTAAGCAACATAATTGTTGAGACAATTTTTCCATTTCTTGGCTTCCAACACTGAGGCTTTCCCAAATAGAAAAGTATCATCCACAAATTGTTGGATCACAGTCGGCCCAAGGGTGGAAGTAGCCTTAATTCCTTTTATGGATCCCTCCATCAACATATTAGAGAAGTTCTTTCTTAGCACATCCGCCACCATTATAAACAAATAGGGAAGACCCTGTTTGATACCTCTCCCAGCATGAAAAAACCCAAAAGGAGAGCCATTTACCAACACAAATTACTTAATAGTAGTAACACATTCCATAATAAGATTGATCATTAATTGATTGAACCCAAACTTAGCAAGAAATTTAGGAACAAAATCCTAGATCACCTTGTCATAGGCCTTAGATATGTCCAGTTTAAGGGCCATTCCAGCAGAGTTGCACCTATCCATAGAATGAATTAGTTCATGTGTAGTAATGATAGCATCAAGGATATGCCTACCATGCACAAACCCTTTTTGAGTCGGGCTGATAATTTTATCAAGGAGAGGTTTGATGCAGTTGACCAAATTTTTTGAGAGGATTTTATAAAAAGTATTGCAAAGGCTGATAGGGAAAAAGTCTACCATATGTTGAGGATTAGCCACCTTGGGTATAAGAGCAATAAATGTGTGGTTTAGTTGCTTAATAATCTTACCAGATTTGAAGAAATATCGAGCAACTAGAACAAGGTTCTCACTAATGATCTCCCAGAAGGATTGAAAGAAAGTTGGAGGGAAACCATCAGGGCCACGGGCTTTGAAGGCCCCCATGCTGAAAGTGGCTAGCTTAACCTCCTCAGGTGTAACAACACTGAGAATCCCCATATTGTCATTCTGGGATATTAAATTTAGAAGTGAGTCAACCAACATACTGTCAAGAGTTGGGTTAGGAGCATCAATAAGAGCCACATAAGCCTTCTGGAAGTAGTCCGCAACCACTAAACCAGTGAGGGAGGGTGAGTAGACAACCTCTCCCTGAGCATTGTGTAACTTGTTTATCTAGTTCCTGCTCTTGTGTTTGACAACAGAAATATGAAAGGAGGTGTTCCTATCTCCTTCTTTCAACCACTACACCCTGGATTTCTATTTCCGGAAGATCTCCTCTTTCTTGAGTTTTTGTTCCCACTCCCACCGGTTCACCTTCTCTTGGTTGCAAGTGGGAAGACTGATATCACCCTCATCCATTCTCTTTTGAACCATTTTCAACTTTTCCCCAATGATTTTTTTCTCTTGGAAAACATCCCCAAAGACCCTTTTGTTCTATCCTTTCACCATACGTTTAATGTGTTTAAGCTTAAAAAAGATTTTGAACATGGGGGAACCACGCATAGGGATATTCCACCATTTTGCAATTTTCATTTTAAAATCAAGGTGGGAATTTCACATGATTTCAAAGTGGAAGGGATAAGGTCCAACAACAGACTGATCACAAGAAGTTAACATCAAAGGATTGTGATCAGAAATAGTCCTAGGTAAGGCTCGCAGAGAGGCACTAAGCAGGCCAGACCGGTTACAAGAACAAAGGAAGCGATCCAATTTGACTTGAATTAAGTCTTCACCCATGCATCTGTTGGACTAGGTAAAAGCTTGGCCCGACAAATCTATGTCAATCAGGCTCGTAGCACTCAAAAATTTACCCAGATCAGCCATGCTGTCAGAGTAGTCGATAAGGCCACCACTTTTCTCCAAGGGAAATAGGGGGGAGTTGAAGTCCCTAGCCACCAGCCAGTGAGAACCACTGTTGTTTTTATCTAGCTAGCAAGAGACATCCATAGGGCTAGCCTAGTATTCCTTTGGTTGGGTGCATAAACATTGATAAGCGACCAAGAGCCGCCAGGGAAGGAGAAAGAGACACCAACACTATTCTAGTAGTAGAATAGTTCAGTACCATTTAGTCTAGAAGGGTTCCAGAGCATCGCTAGACCTCCAGAGGCCCCTTTAGCATCACTATAAAAGTAGGAGGCCCTAGGCCATAAGTACTTAGCAATATTATCAAAATTAGCTTTCTTCATTTTAGTTTCTTGTTGGAGTAAGACATCTATCTTATGTTCCAAAACATAATTCTTTCAAGCAAGCTGCTTATGGGATCTATTAATCCCACACATATTCCAAGACATAACCTTCATTTTTGACCTTTCTTAGAGGACACTTTCAATGTCCTCTGTTTTACCAAGGCAATCTTGTTGTGCAGTTTTCACACACACGCCCCGCTGAAAGCATGGACCCTCTTTCGCTTCAGTTTTGGTGTCTTGGCCCTTTCATTTTGAGGTTTTATCTTACTTTGGCATGTGCTCAAATGCTTATTTTGATTGCCTAAGCAATTTCCCTAAGTTATTCATTGAAGATCTTTGGTTTTGAGCTAAGTTCGGGTTTTCACCCTGGTTTAGGACTTTCCACCCCAACCGGATTTTCCCAGATCCTGTTCGAACTCTGACTTAGCACTCTCATTCAGAGATTTTCAATCTTCGTGGAATTCCATATGGTCTAGATTTTTCCAGATTCTGTCCTGTTGTCAGGTTCCCAAGTTTTTTCCCTGGCTGTCTTGTCGGTGACATTAATGTCTTCGTACGAGCTTTGAATGATGTATTTAATTGATTTTCAAGGTCTTTTATGCCATTATGCTTATTGTTTGCCATCGTTTGAGCTAAGGAGTGCATTCTTGCGAGTGTTTGATTGGAGTTGAGCCATTTGAGTTTGAGTTATTTGATTTGCTGGTGATTTCTTTGGGGTATTGCCGCTGTTCTTTGTTGGGCTCCATTAATTTTGTATTTGTTGCTTTTGAGATCGATTTCCACTTCACAATGGTATGTTTTCGATTTCCTTGCTTTTAATTGATGGTTGTGGATAAGGCTTTGGTGTTATAAAGTTTATTAGGGTTCAAATTATTGAGTATTTGATCATTTCATGGTTAGGGCTGCCCAACATTGCTTTATTTGTCATCTCCCAAGTGAGTTTTGAGGTCCTTTGTTTATATGCATTTTGATGTATCTTGCTTGAAAGCCATGATTTTCCCTAGTCGGGAATTAGCAGTTGAAATGTTTAAATTCTGAGCTTGCATGTGCGTTAATTACGGATGTATAGGGTTTGAAACTTAGGGCATCACCATTTAACCCTAGTTCACCTCCCAACTGGCCTAGAATGCAAAGAAAGTTTATGAAAGGTTCATACCTAATTCGCCTTGAGCTTAAATTTTTGAAATTCATGATCAATTTGGTGTTTTGGGAAAAATCATGATTTTATGTTGCAGTTCGGGTTTCGTCCTTGGTCCGGGATTTTTCATCTCCGGCGGATTTTCCTGATCTCCTTCATTTTCCCGATTCCCTCTATTTTCCTGGAATCCGCTATCGTTTTTAGAGTTTCATATATCCCATGGATTTCCGTTGACCCCGGATTTTCTTGAAGTCCTGTGCTGCCTAGATTTTCTGGATTTGTGAAGTGTCTTCCCTTCACAGAAATCCATCTCTAGCGGATTTTCCCAAAATATGATGAAGTATAAGGAAATATGGAATGGTTGGATTTATTAATGATTCATGATGCATTTTATGGCTATTTCATGCTATCTTATGATCTCCTTCATGGTTGCTTGATTGATAATGATCAGATTTAATTGTTAGTAGGTGTTTCATGATTATTCCACCAGAATCCGTCTGGTCTGGAATTTCCAAAAATTCCTCTCTAGCTCAGATTCCGCGGATGGTCCTAAAACCTAAAGTTTATCAAGATCATTTTAAATGAGTTTTAATGACATCTTGATTGTATGAGGCTCATTTTAATGATACCCTTGACGAATTAACGTTAGTTTCCTGTGATTTTTATTATGTTTCTTTGTCAAGTGCAAGTTGAATCAAGCAAGGCGGTGACTGGGACTTCAATGTCTGAAGTAGAAAAGATTAAAATGGACATCAAAAGTAGAATTCCTGAGAGTAAGATCACTTTTGTCTAGTTAGAGGTAGCTGATACCAATGTTGGCCTGTGGGACTACGAGGAGTTCAAAGGTAGAATGGCAGTAGAGGATCTTCCTCTAGTGGCTAAGAGGATGTTAGAGTCAGGATTGGCACATGTGGTTGGTTTTCCTTCCACAGTGCAGTGTTATGAGCTAGTCCTTGAATGTGTCCGACACTATGACAGTGATACACAGAGAATTATTGGTCCTCAAGGGAGGATTGTGGCAAACTTGAACCCTGTTTCCATTGCTCAGACTTTTGATATGCTGGATAGGTCTCATGTGGTGGCATTCAACATGAAGGTAGCTCAGGAGTACTATGATGAGCAAACTGTGAAATCCCAACAACTTATCAATTCTTGGCTAGAGAAGCCCAAGTCTCATTATTCCAAGTTGCCTAAATAGCTATTTAGGGAAAAATTCAATGAGTATTATGATGCCATCACTCTTCTTAGCAGGGTGGTTGGATTGAAGAATGCTGGCATGTTTGAGAATTGGATGTGCCATGTGATTGTGAGGATAGAGCAGGAGAAGACTAACTACCATTGGGCAGGTGTCATAAGTAGAGTGATCCACGAGCAGTTGTCCAATGTGTTGTAGACTAAGACCTTCACCTCATACCTGGTCTATGCTCTTGCAAGGTTTCATCCATACAAGGGATTGAGTACCAGAGGCACCTTTGGATAGGATATTATCTATGAGGTTTACCCTCAGTTGCATTTGAGAAGTTTGAGTTACAGGAGGTGAATGATGCATTCACCATGCATATTACTAGATTGCTTCAAGGGGCAGAACAGGTGAGGATTTCAGACCAAGCCAAAGAGTTAATCAAGAAATATGGTGCTTGGTTTATTCAATTCCCGACCTTCTCATACATCCGGATTGATGGTTGACAAAGGGCCCCTTATAGACTTCCAAGGTATCCAACTGATCATATCATACTTCTGGAAGTCACTAGATAGATATGTGACTTTGATGCCATTGTCAAGAGGGACAATCATAAAACTGGTTTTGGTGGAGATTTCTCATTAAGGTTTGGCACTAGAGAGGCTTGTCCTTCCATTGGTTCTGCCCAGGCTTCTGAGGAGTAGATGAGTACTCTTGGTTTATCTTTCCACTCCAAGAGATCAAGGTTTGACATCACAGGTGAAACCCAAAAGAAGGCCAGTAGGGAGTATAGCCATAAGGTTGATTTGGAGGATTACTGGTCCAATTGCAGTGATGAATTTGAAGTCAGAAAGAAGAAGTTTTCTCAGCTGCCAGTGGAATCAGTCTGATTATACAATGTGAGGGTGGTCCCTGATCAACTTGAGGATGATGGAAACTTGATTTAGGATCATGCTTATGAGGTAGTAAAGGATAGGCCAATTTGTGATGTGGATTGGTTAGAAGAAGAAAAGATAGAACTAAAATAGCTGATGGATCCAGTTACCAAGTTCACTAGAATGTGGCTAAAGCACAAACTATGGGAGTTGGAAAATACAGGTGTACAATGCACCTATGAGCTGATGGGAGATTTGGACCCTCACTCCACTTCTGAGGAGTCAACTAAGCAGGATCCTAAGGGAAAAGGTAAGCTAGATTCTCGATTCAAAATCAAGATAAAAGGTGTTCAAGAGGAGGAGGTCTAAGAGACAGAGAAACAGAGAAAGCCCATTGCCAAGAAAAGGTCAAAGAATAAGAGGTCTGAATAGAAGGAAGCAAAAGGGTAGGGTCCTGAAGTTGATGTTCCTGTTCCCAAAAGGAGAAGAGTCATAAGACTATCACAGAAGGAAAGTTCTAAGGTAGGAGAAGAGGAAGTTACCCCACCGGTGGTAAATGTGGAAAGCTCAGAGGAGAAGGCACGAGTATATACAAGGAGGTCTAGGACTCCTCCCAAGGATAGTGTGCCTAAAGCTGACCTTCCTCTAGTTATTTCTCATGAGGAACAACATGATGATGTTCCTCCCACCCATGAAGCTCAAAATGAACCAAGTGAATCTGAGAAGGTTGAAGAACATCCAGATACTGAAGGGGAGGAATTTCATCAAGGTGATCTTCATAGTGCAGAAGCAAGAAGCAAAAGTTGAAAAGGTAATGCAGTCTCCCTTGGTTGCATATGCAGAGTCACCTATTGGAACTGAGGAGGTTAAATCACCTCCAAGAGAGGAAGAAGCAAAAAAGGTTCCATCCCTTGAGCATAAGGAGGAACATGTTGAAGAAAAGGGGAGTAAGACAAAAGAGACTCCTGACAAGCAAGGTTTGAGCAAAGAAGCACCTAAGGGTCAACAAGAAGAGGAGAAACAGACTGAAGTTCAGTTGGAATCCAATGTCCCTGAGTGGTTGGATAAGGAGATAAAGAGAAAATAGGTTGTTGTGGAGGATACTCCACCAAACTGGGATGAGCTGCTAGCCAAGATTGGAAAGGACAAGAGTAAGAAGAAGGCTAGGGTGATTTCAAGGATTGAAAGAGATCTAGCTCATAACAGAATTGTCCACATTGCAACTCCTGCCCAGGATAAGAATAGAGATGAGGTAGCTGCAAAAGACTACAATGTGCAGACCTTTTATTTAGGGCCCACTTCTATCGAGCAGGACATTGAGGATTATCAGGGTTCCAATGCAGTCATTTTGGGCAGATTGAGGAAGGAAATAAAGACTAAGCAGGAGTTAAAAAAGGAAAATGAGAATCTCAAGAAGTGCTTGGAGGATCTAATGAAGCCCTTGCAGTCAATCAACCCTTCAGTTTCTGCTGCAAATCCTTTACCTCAAGAGACTATCACTGAACTGGAAAAGATGAAGGCTTCCACTCTTGCTACTAAAAATTGGCTGCCGGGAGTGCGAACCAAAGGAAATGAGGCCATTAAAGATATTTTTTCAACAGGAAAGGATGCTATAAGGGCAGTTGATTGGTTGAAAGAAGTGTTAGCTTAGGACAAAGAAGATACAGATCTTTTGCTACAGAAAACTAAAACTATCATGGAGTACACCAAGGATAAGGTAGTAAGTGATAAAATTCTTCCTTCCTTTGGGGCTGTTGAACCTTGGGAGTGGTTTGAGGCATTGTAGATCAAGCAAAAGGTTTTGAAGAAGATTTACAAATAGAGGAGACATATTGATGATACCCTAGCTGGTGTTTACAATGGATCCATTGCTTTCTTTGAGATTATGATAGGGAGAAGGAAGATTTCCCCTAAATATTTGAGTTTAGAACAGTTGAGGAAGTGGTGGCATGATGTTTATGCCCCAATTAATGATGATTCTATTTCTAAGCACCAGTTGGATGATGCGGCCACCTACATTGTTTTCATTGATAAGTACCTAACTTATAAGGTGGATTGGGATAAGTCAGTGAAACAGTCAAGGGAAGAAATTGCATCAATTGAAAGGCAACTTAGGGTTTTGCCTTTACCACCTGTGGCCAACTTGGATAGGGTGCTTTTGAAAGTTCATGAGATGCTGGATCAGAATAAGGACAAAGGGGAAGGTAGTTAATGATGGGCTACATCAAGATTTGTGCTTCCCTATTATTTTTCCATGCATTGGTCTAAGCTGCATTTGAGATCCTAGGATGACCTGGATGAAGTTCATGCATTTAATGCATATTTATTTTGAATTTCTCTTGGCCGACTTGTTGTGCCTAATTATTATTGTAAAATCCTATCTAGGCCGACATGTTTTGGGGGTTCTATAAATATGGCATTTTGCCTCATTTGTAAGGGTTAAGAAGTTTTAGACATAGACAAATAGAGAGATAGTTAGAGCGAATTAAGTAGAGCAAGAGTTAGCAAG
Source organism: Sequoia sempervirens (assembly GCA_007258455.2). Taxonomy (NCBI): domain Eukaryota; kingdom Viridiplantae; phylum Streptophyta; class Pinopsida; order Cupressales; family Cupressaceae; genus Sequoia; species Sequoia sempervirens. The sequence goes on along the minus strand of VDFB02026320.1, from coordinate 20,424,412 downwards.
TAGTTGTTCTCAAGCAAATATTATAACAGAAAGCTGGAATTATTGCTACAGTGGATAATTTGATGCAAGTAATGACATTGTGATTTGGTGCCATACTTGTGTTCTAATCTTGCATGGTTCTTGTTATTCTATCTTTAGAATTGCTTTGAGGAAGATAATATTTAGATTAGGTTTGATTCAATAATGTTTATGATTTGATATTTGAAGTGTTGCAGCAATCCCTGGTCCATACTTTTCACAACCAACTGATTGTTAGTTTCTTTGCAAAGTTAGCCTGGACTTCATATTCATTGTGCTTCGTTCGATTGTGATGGTTTATTCATTTCAATTGCAATAGGGTTGTTTGAATGAATGTTCATGATTTGAAAATCTTAACACCTTAGAAGATTGCACTATTTCTATAAGATTGCAGATCCATCTGGGTCAAGTAGAAATCAGTTTTGAGGGATTGGTCCATTTCAAGTGTTGGTCATTTGCATTGTTAATCTTAGGTTTAATATTAAGTTCAGAAATCTCTTTGAAACCCTTACCTTTTGTTATTTCTTTGATTATTGGATTAAATTTAGGATTGAAGTATCATCATATTGTTAGATCTGATAAATTGAGATTCAATATTTTCTTGTAGTAAGGTCCCATTGTGATTACCAGCATTTTCACATTTATCATTGAGTTGTTTATGCATTGTCAAGACCTGACATTAGAGACCTTGGGGTTATCTCTTGAGGCTTGCTGATAGAGATTTACCTTTCAAGAGAGATAGGATATTATATTCTGTCTGAGTTGTTGTTGTGCAAAAAACATCATCAATAGATTGACGCTAGAAGGAGGGCCTGAATAAGCAAGCTGGATCAATTTTTGAACGCTATCTCTCCTGAGAGATTTAGAAGAAGAACAAGATATACTCTAGTAGAAGAGGAATTTTAGGAATTACCAGACCCTACTAGGTCTAGAAGGACTAACAGAAGGGGAGAATCATCATCATCCCATCCACCTCTGCATCTCCATCATCTTCATCTGAGTTTGAGGACATTTCCATTCCACAACCTCAGCTAGTCATAAATCAACCATTACCACCCCCACCTCCACCAATGGCTTTCCTAGCAACCAACCCGTCTACATTGAGTTTCGCTAATTACAATGTTATGCCCAAAAACCCTGAACACTTTTGTTCAAAATTCCATGTCAATGATCCCAATAGAACTGTTGAGGAACACATCAGGATCTTTCAAACTAGCCTTAAGGATAGAGGGATAAACCATGAGGATGTAGCGTGTAGACTCTTTCCTTATTCATTGGGGGAAGATGCATTCTATTGGTACAATCATTTACCTGCTGGATCTATCGAACATTGGACTGAGTTAGAAACTGCATTTTTGCAGAAGTTCTGAATTCCCATTAGTTCCAATGAACTTTACTATCAATTCACTAATGTTAAAAGAGAGGTAAATGAGCCTATAGGGTCTTTCAACAATAGGTTTCATCATCCCTATACCAGAATACAGGTCCCTTATACTGTTGATGAGCCCACTGCTTTAGAAGTTTATTATGAGGGACTTGACAGTCTGACAGCTACCTTTATGAAGTGGAGTAATAACCCTCCTGATAATCTACTTGATGCATATGCAGGGGCTGTGAAGGTTAGCACTGCTTTAAGGCAACATCTTTCTGGGCCTTTACCCTCATTAGGACCCGTTGCTCACCCTAGACAAGTTCCAGCTCTCAACCAGGCTCTTGCCAACCATACTCCTGTTATGAATCTAGTACCTCAGTTGCCTCTGGTCCCTCACCCAGGACCTCCTGTGGGACAAGTGTCATCCACAACTAGTTACCCTTAGCAAAATGTGAATCATCCTCTGCATATACAGCCTCAGGCTAGCTATCCCCCATACCTACAAAATTCTGAAGTCTTGAACCAATCACTGAATGCCAATGCTGCAGTAGGGTATTCCTAGAATAATGTGAATCGGCCTCCATATAGTAATCCTGACAAGGAGAGACTAGATGAATTGTCTAAACAAATAAATAAGCTGAATATGGAGGTGACTTACTTGAGGAACTATAACAGTCAGTTGCAAGCTGCTCAGAGAAATATGCAGTCCAATCAGAACAGAGAAAATCCACAAGGACAACACTTTGATAGAGGGCAACGTCATGAAAGAGGATACAATAATGAAAGAGGATATAACCAGGATAGAGGTTACAACAATGAAAGAGGGTATAACAATGATCGAGGATTTAATAATGATAGAGGGTATAATAATGATAGAAAATAGAACTATGATAAAGGGCAATCCTCAGGTCAGAACTTTGACAGAGGGCAAGGTGGTGGATAAGGGTTCGATAGGAGGTAACCATGGGGACAGAATAAGACTTGGAACACAGGGCCCAACAATGGAGGAGTCCCTACCCCACTGGATCAACTAGTTAATCAACCCGTCAATCAGTTTGTCAATAAGCTAGTTAATCAAGAGAAGCCTCCTAGTGGTGTATATCTAGTTGAGGCTACTTTATCAGGATGGTGTAGGCTCCACAAAATGAGTCAACATTCTGAGTTAGATTGTCAAGAATTCCAAATAGCAGCCTCAATCTTTTAGTACGAAGTGGATAACAATGCAAGCGGTCAGGAAATAGTACCATCTACTCCTTATGATTCCCCAGTGTTGGTATTGAATCATGCTCCTTTTCTACAAAGTAAGGAGAATGTACCCGAAGAGGAATCTGACCAGTTGGAGGAAGAGGAAGACCAGGTATGCAATGGGGATGAAATGAAACAATTATTTGATGAGAGTCCAGTGAATGATAATGGTCCTAGAGATGAAGAAGAGGCTTTTTTAAAAGAAGTGCAGACCTTCCAAAGACCTGTCAAGAAGTATGACTTGAGGGAATTTCCACATAGGTGTCCATAGGCTAGAGGCCCCTTCACTACTTCCATTCCACCGAACAACTTCAACATGCCTCTAGACCCTAATGCTAGCAATAATCCATCACTGCCTCAGGTTTCCAAGCAATATTTATCTCAAGATCCAGGACATGTTAATGTGCCAAAAGGGAGAAGTGTTGATGCAAACAAAGACAGAGTGATTGAATACCCAAAGGAGACCCCTGCTGATTTGAGTGAAGAACAGTTGGCCTTGTATGTTGTTGAAGAACTCAAAAAATTAAGGTAAGCCTATCTGCATTTGAGTTACTAAGAGTTCCAACCATTAGGAATGCAGTCTTAGGGTCTTATAATGCAAATTCCATGTCACAATCAGTTAGCGAGAGTGTCAATAGAGCATCTAGTTCTCAATCAGTAGGAAGAAAAAATTGGACTCATAATCAAGTCCATATGCCCCCTGGAGATACTGGGAAAGAGAAGGAAAAATCTCAAGTCGCTCAAGTAGATACTCCCTTAACTCTGTTTCAAGGGAAAAGAGACATACCTCCATTCTTGATTTTTGTTTGAATATTCACTAGTTCCAACTGAGGCCACCTCTGATAGCACACCACTAGAAGGGACCTCATCCCCAAAAGCCATGCTAGGAGTAGGATTATCTACTTCCAGAACATTAACACTAGCTACCTTCACATCAAAGGATAGGTTAGCAAGGCCCTCAACTGGATCAATCCTAGTCATAGACACAGGGATAGGAACACCAGGATTAGGAAATTCTTCACTGACCACTAACTCGGGCAAATGAGTCTCAGAGCTAGGGATGTCAGAGAAAGCTATCAAAGATGTTGAATCATCTTTGGACGGGTCTTCAATACCAAGAGGAGAACCAGAAGGAGCAACAAAGTCTCCCTTGTTAGGATCCTTATTAAAGGTTGATTTGCAGTCAGAAATAAGGTGCCCAGGTTTGGCACACTTTTGATAGAAAACCACAACATTTTCATAGCATACCGGTTGAACCCAGGACCTGAATTTAGAGAAGAGCTTAACAAAGTTAGGCAGAGATTTGTTCACACAAATATTCATGCAAAAGTAGGCAAACACTAACCTAGACTTCAATTTGGTAATGGAGTCGGAAGTGATGAAGTTTCCCAAGGAATCACCAATGCTCTTAAATATTGATTCATCCCAGTATTCTAGCGGCAACCCAAGAAGGAAAATCTAGACCAAAGCTGACTTATTAAGGTCCACATCAGGGTTAAACCCTGGCTTCCAATGGCATAAAGCCAAACTATGTTTACCATAAACCCAGGGTCTTGAAGATAGAACAGATAATAGATCCTCTGGTGCTGTGAACTTGAAGAGGAAAAACCCACCAGACATAGTGCAAATTTCCACACTTCACTGGAGTCACCACTTAACAACATCCCATTTCTTGACCATATCCACAGTAGGGCAGAAAGAGAGGAACCTACCCACAACTGCATTCTCCATAGATGAGAGAATCCTATCGCTGACTGAATCAGAAATAGCAAAGTCCATTCCAGACACAATAACCTCATCCCCAATAGGAGGAGGAGGGAGAGGGCCCAACTTACTATTGGTTAGAATATCTTTCCACCCAAGGTATTCAGAAGGAATCTCAATCGCCGACACTTCAACCGAAGACACGGGAGGCACCGAAAGATTCGCAGTCAAAAGACTTGTCTCGCTAGGAGTGTCTCTTGAGGGACACAAGTCCACATGAGACAAGGAAAGGCTTGGGTCAAGGATGGGTAGAGGGGGACCATGGGGTACCCCTAGGGCAGAATCCACCATGCATGTGGGAAGTTCTTAAGGGTACCCCCAGGGCAGTAATGATTTATGTTAAATGTGTTACTTTATGGTGATATTAATGAGATAATTATGCTGCATTGATCTTTTACTACCATAAATTGCTATCCTTTTCTTAAGGGTTTTGAATAGGGTATTTTAAAGATTGATGATGTGGTTAAATTGTCAATTTAATCAAGGGAAATAATCACGCCATTGATGGGCCCAGCTGGATGATGAATCACTCAAGTCAAAATCAGCTTCTTTGTAGTTGGTTATGGAACTTCTACTTCCAATGCCAATCTGGCATATTTCTCTATGTCCTGCTTTAGTCCTGTTTCAGTTATACTTTAGTTTTGTTTTAATCTTTAGTTTGGTGCCTTGAATCTTGGAAGTAATATCCATTTCTTTTTTTCTTAAGCTTTTCAATTTCTTAAACATTTTAACTTGGTGATCTTTGGGTAAGAATTTACCTTTCAATTTTGATATCATCTTGTCCCATGATGTGATCTTAGAATTTCCTTGTTTCCTCCTCTCAGATTGAAAGTAATTCCACCATACCAAAGCATGACCCTACAACTTAGTCTTTTCAATCCTCACTCTCTGCTCCTCAGGAACTTCATCACATTCAAAATGATTATCTAATGTAGCAATCCAGTCAAGTAGTTCTTCATCATTTAAGCTACCACCATATTTAGGAACATCAATTTTTACCTTAGTTTTGTCATCTTTCATTTCCTTCAGCAAATTTTCAATCCTTTGGTAGATGTTGGTATGTTGAGGTTGTGAATAAGGTCTAATAGATCAATCTCTTATGTCTTTTGGGAATTAGTAGGTTAAGGTGGAAAAATGTATAAAAGCACTCTTGACATTGAATGATTGTTGATATTGCCATAAAGGAAAACTATGTAAAAGGCAGATGGGAATGTAGTGAAGGATTCTAAAGGTCATGTTAGATTTCTAATAATGTCTAAGAGACCATTTAATATGTATTTGAAGTAAGTTGGTTAATTAGGTGGGGTTTGAGTACCATTTGTAATTAGGAGGCAGTTTAGGAGTTGTTAGTGTTTGAAAAGTGGTTGTAGGTAGTTTTAGGCATTGGGGAAGTTGAGTTTGGATGAGAAAAAATTCAAATATGATGTAAAACACTCGAATGAGGGTGATGAATACAAATTGAAACCTTTTCAATAAAGAATGCTGCCTGTTACAAGCAATTTTGTGTGTTTTACAGTGTTTTGCAACAACTTCTTCCTTTGTACAGACCTGTACAGGTCCTCCATGGTCTGATTTCTTTTTTGAAAATTGATTAATGTTTCTACTTGAAATTTCCTTTGGTTTGAGGGTCTAATCCATTGTGAGTTTGTGCGGAAAGCACAGAACGGTGACTGCTCTGTTTTGACAGTGATAGGGGTTTGAGGTAGTTTTAAAGGTGCAGATCTCATCCAACCTACTATATGCCAATGTGACTTAGTGGGATGAGTTGGAATAGCATATGAAATGATTCTTAGGGGTTGGATGCATTTATTATTGGGTTCTTGGCTTGAACAATGAGAGTAAGGCTCGAAATGGTGTGTTTTCCAAAGGAATTTGGTGGGTTAGACCTATGAAGTGGCAAACCAACATTAATTTTGACCAAGTGAAGGTTCGTAGAGCATGAGAGAACTAATTTATAGATTTTTGAGCAGTGGGTGTGTTCTGGAAAGGTTGGGAAAGTAAAGAAACAATAAGGGAGCGCCAAAACCCTAGTTTCTTAAGTTTTTAGGAGGGTTTTTGGATTTAAAGTTTGGTTGTGCACTTGGAGGCCTAAAGCTTAGAAAATATCTTGTTTTGAATCATTTTTCAAGATTTTTTTTTGGTTTGGGAGTTTGGAGAGGAGATTAAAGAGGGGTCTCTTTATAAAAATGGCCTAATTAGAGGCCTAAAACTATGAAATTATTGATTTTGAAGCCTTTGATCCAAAAGAGTGATATGTGGGTCTTTGATATGTTGAAGTAATTTGAAATGGGTGCTTAGATCCATGATTTATTTCTCAAGTGTTTTGGAAGTATTTGGTCTAAAGACTAAAAAACCAGTTTTCTTGTACTACAAGGGGTGTTAGTGGTAAAAGGTGAGTTTTTGAAGGTTATGATGAATCTGACTTTGAGATTGCATTTATATGGCTAAATTTTCATCATTTGCATGTTGAGAAAAAAATTTAGGGCCTTGGTGGAGATTCGGTATTGTTTTGCAAATTTGAAGGGTTGAGACCCTTGAGGGTGAGTTGATGCTTTGCAGATTGAAGGTGTTTTCAAGAAGAGTTCATTGCTTTTGAATTGACATTAGTTTGTTGTGAGTTAATCTTCACCTTGGATCTGCATCAAATTAATTTGATTTCATGCTTTAGATTAAGAATTAAATTAAATGTTAGCCTTTTCCATGAATTAGTCTCAACCAAGTCCAATAAAGTTAGAACTAAGTCAACGAAACTTTAGTTTAGGAAATAAGATAGAATTAAATCTTAGAAATTAGTCGCTACAGTTCAGCTCTTGAGAGCTCCTAAAAGCTCCTGAAAGCTCCTGAAGGAGCCAAATGAATACCTGAAGTCACTGTTTACAGTGCAAAACCCCCCAAAAATTTGTGACAACCATCCTTATCACATATAGCTTTGAGACACACCTGGTTCAATATATAATTCATTAAATGAGGCAAGTTGTGACATCAACAACCTTGCCCATCATTGTTGACATTCCTAATGTTGACACAAATTTACATTTGAGAATTCCTCCTAGAGTTTTGCATAGAAAACCTAGATTTTTGATTGATATTGATTCCAATGTTTTGAAATGGATGCCTGATAAGATGTCAAAATGTACATGTCAAAGAGCTACACAGAGGATATGGAGTTTTTTTTTTTGAGAAGCTAAGTGAGGGTGGAAGATGCCAACTATTTTTGGAAGATGCCAACTATTTTTTGAAATGATGAGGCAACTCAAATTTAGGCCCACCATGAAGGCTCTTGGGCTGAGAGTTTCAAATGAATCAAGTGAAAATTCCATTGTAAAGAACTTGATGAGTGCATATGAGAGTGTGGGCTCTACCTCACGCACGAAGGATACTTGTGCCACAAGATGTGTGATGAAAACACTGATAAGCAATCAAACAAGGAACAAGGTGAACCTTACAAATACAATTAAGTCTTTTAAAATAAGTAGATCATCTCTAATGAGAGCCAAAGGAAGGTGTGAAATATTGGAGGAACCAAATAGCAATGAGTTATGGGCATTCTCGGGTAGAGTGCCACAGAAAGATAAAAGAATTTCTCAAGGCTTGAGATATTTAATAGTAGATTATTGGAAGGATAACACAAGGACCTCTCCTAATCAAAGAGATGTTGTAAGAAGGAGAATTGGTAGTAAAATCCATGAGCCACATCCAAAGCATTATTTGGATACCACTCAAACCCAATTTTTTGCTGATTTTGTACAAAAGTTTCCTGAAATTAAAATATGTCAAAGGTATTTTGAAATGATAAAGCCTTTTTATGTCAAAATAAATCACACACACACTACTTGTTGTTGTAGAGTACATATTGAGTTTTCTAACCATTATGATGTTTATCGACGTATATGTGTAGATATGTATACTGACAATGTGTTGCAGGAATGTAACATAAGGCCTCCACCCAAATCCACAAGGGAATTCTTATCTTCCATTTTATGTGAAAGAGAGGATGGTCAAATTTTTTACAAGTCATGTTTGGATGGCACATGTCATCATTGTGATGGCATGCAACATTTTCCAATTTTCCAACACATGGCTAGTACACACACAATTGGAGACAAAATTGTCGAATTTGGTAAATACAAGACAATGGCCTACAATCTAAAAGATGGGAAAGAAACAAAGAAGTGTGAATTGGTCAGTGATAAGATTCTAGTATATCAGTTTATGGGAATTTTTTGTGATTAGGTGGTCTATGAGTATGCAAGGCATACACATAGAGCTCAATGGTTGGACTCACAGTTCAAGTTATGCAAGGACACGTTTCCACTTCATAGCATCATTTCAGTTGTCAACTTCACGGAGAACTACACACTACAGCCATAGAATGAGGTGCAATCATAGTACCACAACTCCACACAGGTTGCTATATTTGTGCATATATCATTCATTCATGCAAATGATAGTACAAAGGATAACAAGAAAGTATTAAGGGAGTATCACTTTTACATCTATGATGATTGCACAAATTCTACCGAGTTTGTTCAAGGTTGCTTTCAGATGTTCTATACTGATCTGGCTAGCAGGGGCATATCATTTAGTCAACGTATCATATGGTCAGATAACTGTACATTGCAATTCAAGAACATTGAAATGTTTTACTGGTTGAGTAGGATGCATAGGATTAGTGGTGTTCAACATATGTGGAACTTCTCAGAGGTTGGGCATGGAAAGGGGGAGCATGATGGAGTAGGAGCATGTATCAAAAGAGCCCTTGCACGAGAAGAGTTAAAGTACACATATAGTGTAAAGTTGACAGATGCAAGATCAATTGTCGAGTGGTGCAATCATGCAATGGGTCCAGGTAGTCAAGTTAATTCTTTAGTTCATAGATTTTTTCATTTAGTAGATGATACTAACATACAAAATATGAGGATTGTTGTACAATAACATGATCGAGTGAGCTACACTCTTTTAGAAGCTTCAATGTAGGTACATGGACTATCCATACACGGAAGATGCCATGCTTTTGTTCTGCATGTACACTTCGAGCATGGAATGATTGCAAGTCAATAGAGTAGGTTGACGAATGGTCTATAAGAATTCTAACCCCACTTGACACTTATCAGCTCTTGATGGCTCTACAAATCATGGAGATGCAATCATCCATTGACTTTGATCATGTATCGGACCTTGTAGAACCAGGTAATATATCTTACTTTTAGGTTTTATTTTGATGTTCATTAAATACATCTAACAAGATGAACATATCAATGTAGGACATGTATATGTGGTGATTGAAAATGAATACAATGAAGAGGGTACAAATTATTACCTGTATCGTTGTATCGAGGCCAAAAAGAAATTGGAGGCCCTAGTTATAGATGGAGAAAACATAGAATAGCATATAGGTTCAGTGGTTGTTACTGGAACATGGCTTAGAAGGTACCCAGTTAAGAATGCCGCAGTTTGGTTGTTTGAGGACTTCGAAACACATCAGAAGATTCTTCACTACCAACTTTCATTTGATCAAATATAAGGGCAGACCTGCAAACAAGAACTTGTGGAAAGTGCGTGAGTTTGGCCACAAGGCAATACTTGACATAATATAAGGGAAGACATGTGAACAAGAACTTGTGTAAAGTGTTGTAGTTCATGGGGAAAGTAGTTGGAAGTTGTTTATTCATGTTTAGGCATGGTCCTCTTTCGCACCCAAACCCACCGAATCGCTCTGAGCTATGTTCAACCGACTGAATCCCTTAAGAATCTGAAGTGCAAAATGGCTGCAAACCTCAACATGACATTACTCAGACATCATGATGCTTAGAAAATTCTCGTCTAAGCCTATGGGTGTTGGAGTTAAAAGGACACTGAGAGGGGGTTGAATCAGTGTCTTAATAGATTTGACCAATTTTCAAAAAATTCAAAAACATAGCTCAGATTTGATCTCAATATTATTCTGATTAATGCATTCATGAGTTGAATGTAATCATTCATAAACAGAATTGAGAAAAGTATTAATCCCAACAGTGTACTGAAACAACAACAACACAGTAAGGCAGTGAGAATACATAAAAACAAAGTGACACAAAATTTTCCGAGTGGAAAACCCTCCTGGGGTATAAAAACCACTCCCTAAATGCCTTCCAGGCTTAATCTTTTAATCAACTATTCACAATGCCTTATAGGCTGATTTTTGAGCACCCACTCAAGGAGCACCAACCCCTCATTTAGAAATATCTATCTCAAGGAGTACCAACCCCTCAAATTATGTTTTGAACAATAATAATAACTCAGAGGATTTCTCTATTTTCTCGTCTACAGAATACCTTAAAGATTCAACAATTGAATCCCTAAAATACCTCATAGAGAAGAAATTTACTATCTCTGCATCTTGTTATGAAGATTTATTGCAGAGTTTTATCCATATATTTTCATACAACCAAAGAATTGATAATCTCATAATTACAACAACAGCAGCAGAAAAGATTTTTCTGCTTCTATTTATACATCTGCCAGATAGGTAACTATCTTCAGGAATGATGGAAGAACAACCAACCCAGCTAAGAGCCGTTCTCAACAAATCTGTAATGTATGAGTTCATTTTATTGCATAAAAAGCACAACTGTCCACCACAGAAAATCATAACCTCTAATGCATGAATGGCAATACTCAGTCAGGGCATCATATTAACTGAGATGCAGAGAGCAGTTAGAATAAAATGGTGATTATAAACTAGTATGAGCAACATGAAACGCATAAATAAGAATACCAGAAAAATCTATAACTCCCATGGCTCCATCAACCACTGTCGAGCTTCCAGCCAGAAATGCACCAAATAAACCTTCCATAAAACCATAGTAAAAACCATTACAGTCAGCAACAATAGAAAAGAACAGATTATGAAACTTTCTCATGATGGCGGCCAGGCTAGGGTTCGATACCCAGCTAAAAGAATAAACTTAGAAAGTATGCCCTATTCCCTTTTTATTTCCATCGATGACACGTTATGCCAAAGGCAAATTTAACGTCGCTAGACAACCTTATGTTTATCGCTTTCACCAAGACCCATCAGGGTCGGGAGAAGTCATATCGAATACATAATGTCACGTAAAGAGCTCATAACATCCTTCTGGTCGATGAGACAAAAAAGTTCTCTCATCGAAATGAAACCATCATTCGCTATTGCTATAGCTTTTGATATCGGAGAGACATCATAGAGATCAACTTTGTTATACTGAAAGTCATTCATTTGACTTTGTCGACAAGACACATCATCCTTGCCATGACCTCACATCAATGAAAGAGTCTCACCGAAAAGACTTTTCAATTCTTATGAGTTGCTGTAACCTACAACCTTCGGGGAGACCTCTCGGAGAATACTCTGTCATACCGAAAATAAACTTTATTCACTGAGTCGCTGAGACAATGCCAATCTCTCACCGAACACACTTCATAAGACTTAGTCGGCAAGACCAAAGAGTTCGCTATGACATTCCACCAAAGCAAAACTCTTGCCGATATGCATCCATCCACCACCGGTCGGTGTGACATTGCATATTCGTTATAACCTCACATCGAAGCCTTAAGCTCTTGCCGATGAGTTTCCATTAAATCTCTGTTCGATGTGACATACCAATATCGTTGAGACCACATACCAATGGAATAACATATGCTGATAGAGATCACTTTCAGTCACCGAAACAAAAGACAAGTCTTGCCAAAAAAAAACTTTCTTGTGCCAGTTGCCAAGACACAAAATGCTCGATGAGACAACATGCCGATAGGGATTTCTTACGTCGATGAACCACCTTATGAGTTAGTCGGTGAGACCCGACTCATTCGGTAAGATCTCCTAGCAGTGAACACAACTCATGCCGATACATCTTTCCATTGTCGCCAAGACAACGGGATTGTTACGCCAAAAGTAGCTTGTATGTTAAATTCAATCGACATGACATCATAAATGTCTTGCCGATAGGCAACACAAACATTTCAAAGTGGATCGGGGAGACCCTGCTATACTCATGCCGATATGTGTAAGACCGAATGAGAAACAACCAATACCTGTGATATGCAAAAAGAACCATCCTGACAAGGAAACCAACTGAAAGAGATTTTGTCATCAAGGACAAACTATAAACACAACTGAGATCCAACAAACTCCCCCTTTTTCCTTGATGGAAAAACACAAATGACTCTCCCCCTTTTTGCCTCAAGGCAAAGAATAGAAGAAGATGTGCATTGCCATAACACAACTGAGAAGCCAACCAAAATACCATGAGAAACAACTGCAAAAAAAGAGTACCAGTGCAACAACCAAGATAGTAGGAGAGCTTTAAGTGAATCAAAACATATAACATGCTCCCCCTAAGCAGTAGCTTGGAGATTTAGTGAAGTAACGATTGAGAGATAACTCCCAATCAAAGTCTCAGCCTTTCAAATAACTCTTTCGCTAAGGGCTTGGTAAAAATATCAACCACCTGATCTTGAGATCCAACAAACTGTAAGCAGACTTCATTAGCCAAGACCTTTTCTCGAAGAAAGTGAAACTTGATAGCAATATGTTTAGTGCAAGAGTGCATAATAGGATTTTTTGAAATATTTATCGCACTAGTGTTATCACAAAGAATGGAAACAGGTTTAGAAACATCAATACCCATATCTGAAAGAGTTTGACTCATCCACAGTACTTGAGTACAGCATGAAGTGGCAGCAATGTATTCTGCTTCAGCAGTAGAGAGAGAAACAGATACTTGTTTCTTGCTGTGCCATGCCACTAAACGATCACCAAGAAAGAATGCAACACCATTGGTGCTTTTCCTATCATCCAAACAACCAGCCCAGTCAGCATCAGTATAAGCAATCAAAGAGAAATCATTGCTCCTAGGATACCAAAGACCATAATCAAGAGTGCCCTGAATGTATCTAAAGATTTGTTTAACAATAGTAACATGAGATTCTTTAGGTGATGCCTAAAAACGTGCAACAGTGCAAACTGCCTGCATAATGTTAGGTCTAGAGACAGTCAAATATAAAAGACTGCCGATCATTGATCTATATTCAGTTTGATTTGTATCAGGAGAATCATCAACCTTAGTAAGCTTGCATCCAGTAATCATTGGAGTTCTAACTTGATGGCATTCATCCATCTAAAATTTCTTAAGCATCTCTTTAGCATACTTGGTTTGAGAAAGAAATATTCCATTCTCACATTGAGAGATTTGAAGACCCAGAAAGAAATTTAATTCTCCTAACATTGACATTTCAAACTCAGATTCCATTATCTGAGAGAAATTTTTACTCAAAGTGACATTATTGCAGCCAAAGATAGCATCATCAATGTAAATTTCAACAACCAAAATATCAGAACCTTCAGTTTTAACATAAAGATTATTGTCTACACCTCCTCTAACAAAGCCATTAGAAATTAAATGACTGTCCAGCTTAGAGTACCAAGCTCTAGGTGCTTGTTTTAAGCCATAGAGAGCCTTTTTCAACCTGTAAACATGGTTAGGATTATCTTTGCATATAAATCCTTCAGGTTGTTCAACATAGACTTCTTCATCTAAATAGCCATTCAAAAAAGTTGTTTTGACATCCATTTGATAAACAATAAAGTTTTTATAAACAGAATAAGCCAAGAATATTCTGATGGATTCTAATCTAGCAACAGGTGCAAAGGTTTCACTGAAATCAATACCTTCTTGTTGAGCATAGCCTTTGCAGACAAATCTTGCTTTGTTGCGAACAATATTACCATTTTCATCAAGCTTATTTCTGTAAATCCATTTGCCTCCAATGACATTCTTGTCATCTGGTCTTGGGACTAACTCCCAAGTCTAATTTTTCTCAATTTGATCAATTTCTTCCTGCATAGCATTAAGCCAACATGAGTCTGTGAGAGCTTCATTAAAAATTTTAGGCTCAAATTGAGTAACTAGACAGAAAACAATTTGTGCCTTTTCATCAAATTTTGCAGCCTTTCTTCTAGTTTGAACTCCTACATTTTTATCCCCAATAATCTGATCTTTGGGGTGATATATAGCTAGAGTTTTCGAAGGAGCATTTGATGCAACCTTTTCAGGACTTGCTTTTTCATTTTTAGGGCTTGTTGATTTAGCAACAGACTTTGTTGTTTCAGCTCCTTCTGAAATTATTTCAAGTTCAATTTCTTCTTCCTCATTATCCTGCAAAGATTCAGCATACAGATGTGGTCTTTCATCAAATTTTACATTAACAAGTTCAACAATCTTATTAAGCCTTTTGTTAAGGAATTTATAAGCTTTGTTGTGAGTTGAGTATCCCAAAAAGATACCCTCATCACTCTTTGATTGAAATCTCCCAAGGTTATCATCATCTTTCTTGATAAAACACTTACTTCCAAAAATTTTAAAGTGTTTGACAGAAGCAGTTTTTCCATACCAAAGTTCATAAGGAGTGTGTTTAGATTTCACCCTAAGCTGCACTCTATTCAAAATGTATACAGCTATATGAACAACTTCTTTCCAATACATATCAGTCAACTTAGCTTCATCTAGCATGGTTCTAGCCATTTCTTTTACAGTTCTATTCTTACGTTCAACTACCCCATTTTGTTGAGGTGTTTTTGTTGCAGCATATTGTCTTTTAATGTCGTGTTGTTCACAGTAATCAATAAAATCTTGAGAAGTGAACTCACCTCCTTTGTCAGATCACAGACATTTAAGTTTCAGATTAGATTCCTTTTCCACCATTTTACGAAAATTTTTGAACCTTCCAAAGGCTTCTAATTTGTGATTAAGAAATGTGACCCATATCATTCTAGTATAATCATCCACAAACAACATAAAGTACGTTTCACCATTAATAGACCTTGTTTTGGTTGGTCCACATAAATCAGTGTGCACAAGTTGTAAAGGTTTCTAAGAAGAATGTTCTTTTGTTTTGAAGCTGATTTTAGTTTGTTTACCACTTAAGCATTCTTTGCACACAGAGTTTTCTAGCTTGCTAAGAACTGGTAGACCTCTAACATTCTGATTTTTACTAATTCTAACCAGATTTTCAAAGTTTATGTGTCCTAATCTTTTATGCCATAACCATTTATCTTCAATTTGGCCCATTAGACACATACCTTGATTATTGTCATTGCATGAAGAGTCAAGAAGATTGCACACATTTCCTTTTGTCCTCTTCCAGCTGCAATAGCCTTTCCAAGCTTGTTCTTAATCTCACATCCTTGCAAAGTGAAAAGAACATGATAATCACTACACAGATTTGACTAACACTTAGAAGATTGTGTTTGAGACCTTCCACATAGTACACATTATAGATAGGAGTGTCTTCATTCAGAAGAAGTGAACCTCTACCTTTAATTTGAATACCAGAGTTATCACCAAACTTAACATAACCACCTACATAATCTTCAATATTTATAAACTTATCCTTGTCGCTAGTCATATGGTTAGAACATCCACTGTCTAGGACCCATAAGTCCTTTTTCTTGGAATGAAAAGCAGTTTGAACCAACATAGTTTGTTCAATGTTGTTAACAGTCTTAGGTTTCCAAACCTTTTTAATTTTTTGTTGTTTCGATTGCAGATCAGTTCTGCATTGTTTGACAGAATGTCCCAAGGCATTTCATTTAAAACATCTGATCTGTCTAACAAAACCATAGTGTTTCCTAAGACCAAACTTGGGTATAATAGGATTCATAAGCCTACAAGTGCTCACCGTATGGCCAAATTTGTTGCAGAAAAAACAATAACCATAGAAGAAAGGATTGACACTGTATGAAGATCTATTACCTCTTAAAGATTGGTCATGATCCTTACCAAATTATGAGTGATTTGAACCTAAACCTTTGACTTCAAAAGAGGGGTTTTGTTTTGCATGGTCAATAGAGCATTCACCCTTTTCAAAACCAACAGTAGTTTTATCTTTGTGCATCTTCTGTTTGCTGAGGATCTCATTCAGTTTTAAAGTGCTTTCATATTTTTCAATTTCCTTCCTAAGATAGACTACTTCTTGTTCTAGTTTTTGAATTTCATGATCTTTGCAACTTACAGTCTCTCGAAGATAGTCTTCAACTCTTTTAGCTTCTTCAAGCTGAGTTTTCAGAGAGACCATTTCTTGATCTGGTTTATGTTCTTGAGCAAGAACTTGTTTTTTGAGTTTTCTGATCTCTTGTGAAGCACATTTCAGCTCACTTTCAAGATCTACTTCACCTTCTTCAATGTATATGGTGTTTGTATCTTCTTGCTGAGTAATCTCGGCCATGAACAAGGTTTCATCTTCTTTTGCTGAAGAATTTTCAGACTCAAAATCAGTTTCATCTTTGCTAAACAAACTCTTCTTCTTTATGAAGTTGAAATTACGTTTAGGTTTAAAGGCCTTCTTCTTAGGCAGTTTTTCAGTTGTCTCGTTGTCACAGATTTGATCATCATAGGGACACTTTGTAGAAAAGTGACCCATTTTGCCACAGTTAAAATATTTAAAGGGAAGTTTTCCCTTATATTTTCCTGATCCCTTTTTAAATCTTCTAACAAAATGGGATTCTTTAGAATCAGACAACTCTGATTCACAGACTTCGACTTTTTCTTTCTTTTCAGTGTTAAAGGCAGTTTATTTTCCTGTTGAATTGTTTTTGCTAGTTCTAATTTCATAGGCAGTAAGTATTCCTTGCGGGCTGTCTAAGGTAAGCTGATCAAAGTGTTTCTTTCCTTCTAGGGCTAAAACCTTAGATTCAAATTTGGATGGTAAGGTTCTAACAACCTTTGTGGCTACATCAAATTCATTAACATCTTGACCTAGACCTTTCATTACATTGACAACTTCATCAACTCTTAGGAAATATTCAACCACTTTTTCATCATCCTTCATTTTCAACTCCTCAAACTGATGCTTGAGTGTAATGATTTTTGACAATTTGACTTTCTCATTCCCTTGATATATAGTTTCAAGTTTTTCCCAGATATCATGAGCAGCTTTGCAATGCATGACTTTAATGAACACATCTTTATTAACCCACATAAGATGGAATGCTTAGCTCTGGCATTTGTTTCATACATCTTTTTTTCAGTAGGATCAGTGGGAATAGAGGCTGGTACATTGTAAGCATTTATAACCATGCTCCAAACATCAACATGAAAAGAAATAAGAAAAGCTTCCATTCTGATTTTCCAGAACACATAATATGTTCCATCAAATAACAGAGCTCTAGTTACAGAGGCACCGTCTTGAGAATGTGCCATTAAAAATAAACTCCAAGACCAAGATCAATCCAAGGTAATTAAACCTATCAGAGGACCCTACGCTCTGATACCAATTGTTGGAGTTAAAATGACACTGAGAGGGGGGTGAATCAGTGTCTTAACAGATTTGACCAATTTTCAAAAAATTCAAAAACATAGCTCAGATTTGATCTCAATATTATTCTGATTAATGCATTCATGAGTTGAATGTAATCATTCATAAACAGAATTGAGAAAAGTATTAATACCAACAGTGTACTAAAACAACAACAACACATTAAGGTAGTGAGAATACATAAGAACAAAGTGACACAAAATTTGCCAAGTGGAAAACCTCCTGGGGTATAAAAACCACTCCCTAAATGCCTTCTAGGCTTAATCTTTTAATCAACTATTCACAATGCCTTATGGGCTGATTTTTGAGCACCCACTCAAGGAGCACCAACCCATCATTTAGAGATATCTATCTCAAGGAGTACCAACCCCTCAAATTATGTTTTGAACAATAATAATAACTTAGAGGATTTCTCTGTTTTATCATCTACATAATACCTTAAAGATTCAACAATTGAATCCCTAAAATACCTCATAGAGAAGAAATTTACAATCTCTGCATCTTGTTATTCAGATTTATTGCAGAGTTTTATCCATATATTTTCATACAGCCAAAGAATTGATAATCTCATAATTACAACAACAGCAGTAGAAAAGAGTTTTTTGCTTCTATTTATACATCTGCCAGATAGGTAACTGTCTTCAGGAATGACGACAGAACAACCAACTCAGCTAAGAGTCATTCTCAACAAATCTGTAACGTATGAGTCCATTTTATTGCATAAAAAGCACAACTGTCCACCACAGAAAATCATAACCTCTAATGCATGAATGACAATACTCAGTCAGGGCATCATATTAACTGAGATGCAGAGAGTAGTTAGAATAAAATGGTGATTATAAACCAATATGAGTAGCATGAAATGCATAAATAAGAATACTGGACAAATCTGTAACTCCCATGGCTCCATCAACCACTGTCGAGCTTCCAGCCAGAAATGCACCAAATAAACCTTCCATAAAACCACAGTAAAAGCCGTTATAGTCAGAAACAATAGAAAAGAACAGATTATGAAACTTTCTCATGATGGCGGCCAGGCTAGGGTTCGATACCCAGCTAAAAGAATAAACTCAGAAAGTATGCCCTATTCCCTTTTTATTTCCATCGATGACACGTTATGCCAAAGGAAAATTTAACATCGCCAGACAACCTTATGTTTGTCGCTTTCGCCAAGACCCATCAGGGTCGGGAGAAGTCATATTGAATACATAATTTCATGCCAAGAGCTCATAACATCCTTCTGGTTGATGAGACAAAAAGGTTCTCTCATCGAAATGAAACCATCATTCGCTATCGCTATAGCTTTTGATATCGAAGAGACATCATAGAGATCAACTTTGTTATACCGAAATTCATTCATTTGACTTTGTCGACAAGACACGCCATCCTCGCCATGACCTCACATCGATGAAAGAGTCTCACCAAAAATACTTTTCAATTCTTATGAGTCACTATAACCTACAACCTTTGGGGAGACCTCTCAAAGAATACTCTGTCATACCAAAAAGAAACTTTATTCACTGAGTCGTTGAGACAATGCCAATCTCTCACCAAATGCACTTCATAAGACTTAGGCGGCAAGACCAAAGAGTTCGCTATGACATTCCACCGAAGCAAAACTCTTGCCGATACGCATCCATCCACCACCGGTCGGTGTGACATTGCATATTCGTTATAACCTCACGTCAAAGCCTTAAGCTCTTGCCGATGAGTTTCCATTAAATCTATGATCGGTGTGACATACCAATATCGTGGAGACCACATACCGATGGAACAACATATGTCGATAAAGATCACTTTTAGTTGCCGAAACAAAAGACAAGTCTTGCCCCAAAAAAAATTTCTTGTGCCAATCGCCAAGACACAAAACGCTCGATGAGACAACATGCCAATAGGGATTTCTTACGCTGATGAACCACCTTATGAGTTAGTCAGTGAGACCCGACTCATTCGGTAAGACCTCCCGGCGGTGAACACAACTCATGCCGATAGATCTTTCCACTATCGCCAAGACAACAGGATTGTTACGCCAAAAGCATCCTGTATGTTAAATTCAATCGACATGACATCAGAAATGTCTTGCCAATAGGCAACACAAACATTTCAAAGTGGATCGAGGAGACCCTGCCATACTCATGCCGATATGTGTAAGCTCGAGTGAGAAACAACCAATACCTGTGATATGCAAAAAGAACCATCCTGACAAGGAAACCAACTGAAAGAGATTTTTTCATCAAGGAAAAACCATAAACACAATTGAGATCCAACAATGGGATCATGTTTTGCCCCTCTACAATAACCTCTCTCATTTTTTTCTATCTCGGGGGTGTTTTCCTGTGGTAGTGAGATTTCACTTGGGGAAAAAGTTATTAAATGCAAGTAGTGCAAAGTTGCAAAGTGGTGCAAATTTCTTTCTGAAACTCATGTAACCAAAATAACTATTCCAACGCATGCGAGTGGGTACACTTATGCTAGGAATGATCCTCTTTCACACCTAAACGTGCTGAATCACTTTGAGCTATGTTCAACTGACTGAATCCCTTAAGAGTTTGAAGTGCAAAATGGCTACAAACTTTGGCATGACATTACTCGGACACCGTGATGCTTAGAAAATTCTTGTCTAAGCCTATGGGATCTTGTTGAGCCCCTCTACAATAACCATTCTTAGTTTTTCTATCTCGGAGGCATTTTCCTATGGCGATGAGATTTCACTTTGGGAAAAAGTTGTCAAATGCAAGCAATGTAAAGTTGCAAAGTGGTGCAATTTTTGTTCTACAACTCGTGTGACCAAAATAACTATTCCAACGTGTCTGTGTGGGTATGTTTACACTAGGCATGGTACTCTTTCACACCCAAACTGATGCAGGAGCATCCGTGGTTCTTGTCAATCTTGCATCAACCAAAAAATATTTTCTTTCAGTTTTTGTTCTTGTTATGTTCTTGCTCGGTTCATGTTGGTGGATTCGTCATCTTTGGTCACCAGATCCTGTGGATCCTTGTATACATCATGGACATGTTCATTTTCCTTGTTCCAAGATTTGGGCATGATTGGATCTTTTTTCGGCAAGTTATCACTTTCGGAATTCATGGTAGTTTCTTGAACCAACACCAGAGTAATTTCAAATTTTCGGCCAGCTCGATCGTTGCAGATCGTCCCCGTGACTTGCGGATCTTAACGATGTGATTTTAATTGTTCTATGGAGTGTCCCCGATCTTCATTATAGGTCCACACTTCATTTTATGCACCTAATGAAGAATAATTCAAATTTGAGGCTGACCTATTCATGTGCAAGTTACATTTTATTTCCTTGGAGAATGTGATGATCTTTGGCCAATGTAGATTTTTTTAGAGTTACAAATATGCTATAAAGCTTGTAATCGATCATTTGTATAACATTAGTGAAGTAGTAGTTGATTGAGTAGAATAACAGAGATTCGATTGTAATTTTCAGCTCACGTATAGGAGCATGTTAGAATACTAAGCATGTTTTATCAGGCTTGTGAGTCGAATCTGTAAGACCAAATGTTTCTAGCCGAATGTAACTGAGTTTTTTGTTAATGAGAATATTTGCACTTGCATTTTCCTCCATATCCCATGTTGCTTTCATTGTGTTACTCTTGCTGCACATTCCATATTGTTCTCTTTAAGAACCCTCCTATCATGGCTACGCCAGATTGGTATCAAAGTGAGGTTCATTCCTTGTGAGATTGTTAGAGTTTTAAAAGTCTTGTTGAATATTTGTTGTGGGGTGGCGGATTGAGGATATGACCTGCAGCTGCAGAGGACTTGTGTAAAGATGGCGGGAAGAATAAATGGTAGAGGGAATGGAGCACGTGGAAATGCAAACCCAACTGTGATGGAAATGTTAAGAGGAATTGCTACCAGATTAGATGCAATTGAAATGGCCTAGAGGAGAGGTCGACCACTTGATGATGTGAGTGATAAAGAAGTATAAGTATAGGAAGAGAGAGGGAGAGATGAGCAACCTAGCCTTGATCAGGGAGAAGAGAGGTTCATAAGAGCCCTAACTAAAGTGAATACAAGACCACATTTCAATCCATTGGATTATAATGGTAAGTTGGATTCAGATGTATTGTTAGATTGGATAATAGAGATAGAAAAATATTTTGAATTTGAAGGTACCACTGAAGATAAGAAGGTGAAGTTTGCTTGCACAAAGTTTAGAGGACATGCATCCCTTTGGTGGGAACATTTGCAGACAGATAGGCAAAGAAGAGGAAAGGAAAAGATAAAATCATAGGATCAGATGGTGAATAAGTTGAAGACAAAGTTTATGCCTGTAGATTATCAGATTAGTTTGTTCAAGAAGTTGCAAAATCTAAAGTAGAAAGAATCAAGTGTGACAGAGTATACTGAGGAGTTATATAAGTTGAATATCAGATCTGGACATTCCAAGGATGAGATTGAGCAAGTAGCTAGATATGTGAATGGCTTGAGGTCATCTATACAATATGAGATTAGTTTGATCAAGTTGGTGAGTGTGGAAGAGGCATATTAGTGTGCCCTAAAGGTAGAGGAGAAATTGAATAAAAGACGTGAGTAGAGAAAAAGAGGAAAAGGATGAGGATTTCAAAGAGGAAGGACTTTTACTGGAGGAGGAAGAGGATCTTTTCCAGATCAAAATAAGGATAAGGAGGTTAATAAGAATGACAATTCATACTAGAGAGGTGATGGTAACTCTAACAGAGGATGAGGTTATGGTGGTTACCAAAATGAAGGTTATAGAAGAGATGATAGAGGACAGGAGAAAAGGATATTCAAGGGAACTTGTTATAAATGTGGTGGAGAAGGACATAGAGCATTTGAATGCAATCGGGGAGAGACAAGTAGAAAGATAGAGAACAATAGAAGGATAACCTTTGTTGAGGAAGAACATACTGGATCATCTAATAAACCGGAAGATAGAGAAGTGTTGGTGAATAGAAGGGTATTGTGTCAAAGTGAGTTGGAAAAGGAGCCATTGCAGAGAAAGAATTTGTTTCGGACCAAATACAAGGTAGCTGGAAAATGTTGTAAAGTGATTGTTGACAGTGGAAGTTCAGAGAACCTGGTTTATGAAGAGATGGTGACTAAATTGAATTTGGAAAGGTTGAAACACCCGAAGCCTTATCAGATTGCTTGGATTCAGGATGAGCATAAGATATTGGTAAGTGAACAATGTTTGGTGAAATTGAATATAGGAAATTATCATGATGAAGTTTTGTGTGATATCATGCCTATGGATATATGCCATGTTTTGTTGGGAAGGCCTTGGAAGTATGATAGATAGGCTATTCATGATGGAAAGAAGAACATATACACCATTGTTGCTAATGGGATGAAGTAGATTTTGTTGCCATTGGAAGATGTTCCTACAGTTGAAGTTTGTATGAATGCTAGGGTTTGTGTGGTTGATGGAAAGAGATTTATGGATGGATTAAGACATGAGAATATGTGTTATGCCTTAGTTCCTAAGAAGGCTAAGGACTTGAAGCATGTAGAAGAACACTTAGAAGAGATAAAGGAGATACTGACAGAATATGAGGAGATCATTTTAAATAATGTACCTGATGGATTACCACCTGTAAGGAGTATTAGTCATTTTGTGGATCTAATTTCTAGAGTTAGTTTTCCTAATAAAGCAACACACCGGATGACACCAACAAAGAATGAAGAGTTGAATAGACAAGTGAAATAATTGTTGAGGAAGGGTTTGATTAGAGAAAGCTTAAGTCCATGTGCAGTACCTATTGTGATAGCACCTAAGAAGGATGGAGAATGGAGAATGTGTATAGATTCTAGAGTCATAAATAAGATCACGATGAAGTATAGATTTCCTTTGCCCCGGATGGATGACACTATGGATTTTTTGTGTGGAGCTAAGTACTTTACAAAGATATATTTGAAGATTGGATATCATCGGATCAGAATTAGAGAAGGGGATGAGTGCAAAACAACATTCAAGACAAATGAAGGATTGTATGAGTGGTTGGTGATGCCTTTTGGATTGAAAAACTCACCGAGTACTTTCATGAGGTTGATGAATGAGGTATTGAAGAAATTCCTGGGTAAGTTTGTGATTGTGTATTTGGATGACATCTTGATTTTTAGTAAGACTAGAGAAGAACATTTGTTGCATATTAGACAAGTTTTGCAGAGGTTGAGAGAAGAGCAGTTGTTGATAAACATTAAGAAGTGTAGTTTCATGAAGGAAGAGTTGGTATATCTGGGATTTGTGATATTTGTGGATGGGTTGAAGATGGATCTTGAGAAGGTAAGAGAAATTTTTGAATGGACTACACCAGATAGCATTGGAGAGGTAAGATCATTTCATAGATTGGCTAGTTTCTATTGGAAGTTCATTAGGAATTTCAGTTCTATTTGCAGTCTTATGACATAAAGAATGAGAGGAGATAAGAAGGATTTTAGATGGATGTCTAGAGTAGACCAAAATTTTGAATTATTGAAGCAAAAGGTGACTGAGCAGGTTGTGTTGGCTTTACCAGATTTCAATAAGGTATTTCAAGTAGATTGTGATGCAAGTGGAAATACAATTGGAGCAGTATTGAGTCAAGAAGGGAGACCTGTAGCTTATTTTAGTGAGAATTTGAATGATGCAAGAAGAAGATATTTAGTGTATGATCAAGAATTTTATGCTATAGTTCAAGCCTTGAAGAAGTGGAGACATTATTTGTTTCCTAATGAGCTTGTGTTGTATATGGATCATCAAGCTTTGCAATATTTGAACAGTTAGGGTAAGTTGAATCAAAGACACATGAGATGGGTAGAATTCTTGTAGAGTTATACTTTTGTTTTGAAGCATAGGAGTGGAAAGTCAAATAGAGTTGTTGATGATTTGAGTAGGAGAAGGAATTTAATGACAGAGATGAGAGTGGAGGTATTAGGCTTTGATGAATTGAAGAACTTGTATGAGGAAGACCCAGATTTTGTAGAACCTTGGAGAGCTTGTAAAGAAACTATTTTGGAGGAAAGAAGCCAGTGGTTGGATTATTTCATTTAGGAGGATATGTTGTTCAGAGGTAATCAATTGTGTATACCCTAGAGTTCAATGAGGGATAACTTGGTTAAGGAGAAGCATAGTGAAGGATTGTCAGGACACTTTGGAGTTGATAAGATAGTTGCATTGGTGAGTGAGAATTACTTTAGGCCACAGATTCATAAGCATGTTAGGAGATTTGTGCAAAGTTGTAGAGTTTTTCAAGTTGCAAAAGGGAGTAGTCAAAATGTTGGATTGTACAAACCTTTGATAGTTCCTGAGAGACCTTGGGAGGATATTAGTATGGATTTCATACTTGGTTTTCCGAAGACACAAAGAGGTAATGATTTTGTATTTGTAGTGGTAGATATATTTTCTAAAATGGCACATTTCATACCTTGTAAGAAGACAACAGATGCAATACATGTAGTAGACTTTTTTTTCAAAAAGCAGTCAGATTGCATGGGTTACCTAGAAGTATTATTTCAAACAGAGATGTAAAGTTTGTTGGTTACTTTTGGAGGAAACTTTGGAAGAAGTTGAAAACAGATTTGAAGTTCAGTTCTATGTTTCACCCATAGATAGATGGACAGACAAAGGTAGTAAACAAGAGTTTAGGGAATTTACTAAGGTGCTTGGTTGGAGAGAAGACTGGAAGTTGGGATTTAGCCCTTGTATAGACAGATTTTGCTTACAATAATTCAGTAAATAAGAGTACAGGAAAGACACCTTTTGAGATTGTTACTGGAGTTCATCCTAGAGGTATATTAGAGTTGAGAGACATCAGTATGGAAGACAAGAGGAGCGAAAAATAATAATAATTTGCAGAACACATGAAGGAGTTGCATAGTCAAGTGAAACAACAATTGGAAGACATGAACCAAAAGTATAAGGAGAAAGCAGATGAAAAAATGAGACATAACGAATTTGAAGTTGGAGATGAAGTGATGGTATATTTGAGGAAGGAAAGGTTTCCAGTTGGCACATACAACAAGCTAAAGATGAGGAAGTTCAGACCTTGTAAGATCTTGAAGAAATTTGATTCAGGAAATGCATAGGAAGTGGAATTATTGGAAGATATGGGTATATCACCTATATTCAACATTGCAAATCTACATTAGTATCATGAAGCAGAGTTCAGTGAAGATAGTCAAGAAAAATTGGAGAATTAGTTTCCTAAACAGTATTCAGATGAGATTGAAAAGATTTTGGATATCAGAGATGGGAGGAAGACTCGTGGAAGAAAATACAAAGAATATCTTGTGAAGTGGAAAGGTAGATTAGTTGAGGATTCTTCTTGGATTTCTCAGGCTGAGGTAAACCATTTTGGTTTTCCTTTGGCTCCAGTAAAGTGAGGGACTCACTTTTCAATAACCCCGAATGTCTGATGCAGGAGATTCCTTGGTTCTTGGCAATCTTGCGTCAATAAAAAAATATTTTCTTTCAATTTTTGTTCTTGTTCTGTTCTTGCTTAGTTCATGTTGGTGGATTTGTCATCTTTACTCACCAAACCCTATGGATCTTTGTGTACATTTTGGACATGTTCATTTTCCTTGTTCCAAGATTTGGGTGTTATTGGATCTTTTTCTGGCAAGTTATCACTTCCGGAATTCATGGCAGTTTCTTGAACCAACACTAGACTAATTTCAAACTTTCAGCCAGTTCGATTGTTGCGGATCGTCCCCATGACTTGTGGATCTTAATAGTGTGATTTTAATTGTTTTGTGGAGTTTCCACGACCTTCATTATAGGTCCACACTTTATTTTATGCACCTGATGAAGAATAATTCAAATTTGAGGCCGACCTATTCATGTGCACGTTACATTTTCTTTCCTTGGAGAATGTGATGATCTTTGGCTGACGCAAATGTTTTTAGAGTTGTGGATATGCTATAAAGCTTGTAATTGATCATTTGGATAGCAGTAGTGAAGTAGTAGTTGATTGAGTAGAATAAAAAAGATTCGATTGTAATTTTCAGCTCGTGTATAGGAGCATGTTAGAATACTAAGCATGTTTTATTAGGCCTGTGAGCTGAATCTGTAAGCCCAGATGTTGTCGACTGAATGCAACTGAGATTTTTGTTGATGAGAATATTTGTACCTACATTTTCCTCTATATCCTATGTTTCTTTCATTGTGTTACTCTTGTTGCATGGTCCAGATTATTCTCTTTGAGGACCCTCCTACTATGGCTATGCCACAAACACGCTGAATCACTCTGAGCTACGTTTAACTGGCTAAATCCCTTAAGAGTCAGAAGTGCAAAATGGCTGCAAACTTCAGCATGATGTTACTCGGACATCGTGATGCTTAGAAAATTCTCTTCTGATCCTATGGGATCATGTTGAGACCCTCTAAAATAACCTCTCTTAGTTTTCACTATCTCGGAGACGTTTTCTTGTGGCGACGAGATTTCACTTGGGGAAAAAGTTGTCAAATGCAAGTAGTGCAAAGTTGCAAAATGGTGCAACTTTCATTCTACAACTCTTGTGCCCAAAATAACTATTCCAATGCATCTGAATGGGTATGTTTATGATAGGAATGGTCCTCTTTTGCACCCAAACGCACCGAATTGTTCGAGCTATGTTCAACTAGCTGAATCCCTTAAGAGTCTGAAGTGCAAAATGGCTGCAAACTTCAACATGAGGTTACTCAAACACTGTGATGCTTATAAACTCCTTGTCTCAGCCTATGGGATTGAGTTGATCCCATCTATGATAACCTCTCTCATTTTTCTCTATCTCAGAGGCATTTTTCTGTGGCCGTGAGATTTTGCTTGGGGAAAAAGTTGTCAAATGCAAATAGTGCAAAGTGGTGCAACTTTCATTCTGCAACTCGTGTGACCAAACTAACTATTCCAACACATCTGAGTGGGTACTTTTATACTAGGCATGGTCCTCTTTTTCACCCAAATGCGCCGAATCACTTTGAGCTATGTTCAACTGGCTAAATCCCTTAAGAGTCTGAAGTGCAAAATGATTGCAAACTTCAACATAACGTTACTCGGACACTGTGACACTTAAAACCTTCTAGTCTGAGCCTATGGGATCATGTTGAACCCCTCTACAATAACCTCTCTTGATTTTCTCTATCTCAGAGGAATTTTCCTATGGTGGTGAGATTTCACTTGGGGAAAAAGTTGTCAAATGCAAGTAGTGCAAAGTTGCAAAGTGATGCAACTTTCGTTCTGCAACTCGTGTGACTAAAATAACTATTTCAATGCATCTGAGTGGGTACGATTACACTAGGAATTGTCCTCTTTCATACCCAAATGTGCTGAATCGCTCCAAGCTTGATTCAACCGGCTAAATCCGTTAAGAGTTAGAGGCATTTTCCTATGGTGGCGAGATTTCGCTTGGGGAAAAAGTTGTCAAATGCAAGTAGTGCAAAGTTGCAAAGTGGTGCAACTTTCGTTCTACAACTCATGTGACTAAAATAACTATTCCAATGCATCTAAGTGGGTACACTTACACTATGAATGGTCCTCTTTCGCACCCAAATGCGTCGAATCGCTCCAAGCTATGTTCAATCGGCTAAATCCCTCAAGTCTGAATTGCAAAATGGCTGCAAACTTCAGCATGCCGTTACTCGTACACCATGATGATTAGAAAATTCTCATCTAAGCCTATGGGATTGTGTTGAGCCCCTCTACTATAACCTCTCTCGATTTTCCCTCTCTCGAAAGCGTTTTCTTGTGGCGTCAAGATTTTGCTTGGGGAAAAAGTTATCAAATGCAAGTAGTGCAAAGTTGCAAAGTGGTGCAACTTTCGTTCTGCAACTCGTGTGACAAAACTAACTATTCCAGCACATCTGAGTGGGTACGTTTACACTAGAAATAGTCCTCTTTCGTACCCAAACATGCTGAATCACTCCAAGCTATGTTCAACTAGCTGAATCCCTTAAGAATCTGAAGTGCAAAATGGCTGCAAACTTCAACTTGAAGTTACTCAGACATCGTTATGCTTAGAAACTTTTCATCTAATCCTATAAGATTTTTTTTAGCCCCTCTACAATAACCTCTCTCAGTTTTCATTATCTTAGAGGTATTTTCTTGTGGCGGTAAGATTTTGCTTGGAGAAAAAGTTGTTAAACGCAAGTAGTGCAAAGTGGTACAACTTTTGTTCTGCAACTCGTGTGACCAAACTAACTATTCCAACACATCTGAGTGGGTAGATTTACACTATGCATGGTCCTATTTCACATCCAAATGTGTTGAATCACTCTGAGCTACATTCAACCGACTGAATCCCTTAAGAGTTCGAAGTGCAAAATGGCTGCAAACTTCAACATGATGTTACTCAGAAATCATGATGCTTAGAAACTTCTCATCTAAGTAAATGGGATTGTGTTGTTCCCCTCTACAATAACCTCTCTCAATTTTTTCTATCTCAGAGGCATTTTCTTGCAGTGGCGATATTTCACTTGGGGAAAAAATTGTCAAAATGCAAGTAGTGCAAAGTTGTAAAGTGGTGCAACTTTTGTTCTGCAACTCGTGTGACCAAACTAACTATTTCAATGCATTTGAGTGGGTATTTTTACGCTAGGAATGATCCTCTTTCACACCCAAATGTGCCTAATCAGTCCAAGCTACGTTCAACCAGTTGAATCCCTTAAGAGTCTTAAGTGCAAAATGACTGCAAACTTCAAGATGACGTTACTCAGAAACCGTGATGCTTAGAAACTTATTGTCTGGGCCTATGGGATTGTGTTGAGCCCCTCTACAATAACCTCTCTCAATTTTTTCTATCTTAGAGGTGTTTTCCTGTGGCAGCGATATTTTTCTTGGAGAAAAAGTTGTCAAATGCAAGTAGTGCAAAGTTGCAAAGTGGTGCAACTTTCGTTCTGCAACTTGTGTGACCAAACTAACTGTTCCAACATGTCTGAGTGGGTACTTTTATGCTAGGAATGGTACTATTTCACAACCAAATGCATCGAATCACTCTGAGCTTTGTTCAACCGGCTGAATCCCTTAAGAGTCCGAAGTGAAAAATGATTGCAAACTTCAGCATGACGTTACTTGGACACCGTGATGCTTAGAAAATTCTTGTCTAAGCCTATGGGATTGTGTTGTGCCCCTCTACTACAATAGCCTCTCTCAATTTTTGTTATCTCAGAGGCATTTTCTTGTGGCGGAAAGATTTCACTTGGGGAAAAAGTTTTCAAATGCTAGTGCAAAGTGGCAAAGTGGTGCAACTTTCGTTCTGCAACTCGTGTGACCAAACTAACTATTCCAACATGTCTGAGTGGGTACGTTTATGCTAGACATGGTCCTCTTTTGCACCCAAATGCGCCAAATCACTCCGAGCTACGTTCAACCAACTAAATCCCTTAAGAGTTTGAAGTGCAAAATGGCTGCAAACTTCAATATGTCTAAGTCAATAGCAAGTCCGCCCAATCTTGGCAAGGCATAAGAAAATTTTGCCATGCCCATGGTCAAGGAAAATGTCCAAGATGATGCAAAATCCACTTTGGAAAGAAAAGCTATGTAAAAACTGCTGCCAAGTCCACCCTTTCCTTGAATAATGCTTGTCCAAGAGAAAGGTAAAGTCCACCCAACTCAAAGCATACATGGAAAAGATAGTGTAAAGTCGACCCAGCTCAAAGCATACATGGAAAAGACAACTTAAAGTCTGCCCCACTCTAAAAATAGGAGATGGAAAACATATCTTGAAGTCCACCTTAGTCCAAGATCAAAGGGGACATCCAACACGTTGAGATGGTGCCTCGTCATCTTCCAACCAATCAAATTGTTCCAAGCTAGCATGTCTAGGTTCAATGAACTTGACATTTCATAATGCAACAACTTTTTATTGTTGGTTTATATTTAGCAAAAGGACAAGTGTCCCCAAATGTAATTTTCTCATTGGTTGAGAGGTAGTTAGTTGTGAAAAACCCTAATTAGGGTTTTATTTTGTAATCTCGGTCTATGATTTGAAACCAACCTTGGACATTGAATTGTATTCAAGGAGCCTATAAATTGAGCTCACCTCTCATTTGTAAAACATGGGAGCATCCATCGCATACTACTAGTTCACTACCTTGTCTATGCTTTCGCTTACTATTATTCTTTGATACATTTTTTCCAAGCATCCATCGCTAGTCTGAAAGCACTTGTTGTAGGCTCTTAGCCATAGTAGCAAGACAGTGAATTTTTTGATAAAATGCTTTGGTAGACATGTATGAAAAATGTGGTAGCATAGACAAGGTAGTAAACTATTTGAAAAAATGCCTCAAAAAAATGTGGTCTCATGGTGATGGAATGCCATGACAATCCAAGGAATTTGCTTATCATGGCATTCCATCACCATGAGACGACATTTATTTGAGGCATTTTTTCAAATAGTTTGCTATCTTGTCTATGCTATTGTTTACTATTACGCTTTGATGGATTTTTTCCAAGCATCCATATAGCTTGTTTGAAAGCACCTATTTTAGAATTTTTGTCATAGCAGCAAGGCAGTGAATTGATTGATAAAATGCTTTGGTGGACATGTATGAAAAATGTGGTACCATAGACAAGGCAGTGAATTGTTTGAAAAAAAATCCTCAAAGAAATGTGTTCTCTTGGTGATGGAATGCCATGACAAGCACATTGAGACCACATTTCTTTGAGGCATTTTTTTGAACAGTTCACTGCCTTGTCTATGCTATTGATTCTTATTATGCTTTGATAGATTTTTTCCAAGCATCCATAACTTGTTTGCAAGCACCTATTTTAGGCTTTTAGCCATAGCAATTTGCATGTCATGGCATTCCATCACCATGAGACCACATTTATTTCAGGAATTTTTTTCAAGCAGTTCATTGCCTTGTCTATAGTATTGCTTGCTATTATGCTTTTGATAGATTTTTTCCAAGCATCCATAGCTTGTTCGAAAGCACTTGTTTTATGCTTTTAGCCATAGCAACAAGGCAGTGAACTGTTTGACAAAATACTTTGGTAGACATGTATGAAAAATGTGGTAACATAGACAAGGCAGTGAACTATTTGATAAAATATGTCAAATAAATCTGGTCTCATATAATGCCATGATAAGAAAATGCAATTGGCAGCTGCTCCTACTTATTAGTTATGCAATGTGAAGTAATTGCATAACTACTTAGGTTGAATTTGTAAAAACTATATTGTAATTGAAATTTTGTCATCTATTAGCATCTAGTTATTAGTTATGCAGTGTGAAGTAATGCTTTGACTTTGAAAGACGTGCAATAAAATGTAATCAACGATATGAATATAAACTACAATTTTTATTTTTTTACAATTCATAAGTTAAAATATTTATTTTATTTGCTCTCTATATCTCTATATTCTATGGAAATACCTTTCAATTTCAAAATAAATACATTTTATCTCTTGTTCTATAATTTTTTATGTTTTTTTTAAATATAAATTTTTCTCGACTTTAAAAAAACCTCTTATACTTTTGGTTTGTCAATTTTTCCCCAAATTTTTTTTGCTGCTATGCATTGGAAGCATGAAGCATACACGTGAATACACGCACTATACGTGAATTATACATGTGAATAAGTGAATCATACATGCAAATAAACGAGGTACAAGTAATTGAAGCATTCCAAAGGATACAAACCACTAGGAATGGAGCTTATTTACACAATACGCTTTAGATGGAGCTTATTGAGCAATCAACAGTAATTAATTAAGCGATCGACAGTAATTAATTAAGCATTAGATGTAAACAAAATCCATGCCTACAACATTCAAGCATATGATTTACACAATACGCATGATAACATCATTCAAGAATGACAGTAGAAAAATAATATTTTTTTAATAAAAAAGCCGTAAGGTATACAATGATATATATTGATAAAAGTATATAGAATATATCCAAAAAATCCATACAGGCTTAGTACAAAGTAGCCATATTAAGGACATAAAATGTCACATATATATCGATAGTACAAAACATATGTTCTAAAATTCTACATAGGCATACAACAAACGGCCCTAATACTGTCATTTCCCTCCAGGGCAAGAAAATAGATCCCATTCTACCTTCGAAATTTGGCTGGATGGAGTGACTGTTGGTTCTCTGGTCTTTTGAACACGCTCACTAGTCCTCCTCTCTTCACTCTGGACCTTCAACTGATACAGTAAAATGTAAAGATGTTAATACACAGAAATTGAATTATGGAATGACATATAACAAAATATAATCACTTACCGCATACAGATAGTCATCATTCACATTTACATCATTACCATGTCCACGATCTGGAGTGGCAACCACCTGTAGCAACCATCAAGATAGAAATTAAGCTACACAAAAGTATCGTGAAAATTTTCTATAATAGACCATAAAAGAGAAAATATAATGTCAAATCAACTAATTTGTTGAATACCTCTCTCAATAGATCAAAACTAGCTATTGTTGTAGCAACTTCGTGCTCCATCATGCCACCAACATCACCAGGGTTGTCTGATGTCAACATCTCTAAATGGTAAATGAAAGAGTAAATGGTACGGTGAACTATTAAATGTTAATGGGATGGGATTAGGAAGGAATAAAGGAATAAAAAGTGAATTAGGAGAAAATAATGTGACACGATCAAGGAATACAAATGCAATGTTTGTGTTTCTCATCAATTTTTTAAATTTGTATATGCAAAATTATGAAAACTAGATAACATTTTTTTACAACACCATTATTGAATAAAGGATACTTGAGTGTAAGTTGTTTGAGGAAATGAATTGTGAGGTGTGGAGGTGTGGAGGTGTGGAGGTCGAAGGTCCACCAGGAAACTATTTGAAATCCAAAGCATGTTATGAGACAAACATTCAAATATAACATTCAACTATTCAAATGCAATAATAATATCTTTAATAGTAGTTGCATACCTGTGGACTCAATGTTGAGAATGAATAAGGGTATGTAGGAATGGGGCATGTCTCATGAACACTTTGACCCTGAAATTTCATCATATCAAAATTCTGCTAATTTACTTATTCTTAAATTTCAAAATATAATTTAATAAACAACATTAAATGAACTTGCTGAATTTTACCTGAGTGTTAATGTTGAATGTATCATTCAACAAATCATCTGTGAAATCCATCACCTTTGCAACTGATGTAGGTTTTGTAGCTGCATCTCGAGCACTCTGATAATCGTACATGAAAACTACACCACAAGTGCCACAATGGTGGGGTGGAGCTCGGGGCCTACACGTCTCCTCCACACCGGGCTCTACTAGAGGCCTCACACTGTAAAATGGTTTGGGTGAGTGAGCCAATTGACTCCAGCGTTTCCACCTCTACACTATCCTTAACAATGGAAGGAACGACAACATGCTCCACCATGGGTTTGGCCAAGGGTCTCGGTGCCAACTGTGGATTACGTCATGCAGTAGGTCTATCATGTGTGGATCCCCCATCTCTACCCTTAAAGTCTAAGATGTCAAAATAATTTGGCATCTTATTGAGGATAAACTCACAATAGAGTTTCCTCAAAAAGTATTGTGGTACCTCATGGTTATTGCATGGAGGTTGGCTCCCAAAATTTATTTTTAATTAACTCATGGTGGCACCAATGGATGGGGAACCTCCTACATGTATGAGACAAAGGTGCGTTGGTTTTCAGGTCTGTAAATAGGGCACACAAGCCGTCTTTGCTATTTTTTTGTTTTTTAACATCTGCATATGACAAACCTCTAGCATAATATTGTCTCATCTCATGCCTCTTATTTGACCAAAAAATTATTTTCTTGCTCATTTCTCCTACATGAGATACAATTGACTTCAATGATTCAACAATCCCTCTCCTATAAGGGTGGGTTTCAACATGCTCGGTTAATCTTCCAATTAATTGTTCAATGTCTCTTTTATTGTTTTCAATTTGATTTAGAATATTTTCTTGTGTTCCTTGAGGATGCCTATGAATTGGTGGAGGGGTTTCAGGTTTTCTTGAATAGGAGGCTCTTCCTGAGGGGGTGACTGTGAATTCTCAATGTTTAGAGGTGGAGATTCATTCCCTGAGAATTAGAACAAAATTTTATTATAAAAACCTATTGCAATCTGCATTCTAAATCAAATTCGAAATAAATAGAATAAAAATACATACCTCTTCGTAATCTTCAATGTCTCTAACATGTTGATGACATCCTCATGAAAAATAACAATCTAAGGATGCAAATAATGGATGATATTTGGCGAGCGCGAGTTGCAGACCTCAAATCCTCCAAGCCAAGCCGCGGGTTGAAGTGAAATGAGGTTTCAAAATGCATTTTTTTCTTTTATTTACCTTTTGCATTTGGTGCACGCCAAATTTGGATCTCGCCAAATGGCTTTGGCCTTTTTTGTGAATTTTTACAATTTGACACCTAAATTGTGTCATAGATTGGTGCACTTACCCTAATAACAACAATGTGTTATGATTATCAAAACAAAAGGTTCATCAAAAAATGTCTTCTCCCATCCCATCTCCTATGTGTGCCTTGGTATTAGCTTCCCTTGTGTCTACTATGAATGGATTTGTGTGGGGGCCTACTTTAGTTTTGTTGGTTGTGGGAGGTGT
This sequence comes from Sequoia sempervirens, assembly GCA_007258455.2. Taxonomy (NCBI): domain Eukaryota; kingdom Viridiplantae; phylum Streptophyta; class Pinopsida; order Cupressales; family Cupressaceae; genus Sequoia; species Sequoia sempervirens. The sequence goes on along the minus strand of VDFB02026320.1, from coordinate 20,389,148 downwards.
TGAGTGGTACTAATCCTTCTCTAAGGTTTGTTGCCACTTGTGCCCTTACTTTCTCTGATATTGTCTATGTTACCTCTCCTCATTCCTTCCCACCTTCTACATGGACTCTTGTGGATGGTTTTTGTGGCTCTTCTAAGCAAATTCCACTACTATGTGTGTTCCTAGTTCTTTTTTGGAGGTTTCTACTTTTCTCCTTCCTATTGCAGCTAAGGTTGTTGGCGCTCATGTCGATGGGGTTGGTTCTATGCATGCTTCCTCTATAGGTTTTTCAATCTTTGTTATGGTGGTTAGGTCTAGGTTTTCTCACCCTCTGCAAGTACCCAACCCTCTACTTTTCACCAAACCATTCCCTATTGTGGTCTATGGTGAGGATGTGATTGAAAATGAGAATTTCCACCAATGTAGGGGTTTGGTGTATCACTTCTCCAACTTCTATCCTTCTCTTCCTGACCTCCACAAATTGGTCTTGAACTTTTGGAGGCCCCTCATGGATTTTAATAATGACCTCTTCCCTTGTGCTAAGTTCTTTTTATTGCTTCCTTTTCTTCTTATGAGGCTCAATTTTTGGTGTTGGTTCATCTTTGGGCTTAGGGTGAGAAATCTCTCTCTCACTCAAACCTTGGATAACCTCCTTCAACCCCCTTACTAAACCAATCAATGTTCAGATGGTATGGGTTAGGATTCTGAATCTTCCCCTCTAGTTTTAGGAGGATTCTTGTTTCGAGGCTATTGCAAATTATATTGGTCGTTTCCTAAAATTTGATGATTCAATTTCTTGCATGGGGCACTCTAGCTCTACTTATATTTGGTGGATATTGATATCTCCATGCCTCTTTATGGGGATTTGGTTTTGATGGTTGGAGATAGGCCTTGGAATCAACCACTAGATTATGAGGGCCTTCCTTTAATTTTTCATCATTGCTTTTCTATTGTTGATGCAGGAGCATCCGCACGTATTGGCAATCAACATTAACCAAAAAAATATGTATTTTATTTTTATGTTTATTTTTTTGAATTTTGGTGTGGGTTGGAGCTTTAAGAGCATCTTTTGGAGTGTTTAAAGAATAAAATATTCATTTACCAATACTTGGACTTTATTTCAAAAATCAAAGGTAAATAGTGTGTTTAATGTGATTTTGAAATTATTGTATTATATAATTTCAAGGCAAGTGAAAGGTTTAAGGGGTCCATTGGCATGTTATAAGGAAATTGAAAATAAGAATTAATATTCATTTTATCAATTTGGATCCCTATAAAAGTTTCATAAGGAAAGTGACCTTTGACATTCCATTCTTGTCTTATCGGGTGCTTAAAATGGAGGGAAAGATAGTGATTTTTTGGAAAAATAATGAATGACTATTCAATTACCAAAGGAGCACGACTTGGTTTTGTATTTTATTCATTTTCCAAAGGCATCTATATCAGAAATATATTTTATATGGTAAAGCAACATTAACAACACATTTTGGAAGAAAAACTATGTCTTTATTTCATTCTTTGTGAAGGAATTTTAGAGGTCAAGTTGAGGGAAACAAAAGAGCATATTTGGGTGCCAAATTTTGGTGATTTTTAAGGGTTTATAAACATATAAAATACAGCCTTTAATTTTGTAAAAAAGAAGCAATCAACAATAGAAAGGTTGGAGAAAGAACTTGCAGGTTGCTTGTGAGAGTTGCAAAAGAAAGAGTGCAAAAAAATAGCAAGTGTGAAGAGAAGAGGAATAGAAGAAGATAAAAGGGATTTTGCAGGTGTGTTTTAGGTGTTCAAGGCAGCCATGGGAGATACTTAATGAAAAAAAAATTGATATTTCAAAATATAAGTGAAGCTAAGAAGGTTTGAAGACATGAGGATTTGAAGACTGTAAACAAGATGCATTTAGAAAAGCTTGTAAAATTTTCTGAATTTTATTCAATGTTGAATCCTCCATATATATGTAATTAATTTTGAGGAATTTTCATGTATGAATGTGTATGAAGGTTGAAATAAAGATATGTATATTATTTTTCTATTTATATGGTAATGTGGACTAGATGACATGTTAAGGTTGCAAGATTGAGTAGTTTGATAAGACCCCCAATCTTGACTGCATTAATTGGTATTAGAGCAGGTAGTTCTGAGAGTGGAGAGGATCCACCAAACCTATGGGTAGAGAAGAGTGTGTGAAGCGGTAGAGTTTTTTGAGAATCTCGAGAGAGTTTTTGTAGGTGTGAGACGAGTCTTGATAAATTGAGAGCTAAGAGGGACAAGCCATGGAGATGAAAAGCATGTGAGTTGAAGTGAAATTGTGGTAGATGAAGATTGGATGGGTCATGAGGAAACCCGTGAGAATAATGTTTTGGGAACAATATTGGGAGAAAGTAGAAAATGAAAAGTTTGAGGCAATGGGAAAGATGGTCCGTGAGGAGGCGGGGAAGATCCAAGCAAGGATCAAGAAATTGGAAGAGTATTGGAAAAGACGAGAGGAAATTGGTGAAGAAAAGTGAGAAGAAGAGAGATGTCAGAGCAACCCCTACTGAATAAGTTGCAACAAAGACATTCCATGAGGAATTCATGGAGAAAGAATCTAATAAAATAATGAAGAAGAGGATGAAAGTGTAGCAGTGATGATGGTAGAAGAGAATGAAGATGCAATTGTAGAGGATATGATTGCAATGATGGAATGTGAAGAGATTGTAAATGGTGAAGACAATGATGACTTAATGCTACAAATTTTGGCAGAAGAAGAAGAGTGATTTGGTAAGCTTGTTGATGGAGGAAAGAAAATGAATGTTGCAGCGAAGGAAAAAGATGTAATATATGAAAATTTTGATTTCATTTGTGATTATTCTTTCATAGTGAGAGTAGAAGCTCAAATGTTGTTGTAGAGGATAAAGTTGCAGTTGGAGAGTTATGTGTAGGTGATGCATGTTTGTGTGTAGAATTTGTAGAGGATGTTGTAGGTAGAAATTGGTGGAGGTGGTCAATTTGTGGTGGGTTGGATCCCACAAAGGAGGAGAGAAGTGAAGAAAACCTTTGGTGGAGGAGGATAGTTCATGGTGGACATGAGTCCACAAGAGGAAGAAAGAAGAGGATGCAGAGTTGTTGGAAGAGAATGGTGAATGTTTTGATAAGATGTTGGAAGAGAAGAAGGAATAAATGATTTCATGTGCACCTATCATAGTAATGGAGTTTGCTATAGATTTCTTGCAATATAAAAGGATGGTTCTACCATTAAACTCTATTTTTGTGAGCCTATGCTCACAAAAATTCCTACCCGGTGTGTCTGATGTAGAAGCATTCAGGTGGATTGATAATCAACATCAACCAAAAAAATATGTATTTTATTTTCATGTTTAATTTTTAATTTTTGGTGTGGATTGGAGCTTCAAGAGAATCTTGTGGAGTGTTTAAAGAATAAAACATTCATTTACCAATACTTGGACTTCATTTCAAAAATCAGAGGTAAATAGTGTGTTTAATTCGATTTTGAAATTATTATATTATATAATTTCAAGGCTTGAAGGGTTTAAGGGTTCCATTGGCATGTTATAAGGAAATTGAAAATAAGAATTAATATTCATTTTATCAATTTGGATGCCTATAAAAGTTTCATAAGGCAAGTGACCTTTGGCATTCCATTCTTGTCTTATTGGGTGCTTAAAATGGAGGGAAATATAGTGAATTTTTGGAAAAATAATGAATGACTATTCAATTACCAAAGGAGTACGACTTGGTTTTTTAATTTTATTCATTTTCCAAAGGAATCTACATCAACAAAATGTTTGATATGGTAAAGCAACATTAACAAAAAAATTTGAAAGCAAAACTATGTTTTTATTTGATTCTTTGTGAAGGAATTTTAGAGGTCGAGTTGAGGGAAACGAAAGAGCAGATTTGGGTGCCAAGTTTTGGTGATTTTTAAGGGTGTATGAACATATAACATACAAAATTAAATGGTGTAAAAAGGCAGCAATCAACAATAGAAAGGTTGGAGAAAGAACTTGTAGGTTGCTTGTGAGAGTTGCACAAGAAAGAGTGCAGAAAATTAACTTGTGAAGAGAAGAGGAATAGAAGAAGAGAAAAGGGATTTTGTAGGCGTGTTGTAGGTGTTAAAGAAATCCATGTGAGATACTTAATGAAGAGAAAATTCAGATATCAGAATATGAGTGAAGCCAAGAAGGTTTGAAGACATGAGGATTTTAAGACTCATAGACATAATAAAGGATTGTAAACATAATAAATAAGTTTTTATGTCTCATGAGTTGGTCTTGTTTAGAACTTAACATACCCTAGAGGTATTTTATAGTGATATTCTTAAAAAAGTATAAACCTAATAAATAAGGAAAAACCCAAAAAAATTCTTGATTTTAAATTTTGTCTTCTATGAGGACTCCTCCCATAGACACATCTTTGAGTCATGTTTATTTCACATTGAAACATCATCAAATAATTTGTCACAAGGGGTTAGATTAGTTGATAAATTGAGACTTTGGCCTTAAAGTCATATTTTTTAATAGAAAAATGTGTTTATGGGTAAGGTTGGCCCCTTTCTACTGTTATCAATCAGATATGCACCCTATGCTAAATTTGCAGAATTTAACTATCTGTTGACACATGGAAACCTTCTTCAGATGTGGGTGATCTGATCGAAGAAGGAATCTCCAGAGTGAGTTGGTTCTTCGAATGATAAATCCTACTCTAAATGATTTTCTAAGGGAAAGAGTTTGAAACATAACTGAAATGAAACCTATGACTTAAAGTGATTTTTAGGACTTAAAGACAACTTAATGATGACTCTGGTTTTTACCCACAAACAACTCTCAGAAAAAAAAATAGTACTTCAAAATCTCTCATGAATAGTTAACACATAATTGATTTGCATGAAGATGCAACACAACATGCAACCTATATTTTATGGACTTTCTGCATCAAGAATTGCAATTTTAGGACATAACAAGGATTCTGTAAACAAAAATCACAATATAGCATCAAACTATAACTGTAAATGACACAAAATTGAGAAATAAGAATGTTGCTTTATTCAACTGAAGGAGTATCAAAAGTCTGAGTATAAATTTTTGCTTACAAAAATCTCTGCTCAACATGAGAGGAAGAAACAATGAATCTGAACTCCCCCAAAAACTCTAAGCTTTTCTTCAAAATATAAAAGTTCCAAAACCCTAATCCAAGCTCAGGATGAAATCTCTGAAAAAAGCATCTAAAATTGCCCCAAAATGAGTAACTGAAATGGAAAACTCTCACTCTTTGCATGTCTATGATGAAAAGCACCTAAAAATAGGCTTATCTTGATTTAAAAGGCAAAAAAACACCTTATCTCCTCTCCATGCAACTCAAATCCGCCCAAGAAAAGTCAACTCTCTTTTGCCTTCAAAAACTGCTAAAAATAGCAAGAAAGAATAAAACAATTTATAAAAACATTGTTTTATCTTCTGCTTTACAGAAACATGGAGTTTTATTCCCTTCTCCATTTTGATCTATTTTTTACAATAAAGATTAAAAAGAATCTTTGCAAAAACAATACCTTATCTCTCCAATTACACTTTGATTTTTTCCTTAAAAAATCATAAAATATGAGGCACACCCTTATCACTAAATATTGATTGATTTCTAGAAAATCAATGAAAATAAAAACCTAAGTCTTTATGTGAGTTTTATTTCACTAAGGCAAGACATACTTGAAATATATCTAAATTCCTAACCCTAAAATACTTAGACAAAAAAAATGTCAAATGAAATGAAAAGGGGTCGACCTAGTGGAAATATCTTCAGCCACATCAAATTTAATATTTCAAAAGTTATGCAATAATCTCCATGAGTCGAATTAGGGCATTGAGGATAGAACAAAACTCAAGACAAACCCTAAATTCGCATTATTTGCACTTGTCATTTTGGAGAGAAGGCTCTTATGAGAAGAAAATGCTGCCACCATAGACTAAGGGTTTTTAGCTTGAAACTCCATAATTCTACACTAAGCTTGGTTGACTCCATCATGATTGGCATCGATTTTCATTTGCACCTTCATGGTAAGTCGATTCTTGGCAGTATTATAGCTCCTCCCATTTCATTTGAAAAGAAAAAATGGCCATTAAGGCCACGACTTATACATGTTTTTTCTCTAATTTCTCTTCATTTTATGTGCTTCCATTCTTCCTTGCCGCCTTGTGTGAGCTCGATCCATGCATTAGAATCTCTGTGAGGGCTTGGCCGCCATTGCTTGGCCTCCTACAAGTGTACCATGGTGATTTTATCTCCTCTTTCATTTTTCTTGTCAAAACAAAAGCTCTTAAAGAAAGATTGCTTTCCACTAAAACAAATGCAGACCCATTGTGCAGGCCGTGCCATGTATGCTCTTGATAATGAATTTTTACAAAGAATTACTTGCATTATAATCATTGTTTGCTTCAGATATTGAAGTTTTGACTAAACTCCAAAAGGTTTTCTATTTTTAGTGAAATTTATGACTCAAACTCCTCCTCTAGGCTGCGACTACTCATGCTCAAACTGGGTATTCGATTGTAGTCTACATTTTCCAAAGTATGAAAAAAAAATGCTTTGAAGGACTCTTATTACATTTTCCAGCAATTTATTTTGTATCTCCATTTATTGGGCTCGACCCATAATATCATTACATGCATTTTTGTATTTCTGACAATAACCCTCACATGGGTAAGCTGAAATGATGAGAAATCTGTATTTTAAATCAAAACCCCATGTGGGTATTCTGTAACTTGGAAGAAATCCATTCACTTCTGAATTTTCCTATCAAAAATCTCATGTGGGTTAACTGTAACAAGGAGAAATCTCTGTATTTTAAAATGAAATTTGCATCTTAAGCTAAAACTATGTAATTTTCTAAAAAGTCCTTTTAATGAAGTGAGCTTGTTAAACATCTATAATATGCAGATTAGGTTCACCTTCATGTTGTATGAAACACTCAGAAACTCCTCGTTTTCCACTATGAGTAACTCTTCTTGTATGATAACTTTTATGATTATTTCCACTCATTTTCATATACTTGAATGCTTTAGAAACATGCATTCTCAACTCCATAACTTCTTATGAAATGAAGTCTCTCTATGGGCTTTCCTCATTTATTGAAGCTTCGTTAATTAGGCATTATGTATACCTGTTCACTATCACTCAGCTGATTTTGTATGTGAATCTAGCTCATTGTTCACCGGTAATTTACATTCCATTGCTTCTCAAACTTGACAATTATTAGTGAACATGATAATTGTATTTTCTTACTCAACCCACTTGTAAGTTTAAGGGGCAGCATGCTAAGCTCTACCCTTGTGGGAGCCCGTTTTACTCCACATGCTTTTTTCTTCATGAGATGATCAACTACATAACTTTTCCTATACCTGCACAAGGAAAAAAAACAATGTTAGCATAAAAATAGTATATTATTATGATGTTTCCTTCTTTTCTCTTGTCCATCTCCCGTTCTCTCAACTGTTTCAATGTATTATCAACAACATTTTACATTATTGTTGGTGGTTCATATAGGGATGTTCATAATCGGAGCTCTAACAACCCCTTTTCTTCTCTTACAGGTCGATCAGAGCTCAAGGATGAAGGATGGTGCACCATTCCTGCATCGGTCAACAACAACAGGCAATGATGATTATGTCCATGCTTATGTGTTTTCTTTTCCTGCATCTTCAATAGTGTAGCATGCTCCTTATGATGCATTGTGATAGTTACATCCACGACTTGTGTGGATCCTTTAGTTTCTTCTTCCATTTCCATTCTGAAAGAAATGCATTGAAAATGCAAATTTGTACCATCATTTGTTTTTGCAAACAAATAAAACTGTAATGTATAAGCATTGTAAATGAAAGAAAAAGTTATGCTCTATCATTTGTGTACTCTTTTCTATGTTTCACTTATGCTGCAAAGCATTGAGCAATAATTCTGAAACTTTATTCACTGAAACAACTTGCATAACTGGAAATCCATAAATCTGATACAAGCATAAATTCAACACATGTAAAAATTAACTGTACTTCCATTTTGAAATAAATTCAACTAATCAGCTCTACCAATTGAGTTGTAGTGAAAATTGGTAACATCTACCATGTAGTATACTTTTGAGAATGAACAATATTTGGAAAAAGGGAAAATTTAAACAATCCTCATTTATGTCCTATAACTTAACAATGTCCACACCTAAATGAAATCCTTTAATAGTCCAAGATTTTATTGGACAAATCTTGACACAAAACTTGATTTTTTTAATAGGAAGGGGTTGTGATAGATCCATTTCCACTAAAACTCATGCAAATGTTAAGAAAGAATATCAAGTGAAGGATTATTAATATTATAAATATTCCATTCTTAAGATAAATTTTCTGATAAATTTCTAATAGAATGTAAACACAAAGATTAAAAAAAATGCAATGAAAAATTTGAAAGATGCACCCAAACTAGAAAATAAAACAAAGTTTCTATGAAAGGATTTAAATTTAGAGACTGTGGCTTCATGCTCAAGTAAGATTTACCCAAAATTTAGCCTTCTATTTATAACAACATTGCTTTATCTCCAAGAAGTTTGTGAGTAATATAAGTAAATCATTAACAGAAGATTCAATTGAAGTTTCACTATCCAATAAGGGCTACATGTGTTTTAGTATCCATTCTCACAACTTTGTCAAATTTGACTACAAGCTATAGAAATTAAAAATTGAAAGATGTATTTTATGGAGCTCTTCCTCCTCTATAGTGACAACATTAAGATCAATCATTGGTGTGGGTTTTCTTGGGATGATAGATGGGGATTTTTCTTTAAACTAACCGAGAATGAATTCAAATTCATATTGTGTAGACCATCAAAGACCAAAATCACCTTAGAAATAAGCATGCTAGGTTTTGAATAATCATTAAATTCCATCTAGATCTGCCATTACGACCTTAGATTATAGCTTATACCAAGACATCATAAATGAATCCTTGAAAGATATATATGAAAATTGGATAAAATAATGATATTTAAATCTCTTCATAGTTCTTTCTTCTTTCCAAACTTACAAAATAAGGAAAAAAATATAGGAAAATATCTTTTATGGAACTATACTTTAAGATTAGGAAAACACTAAGGAGCTACCCTAGATCCAAGAGTGAACATAGATCTCATTCAATAGATGAGATTTGATGTTCATTCCCTTGCAAACCTTAAATATAAAATTAAAAATTTATACAAAGTGTGGGTCATGTTGCTTAATGCCCATAACTTAAATTGTTTTTTGAAAAATAAAGTTTAAAATGTGAGATAACTTTTTAACTTACTTAATATAAAGGAAACTTATTTAAATTTGATAATCTTATCTATAGAATAGTAATTTATTTAAAATCACATCTAAACTTATAATAGTATTTTATAACTTGTGAATGAAAATATTTCATTAGATTATTTCATATGTCCTAGTGAATATTATTAACTTATAATTGTAAGGTAGTAATGATAAATATAATAGTGAAAGTTATTTGATCACATAATAACTTGTTACTTTTAGTACCTTTAGATAAAGTGTTTCAAAGATTTATATTTACTATCATTCAACTTCCATTGGAGTGTCTCACTAATAAGATCCACACATATAATAATGATAATAATACAATGTAGGAGATAGATTAGACATACCAAATTTTATTGTAGAAAATAGATCACATATACTACAAACTTTGTGATCTATCTTCTATATTATTAAATTTCTAGTATTATATGTGTTGATTTTACAATAAATCCTTCTTAAGAGATGATAAACCTTTCTAGGTTATGAAAAATGTGTAGCTTATATATGCCAATGTACTCATCTACTAAACTAAAACCCCATGTTCACATATGAAATTTTTTTAAAATATATTAGAGATTTCAATAATAGACAAACAAATATACGTAAAAAAGGAGTTAAGTCATCTCAACATAACATATCAAAGGAAGAAAATAAGACACAACTATATCAATAGAGTTAGTATCAATATAAAGAAAATTAGTATATAAGCATTTTAAGTTAAGTCTATATTTAGACAAGTTTTTTCTTAAAGATGAACTTGTCTAATAGTTAAGGTAAAATTTATCTACTTTATAATAAGTGACTATTTATTATTCCAATGGTGATTGGTACAATAATTATTTTTTTGTTTCACAATATTAGGTGTTATATATATATATATATATAATTAATTTAAATGGAAAATTGAAGTAAGAACAAAAGAATAGTTGAAAAAGTTATTAGCTAGCAAAAACTGTGAATCTAGTAGGAGGAAGAGGTGGGTCGTGGTAATTTGGAATAGGCTTTCACTCTATAAATGTACAATGATAATTAATTTGTTCATCATTAAGACTCTACATATGACTTCGAGCAAAAAAATAGCCAATGCACTCATCAACTAAACTAAAGCCCCATGTTATAACATATGAAAGTTTTTTTAAAATATTAAAGATGTCAATAATAAGCAAACAAATACACATAAACAAGGAGTTACGTCATCTCAACATAACATATCAAAGGAAGAAAAAAAGACACAACTATACCAACAGATTCGCTATCAATATAAAGAAAAAATAATATAAACATTTCAAGTTAAGCGTATACTTAGACAAGTTTTCTTAAAGATTAACTTGTTTAATAGTTAATGTAAGATTTGTCTACTTTATAATAAGTGTCATTTTATTATTTTGTATAAAGATAATAATACATCATGCTCAAAAAAGATAAGTCCAAAAAATCACACCTTATGGTTTATGCAAGATAAAATTTTAAAGGACAAATCCAAATAAGAACAAAAGAATAAGTGACAAAATTATTAGCTAGCAATTTAGCTATGGATCTAGTAGGAAGAGGAAGAGGTGGGTCGTGGTCATTTGGAATAGGCTTTCACTCCATAAATATACAATGATAATTAATTTATTCATCACCGAGACACTAGATATCATTCCTAACAGAAAAAATAATCAAAAAATTGAAAAACTTACTAATATCTGGCCAACCAAAAGCATCATAATGAGAATAACAAGAAACTGAACGTTGATGAGAAAAACTCTGAACACTGTGACCTTATAATCTATACTAAAATGGCTGAAAAGCCTGTAAATCATGAGAATCATGCCAATATCAATACTCTTGAAAAGAAGACTATTAAAGTGGCTTACAAAATCTGTGAAAGATGTAGAATCTATAAACATTAGATTACCTGTATGACAGGTGATTGAAACTGAAACAGAAATACTTAGTAAAATCTTAACCCTTATAAAAATATTATATAAAACAAATTTACAAAACAGATATTAGAGAATGACTACTAAAAATTTATCCCATCCCATTCAATGCTTACATAGAATTATTAGAATGAAAAAAAAAACCACTAAAGAGAAGGAATAATGGAGTCATACATAACTTTTCCAGCTCTTTTCTGTACTGCTAACATATCATAACTAACACAGATTCCTCTCAACCTGGGACTGATATCCATCTCCAAAAATGGATTTTTTTGGTCCCAGGTTGAGAAGAATCTGTGTTAATCTCTGACTATCATTATCTACTCTGCTTGCTTGAATTCTCATATTTGCATGGTTGGGAACTCAGAGTTGCAATATTCTTTCAGTCAAGTTGTGTTTATAATCTGAGAGAAAGCTGTGTATATATAAAGCTTAAAAATGGTTAAAAGATAAAATTGATTGAATAATAATATAGATACGTGTAATTATGAGAGCCATGCTACTATTTACATCCAGAATGTTGATGTTTGCAGAAATGTCAATAAAACTTTAAATGGATCCAAACCTTTTACTTGATTAAATCCAACAACTGTCTTAATAATATCTTAAACTGTAAAAAGAGTAGGAAGGACTCTCATAGTTACACGTATAAACAAATACAATACTTATGTTTCAATTGAATCAGCAACCATTAATTTTAGAAATATCTACAGGTAAATACAATAATTTCAATTGCATCAAATCACATCACATATCTGTGCCAGTTGTCCATAGAAAATTCAATGCTTTATTTTGACTACCATAGATCTATTTCTTAATGTCACAAATTTGATCTATCACATAAATGTAATCTATGATGTACAGATTTGAGCTGTAAAATGATATTGAAAATCTATTCACCTTGATTTTTGATGTTCAATAAGCTTGTGGCAACTTTGGTGTTTGAAAACATCTTAAGAGAATATGACATATCATTCGGGTCTAGTTTTTCAAGTTTAGACTTCTAGATTGACCATCTTTATGATTGTAATAACTCAGAATTTAAATTTTAGTATTAATATTGAATGCCTAGAATCAAACTTGAGTGACGAGATTGACCCTTAGTGGAAAATGAAAAAAGACAAAGAGTGAATGTATAATAGTGAGTGTGAATATGAATGTAATAATGAGATTTAAATGGTGAATACGAAAGAATAAGAGTAAGTACAAGTAAATAAAGGTAGTCTAAAAGAATCAAGATATAAGCCAAACTCAACACATAAATATACCACTTGTCAATATATAATTACATTAAAATATTTCATCAAAATAAACCCAAAACAAGATAGGAATTAATATTTTACTATTAAAAAGATTTCACTTGAAATATGATGATCATACATGTAGATTTAATAACCTTAAACGATATGTGTATAACCATGTTAATATGGTTAAAATTTTAATAGTAATTTATCAAATATAACCAATGTTTGAGCTCATATTCCCAACAAATACAAAAAATTTAGCCCTAACCTCAGCTAAGCATGGATTTTTTTATTTTTAATTTTTATTTATTGTGGGTGTGATGTGGGAAAAAGCGATCTAGGGTCTAAATCACACTTTCTCCTACATCATATTAAGAAGGAACCAAAAATGATCACATATACCCACTTGGCTACTAACCTCAATGGAAGAGCCCAAAATGGTGGATTAGGGTTTCGGCTCTTTCTTTGGGGGAGGTTGATACTGATTTGATTGATAAGAGTTAACTTCATTTGATTATGCAAATGTGTACCTAGATCAACTCTAAAGCTACAACAAACTGATGCAAATATAGAGAAACACATAATTAAAACACATGAATGAAGTATAGAACAACAAAGTGCAAAGACAAAGGAAAATGACCTATAAATTTGGGCTCAAATTGGCTAGACAAGGGTGGTGGCACCCTAGACCAAGAAGTACAGATCTCAAGAATCAGTAACCAGATCTCAGATGGTCTTAGTCTATAGGTTCTTTCTTTCTGAACTCAGCTTCAAAACTTCATCTATTGATAATTAATTTCACTTGCCCTAATTTGTTGACATAGGAGGCTTGAATACTAGATCTTGCAATTAAGTCTTCTATCTTCTCCCAAATCCACTTCAACTTTTTCATCTAGACACAAGAGATGGAAGAAAGGGTTGTGTTGTATATGGGCTTGCCTAAGTCAAACTCTGTTTTGATGTTTCCACCTTCACAACAACTATGATGATGTAAAAAGTGCTTACCTTCGGTTGGGTAGAGGGAAAATGGATAAAACAAGCGATAAATTGAAAAGTGTTGCAAATTACCACTCATATTTTCTTTCCTTGATGGATTGAAGTCACTGTACTCATCTCATACACGGAGAAATAGATGTTTGATTGAAGGTCCTATAAGTGTTAGTACTCACAAAAAAAATGAGCATAAAAAATGAGCAAACTCACACATAAACTTGACACATTGCAAACATGAATCTTGATTGGTAATAAATGCTATAAAATTTTCTTATTCTACTCTTGATTGCTTTTTAGGAAGCTCAATTGTGATTTCAAATTACTAGTTTTGCATTAGATTTATTAGGATTTCAAATGGTGAAAAAAACTTGAATGTATATGCAATTATTCATTTTCCCACAAAATTAATTATCAAAAACTGATAAATGAATTTAAATTTGTAAATGATAAAATGTCAACAATAAAATATTTTAAATTGGTTCAAAATAGGTTGGACAAGGGAAATGGAACCCTAATCCCTAGACCTATTTTGGGTCTTTTAGTGTCATTAAATAAACATTAAATAATATTTCCCAATTTAATTATGATTTTCTAAAAAATGACCACAAAACAAGCAATTTAAGAGCATAATTAGGTCCAAGTACATAGAGAGGAGCTAAACCTAGTGTGAAATTGTCAAGGGTGACAATTTATGATGCTATATTTACCCCCCACTTTAGTGAGAGTATGGACTTATGCTCATGCTCATACTAAAGTAAGGATATTCCAAGAAGGGTTCTTTTATCCAAACATTGGAAAGGTAGGATGACACCAAATCTAGGGGATGTGAGCCCCCAAAATCAAGATCCTATGGAACAATAATGTAAAGACAAAGGAACACACACGCATAAGGTGTAATGTAACATGAAAAACACAAATCCTACAGGATGAAGACACAAAACTAACATAATACAAACATAATGTAAACACATCATAATGCAAAAACCATGAAAACACAATGAGAACATGCAAAAGGGAAGGGGGTATGACAATAATGGACTAGCTCAAGCTTCATAGAATTCTTACTAGGATCCATACCCAAGGAATCCATAAATCATAAGGCTAGCAAAGTCTGATATTTTCTAAGTGACCCATGAATGAAAGTATCACAAGCTAGTGAACTTGGACATTCACTTGGTGAGATTGATAAGAAACAACATAGGCTAGTGAAGTTTGATATTCACTAGGTGAGTTTATACCATAGTAGCAAATGCATATATACAAGGGCTAGTGAAGTCTAGTATTCACTATGTGAGTTTACATGTCAACCATACCAAGAATTATAGTCCCAATAATTATGATAAGGAGCTACAAAATATGATTAATATGACAAAGAAACATCACAAATTTCAACATGTGTGAACAAAGTGAAGCACATAATAGAATGTATGCCCCCACCTTAAAGTAATTTCTAACACCAACTGAGAGAAATTTTCTTTAAGGTAGAATAAATTAATATATGATAAGACATGAGAGCTTGTTGGGAAACCCTATGCCAAATGATATGTTCCCAACAAAGCTAACTCATGACAAGGGGTTTCTTCCAAGATTAAGCCACATAAATAAGATCAAATAACACATGAGGGATCTATATATCTAGGGTTAGTATAAACCAAAGATAATGATCACAATTGGAATTGAAATCATTCTCCAAATACTTGTGGAATTATGAACACAAGGGAGGAATAACACATTAAGACAACAAATTTTTTTGATCATGGAAGAGACCTAAATGTCTCAACACTTTTCATCATTCCCAGAAGGAAACAAAATACAAAAATGTTCATAGTATAAAGACAAATGGAGGTACAAATAGATGAATGTCATAAAAAATTTCATTTTCTTTGTATTCTTGTGTCAATAAGAACATCAAGGTTCATCCAAAGATAACTAAAAAACACAAAAAAATGCTAGGAAGCACATTATGGGGAGATCACATTACATACAAGAAAAAATATGAAGACACAAAATAGGTACCACACATTTGAGTTGATCTATAGAAAATTGTTTGCATCCCAATCTTTCTCATTATAAATAGAACTTGGACAATAAGCTAAAGGAACTACAACAAGTGCAGTACAAAGAGATGCACTAAGTTCAACACATGGTTGGTCACTTGCATTGGGAGGATAATCATGGTCATCCCCATCTAGATTCACCAATTTTGTAAACATAAGAGATAATTCATTATTATCTTCTTTTTGTTCTTCTATTTTACCTTATGACTCACTATCAGAGTGTATCATGATAGTTTGCATATTAGTGCTATAGGCATGATTTGAAGCATTAACATCCATGTGAGTATCATTTTCAATTATTGATCTTTTTATTCTTTGTTTTGGTTGGGATAAATAGGGTTCAACTTCATGGTTTAGTAAGGGTGGTGGAGTGGAGTTAGGCGATAATAAGGATGGATGGGTGGGAGGGATTTCAATGGAATTTGGTTGTATGGATGGATGATCATTATTTAAAGGTTTATGATCTTCAACAAGATGATGATCCATAGCTTGACATCTTCGTATGTGTTCTTTTGCACTTTGATTTCATCTTGCACAAGCTTCAACTTGTGAAGGAGGGATTGAGGCATTTCCCAAAATTGGTCCCTTTTCTTCCTTTGTAGATGAATCTAAATAACTCATCAACCTCTTCCTATTGCCTCCTCTTTCCTTTTTGAATATATCTTTTTCATTTAGAATCTCTCTTGATTCTCTCTTGGAATCTCAAAATCTCACACAGTTCTCTTGCATTCTACGTTGGAGTAATCAGGATAATCACTTGATAATCAATTAATCATTAATTAATTATTAAGTCCCTCATTACTTTAGTTCACTTAAGCTAAACTTAGGAGTTTTTTTTTATTATTAGATTGGGCTAATTATAGGTCTAGTTGTCTCATTCCATGAGATTAAGACACTTGTCATAATATAATGCAATTCTCATGTCTAGGGTTTTATTTTTCATGCTTTTATAAGCATGCACATTCATTGTAATCATTAATTCAGAACTATTCAGGTTAATACATTGCACATATTAGTGCTTTTCTAGATCAATCTTTTCTCTCTTGGTTGCATAGAAAATCAATTATTTTGATCTTTCTTTTGTGATAGGATAATTGCTTGCAAGTGATTTTTGGGTGTTGTAAAGTTCAATCATAAACTTCAACATTCTATAGCTCTTTGCAATGCTCTTTCAACATTATTTTTAGCTCTCTTTGTCTTCTTGGCTTCCTCAAGTCTCTATATGTAATATTGTTCTTGTTTCTCATTTTTATTGCAAGTATTTAGTTTATTTTTTCTATGATAAGCTCGGTATTATCACATCCCATCAATCTCTAGTTTTAGTCATTATTCTTAATTTTATGTGCGCTTAGATTAAGAACAAACTCTTTTATATCTATCTATTTATTGGTTGTTGTGGAGGTAGAAATACTAAAGTAGGGGTTTGATTGAGAAAAATCCCCAAAACCCAAACGTTTTTCCTTTTCTTTGTGCTTATAGGTATTATGAAACCATTCAACTACATAGAGGTTCAAAAGTGTCTTACTATTTGTAATTTTGTTTCTATTATTCATTTGAATCATGTAAATATTATTGTTTATTGTATTTCTGTATATAGTATTTGTTGGTGTATATTTTCTTCTGATTTTTTAGACCAAGAAAATAGTAGGGTTTGTTGAACATAGTGTTGTCATTGATGTTAAAGTGTTGTTGGTTGTCATTAATGTTAAATACATGTGAAAGTAGTATGTCAGTTGTAGATGTTGTAGAGTGTTAATGTTATCATTATTAATGAAGGGAAACATGGGAATTTTGGGTATATATTGTAATAATGGTTCCTTAATTATAATTCTAATATTTATACGAAATTCTAGAAGTGTTTGTGGTAGTGCTATGTGGTTTGTTGTTCAGAATCAAAATATGCACTATATATTGAATTGTCTTTGTTTTTGGTACCACATTCCACCGTTGTTAAGAGTTATGGCTTATAGTTTGGAATTAAGTAAGACTCTCATAAAATATCCTATTCTATAGTTTCAACATATTTGATTTACATATCTACAAGATAGAAGTGACAAAGTGAATTTTGTGTTTCTTGGTTGACTATGTATAATGTTTGGGTGTTTGCGCCACTGAAGTGAAGCTTGTGCTAGTTGTCCAGGAAGCAAGTGAAGGTAAAATAAGACCAGTTAATATCATGGTAGGAAGTACATGATGTTATCTTACACTAGTGGTAATGTATTTGATTTAGGATTGAGCCGACTACATATTTCATATCATTTTTAATTCAGGTTTATCCTTAGCTAACATGGCTAATTACATATGGTGTTAAAGGGTTCTAGTCCAACATTTAGATGCTGTTAACATGATGGACTAGATATACACTAGAATGAGGAGAGTGTGTGAAATGTATATGTAACATGACATGCAATAAGAGAAGAGAAGTCAAGTATGTTGAGTGAAATCGAAATATCATAAAAGGATGTGTTATCCTATTAATATAGAGAAAGATGCATGAAAGAAGATCTATATTTCCTTTTGTAATGTAAGGTTGAAGCCTCTTAATCTAATTTTTTTCTTAGTGACTATGTTGTGGCTCATTCATAGGGGATTGGTGTCTCCCTTTAAGGTTGTAATTCTTGTTGGTTGGTTCCTGCAAAATTATTGTAAGTTCTATATTATTTTGTGAGGCTAGCTTTGGATAGTAGATCCAAGAAAATATTCTCACCATGGTTCTACCCTTCAGGGTTTCCAAATAAATATGGGGTACTCTTCTGTGGATGTGTTCATTACTTGAATTTCCATTGATTATGTTTTGATGGTATGATGAATGCAATGGTTAAAGTAAAAAGTATTAAATACTCATTCACTTTTAGAAAACATAGATATACTAAGAGGGGGGGTGAATTAGTATATCCCTAAAATCAATTCAATTTCAACTTATCAATCAAGACTTATAACTACCTTAATTAAATAACACATTCAAAGAAAAAGCACAAAACTGTAGCACCAGATTTACATGGAAAACCTAACAAGGGAAAAACCACGATGAGAAAAATTGCTTGGAGCTACTATCCAAATCTAGCCTCACAAATGGATCAAGAGTTACAATAGATTTAAGGTATTTAATCTAAGGAATTTTACAACTCCCCACTCACTTATAGAATGAGGCTGCAACCTCATAATAAAACTCTTTGAAGAATTAGATGATAAATTATAAACGCAACACTTTTGTTGCCTCTAACTCACCGCCTTCAACACTCCTACAACTCTTTGCCTTTGGCTCACTACCTATGGTATTCACACTTGCACTTCTACCTTCGGTTCACTACGTCAAGCACTCATTTACACAATTTGGTCAACTCACTGCCTTCTTTACACCACTTAAACTCTTTTGATTTTGGCTCACTGCCTCCAGCATGAATCGAACACTTTTCTACAAATTCTCACACTACTCTACCTTCAACGCACTATTGTCAGTAAATGACATTGATCGCACATTGAAAACTTGTACACATAGATCACACACTTGATCTTACATGTATACCTTCCATAGGCATCAAAAAAATTATCCTTGTCAACCATCTTGAAACATATGAACATGAAACATGTAGTGGCCATATTTGAGTCAACTTTAACACATCCATGCAAAATTGAAATTCAATGTGATCCAAGCTAGGAGATAAGTAAGACATAATTCAAATCTACATGCATTTCCATGCTGGTGCACACCACAAAAAGATGGCATAAACAACTTAGATTACTAAGTCAACCCAACAAACACTCAACCCTTGAAATATTAACTCTAGACCACAAGAAACACGAGAGAAGAAAGTTAGCATCATATGGATTACATTCATAGGAATTGAATGACATTCAAGAAAATTTCCACACTCTTACTTCACAACTTTATGCATCATTATACTAGTGCAAGAAAAAAGCTACAAAACCAATATCTATCACAAACCCAAACAACACAACCTTGAGATATAACTTTGACAGCTCAACTTGCAATACACTTCAACAGTTGAAACTGGAGGAGAGACAACAAATATACATGATAAAAACTTCCTCCAAACTGCAAGACCACAAAAAATATGGAGAAATGTAGAGCATTTCTCATAGCCTTCCATGACTACAATAATATAGTATTCACTTTGCTTACTTAGGAAACTTATGTGATAACATATATGATCTAAGAACAAGAACACACACACTTCACACTTGATTTTTTCTAACCTTCAAACCACAATAACAAATCATAAAATGTGGAAGAATGTGAAGCATTCTTTGGATCCTTTTTAGAGCACCTTCCTAAGCCATTTTCTGTAAGAGATTATTTTATAGAAATTATAGCAACAGATAGTGAATGCAACATTCATAGAATCATATACACATTCATGAGTGTAGTGTCAAAAAATGTCGTCGATAACATTTTCACACTTGTTTGGGTCCTTCTTGTAAAATTAAGCCTAATGATGCCTTGACTTAGTGTTGCAATGTGTTAAACACACTCACATTAGGTCATGGGCCCTTGTGAACTAATGAATTTAAAAGGTACCTTGCTAAAGTGTTGTGAAGTGTTGTAACACACATTCACACTTTTCTAAGGTTTTATCAATTAACTAAACCTAGTTTAACCAAAATGTACCTTAATCCTACCTTATTTCAAGTGTTGTAACACACTTTCACACTTTTCTAGGGTTGTCATTAATAATTGTCCCCCTTTATGCTTTAATTGGCCTTATTTTGCATCCACAAGCCCCATTTAATGCATATTTTCAAGGACAATCCCAACACAAATCAATATCCCTTCATAATTTAGGTGTTTCAAGTTGAATGGTCTAGATTTAGTGATCTGGGACTCATTCGTCACCTCAGACAAATGAGTCCCACATAGGTTTTTGGGTCCCAAACCTAGTTTCACACCTTTCTAAGCATTTTTAAAATTGGTCCCATAAATTATGCCTAATGGGACTCATTCACCACCGTGTGCAAATGAGTTTTGTGTGGCCCAAAATCAAAATTAATTCAATTTTTTGGCAGAATTTTATCCTCCTAGACTTGACGTTGGCTTGTTGTGTTGTAATTTTGGGAATTCTAGCATAATTAAGTATAAATACAAGGTTCTTTCACTCATTTTCACCTAAGCATTCAAGAGATCACATAGCAAGTTGAATGAGCATCCTTATAGCAAGTTTGAGTTCACAAGAGCATTCAAGAATTCACAAGAGAATTCAAGAGCATTCAAGGGTAGATTGTCAAGAATTTTAGAGAATTATTCAAGCATCAAGTATCATATAAAAGATTTCATGAATCATGTTTTTTTTTAGCTAATAATTGTGATGTAGGGTTTTATTATTCAAGCCAGCATTTCATTCAAGATCTATCCTATTCAAGCAAGAGTCAAGATCTACATCCATTGGAGCCATCTCATACATGTTTGCAACCTTTTATTGCTAGGGTTGAGTTGTAACATAATATTTTTTTCATTCATCATTCTCCATTCCTATTACATTCTATTTCAAGGTTTGATTACCAAAATGGGGTTTGACCAATGCAAACCCCTTTCCACTAACAAAACAACATTTTTTCCCTCTATTTAGTGTGTGATTTGCAAGTTTAGATTGAAGACACATTGAGGAGCAAGTTTGGAGAAGGTTGTCAAAGTGCCTAAAGTTGTCATCATTGTCATCAAGCATTGGAGAACACCTATAGGTTGATTTACAGAGATTCAGATCCAAAAAATTGAATAAGTAGATTGAGAAGACTGAGAAGAGTAGATTCAGACCTTGAAGTTTCAGAAAACCCTAACTAGAATGATTTGCCACTTCTAGCGAATGAGTCCCAGTCTAGGTCAAAATTCATATTTTTAGAGATTCAGATACCCATTTTCCAAATTCATGTTTCTACACAAAAATCCAGATATTGGACTGATTCGCTAGCTTGGCATATGAGTCCCACTCAACATTAAAGTCCATACTGTTGGCATCAATGACAACACCTGCAATATACTTGCAACAATCTCCCCATTTAGCATTGATGGAAACACCAACAAGAGCAACACTTAATAGGATATGCAACATTTCCCCCTTGCTCCATCTCTTGCTCTATCTCTCCCCCTTTGACATTAAGGATAAAGGGATAATGGTCTTCAATGGAGCTTTCCATAACATAACTCCCCCTATCTAGATAAACTTCAAAATTATTCTATTTGCTCCACTTGAGAGGTAGCCTTCAACAATCTAGGGATTAAAAAATTGTTTGGAATTGCTCCCACTAGACAGATGCACCAACTATGCATCTAGTTAGAAGATGGAGGGGAAACAACCCCTAGCTTTTGTCTAAGATACTCAAATGTATCCTTTGAAAGTGCCTCTGTGAAGATGTCTGCAATTTGTTCCTTTTTGGGCACATACTCCAATCTTACTTCCTGATCAATAAATTTCTCCCTTAACAAGTGGTACCTAATAGGTATGTGCTTGATTCTAGAATGCATCATTGTATTCTTTGAAATATTGATGGTGATTGTATTATGACATAGAATTGGAACAGGCTCATCATACATCACCTTGAAGTCCTTCAATTTTTTCTTTATCCACAACACTTCAGTACAACAAGATGCAACAACAATATTACTCTTTTGTTGTTGATAAGGACACTGCTCATCCTGCTTCTTACTAAACCAAGAGACCAATCTATCTCCCAAAAAGGAAGTTGCACCATTGGTACTTCTTTTTTCATCCACACTACCAGCCCAATCAACATTAGTATATGCACTCAAATAAAATTCATTACAATTTTGATACCACAATCCATAGTCTGGAGTGCTCTTCAAATATTCAAAAATCCTCTTGACAACCTTTGCATGATTTTCTTTTGGATCGGCTTGAAATATTGCAACCAAGAAAACAACTTGCATTATATCAAGCCTTGAAGTTGTTAAGTATATTAGGACTCCAATCATGGACCTATACAAGGTCTGATTGGCCTTAGGTGATACATCATCCTTACTCAAATGGCATCTAGTTACCATTAGAGTACTCACTGGTTTATAGTCTTCCATGCCAAACTTCTTTAGCATTTCCTTGACATAATTTGCTTGAGAGATAAAGATACCATTATCTGACTGGGAAATTTGAAGTACAAGAAAGAATGTCAACTCACCTAGCATAGACATTTCAAATTCCTTTTGAATTTCTTTATCAAACCTCTTACACATTTCATCATTTCCTCCAAAGATTATATCATCAACATACATAACAACAATTAGAATATTTCCATCCTCTACTTTGATGTATAAATTATTGTTAGCAGTACCTTTCTTGAAGCTTTTTTGATAAAGGTACTTCTCCAACCTTGCATACCAAGCCCTAGAGGCTTGTTTGAGACCATATAGTGTTTTCCTAAGTTTGCATACCATTCCTAGATCTTTTGATAGCTAAAATCCATCAAGTTGTTCTATGTATACTTCTTCTAACTCACCTTTTAGGAAGGTAGATTTCACATCCATCTGATAAAATTTGAAGTTATTATGATAGAAAATACAGGAAACATTATGATGGCCTCCATGATTTCCTCTAGAGATTTTTTTTTTCAAAGTCAATTCCTTCCACTTGTGAGTATCCTTTGGATATCAGTCTTTCTTTATTTCTTATAATGTATTCATCTTCATTTAGTTTATTTCTAAACACCCATTTTGTTTCTATTATATTATTGTCTGCAGGCCTTGGAACCAATTCCCAAGTCTTTATTCTTTTCAATTTTATTTAGCTCTTCTTCCATAACTTGAATCCATCCTTCATCTTTGATGGCATCAACAAAATTCTTTAGCTCTATTGTTGACAATAGAGAAAAATTCACCTGTTCATTTTCTTTTGCAAACCTTCTTCTTGTCTACACTCCTTCATTCTTATCTCTAATGATCTAATATTTTGAATGATTCCTTTGAACAAACTTGGCAAGATTCTTGGGGAATTTTTCCTTCAAGCTTCCTCTTTTTCTACAACTTCCTCTTTTTCCTCTATGCAGGTAGATTCATTAGTTTAGTAGTCTTCTTGCTCATGTGTTATTTGATGAAATTCTTCATCCACTCTAACATTTTCACTTTCAACCACCTTCCTCAATTTTTTTTGAAGCATTTGTAGGCTTTTCTCCTAGTTGAGTACCGAAGAAATATTCCTTCATCTAATCTTGAATCAAACTTTCCCAATCCTTAATCTCTCTTGATAAAGCATCTTCTTCCAAAAATTGTGAAATATTTGATAGTTGTAGGTCTCCCATACCAAATCTCATAGGGAGTTTTGGTGCTATCCACTCTTAGCTAACCTCTATTGAGGATCTAGAAAATAATATGAACTACTTCCTTCCAACACACATCAGTCAATTTGACTTCATTCAACATTATTCTTTCCATCTCTTGAACAATTCTATTCTTTCTTACTACTACTCCATTCTGCTGAGGAGTCCTAGCAATAGAATAATGTTTCATTATCCCATGCTCTTCACACAATTCTTAAAATTCACATGATGTAAAATCCTCATCTATATCAAATCTTAGACACTTTATTCTAGCATTGATTTCATTCTCAACCATTGATTTAAAGATCTTAAATCTACTAAAAAAATCTACTTTTTATTTTAAGAATGTAACCCATGTCATTATAGAAAAATCATCAATAAGTAACATGAAATACCTTTCACCTTGAAGACTCTTTGTTCTGGTAGGTCCACAAAAATCGGTATGAACTAATTCTAAAGGTCTAGTAGTAGAATACTCTATGATCCTAAAATTTATCATTTTTTGCTTCCTAATCTAATATTCTCTACACATGGTGCGTGTAGGCTTAACAATGCTTGGCATGTCTCTCACTACATGCATGGAGCTAATATTCACAAGGTTATCAAATTTTATGTGTTCCATCCTCTTATGCCATAATGAGCTCATTCATTTGTTTTTCCTAGAAGACAACTTCTTCCATTCACACCCTTAAGATTGTATATGTTACATTTAGTCTATGAGCCTTATGCCACCAATCTTCTAGAATTTTATTTTCTGATTTCACATCCTTGCTCATTAAATAAGAAACTATATCCTTTGCTACACATCTCACTTACACTAACAAGATTATGCTTAAGACCTTCAACATAGAAAACATATTTAGTTTTAGATTTTCCATCAATACTTGTTGAACACAAAGATGTGTTGGGGGGTGAATTAGCATATATTAAAACTTAACTAATTCTATTTGTAGATTAAAAAATCATCACATTAACTAAAAGGAACAAAAGAGAACACATGCACAACATAGAGACACCAATATTTTATATGGAAAACCCAATGAAGGAAAAACCACGGTGAGGATTAACTCACAATATATGTAGCTCACTTCTAACAAGAAATTACAATGTTTGAGGCTCGCTACCTATGGACTTGCAAACTAAGGTAAATTGTCTTAGAGCAATATATAATGGAATTAATGAGACTCACTATCTCAAAATAGGATACATTAATTTTAAAGATTAAGAAAATAATTATGAACTCCTTTGAAGAATCATCTAACACATGTTGATGATGGAGTCACTATTTGCACAATTAGCCCTTTACATTGATTTCAAACACTTCATATTTTTTATTCTGCTCTTTTACTCTATACTCGCAATCATCACATTCACAAATTAATTTGATCTTCTATATATATCCTTTGAAAAACACAAAACTCCAATTAAGTCAGCCCCAAGATGACCATTGGATGAAACAATTGATATTGCAAGGGTTAGCTCCAAAACACATCAAAATAGAAGAGAATTAGTTGGAGATCATCATACACTATTTCAGGGACCAAATTCATCACAAAATATTCTTCAAGGAAAGATTAATTAACCAGGATCAACCACAAAGAATGAACCAGGTCATATCAGCCCAAGTAGTATCAATACCATCAACATTGTCACTGTTTGACTTCACATAGTTTGGGACATACCAAAAACATTATGTGGATTGAGATGTAGGTATTTTAGATCATGCACAATATTCATCCAAAAATTTCTTGAAGAATCTGATCATAATATGATGGCACAAGAGGAGAAACCCTCTAAAATTATAGGAATAAAGCATTCTGGACAAACTGTAGCTAATTGTTATTCAAAAATTGTACTTGTAGAGCACTTCATCACTTGATAGTGCTAAGTAGTATGATTCTATAGTTGTAGAAAGTATTTAAAAAACTACATGATCATCCCTTCACTTCAAGAGGAATGCAAAGCATTCCAGTAAGCCTTCATCAACACAATATTCTATCAGAGCACAAACTGAAATACTGTTATATGTATCTTTCACTATAGAAGGTTTTATAAATTGATTTATTGGATACAATACCTTCATAGCTCAACCATCCTTTTTACAGAATTGCAAGACTAAATATTGCTCAGCAGAAGAATGCAGATCAAAAAATCATGACTTTGACTTAGATTCTACCCTATGAGAGCCTTAGTAAACTGGTTGCAACATATAATTATATGCGGTACATAAAACTGAGATTTTATTAAAGTAAACATATTATGGGAAAATTAGAATATGAGTATCATCCTCCACATCACACTTATATATCATACTGATCATTATTCATACATCTAACTGTATTTCTACTGATATCTCTGCACTTGCACCATCTTTGGAATATATACAAACTTCGTCATACACAACTAACATCAATGAAAAACCATAATAGGTTGACATCAATGATAACATCTATTGCCAACATCCACTCCTGAAAAGTGGAAGAAGTAGGAAATCCCAAGTAACCCTACTAAGAAGTGTAATCAAGTCATTTACTTGATGAAAATCACTACGAGGAAAGCTCTTAGGCCATCTTGAAATATTTAGCCTTGGGTTCTTAAGCCACCTAGTATCGATTTCCTTCTTGCACCTATTTGTATTCTCATCATAATGAGCCTATGCATTCTCAATGGTAAGATCAGTATACGCATCAATGCTTGGACATTGGAAGATCTTTTCAAAGAACTTTGTATCCAATCTTATGACTATATTCCCATCCGCATCTTTGACACTTTTGGATTCCTTATCATAGTGATTTTCTACAACAAGAATGAACTCAATATTATGAGTTGCTATTGGGAATGCAACCACCAATTGAATATTGCTTTCCACAATGCATACCATGCAAGTATCCAAAGGTTGCTTCTTCATCCTTTCTAGAAAATTAGACATATCAACATGTCCTATTTTTGTGTCTTTGATCTCATTAGTATTTGAAGCAACAAAGGTTGTTGCAAAAACCCCTTGATATTTGTATTTCATGGTTTTCTTGCTTGGTGATGGATAAAAAATTTGTGGAGCAACTATATGGAAAGTAAATTTCTTGTACCCTTTTAAGAATTTGAGCGTGAATTCTTGAAACATGCAAGAGAAATTACAAAAAAGGAATTTAAAGTTTCCCATTGTTAGAGAAAATTTGCAGGATTTTGTGCAATGGGAAGGAAAAATTGAGACTCTGCATTTGACTTGGTGATTGGGATGTAGAGGTGAAGAAAAATCCTACCCCTACATGGGGTTTTATGTTTAGATGCAAAGGTGCAAAAATTTTGCACTCTTGCATGATGTAGGGAAAATTGATGTAAGGGTGGAGAAAAACTCTGCCCCTACATGGGGTAAAACATCCAAGTGTAGAAGCAGAGAAAAATCCCACCTTTGTATGCATAATGTTAAGTAAAAAAGATATAGGTGTAGGCTAGGTTTTAAAACTTAACCTACACTTGTGGGTAGTGCATTTAGACAAAGATGTAGGTTAGGTTTTAAAACTTGACCTACATCCCAAAGGCAAGTTGTTTCATGTCAATTGGGGCTTAAACCATGACCTACATATGGGAAGGCCATAGCCATCACATGCACTTGTAGTAAAATTCCCTACGGTTGAATATATATTAATATGTTGGAAGGTTCACCATGTGTGGTTGATTGATCATGTGTTGGTTGGGGTTCAAACCCCAACCAACATCTTGAATGCAAAGGTGGGTGGTGTAAAGCTATAAAAAAAACTCAAGATGCATATGGTTCATGGTAGTGTTGGTTTTTAGCGCAGATTGGGGTTTGACCCCCACAATGTATGATGAGTGTGTAAATAACAAGGGGGTCGGGATTTAAAAACCATGATACCCTTGTTATAGAGTTATCAGTGAGGAATTCATGTTATGTAGGGTAACATAGGTTCCATGGGGTTTTAACCTAACTAATAATGGCTTACAAGCTAAAATGAAACCAAAAAAGAAAACCATTTAGACTAAAAAGATTATTAATAATGATACTAACAAATTAAAACAAAAAAGACACCAAAACCTAAACATAAATGAAATAAAATGAGAAAGCATGATAAAAATTGTACATACCTGTAACCTGGAGAACAATGGTGAAAACCCTAAATGGAAACAAAAAAGAATCCGCTCAAATCCTTTACAAAAGAGAGTGTAAACACAACAAAGGGGAATGAGAAGAACAAGATGCACAAACCGTGATAAAACAAAAATAAAATGATGATAAAAACAAATAAAAATTGATTTAAAACAACCCATTAAAATTCACACTAACAATGCAATAAATGCCTAATGTGCAAACTTGGGGATGTAGTCATGCTAAAAATCAGCACGACTACATTCAAATCCAGTTTGCAAAAAAGATGCAAGGACGCTGAAATTCAGCGCTCCTACACATGAAGGAAAAATGCTAACTCTGAAAATAGAGATTTTCACAAATTTGACCTTTTGCAATTTTTCCAAAGACAAAAAGGTTAATCGCTCAAAATGATTCTTCGAGGGATTTGACCACACATAAGAGCAAGTAGTATTTTCCTCTTTTTTCCTTCTTAGAGGGTGTGGGATATGAAATAAACAAGTTTCGTAGGGGTTATCCCATGAATTGAGCATAGTTGAATTCAAGGATAATAGGAATTTATTAAAATTTATAAGTCGTTCATGATATACTCTTGGATGCATGATTAGGACATAAAGGAATTTTCAACCTATCTAGTTTGTAATATTAATGGGATCGATAAAACTATGCCTATTTATCCCAAAATCCTATTATTTTATTAGACTTGACTAATGCAATTGTCTCATGGTTTCTTGAATAAATAAATTTGGGGTATTAATTATTTCTTAATGATTTTTTATTGCAAATAATTGTTGGGATTAAGGTGTCTCAACCTTAGAGTCCTAATATTGAGTAATTTAATGTATTATTCTATTTATTTGTATTATTTAATTACCTATGGTGTCATGTCATAAATTGGGACCCACCGGCTAGGTGACATCCTCATTGGAAGTGATTGGATGATACATCATCATCCCAAGTGGACATAGGCATCCCACTTTGGAATCTTTGACTTATGACAGATTCTATGATGCATCATAAGGGATCTTTATTCATGGAGAAAGTTGGCCCTCAAGTTGGGTTATGATAGGTTGTAGGAGAATCAGATATTTTGGTCAGTTATGACAGATTCTATGACGGATCTTATGGAAAATTTTATGGCAGATTTATGACATATTTTATGATAGTTGTAAGGCATCTATTATAGGCTATTATGAGCATATTTTGGGTTCCCAAGCTTGGAGAGAGAATATTGCATGTTATGACGGTTGTAAGGGGTGTAAGGGAATATCGTACATGTGTCCAAATGCATGTCTATGGCGTGGTATATTGTGCTATGTGTAAATTTATAGTTTGTTTATAGGTAACGAAGTGCTACTAGATTCACTCCAGAACAAGTGTTTGTTTTTTATTAGGGGTTAAAAATAGGTTTTGATGGGGCCCAGAACCCATTACAAAGAAAAGCAGGGTGCAATTAAAATAAACCATAAACCAACAACAGCCCCTAAAGATTAACATAACTACACATGCAACATCTTACAAAAAAGAAAGGGCCAAAAACCCTTAAACAACCTAGTTTTACCCGAGATGATAAACCCTTTTAGATACACACAGAACCCGCTTGCATCTGCTAGGCATCAACAAACCAACTGCTCATGGAAGAGACCACAGAGCCAAGAAAGATAATTTGCAAAATGGTGTAAGACACCATTAGACCCCTAATCAAAAACTTGAGAAAATCCAAAAACCCCACCTCAGTAGGGGAGATGGAGAGCACAACACTCCACTGGGCACAAAGCCACTGCTCGAACTAGGAAGCCAACTTTGAAACCACCTCAACAGGAAAGAGCTCCCCTTGATTGGAGAGGATGATATGCCCACCACCTCCACTACCGCAAGAAGACTCCATCACCCTCAACCTCCCCCTCCATAGGAGAAGCGTCCACCTCAGCAGGATCAGCAACTAAGGAAGCCAGAGACAAACACCTTCCAACTCCACCTCCATAGGAGCATAATCCACCTCCATAAGATCCAGGAAGAAGATCAATGTAGCAACAGAACAAGTAACCATACCACCCTTAGGAAAAACTTGGTAAGAAGCCATCACCTGCAGAAAAAAAAATCCCCAAAAGAAAACCACTGAGCCTAAGGGGACTCAACCCGCCAGGACAAAAAGAGAAACTTAGAAAACCGCCCAACCTGCAACAAAAAAGGAGAATCCAAAGAACCCAAATCATCCATATAGACAACTCCAATAGTAAAAACTTAAACAAACCACTCTGCTTCAGCACATAGGCAGCAGAGACAAACTCCAACTCCAAGAGTAGCAGGGCTTTGAGAAAGGTCTTAGGAAACAACCTAGCTGAGAAAAAATGCAAGCCAAAGGGGGCTCCAAAGAGCAGATCTAGGTGAAGGAAAGCAAAAAAATACACCCCCAAACCACACCCAACACCAAGGAGACTAGAGATTATAAGGAGAACCTTGCCCCTTTACAAAAAATAATCAACTGGGTTAGAAGATAAAACAAAAAAATCAGCCCAGCTAATAGCCTACAACCTCTAACAAGGACAAAGTCCACCACCCACCAAGCAAGACCTAAGGTCTTCACCAAAATTTTGGCTGCCACTAGAAAGAGAAAAAACCCTTTAATCAAAAACAACATGCTAAAGCAAAGAGAGAAGGATCCACACAAATGGGTGAAAAACCTCACCCTCTCATCCAACCTAACAAACCCAAAAATAGAAGAGAAGTTCACATGAAGGAAAGCATCAAACCATATGAGCACCACAAACCCCATAACAGCCTTCAAGAACCATCCTCCTAGAGAAAAAAACACCAAAACACCCACATAGCCAGCTCTCCACTGCCTCCATAGCCACATTTTCAAGAGCATAAGGGGAACCAAACCCCACGACCTCAGGCAGAAAGGAGAACAAAGCATCCAACAAGAAAGCATAGACCCACCAAGCCTCAGCCACCACAACAACAAGGCCAACACAACCTCCCCAAATAGAACCCATGAACAAGCCACAGAGGGAAAGAGAAGGAGGCATAGAAACCACCCATCCTCCCCCAACATATATTCCACCAACATGCCAGCCGAGCCAGGAAGCAGGATCATCCCCTTCGAGCCATGCAACCACAAGAAAATATTCATCAACAAAAATTTCAGCCTTGACACCATAAGCTTTCGTAGAGGGTCCAACTCCAAGGCCTCTCCCAACATGAAGGAAGGAGGAATAAAAACCACCATCAGGGTCATCCTCATCACTACCTTCAACATCTACAGATTTCAAACTGTAGATTCCCGCCTATGTCCCTCCAGTTGCTCCCGTCACCCCCATAAGCTTAGTGTTTTTCCTTAGAACAGGTGTTTCTTTCAAAGCACTTGTTGAAGAATATTTGTACTTAGAGATGCATTGTAACCTCTATTTGATTTAATATAGTAGTATTTTTCTTTTGGAAGGTGGGGATTTTTACTCGAAATTGTTTTCCCCACGTATATTTTGTGTTTGTTGTTTATGTGTTCTTGTTGTTCTATCTCATTCTTTCGATGTGTTTCTCTTTGTTGTAATTGTATAAGGTGTTAAAAGGAAATTTTTGGTAACTCTCCCCTACTTAGATTAGTGTAGGAAGTTTTTTTTGCTCACCCAGCTTCCTTTCAGTTGGTATCAGAGCCTGCACAACCGTGATTCCTTTGTTGGCTTAGAAGGGTTTTTTGAGCTGATCTTTGTTTCAGTGGGAGTTTTGCAAAAGTGTATGTTGTGACCTTGTTGCAGGAAAGAGATGACAAGCACATCTGGGAGGATTGAGATGGAGAAGTTTAACTGTGGTAACTTTGAGCTTTGGAAGCTCAATATGGAAGATATGCTTGTAGATCGTGATCTCTGGGTTGCAATTTCTGGAGCCAAACCATCAAGCATGAAAAAAGAAGACTGGGATCTCATGGATCAGAAATCCAAGGGTCTAATTAGACTCTATTTGGATAATTTTTTTCTCCTTAATGTTCATGAAGAGAAGAATGTTGTTTCTTTGTGGAAGAAACTTGGAGATGTTTATCATGATAAATCCTAGCTAAACAAGCTATTCCTAAGAAATAAGATGTATTCTCTAAGGATGGAAGATGGATGATTCATGAAAAACCACCTGAATTCCTTTAACATGTTGATTGCTCAATTGGGTTCCACTGGAGACAAGATTGATGAACAAGACTGTTGCATGCTCCTTTTTTGTTCATTACCAGACTCATGAGATCACCTGGTGATGGCTATTGGAAGCACAACAACCACTTTCAAGATGGATGAGCTAGTTGCTTTGTTGTTATTTGAAGAGATGAAGAGAAAGTATTTTGAGATGGCCAAGGAGGCCCTTGTTGTTCGTGGTACACTGAAGGAGAAAGGAAAAAAAGACAAGAAATCTAATTCAAAGTCTTCGAGGAGATCTAAGTCTCTTGGTAAGAATTCCAAGGGAAAATGTTGGAACTATGGAAAAAGCAGTCACTTTCAGAAATATTGCAAGAAGGAGAAGAAGAAGAAAAACAAGGCTTTCTCTGATTTTAAATCTAACAAATCATCCCAAGATGAAGAATAATCATTTGTTGCAGCCTTGGCAACCCATGCATCGAAAGATGTGTGGTTGATATATTTGGGTGCATCCTTTCACATGAACTCTCATAGAGGTTGGTTTTCAAAGTATGAAGAGTATCGTGTCGGGAAGATGTACATGGGTGGTGACTCTCACCTGAAGATTGTTGGTTGTGGAAGAGTCAAAATCATATTTCCTGATGGAAGAGTGAAGGGGATTTATGGTGTCTTGCATATCATAGGTTTGACACGAAACCTACTTTTTGTAAGTAAACTAAATGATTCGGGAGTGCAAGTTGTTTTCTCTAGTGGAGGATGCAAGATGACAAGAAAAGATATAGTGTTGGCTAAGGGTGTTCGAGATGAAACTCTGTACAAGTTGGGTGCATGCACAGTATAATGCAATATTTCTTTTAATGTACTGAAGAAGAGACCTTTGGATTCTTCATCCTCACCATCAGATCGTGAAGTGAATAAGTGTGTTGTGCAGCTACATTCGATGGTCATGCATTTTAGGTACATAAGGGTGCTAATTCCATGGAAATGAAGCTTCCTATAGAGAAGACAATGTTATGGAACCAACAACTTGGTCACATTGGTGAGAAGGGTCTTAGAACCTTGAAAAATAAGAGCCTTGTTGAAGGCCTTGATGATTGTAATCTTGAGTTTGACTTTTGTGAACATTGTGTTTATGGAAAATGACACCGTGTTTCTTTTTGCTCTAGTTCTCACAAGTCTTATGGGGTTTTGGACTATGTTCATTCAGATTTGTTTGGTCCTGTGAATTTTCCTTCATTATCAAAATTTGTATATTTTGTTTCTTTCATAGATGATTACAGTAGAAGGAAATTCATTTATTTTCTCAGAAGTAAAGTTGAAGTCTCTAGTTAGTTTAAGGAGTTTAAGGCCTTGGTAGAAAATCAGACTAGTAGAAAGATTAAGTGTTTGAGGACTGACAATGGTGGTGAGTTTTGTTCCACAGAGTTTGAAAATCTTTGTAAAGAGCGCGAGATTGAAAGACATAATACAAATCCCTACACTCAATCACAAAATGGAGTTGCAGAGAGGATGAGGAGAACATTGATGGAGAGGGATAGGAGTATGTTGAGTGGTGCTTGCCTTCAGTAGAAGTTCTGGGCTAAAGCAGTAGTCATTGCATGTTATTTGATCAATTGATATCCTACATCGACGCTTGTTGGAAAGACACCCATGGAGGTGTGGTCTGGTAAAAATCCTTCGATGATACATCTCAAAGTATTTGGTTGCAAAGCTTATGCTCATGTTCCAATTGAGAATAGGTCAAATTTGGAGAACAAGGCAGTTAAGTGTACCTTTATTGGCTATGGTGTCGATGTGAAATGGTACAAGCTTTGGGATCTAGAAGCTTAGAAGGTTCTCTACAATAGAAGTGTAATTTTTTAGAGAGATGAAACCTTCCACTGTTGAGTTGCAACTAGAAAAAGAGGAGAAACAAAATAAGGAGGTAGTTCAGAATCCACCTACTTCAAAGAAAGATGAACTACGCACTCTTGTTGGACCTGATGATGAGGAGAGCTCAAGCAGCGCATAAATTTCTAAAGAAGAAGAAGAACCTCAACCTCAATCATTGAGGAGGTCTACATGAGTTATGTGGCAACCAAAAAGGATTGGTTATTCATTATTGGATTCTAGTTGCATTTTTTCTTTTATTACTAACACTGATGAGACTAGAACTGTTAGAGAGGCTATGGGTATGAGTGATGCAGATTCCTAGATGAAAGCCATGGACTAGGATATCGCTGCATTAAAGAAAAACAAGACTTGGGATCTAGTACCTCTTCCTATTGGATGTAAACTTGTTGATTGTAAATAGGGTTTCAAGAAAAAGTGTGGTCCTGATGGAAGTGTTGAGAAGCATAAGGCACAAATGGTTGCTAAGGATTTTTCATATGTGGAGGGAATTGATTATGGGGAGATATTCTCTCTTGTTGTGAAGCTGAAATCTATTTGGTTCCTATTATCACTTACAACAACATATGATTTAGAAGTGGAACACATGGATGTGAAGATAGAGTTCCTTCATGGAGATTTGGAGGAAGATATTTACATGTCACAACCAGAGCATTTCATTGAAAAAGGTAAAGAAAATTTGGTTTGCAAATTGAAGAAGTCTCTTTATGGTTTAAAATAGTCTCCTAGAATGTCATACTAGAAGTTTGATACCTATGTGTTGTCATTGGGATTTCAGAGATCTAAATCTGACCATTGTGTGTATTATAAATCTAACAATGGCCACATTCTCATTATTGTTTTATACGTAGATGATATGTTGTTTATTGGGAATGGTAAAAGTATGATTTCAGATTTGAAGTTTTAATTGTCAACACAGTTTGAGATGAAAGACCTAGGTGCAGCTAGGTACATTCTAGGAATGGGGATCATGTGACACGGAGCAAACATAAATCTTTGGTTAAGCCAGAGAAAGTATGTGAACTCTGTGTTGAAGAGATTCAACATGGTAGATTGCAGACAATTAGTTGTTCCTGTGATGCAAGGGATGAAGATTTCTATGAATGATTGTCAAAAATATCCTACTAAGATGGAGGACATGAACAAAGTACCATATGCAAGTGTAGTTGGCACTCTGATGTATGCGATCGTGTGTACGAGACTAGACATTTCCCAAGTAGTGGGAGTCCTTATCCATTTTATGGATAATCCTAGATAGATACATTGGGATGTAGTTAAGAGAGTGTTCAAATATTTATGGGGTGCTTCTGAGTATGCCTTGTTTTTTCATGGTTATCCTACTAGACCTCAGCATTCCTGTAAGTATTCATGGATATTTGGATTCAGATTGGGAAAGTGACATTGACAATAGAAGATCTACCAATGGTTACATGTTTATAATGTTTGGTGGTGCTATCAATTGGATGAGTAAGCGACAAGCTATATTCATGTTATCCACGATAGAAGTAGAGTACATGGCAGCCACTCGTTCTTGTAAGGAAGTCATTTGGCTTAAGAGACTATGTTATGATATTGGTTTAGATGCATGATAGATTTTTTTTTTTTGCAATAGTTAGAGTGCAATTTTCCTAGCAAAGAATCCCACCTTCCATGTTAAAACAAAGCATATCGATGTTTAGTATCATTTTGTTCATGATATGGTA
Organism: Sequoia sempervirens; assembly: GCA_007258455.2. Classification (NCBI taxonomy): domain Eukaryota; kingdom Viridiplantae; phylum Streptophyta; class Pinopsida; order Cupressales; family Cupressaceae; genus Sequoia; species Sequoia sempervirens. The sequence continues at coordinate 20,353,534 of VDFB02026320.1, read as the reverse complement.
GAAGATGGAAAGTTGAACTTGGAAAAGGTTGACACTTTTGCGAATGTTACAGATGCACTAACGAAACCAGTGAGCACAAAGAAGTTCAGATGGTGTTCTAATTTCATGGGCCTTGGGGCCCTAAGCAGATGATTTTGTATGACTCTCGACAGGTCTTCAACAAGTAGGAGAATGTTGGGATTAAGGTGTCTCAACCTTAGAGTCCTAATATTGATTAATTTAATGTATTATTCTATTTATTTGTATTATGTAATTGTATATGGTGTCATGTCATAAATTGGGACCCATTGACTGGGTGGCATCCCCATTGGAAGTGACTGGATGATACATCATCATACCAAGTGGACAAAAGCATCCCACTTTTGAATCTTTGACTTATGACATATTCTATGACGCGTCATAAAGCATCTTTGTGCATGGAGAAAGTTCGCGCCCAAGTTGGGTTATGACAAGTTGTAAGAGAATCATATATTTTGGTCAGTTATGACAGATTCTAAGACGGATCTTGTGGTAGATTTTATGGCAGATTTATGATAGATTTTTATGACAGTTGTAAGGTATCTGTCATAGGCTATTATGAGCACATTTTGGGCACCAAAGCTTGGAGAGAGAATATTGCATGTTATGACAATTGTAAGGGGTGTAAGGGAATATCGTACATGTGTCCAAATGCATGTCTATGGCATGGGATATTGTGCCATGTGTATTTGGATGCCCATCCTCTTCTAGATGCTTCTCTTGGCTTGTATTCTCTATGTATTATATGCCTTGCATTGTAGAATGTATAGTTTGTTTGCAAGTAACGATGATGTTGGATTCACTCCAAAATAGGTGTACCATGCTTTTGGAGGTTGGGGGTTTTTACTCAAAAGGGTTTTCCCCACGTATATCTGGTTTTTGTTGTTTATGTGTTCTTGATGTTCTATCTCATTCTTTCTATGTGTTTCTCCTTACTGTAACTGTATAAGGTGTTAGAAGGAAAATTTGTAACTCTCCCCTACTTCGATTAGTGTAGGAAGTTGTTTACGCTCACCCAAATTTCTTTCAATAATGGGGAGTGGTTTGAGGATTGGAGGAATTATAGTAATTTTGAAGTCTAAGACATTCTTATGCTTATAAATTGGGAGTGAAATTACGGTTTCTAAAGGAGGCTCACACATGAAAATTCATGTCATATGTTAATTGTACCAAGAAGGGGCTTCAATAAATGAATTGAATTGCTAGGAAGCAGCTTATATATGGATGCATGTTAAGAACTTTATATTGCCAAAGGTGACTCCACAACTGGAATTAAAGCCCACCTGAATATTTAATATAGATTTACATTTAAATCTGTGTCGAGATTTATGTCAGTTGTACAAGGGTGCCTTGAGGAGCAACAAAGGAATTATTTTTATTTCTCCAAGGGGTTGTTCATCAAAATCAAGAATGGGAATGTTTATTTCTCCTAGGTTTGAATTATAATAAATTTGATTGGAGACAAAAGAGGCATATGTTGCCATAAATTAATGTACCCCAAATATTAAATGCATGTTTAATCTTGGCCCTTGGTGTTGAGTTAATTTCCACCATCCATTTTATAAAACTCCTCTATAAAAGGAAGCCTCCTCTCATTTGTAAGGGGTTGAATTGGAATTGTTGTAACAACATTTTGAAAGCAATACAAGCAAAGGCATTGAAGTGTCGGTGATCTTTCTTTACATTTTATTTTAATGGATGCATGGTTCCTTCTCCCAACTTTATTTTCAATTTTAGTTTTAGTTTAGTTCCACCACTTCATCAGCAGGAACACTAGTCTTTGTATTAAGCTTTGTCTTGTTGAGAGTACGAGTAGAAGGACCAGTTTCATTAGTGGTTTTATGTTGCACACCACCCTCAGCCACCACGTATTTAGTTCCAAAACTGTCCCCCAGCCACTTCCTTTACTTCTTGTTCAGAAGACACAAACCCATAGCCTCATTGCACATGGCATGTTTGCTGACCTCCACAACCTTCTACAACTTTCCCTCCAAAATAGCAAACTTTTTCTCATAAGAATCCTTCATTTTGAGCATTTCATCAACAACCATCTTGAGAGTATGAAAGATCTATTTGACTTCAGCTTGTACCTTATCAATTTGAGCCTGCATAATCAGCCCCATAGAAGAGGAGGCCTCATTAGCATTAGTGCAAGCTGCTCTAACCTAGACATTAGTAGAATTCATCTCATGAAAAACCTACTTAAAAAGCTTAAACAAAGAAAGGGAGCATTCCTTAACAAGGTCAAGATAATCAGGCATAATCTCCCTCCTAGAATTAAAACCATTTTTATCAATAGCATAATCTACCTCAGAATCATCGATAGTCAAAGCATTCTTCAAAGTTTCCTTCCCTTTCTGAGCAGAAATTGTCACCCCTTTATCCACATTCTGATCTAGCACCTAGTTCTCCATATAAGGCACACTTCCAACTATCTCCTACTGCTCAACTCTCTCTAAATTCCCAGGAGAGCTATGCCTTGCTACACCTTTTTTTTTTCACATTAAGAACATGGGAGACCCCCAGCTGGCCCTTATTGATCGTAACCTCCTTGCTCAAGTTCTCCATCACAAGCCCCTTCAACTTCTTACCACATAAACCCTTCCCAGGGTTTGAATTCAAGCTAGGCCGATCGACCTCACCCTTATCACCCATATCATACTCATCAATAGAAATCAAGGAAGGATCCTTCTTTCTTTTCTTTTCATCAACCTTTCTCTTTTTTGCTTCCCGCTCCCTTCACAGCCTCCGGCTTTTGGGAGGACTTCACAATCTCAACCTCATCACTAGTAATATACTCCCCGTCTTTGGAGGGAACATGAGATTGGGGCTTTTTCCTCTTCTTACCCTTAGAACTAGCAAGAGAATCTAACTCTCCTTCCAAAGAAGCCTCCAACCCAGGGGAGTAATCCTCGTCCTCGTAAATCTCCTCAGAACCAGTAGCATACTCAAGATTTTTCTTTTTTCTACCAGCATTAAGTTGATCGAGGAGGATAAATTCTTTAACATGGTCAATTATCAACACAATAAGACCTTCATGGAGGATAGGATTCTTAGGATTACATCTATGGTCTATAATGCTAGTTTCCAGAGAAACCAAGAGGTAATATGGAAATGACACTCTCTTTTTATGCCTAAAATGGTTCAATAAAACAAAATGGTGCCCAAAAACAACAGAAAAGCGACCATCCAATGTGAAGTACCTCATTATCTCCTCCACGACATCATTCCAAATTTCCTTGAGAGAAAAGCACTGATAGCCTAGACACATTTCGCTAGTTTCAACTCCCTTCGCTCATTGTGTTTGAAGAAGACATCCATAGCCAAACCAAACTCGTTCTTGTCTTTGTAAAATTTCATCCCATCCATTGGTAGACCAGTAATTTCAACAATTAATTCCTCAGTGATAGTAACTTCCTTGCCCCCAAATTCCAACACCCTATTATGCAAAACCTCTAGAAAATCTTGGGATTTCTTCTTATCAAACCCGTGCAACCTCTCCATGTATGGGTAACTCCACCCGCTTCCAAAACTTCCCATAACCTCTTGTTGGCTTTGACAGAGTCGCAAGATTTGGGCTCCAATATGTTTCGACTTCCACCCATATTGATAGTAGAATACAAAAATCCCAGCAAAAGGAAAAATTTGTAGGCAATCCTGATAAACTTAGAAAGCTTGCAATGGAAAATAGGAAACCTCAAGAACATAAAGGCTTCCTAGCTACCCATAATCCATGTGGATTGGACAATGTGGCAAAGAGAAATCATGAGAAAAGAGGGCCTAGTCATTCGAGCCAACACACCATACCGCCCAACCTTTCCGCTCATCAAGTTACACCTCAAAACAGGATGCCACATAAGGGACAAGTGACAACAGAACATAATTAAAAGATCACACTCAACACTTTTGAGCATCATGTTGAATAATAGAGCAAGCCTTTAGGGGTAGGAGATCATGTTCACCCCACACCATTGAATCATTCACCCCATAATTAGCGAAATAATCAACCAACCTATTGCCTTCTCTATAAACATGTGAGATATGGCATTGATCAAAGGATTCCACAATGTTGATAGCATCATTAATTAGTGCCTCCACCTTCCACAAAGGATAAGACAACTTTTTAAGATAATTAATGATATTGAGGGAGTCACCCTCAAGCCAAACCTTATTAAATCCTTTTGATTGTGCAAGTTTCAACCCATGATAAGCTGAATGGGGATGTTTGTTTCTTCTAGGTTCAAATTGTAATAAATCTAATTGGAGACAAAAGAGGCATATGTTGGTAGAAATTAATGTACCCCAAATACTAAATGCATGTTTAATCTTGGCCCTTGGTGTTGAGTTAATCTCCACCATCGATTTTGTAAAACTTCTCTATAAAAGGCAACCTCCTCTCAAATTTGTAAGGAGTTGAACTAGAATTGTTGTAACAACATTTTGAAAGCAATAAAATCAAAGACATTCAAGTGTTGGTGATCTTTCCTTTTTATTTTTGAATGGATGCATGGTTCCTTCTTCCAACTTTATTTTTAATTTTAGTTTCAGTTCAGTTGTGATAATTGCAAAGTGTTGAAGGTAGTTAATGAATTTCGTGCTCATACCATTTGTAGTTTGTTGATTGTAAATTGTATTGCATGGTAATTCTAAGCTATTTTACAAGCATTAGTTCAATTGTGGGTGTTTATGCATATTGTGTCAAGATTTAGGGTATATGCCTAAATATTTGCAGTCTGAAAATCTTTAAAATTCCTTTGAAGATTGCACTATTTCTAGAGCATTGTGGGCTTGACCCTGATTAAATGGAAATTAGTTTATTAGGGAATTTGTCTACCTCCAACATCATCCATTGTTATAGTTGTCCTTAGGTTTTCAGAATTAGGACCCCTCTAAACCCTCAATCTTTTGGTCTTTTTTTTTTATAAATATAGGTTAGTTTAGGAAGGAAGATCATCACTTTGAATTGCTATATTTGATGATTTATAGTCATTTTCATATTTTAGATCTAAAAAATACAACTAGGGTTTTAACTAGTCCTTAGATTTTACAAACTCTCAACATTATAAGTTTCTAGCTCTTTGTTGAACCATAAATTCCCCTTGTGAAACCAACAATCACATTTACCACTAATTTGTTCTTACATAGTCAAGACCTGACATTCGAAGCCTTGGGGTTGTTTTTGAAGATTTTTTGAAGAAAGTTTCCTTTCAAGAGAGATAGAGCACTTCATGTTTTATCTGTGTTGTGTAGTGCAAAAAAACTCATCAACACTTCCCTTAGTTTTGGCACATCAACCACGTGGACTTGCTAAGGTTCCTCAATGTTTGATCTCTTTGTCTAGGTGTTTGTCTCTCTACTCGACACCCATGGTTGAGCTAGCTATAGATGCTTCCTCCCTCCCTTCTCCTCTATCTATGGACCAAGTTGACGGTGTTTCATGGACCAATATTCAGAGGAAGAAATGTATTCCCAGGTTTGTATCTCACTCACATAGAAGGGTAAAGGGTATGTTGTTGTCTCAAACTAGGTTAGGCATTGCTTAAACTTTCTTTTTATTTGTTCTTTCTTTGGAAGTTTGGTTGCTATCATTTTGTTTCTATCTAATTTTTTTTTCCATCTCTTGTGTGTTGGAAATAAAACACACCCAAACCAACGAAGGATTATCCAAAGAGGAGCTAGTAGCTCAGTTGGTAGAGCACTCTAGAAGCAAATGGAAGGTCCTAGGTTCGCATCCTACCTGGTCCATAAGAGTTTTATCTCAATGTGTCTTAACAAGGCGTGTTGGAAATGAGCCACACCCAAACTAGCAATGGACTATCCAAAGAAGGTCTAGTAGTGCAATTAGTAGAGCACTCCAACAATAAATGGAAGGTCCTAGGTTTGAGTCCTAGTTGGTCCATATGAGCTAGATAGCTCAACATTGTGGAACTTGTTTTGAATTCCTAGGGTCATTTTTCTTTAACTATGTTGTCCTTATTGTTCCATTATAACATATTTTAGGGCCCCATCAAAACCGAAAGTTTACCCTTAATCAAAAACATAAACACACCCATGTCACCAAAGAGATACTATTAAGCTAAATAATCTCGACCTTACTTAAAAAATGATGCCTATTTTCACATAGGTATGTTGTTATAATTGTAAATATTAAAAATTTGATAACCCACAATTATTGTTACATCATATTTACAAACTACAAGTTCATTAAAAGAATAATGATTATATACAATGACATGAAACTCCCATATAAATAGACACGTAAAGGTATTTGTCATTAGATTAAATGATAACAATTAAAGATAGGTATTCAAACTAGACTAAGGTAAGGCACCCAAGAGAGGGAGGGGGTTCTGGGGTTCTTAAGGGAGAGGAAACAAACATGATTGAAGTAGTGTAGGTCCATGTGACATTAGAAAGGGGTACATCTAAGGCTCTCATCTCATGTAGTTCTACAATGGATCAAGCCTATAATGGTTTGTTCATCATTATCTTCTAAAAATGTTGATTAACCCTCTTTAAAATAATCCTAAAACCCAATTCTCAATTATTTAAAATGGAAGCCTAAATAAATCTGATAAATGTAAAGTGGCTCAGAAAGTGCTTCATTAGTTTCATATGAACCACCAATCATTATCAACCCTATCAACACAATCATCATTGCCACTATATTCTCTCTATGTGAGTAGTTTTAAATTTTAATGTTAAAATGAACTTGGATACGAAACTTTATTAGCAAGAATAAAAACAGATAGTGATATGTTTTAAAGCAAAAAAAATAATAATATTGAAAACCATATATGAATAAAGGTTGTCTAGACCCCTAAAAAATCCCATGATATTAAATTATGGATATTAACAAACGACGAAACTATCAGCTTGCATGTATACATAAAGGCATACAGGCTTCACAAAATCCTGCACTCAACAGACAATAAATGACATGAAATTCTCATATAAATACCAAGTTAGATTAAATGAATGATAGCAATATTTAAGAAATGGGTATTATTAGATGAATCTAATAATAATCAAAACTGATATACATATTAGACTAAATACCTGATAGTATTTTTTAAGAGATGGGTATTATTAAATAGATCTAACTAATCAAAACTGGTATACATATTAAAGCCAATTCGCATGAAGATCATAGTAGTATTCCGAATGAAACAAGCTTTTGTCAGAAGGTACCTTACAAATATTTGTTCTTTTCAGAAAAAGAGAGTCAACATAACAAAACAACCCAACACAAGAAAACAAGCAAAGAGAACCAACAACTTCAAAACCAAAGATGAGAATCCAATGGACTGGCGCAGAGATTTACCTATTGTATTCAATACATATGGTGAGGATGTGGGCCTCGTTAATGGACTCATCTGTTACAATAATTGAATACAAGCAGGTTGTTTACTGTGCGTAGCAAGTTGAAGTGCTCTCACTTTAAGAGATAAGATAGCACTAACATCAACGTACATCTCAACCACGCAATGTATCGATAAAGCTTCAACCACGTATTAGGACAACAAAAGCTTCTAAAATATCTAGTGCTAATAAATGAATAAATCAATTAAATATAAGTTAATAATTTGTATGATGAGTTTTGTATTATAAATTTTATGTGTTAAAATAGAAATGGAAATGAATTAGGGTTTGCAAAACTTGAAATCGATAAAGCATTAGATTTTGATTGATGTTGCATTATGATAGAGAGAAGGGGTCTAGAATTTTGATATTAGATCTATGTTTGGAGAGTTACAGATGAAATTAAAATATGAGAAATTTAGTGTTCAAGATGTAATCATGACATTGGTCTTATGTAGTAATATGATCACATTTGGGTTTGCGTGATTCTATCATAAGTAGAATTAGATCTTTGAAATTTGTAAAAAAGCTTGGTGCCACTAAGAAGTACAGTGGAACTTGTTATTCAAAGTTGAAGTTCAGAACTTCATTATGTCTTAGTCAAGCCTTGCATTTGAGTTCATATTGATAAATAAAGAGTGAGAGTGGAGTTAATAGTTTTTGTTGAGAAAGTAATCATTATTGAGAACCTATAAGTGTTAATGGAATATGTGCAAATATATTGTCCCAATTGTTGAGCAATATTCTTTCTAATTGTAATATCTCACCCTTATTGTATTATCTCTTGATCTCCTTGAAGATTATTGAGGTTCCTTTTGTAAGTTTTTCTTGTTCATGAGGTTTTTGGACTATGGTGACTTCTATGGTTGTTCCTCCCACCCCACAGGTTGTGGATGAACCCATGTCCGAACCGAATATCCTCCCAAGTTCAACGAGCATATATGTTGTGGTTCCACCTCCAATATCATATGAAATACCAAGAGATAATTGTATAATTACCTTTGTGCCTCTAAAAGAAAAAACAAATTTATATACCCAAAAATACAATAGTTTCCCAACCCCCGATGGTCCCTTCAATTCCTCCTCCAAAGGAAGAAAAGAGACTCATGGTAGAGAAACCCTCTCTTACCCCTTCATAAATTAAAACCCTTGCAAGAATAAATAGAAGTGTTGAGGAGCATAAGCGTACACATCATTACATCGCTCGCCAGTTGGCCGAAAAGAATAAAACATTACCTAATGACCAACCATCTATCCAAATAAACCTCGATGAATTACCTCCCACCTATCCATCCTCATCGTCACATGACCCCACCCTACCACCCTCATCAAATCATGTTATTGAACTTTACATGTCTCAACCTAAGCAAAGAATTAAACATGAACACATGATTGATATTGTCCTTAAACAACCTATTATGATAAATTTGGATAGTGAAGATGAAGATGCTAAGATCGATGAACAAGCGCATAATGAATTATATTTGTTATTCTTGAAATCTATGCATTTAGATGTGGGCGACCATGATGATCCTCCTAATGAGAGTGACCCACCACATGTTGAACCTGGTGATACTCCTTGTATGACACTTGTTGTAGTCCCTTTAGCTAGTTTTTTTCCTTCCATATATGATGAGAAAGATTGGGATGCAAATGATTTTCTTTAGGTCGGCTTGCATGTGTAGTACTTTGTGTGTGTTTCATGTCTATACTTTGTTTTCTTGCATGTGATGTGATCTCCCATGTTGTGTGTCTTTGTATGTTATCTTTCTTTGGATGACATTTTTTGTTCTCATTGGCACACGGTTACAGATGAAATGAATCTATTGTGACATTCATCTATTTGTATCTCCATTCTTCTTTATGTCATACACATTTTTTTGTTGTGTTTTGGGGATGATGCAAGGCATCGAGACATTTAGGTCTCTTCCATGTTGACCCAAACATTTATTTTTTCTCTTAATGTGTCATTCTTTCATTGTGTTTGTAGTTCCACGAGTATCCAACCGAATGATGTCAATTCTGAGCATAATCATATTACATATTATCAAAGGTCTATACTAACCTCAGATCCGTGGATCCCTTATGTGATCATCTTTGGGGTATGTGCACCAATTTGTGACATAGAAAAGGTGCCACATTGAAAAAAATCACATTTAAGCCATTTGGCAAGCACCAAATGAAAAAGGTAAATAAAAAACCATGCCCAAAACATTTTCATTCTACCCTCTATCATGTTATGGTCTGTTGTTTTTGTGCTTTGCAACTTGCGCTAGCCAAATACAACCCTTTTTTTGCTTGGATCTTGTGATTCTTTGTGAGGATACCTCCAAGACATAGCAGAGCTGAAATAGGTATGTATTTCTAGTTTTTTAGTTTCAAATTTGAATTAAATTGTGGATTGAATTAGGTTTTTTAATTAAACTTTCTTTTAATTTTCAAGAAATCAATCTCCGCCTCCAAATATTGATAATTCTCAATAAGCTCCTCATGAAGACCCTCATGAACAAGAAAAGCATCAAATTCCTCCCTTAATTCATAGACATCCTATAGGAACACAACAAAATATTCTAGATCAAATTAAAAAATAACAAAAGAGAAATTGAACAATTGATTGCAAGGTTAAATGATACTGTTACAACACACCCTCATAGGAGAGGCATTGTTTATTGGGATTGAGGTGTCCCAACCTTAGAGTCATAATATTGATTTCATTTGTATTATTTAATTTCCTATGGTGTCATGTCACAAATTGGGACCCATCGGTTGCATGGCATCCTTGTTGGAGGTGACTAGATGACACATCATTATCCCAAGTGGACATAGGCATCCCATTTTGGAATATTTGACCTATGACGCATCATAAGGCATCTGTTTGCATGGAGAAAGTTGACACCCAAGTTGGGTTATGACAGTCCATGTAAGAGAATCGACTATTTTTATTCAGTTATGACAAATTCTCTTACAAATTCTATGACGACTCTTATGGAAAATTTATGACATATTCTATGAAAATTGTAAGGAATTTGTCATAAGCAATTATGAGCACATTTTGGGTGCCCAAGCTAGGAGAGAGAATATTTGCATGTATGACAATTGTAAGAGGTGTAAGGGAATCCAGAACAAGTGTCCAAATGCATGTCTATGGCATGGTATTTTTTCCATGTGTATTTGGATGCCCATCCTCTTCTAGAAGCATCTCTTGGCTTGTATTCTTTATAAAATGTATGCCTTGCATTGTAGAATGTATAGTTTGTTTGTAGGTAATGAAGTGTTTCCAATATCACTCCAGAACAAGTGTTCATTTTGAAGCACTAGTAGAAGAAGGCTTTGTACTTGGGGTTGTATTGTAATTCCTTTTGAAGTAATACAATAGTACTATGCTTTTGGAGGGTGGTGCTTTTTTTTCGCGAAAGGGTTTTTCCCACATATATTTGGTGTCACTACTATATGTGTTGTTGTTGTTCTATTCATTTATTCTCTATGTGCTCTTGTTGTAACTATTTAAAGGTGTTAAAACAAAATTTTGTAACTCTCCCCTACTTAGATTAGTGTAGGAAGTTGTTTTCGCTCACCCAGATTCCTTTCAATTGGTGTCAGAGCCTGTCCAACCTTGGTTCCTTTGTTGGGTTAGAAGTTTTTTTTGAGCTGATCTTTGTTTTAGTGGGAGTTTTGTAGAAGTATGTGTTTCTCTACCTTGTTGCAGGAAAGAGATGGCAAGAATATCTAGGAGGATTGAGATGGATAAATTTAACCATGATAATTTTAAACTTTGGAAGCTCAAAATGGAAGACATGCTTGTAGACTGTGATGTTGATAATAAAAATAACAAAATGTTAAAATAGAATATTTCTACTCTATTTCTCCTAAAAAGATAAATGATCTAAAACCACTTATCTTCCAAGGTCTCTGTAGTTGGTTCTCAACTATGTTGTCATCATTCAGTGGTTCATGCAACTATAATGTTCAAGGGGCCTTTATTGGTAAATGGGTACTTGAACTGGGTAGTGCAAAATAATTTAACATGGGGGTTTTAAATAAATAGAAAAAGATTGATCAAGGCTTAGAATGGAAAAATGTGAACACAAATTCCTTTAAGTTCAGACATGTAATTCTTATAATGAGCATTTCCCAATCAACTAAAGACTGTAGAATGACACAATTCATAAAATGATTCATACTATCGCATCCATTCACAGTGCAGACTTAAAACATGTAACCATTCATCATCACTTTGTTTTTAGAATCAATTTCCAATAATAAAACACCACAAGCTCATTACCAAAATTAATAGATCAATAAACAAGAAGAAATATTATCCACGGATAGCACAATAGATGGTTTTAAATTTGGAATCTTCTATTGATTTTCATCAATTAAGAGTCATTTATGCACAACAAAATCCATTCGCATACCGAAAACCATTGTCTATCAGCATTACCATTAAACTAACAAACTTCTAAAAATAAACTACTTGCATTAAAAGTTGTAAAATTGTTCAAGTGTCTTTTATAACGCTATAAAATAAATTATATCTAGTCTTTAGGTAGCCCATCTAACTTCAAGCAGACAACCTTTACAATGAGGAGAAAATTTGAACTTATAAAAAGAATTAACATCAATCTCTCCTATCAAAAATCATGATCCATGAATTTGGGGCCCAGATCCACAATTATAGGGGCACCCCCAGTTAAGTCTGAGTCCTTTCTTTACTAAAACTACTGGAGCTAAAAGGTACACCTTGTGCCAATTTAGTCAAAATTTGACTGGGAGTGCTAGCTTTGTTGATTGTTGATCATTACGCCCAGTCTTTGGCTCATCAAAAATTGATTTGGAGTTTTCCATCTGTTTCAAAACTGATATAGAGGTATCATTGTCCACAGGGCGACTAGAGCTGATTGACCTTGCTAATTCCATCCCTTTTAAAAAAATGGAGTATTCCCTTGCCACGTAGCTACTTTTAGTTGTTTTGGACACCTTCTGTATGAAATAATCATCCATATTGCTAAAAATTTGTTGTACTGTTTCCTCTTCAAGCACATCTACCCACTCCACCCTGAACATTGCTCTTTCATATTCTTTGGTGGTGGTCGTATATATATCTTGTAGTTGGGCAACATTTTGAGCAACATCTCGTACATAAAACCTAATGTCCATAAGCTTATCCATAAGAATTCCTTCATCATCATCCCCTTTCTAAATCATCTCCTCCAATCCATTATTCCATTGATCTCTTATTTCTTGTAAAGAAATTAAACCAACACTTGGCAAAACCTCTTTACCAATTAGTTCAACAATAATCCCCTTTATGAACTTTCTTTCTTCAAACAAATCTTGTTGAGCCTGTTGCAATATTCTCTTATGCTCCATGAGGAATTTTATTTTAAAGGTTAGTATATTCATATATTTTTTAAGATAACCATAATCTTGATCTTCCAGAATTGCATATTCAATCACATTTTCCTTAGGCAGCCTTTTCAATATTCTCTTGACTTTTTCATATGCTCTGCATATTTATCCTCTTCAGATCCTAGCAACTTAATATATTCCCCCAAGGACTAGATCAAATCACCTACCTCCTTATAACTTTTGGAACCAACAGTGAAAAGTTCTTTTGTATCCTTCTTAAGAAGGTCAATCCATTTCTCCATCATTTTTTATTTTCTCTTCATTTCAATTAGCTCATCCACCTCTTTGTGGCTCATTAAAATAGGAATTTATGATGGTTTTGGCTGCTCAGGAGTGGATGAAATTAGCTCTTTTAGGAAACCTTTCATCTACCCTACCTGAGCCTTAAGCTCATCCTTAGTTTGATTTTCCTTGATCATTCGTTACTTGGTAGTGGTGGCCATGATATCAATAAGATTTATCTGTTGATTTCTTATATACTTACCCAAATTGATAGTTCTTACATGATAATCTATAGCTTGTAGCTCCCTGCCATCCTTATTAGCCACTAGTGTAGAAATTTCTACTACCAAGTCTTCATCATCAGTAAGTCTTGTAGAGTGAATAGCATGAGGCTTCTTCTTAGGCTTTACCTTATTTGTTTACTTTACCATTTCATCCCACATCACCGACTGAGCTTGAACTTGTTGTCTCTTCTCCAAATTTAATTTAAGCCAAGTGGGAGTAGTTGGCTAAGTTGTTACCTATTGAGTACCAAGAGGTGTTGATGAAGGAAGTGTAGAAGAAACTATCTCCACAGTCTGCTTAGAAGAAGTCTTTTTTTGTTCCTCTTGTTATTTTTGCAACCTCTCCTATTCCATTTTCTCATTTTGAGTTCTAATTTCTTCTTTCTTTCATCTCTTCTTCCTTCTTCATCCCTTAATCTCTGCTACTCCACTTTCATTGCATGGAGTTCCTCTTCTTCTACCTTGTCTTTCTCAACTTTCTCTTGTTGTTCCAACTCTTGTGCACAAGTGTCTTTCTCCTCCCTCTTCTGGGATTTTGTAGCCTCTTTCTCCTGAACTATCTCTTCATCTTTCTTTTGTTCTTCTTCTTCTTCACTAGCTAGTTTTTCAACAACTTTCTTTTTAGAAGCTTCCAATATTTCCTTTTGTTCATCTTCAGTCAAAACATTATTCATTTTAGCCTCATCCCAAAGGCTTCCTTCCTTGAACCCAGTCTCTTCTTCTCCAACTTCTTCTTCAGCTCTCTCGAGATATTCTTCCCATTCAGCGTTTTCTTTCTGAAGCGAAGTTCCTTCAGAGTCTTAGGGAACAGGTGAATCTATCACATCAATTGTAGGAGGCCTCTCTTCTTCAACAACTGTTGTTTCTATAGTCATTGGTACAATAGGAGAGGTATCCTCAGTTTGCAAAGGCACAATAGAAGGACCTTCTCTAAAAGCTTGTTCTCCAGGATATACATTAGTTATAGGTGTAGCACCAAGACCTAAAATAACCCCTGCAGTAGCAGCTTGATAAGTAACCTTAGCTTTTTACAAATCTTCAATAACCTGCTTCATTAAAATCTCTTCCTCTGTCAGGATAGGTTCTTCTGTGGCTACAACAATTTTCTTTAATCTCTTATACTGCATTGTTTCAATAGAGGAAGTAGGTTCACTACTAGAATCCTTCTTCCTTGAAGCCTTAACACTTGGTTTCTTAAAATAGAGATTAAGCCATTTCAGGATTCTATCAACCACTACCTGTGATACTTTACAAATATTAGTTTCCTCCTTTTCCATCCAATTGACTGGCTCCAAATCCTTGGTGGTCACTTTATCCATTTTATCACGGGGATCAAGAGTGATCCCATCATTAGTAGTGCCTTATGGTATGTGTTGAGGGTCAAAACAGCACAACATTAAACAAAATATTACTACTCTATTTCTCCTGAAAAAGAAAGACAACACATGGTAATCTAACTCCCAAGGTCTTGGTAATTGGTTCTCAATTATGTTGATATCGCTCAATGGTCAATATAACTGTAATGTGCAAGGGGCCTTTACTGGTAACAAGGAACAAAACTGCATGAAGTCAACTAATCTACGTTTTGGGGGTTTAAAATAAAGATAAAAAGATGGATCAGAGCTTTAAAATAGAAGAACATGAATGAAATTTCTTAATATCTAGACATGCATATCAATAATGAGTCTTCATTCACCTAACCACAACTACAACAAGATACAATCCACATAATCAACCATACAACTGTGTACATCCATAGTGCTAGTTCAATACCATCACCATTCACTAAACTTTACTTCAAAACAGATCATTCACTCATCATTAAACACAGATCAAATAGACATAACAATAACTCCATTCATAGATAACCCAATGAGATAATCTTTAAATCCAGTTTCCTCTATTTATTCTCATCAAATAGAAAAAATTTAGGCACAAAAAATCACTAGAATATAGATTGATCATGCATCATTAACCTTATCATATAGGTCCAAACTTGATAACATAAAAACTTCTATAAAATTGTAAAAATTGTATCTAAGTTCAACTGAACTTCTTAAAAGTATCGCTGCTAACAACAATGAAATCTTAGATATAATCACTATTCGCTATCATCAGGTGGTTGATCTTTCTTCAATTAGATGACCTTTACAAAATAGAACGAAGAGATACATATAGACAATGATATGCATAAATTCCTCCCAATCAAAACTCAAATCCACAAATCAAGGAATCAGAACTGAATGAAGAACTGGACCGTTGATCATTAGTTACCTGGCCAAATTGCTCTGTTGCACAAAATGCTGACACCCAACAAAGTAGGTAATACTGAAGAATGGAACTGGAGTCAAATTCATGTTAAAACCCAGCAAAGAGGAGAGAAGAAGATGTTGGGTTAAGTGAAGAAGATGCTCTATTTCTAGCTCACCTTTGTGTTGCATGCTCAAGGATGTACTCATCATAATTAGAGAACATTTTGTTGAAGAGTATCTGAATCAGGCCCATCCAACCAATCATTCTCAAACTTCATCCTCTTTAATTCTGTTGCAACCAATTTATGTACCTCCTTTAATTTGATTACTTCCCTTCTAGCGGCCTAGCCCCCTTCCTTGAAGTTTATGCAGATTAGCTTCTTTGGGAAGCCTCTTCTGATGCTCCAGACATTTCTCAACTTTTGCAATAAACTCCTGTATTAGATGATCAACACATAGAAATCAATACATCAGTCAATACCTACCTCCATCCCTTTGAAACAATGTTTAAACATAACCAAACTTCAACCTTTATCAGAGGCAGAACCATAGAAGCACCAAGGACATAAAATAGTTTTCAACACTAGCGGGGTTGGAACCAGAATTAGGACAAAATCGGAACCGAGACCAGGACAAGATCAGAACCGGGATCGGAATGGGAACAAGAACCAGAAACTAATTACTAGTTCCAAGCTCGATATCCACTTCGGCTCTGGTTTCACCTAAGGACAAGCGTGGGGACCCAACTTCATTAATAATTGGAAGAGGAACCAATTCAAGAATGAAACCTAATACCAAACACTTGGGACAAGTTTGGTCCTGAGTCCAACTTCGCAAGTGTCACCATAAAATAGGGTACTTTATTAAAGACATGGTCACAAGGATCTAAGGCTCGGGTCACATGATTGATTTGGAAATCAAAAACCAGAGGGGATTAACCCCACATCCTAACCGTACAAAGATCAATTTAAACCAAGGATAGGAACCTATTTTATAAAGGTTATTAAGCAAACCCTAGTTTGCTTGATACGTCGACTTAACCATCTAGGGCAACACAAACCCACCATAAAACACATCAAATCGACATAGGATCAAGAAGAAATAGGGTTCAAAACATATTTAGACATTTAGAGTATGGAAAACCCCATAAAATAGAATCCCTAATTAGAAACTAGGGCACGATAGAACCCACCTGTCACGAAAGTGACAGCAAACAAAAAGTGACAAATAGAAAATAGGAAAATAGGAAAACAAAACAGAAAAAATGAGAAACAACAATGAAGAATTCATAGAAGAAGACCTCTGCGAATGCACACAAACATGACAACACACAACAAAACAATGCAAAATGGGAAACAAAAGAGAAAAGAAACCTACCTTAAAATGCTCGCAAGAAATGACTGAAATCTGACCAAGATTTGCTCCGCAACAAACTTCCACAATCAAATCAATCCTCTCGAAGCTTTTCGGGCTCTAGTTCACTCAAACATTTTGAATAACAAAGATAATGAGCCAGTTAAAAATGATTAGGAATTCAAAATCAATTCGCACATGCAAAGAGGCTGAAATTAATGTTATTAATACAGTAGGTCGGGGGCAGAACAAACAACACGAATAGATAGTTAAGTCTCGTGAACACCTAAAGCAGGGTAGACACAGACCCGGGTCCAGAACCAAACAAGAAAGCTTTGACGAGTTCCTTATCAAACTCCAAACCTGATCCCGGTCCCGCAACAAAGACAACAATGAAGAAAAGAAACGGGGGCAGGATCGGAATTGAAACTAGAATTGAAACTTTCACAAAGTTCAAAGTTCATGTCCGATTTTGGTTCCGCTCCGGACCAAGAAACAAAAACGAAAAGAAACAAAAGGGGGTGGAAACAAAAATGAAACCGAACTGGGAACATTGGAAAATTTCAAAGTTCAGTTCCGATCTTGATTCTGCTCCCGAACAAGAAACAAGAAACGAAACAAGACAAACAAAAAGAAGGGAAGCGGGACTGGAACAAGAACTGAACCCAACCCAAACACTGAGACAAACACAAAGCACATGGGCGGAGTTGGAATTGAAATGGGAACAAAAACTAGAAATTTAGAAAATTCCAAGTTAGGTTCCAATTCCGGTTCGGATTCTGACCAAGCAAAACAAGACGCAAGGAAAATGAAAAACAACCCAAGGGAGAAAACAAATCCAAGAGTTCCAAACAAACCGACAGACAACGAAAGGAAACAAGGAAGAGAAGGCAGAACTAGAGTTAGAACGAAACCCGAACTAGGAACCTTGGAAAAGTTCAAATTCTAGTTTCAGTTCCAAATCTGCTTTCTCCAGAACAAACGAAAGAAAGACTTAGGAGCAAAACAAACAACTCCTAAGACCCAAACCAAAACTAAAGACAAAGAAAAAACAAAGGGGGACCCATTTTGTTCCAAAATAAAATGGGGTGGTTATGCAAGGCATAACAGTATGTCCCCTTTAACTTTGAAGTCTCTCATTTGGGGAATAGTTAACCTCTCATATCCCCTTTTCCTTACTTCAAATTGATCTTGCAAGTTGGCCCAAAATTCTTCGAGAAGTGGCCAATGATGGGGAAACTATGAAGCATATATACCATACATTTTCTTCTTAGGATCAAAATATTTCATGGATGTATGATTTTTGAAATTCATGGACTGAAACTCCTCTATTGTTGTCTTAGCTACTACCGAAGAGGAACAAGAATAAAACCACAATTGCATTGGGAACGAGTGGCAGCTAGCCTTGTGCTATGCAAAGAATTTAGCATTCACCTTGACTGCTTGACGAGCAAACTCCATCAAGACCCATCTATCACCACAACACCTTGGTAACTTAAAAGGGTGCTTGTCAAACCCAAACAATCTGAAATATGTGGATTTGGGGTATTGGATAAACCAATATCCCCACTCTTCAATAAACTCCATTACCTCCTAGGACAATCTGAAACCAACATCACATGTGAGTTGATTAATGATAACATATAAAAATGCATCATTTACCCTTTTGAAGTTCCTTTATGTTGTCTTCAGCTCCAACTGTTCATAGTGCTCCCATACCTTCTTTTGATTTGGACCATCATCCATTGATCCCACAATAGTTAACCCTGAAAACCGTCCCATTCTTCCAGCACAATAGATACATATGAAGACATGTAGAATGTCTCGGTTTCCGTTACTTTCAATAATTGATCATGAATGTTTTCTGAAATTACCTATCCCCAATCCAAGTATTATGATCCTTCCAAAATCAATAGAATAAATGGAAACATCTAGTTCTCAAAGGTATGAGAGTGTTCCTTTCCAAAAACTCTAGCTAGCAATGTGATCATATCACCAATGTCTTCTAAGAAATCATACCTCTTGGGTTTAGGTGGCATCTTCTTTATTGATTTCTTCTATGTCTTAAGCCATCTTTTGTTAATGACCTTTTTGTTTCCTTCCTAATCCGTTGCCTAGTGTTTAAGTGCATCAGCCTCATAAATAATCTTGGGGTTAGTGTGAGGAGGAGGATCAAAAACTAGTCTAATCATTGTTGGGGTTAAATCAATGATCACATTTCCCTATGAATCAATACACTGCCTCCGAGCTGGATTATAAGTTTGTGCAACAGCTAAAATGAACTTGATACATTGCACAACAATAGGGAAAGTAGCCACATGTGTCAACCAAGAAGCAGCAATCCTCTTTGTCCTTGGGGAAGCATCTTCTAAAAAAGTATCGTCACAAAATTGGTTCAAATCAATATGTCCTACAAGCATGTCATTAATCTTCATGACCTCAGAACCAAACTTAGAGGGTACTGCAGTCCCCTGGAACTTGTACTTCATTGTAACATGAACTTGTTTCAGTTGTAGCTTTTTAAGTCTTGCTCCTTTTGATGTTCCTTCACCGAGCACTTCTTCCTTTGAATTAGACATTTGTTAATCACATACAATATTGATAGTTATCAGACAAAGAAAGGGCATGTGAAGAGAAGATTAGCATAAGCATTCATATTAAATCTCCATTCATTCAAGATAAATTCCCATTCTACAAGTTAATTCAACTTTTTTTGGTTTCACGTTCAGGATAGAAACAAGAAATTCAAGCACAATACTGAACTATATCAGAAGTCGGGATCAAGGAAAACCTTGAACATGAACTTAATATAACACCTTTCAATTCTATCAGACATCAAAATTAGGTTTTAGTTCAACACCTACACCTATAGTGATGATCAAGGTTTAGTTTCATTTTATGGTCTGATCCCACCATGTGTTCAGAAATTGGGATCGGGCATTCACTAAGAAATGATACTTAACAAACAGAGTCGATAAAGGTTTCTCTCTGAGTTTTGATCCAAATGAAACATCGAAATTCATAACTGGGAAATGATTTAGAATTGGACCCAAAGGAGTGAACAAGTGTGAGTAACGTCTTGAGTTCCAATTAGGACCATAGTTTAGGAGTCGAAATCGAGACATGGTTTGGAACCGGACCTTTGGAAAATAAGTAGGGATAATTCAAGCCCGAGTTCTAATCCCGATGTTGTGTCAGAAGTCAGAATTGGGATAGTACTAAATGGTGAAACCTAAAGACATTTCAAGGGTTTGGTGCACGTCCGAAAGCTAATCCCAATGGATATGTGGGGATCAAAATCAGGACACTGGTTGATACATTGTCAAAACCTTCGAACATTCTTCAAGTCACAACCTAAACTCCGATCCTGATGAAACATATAGAAGTCAAAATCAGGAAAAACTAAGACCTAGACCCAAATGATGGTTTAAGTAAATAGTGTAGTCTCGAATCTCAATTTTGACAAAGTTTCCAGAATCAGGATCAATGCAATCAACAAATATAAAGGCATCTAAATAAATATAACAGAATCTCTAAATAGGCCTTTGGGATCGAACTATGATTTGTAACGGTCTAGATTTTAAAACTTATCAAATTTAACGTAAACCCCCACCAAGTGGTACAAAAACCCTAGGTAAACTAGGGCATCACAGGAACAAAAAATTCCATGAACGAAAGATTAAAAAAAACACGAGAAAAAAAACATAGAAAACCCAAAACAAAACAAGGAAAAATGAACCAAAGGGTTCAAGAACAAAGAAAAATGCACCAACAGGTTCCAAGAAAATCAAAAAACAAATGGCAAAGAACAAGCAAGAAAAGAAAGCAAGAAACCATAAACACAAAATAACAGACAAAACAAACACATACAAACCAAAAATAAAGGGAAAACATAGGACAAGACACCTACCTCCAAATACAATCAGAAATCTAACAATAGAGCAAGAAATCCAAGTGCTACCTCAAACCCTAACCCTTAGGGCTGCTTTGGTTCGCTCTGTCAGTCTACAAGCTAAACTGAGTGAAAACCAAGGAGCGGCATGAACAAAAACTCGCTCACACATGCGAACAAGTGTCCATAAATGTGGGTTGGTCAGACCTTGGGATCAAGGCAGAGGTCATAAATGCGTCGTCGCAATAATGAAGGTAAGCGAGAGTCGGGATCAGGATAGGACACAACACCGAACTTTCAATGAGTGTAAAGTTCCAACAAAGGTCCAAAATCTAAATACCGACAAACAAAGACAAATGTGGGAATCGAGATCGGGATGGAACCTAGAACAAGAACTTTATTCCATTTTTGGTCTGATGTATGATTCTAAAAAAATAAAAAGGGAGTCAGAAATCAGGATTGGGATGGAAGTAAGAACAAGAACTTTAGGTTCCAATTCTGGTCTGATGTCTGATTTTGAAACAAGAAAAAACACACAAGGAAGAAAAGTGGAAGTTGGGATCAGAATGTAAATAGGAACTTACACTTTTGAGGGTGTAAGGTGATGGTTTCAATCCAATACCCAAATCCAACAGAACAAATAACACAAGGCAAAGCGTGGGGATCAGGGTCGAAACACAAAAAGGAACTTGAACTTTGGAAAGTACCAAGTGCACGAGTGTCAGTCAGAAACTCAAACCCAAAAAAACAAAGGAAAACAAGGACTTAGGAGAAAAAGACAACTCTTAAGGCCCGAACAAGAACACTAAGGATAAAAAAAATAAAAGGGGGACTCATTTTATCCAAAAACAAAAATGGGGTGGTTATGCAAGGCATAACACGTGATCTATGGCTTGCATTTTTTGGAACTATGCCATCTGGCATGAAATGAGAGGATTGGGATCTCATGAATAGGAAAGCCAAGGGTCTTATTAGACTATGTTTGGTAGGTTTTTTTCTCCTAAATGTCCATGAAGAGAAAACTTATGATTCTCTATGGAAGAATCTTGGTGATGTCTATCAAGCTAAATCCCTGGTAAACAAGCTTTTCCTGAGAAAGAGGATATATTCTCTAAAAATGGAAGATGGAGGATCCATGGCAGATCACTTGAATTATTTTAACATGTTGGTTGCACAACTAGGTTCTATTGGAGATGAGATTAGTGAACAAGACCATTGTATGCTCCTTTTTTATTTGTTGTCAGACTCTTGGGATCACCTGGTAATGGCCTTTGGAAGCACTACTTCCACCTTCAATATGGATGAGGTTGTTGCCTCATTATTATTTGAAGAGATGTGAAGGAAGTCTTTTGAGATTTCCAAGGAGTCCCTTGCAATTCGTGGTAGACCAAAGGAGAGAGGCAAAAATAAATACAAGAAATCTAAGTCAAAGTCTCCAGGGAGATCTAAGTCTCCTGGTAAGAGGTCCTAGGAAAAATGTTGGAATTATGGTGAAATTGGTCACATTGAAAAAGATTGCATGAAGGAGGAGAAGAAAAAAAATCTTTCTCTAATTTTGAATCTAAGAAATCATCCCAAGATGATGGAGAAGCATTTATTACAACCTTGGCAGCCCATGCATCAGATGATGTGTGGTTGATAGAATCGGGTGCATCCTTTCACATGACTTCTCATAGAGATTGGTTCTCGAAGTATGAGGAATACAATGGTGGAGAGGTGTACTTGGGTGATGACTCTCATGTGAAGATTGTTGTCCATGGAAGAGTCAAAATCAGACTTCCTAATGGAAGAGTGAAGGGATTGATGGTGTCTTGTATATCCCAGGTTTGGCACGAAACCTACTTTTTGTAAGTAAGTTTAATTATTCAAAAGTGCAAGTTGTTTTCTTTGGTGGAGGATGTAAGATGACTAGAGGGGATATGGTGTTGGCTAAGGGTTTTCATATTGGCACTATGTTTCAGCTTAATGTATGCACTATATAGTGCAATAGTTCTTCTAATGTACCGAAAAAGATATCTTTGGATGCCATCCTCACCATTAGATCATGCAAAGAAAAGCATGTTGTAGCTACACCTAATGGTCGTGCATTTTGGGCACCTAAGGGTGCTCATTCCATGGAAATGAAGCTTCCTATAGAGAAGACAATGTTATGGCACCAATGACTTGGTCACATTGGTGAGAAGGGTCTTAGAACCCTAAAAACTAAGAGCCTTGTTGAAGGCCTTGATGATTGTAATCTCGAGTTTGACTTTTGTGAACATTGTGTATATGGAAAACCACACAATGTTTCTTTTTACTCTAGTTCTCATAAATCTTATAGGTTTTTGGACTATGTTCATTCAAATGTTTTTGGTCCTGTAAATGTCCCTTCTTTATCAAAATCTGTATATTTTATTTCTTTTATAAATGATTACAGTAGGACATTCATTTATTTCTTCATAACTAAAGTTGAAGTCTTTACTTGGTTTACGGCGTTTAAGGCCTTGGTAGAAAATCATACTAGAAGAAAGATTAAGTGTTTGAGGACTGATAATGATGGTGAGTTTTGTTCCACAAAGTTTGACAAGTTTTGTAAAGAGCATGGGATTGAGAGACATAAAACTACTCCCTATACTCCACAACAAATTGGAGTTATAGAGAGGATGAACATAATGTCGATGGAGATGGCTAGGAGTATGTTGAGTGGTGCTAGCCTTGAGCAGAAGTTTTGGGCTGAAGCGGTAGCCACTACATGTTATTTGATTAATAGATCTTCTACATTAGCTTTTTGGAGAAACACCCATGGAGGCGTGGTCTAGTAAAAATCCTTTGATGATAGATCTCAGATTATTTGGTTGCAAAGCTTACACTCATGTTCTAATTTAGAAGAGGTTTAAGTTGGAGAACAAGGTTGTTAAGTGTATCTTTATCAGCTATGGTTTCGATGTGAAAGGGTACAAGCTTTTGGATCCAGAAGCTCAAAAGGTTCTCTATAGTATAAGTGTGATCTTCAAAGAAATGAAACCTTCTATTGTTGAGTTGCAACTAGGAAAAGAGGAGAAATATAATAAGGAGGTAGTTCAAATCCCACCTACTCCAAAGAAAGAAGAACTATGTACTTCTATTGGACTTGATGATGAAGAGATCTCAAGTAGATTTGAAAGTTCTGAAGAAGAAGAACCTCAACCTCAGCCTTTGAGGAGGTCTACAAGAGTTTGACAGTAACCAGAAAGGTATGGTTATTCATTATTGGATTCCAATTGCATTTTTTCCTTAATTACTAACATTGATGAGCCTAGGATGGTTAGAGAAGCATTGGATATGAGTGATTCAGATTCTTGGATGCAAGCCATGGACGAAGAGATGGATTCTTTAAAGAAAACAAAACTTGGGATCTGGTACCTTTGCCTATTGTACATAAACATGTTGGTTGTAAATAGGTTTTCAAGAAAAAGTGTGGTCTTGATGGAAATATTGAGAAGTATAAGGCACAATTGGTCGCTAAGGGATTTTCTCAAGTGGAGGGAATTGATTATAGGGATATATTCTCTCCTATATCAAAGCTGACATCTATCTGGATTTTGTTGTCACTTGCAGTAGGATACAACTTAGAAATGGAATGAATGGATGTGAAGACAACATTCCTTCATGGTGATTTGGAGGAAGATATTTACATGTCACAGCTAGAGCATTTCATTGAAAAACGTAAAGAAAATTTGGTTTGCAAACTGAAGAGGTCTTTTTATGGTTTGAAACAGTCTCCTAGAATGTGGTATCAAATTTTTGATACCTATGTGTTGTCATTGGGATTTTAGAGATCTAAAAATGACCATTGTGTATACTTTAAAATTGATAATGGTCACATTCTCATTATTGTCCTATATGTAGATGATATGTTTTTTTATTGGGAATGGTAAAAGTATGATTTCAAATTTGAAGTTTTAGTCGTCAGCACAGTTTGAGATGAAAGACCTAGGTGAATCTAGGCACATTCTAGGAATGGAAATCACAAGAGATAGATCTAACATAAAGCTTGAGTTAAGCCAAAGCAAGTATGTGAACTCAATGTTGGAGAGATTCAACATGGTAGATTACAAATAGTTAGTTGTTCCTATGATGCAGGGGATGAAGCTTTCTATGAATGATTGTCCAAAATATCCTACTAAGATGGAGGACATGACCAAAGTACCATATGTGAGTGCAGTTAGCAGTTTGATGTAAACGATGGTGTGTACAAGACCAGACATTTCCCAAGTAGTGGGATTCCTTATCTGTTTTATGGCTAATCTTGGATGGGTGCATTGGGATGCGGTTAAGAGAGTATTTAGATATTTACGAGGTAATTCTAAGTATGCCTTGTGTTTTTATGATTATCCTACTAGACCTCAGCATTCTAGGAGCATTTTTGGATATGTGTATTTAGATTGGGTAGGTGGCATTAATAGCAGAAGATCCACCAGTGGTTACGTGTTTATGATGTTTTGTGGTTCTATCAGTTGGATGAGTAAGTGACAGGTTGTAGTTGCATTTTCCATGATAGAGGTAGAGTATATGGAAGCCACTCATGCTTGTAAGGAATCCATTTGGATTAAGATATTGTGTTCTAATATTGGTTTAGATGTAGGATGAATTATTGTTTGTTGTGATCGTCAAAGTGTGATTTTCCTAGCAAAGAATCCTACCTTCCATGCCAGAACAAAGCACATCGATGTATAGTATCATTTTGTTTGTGATATGGTAGAGGATGGAAAGGTGAACTTGGAGAAGGTTGACACTTGGGTGAACGTTGCAAATGCACTAACAAAACTAGTGAGCACAAATAAGTTCATATGGTGTTCCTATTCCATGGGCCTTGGGGCCCTAAGTAGATGATTTTGTATGACTCTTAGTAGGTCTTCGAAAAGTGGGAGAATGTTGGGATTAAGGTGTCTCAACCTTAGAGTCTTAATATTGATTTAATTTGATGTATTATTACATATTAATTTATATTATTTAATTTCCTATGGTGTCATGTCACAAATTGGGACCCACCGGCTGGGTGGAAACCTCGTTGGAGGTGACTAGATGACAAAAAATCATCCCAAGTGGACATAGGCGTCCCACTTTGGAATCTATTGGTGTTTTTCCATTACACCTAAGGAATCTCTAAAGAGTAGTCAACTCCTATACTCAAGACCCCTAAAATGAATGGCCAACTAACAAGATTCAATTGAGGACTGAAATCTTCTACACTTTAGGCTCTATGGGACCTAGGAGGGTGTTCCTTTCAACATTTCATTTGACTATCTCAATGAATGACATAACAAATCACATATTAGTTCCTATCAAGGGTAAATAATGCAATTCACTCCAACGTTAGCTAATCTTTAAGAAAATAACTATCAATTCACCAGGAACAAGGAGAATATCTCACATACATGCCTCATAGTAAATGAATTTTAAGAGATTTGTATTCTAACCTTGAGTCCATAGCCTAATATACTATCATTATCATTCAAATCACAAATACCATAAAAAAATATACTAGTTTCTTCATCAATTGGGCAATGGATTCATGCATCTTACAATTAGTCATATAGAAATTCTTTAAGTCTGATAATTCTCAACTATTTTCATAAGGATTTGCATTATGAAAACTCAGTATACATAACACATCACTTCTTACCAAATCCTCTATAAACTCTCACAAATTCATGACCTCATTTAAGCATTTAATCTATTCTTTGAACCAAAGAAAAAATAAAGGCATGCATTCAAATGAAGCGTTTGAAGATGAACAAGATATACTTGATATTATATTCAAAATTTGCAAGAGATGTACAAAGAAGAGTATATGAATTATGCATGAAATTTGTTTCGATGTCAGTAATTTCTACAAAACTATTTAAGATTTTCATATGCACAGTTCAAAGACCAAGACAATTCGACCAATCTATTTTTTGGTATTCTTCTAATTTCTACCCTTTTTGCATATAAGACATAAAGACTCCAAAGACTAGAACCCCTCCAAACAATCCATGAATTATCTTTTATAATGTAAGGGAGCCAACAAGATTCTAGCTCAAAATGCATGCCACATTACAAAATTTCATTTCATTTCAAATTTCAACTGCATATCAAAATTCCCCACATGTTGATTTTGCAGTAGCATGTTGAAATGGGGAAACCACAATTGTAGCAGCCACCAAAGAGGGAAAATTAAAGTGCCACCAAAAATTCCCTCAACCGTCAAGTAAGCAACACATTCGAGGTTCACATTGTTGTGAGAGCGCATAGTCAGCATCCAGCACCTCAAAAATTACTAGCCACGTACACAAATAGAAAGCAACCACCACAAAAATTATCAAACAACACAAAATTTTCATTCCACACGCCACCTTTTTAGCAACCAAAATATTTGTTACCATCAGCACTCAATCCATGATACACATGCCCACTTCACATTGTCGCAAAAGGTGGAGAAGATACTTCAACCCCTTCTTTTTTCTTGTCCCATTTCAGCACAACACCATCTAGCCCACTAGGAGTCCTGACAGCTAAAGGCAGGATGGACAATACCTCCACTCCAGGGGATGGAACTCAGCCTAAAGTCATGAGATATTGATGGTAGTTAGAATCTGTCTTCTTTTCAATCTTAGACGAGATATCCGTGATGTCAATGGGTGAGTTTTGTCGTCCAAAATAACCACGACCATATCAAATTTTCTATTGAATTCTATTGGAAGGCCCAACATATTCTTCTCCTTTTGTTCCCATTGCCTATGAGCTCGCAGCTTGACCCTTCAGTCAGTGACTATATCTGGTAATGATAGCTATAGATCCCTCACCACAGATATTCTTATGAGTGCTCTTTCCTTGCTCTGGGTCCTCACCATGGGACTTCTGTGAATTGAGTCAGGAAGATCTCCACACTAGAATAGACAAAGCACTAGACTTATTCATCTTGCCACTAGAAAATCCACACCCGTAACCTCAGCTTTCTGCAAAAACTCAAAAGACTTGAAAACAAACTATGTTGGTGAAAATAGCAACTCTCAACTTCTATTTATTAAACAGTGTGATGATAGCAATCATCAATGCTCAATTAAAACACACGTGCAAATTGGGAAATTCGTTGGCATGCGTATTGTCACCATTTATTTCCCAAGTGCATGGAAATTTGCATATCATACTTCATGATTATCGGCAATTAAGTCTCCACATGCACGAAGATCAATTTGATTGCACCTACAGAGAGTAGATCATTAATGCCCACTGGTTGCAGAATGAAATGGCTATCATGTGCCTGTTTATCAATTTTGAATGTCAACTGTTGATCTTTTAATGAGGTGGTAGATCAAACAGCTCACATTGGGCTAGCTAAGTTTGAATTCCAATAGTGCTTTGTTCACTTGTCTTCGGCCAATAGCATCAATCCAAATCAGATGGAAATTCCTTTGTCAGCAAGTTTTGCCCATCTCAATACTTGGTGGATTAATCCACGTGTTGGGATCTTGCAGCCCTTAACAAGAATTCACTTTTCCTTGCGAGCCAGTGGAGAACGATGGAGATGGATCTCGATCTTTAATCTTTGTCATCGGTTTAGAAGCACAGACGGTAAGCCAAATAGTGGAGAATAGGCCCCACGTCTGTATAAGGACACGCATCTTCATCTCACTATCCTCGTACTACATAACCGGCTAGTACTTTATGTCCATGAACTGGCAGGGTATGGCTAGGATCCTTTCCTACGATCTTTAATCTCAAAACCTGCACACACAGCGAGGTTAGCATTAAATAAGGGGCCATTGTTAGGTCGACGATGATTTTACCCTTACGAGTGAATGACTTAAGCTTAATTCATTTGTGAAATATTAAAACCTATCCCTAGGAGAAATTAAAGTCAATGGTCGACTGGATGACCAGTGTTCTAAGCCAGAGGGGTCGGTGGACAGATGCATACGATGGCTCAAGTAATGACTTAAAGAATGGGAGACCGACATGGAAATTCATCGTGAGATTAGAATGACTAAGGGTTTTTCAAAGTAAAAACCCTATCCAAGCATGAGGATGAGGGTTTAAAGTGCTAATTAAATCCATAGGATCCCCAGGAATTACAAAAAATTTGGAAGCTCCATCAGAATCTTTGACCTATGATAGATTCTATGACACATCATAAGGCATCTTGTTGCATGGAGAATTTTGGTGCCTAAGTTGGGTTATGACAGGATGTAAGAGAATTGGCTATTTTTAGTTAGTTATGAAAGATTCTCTTATGGATTCTATGACAACTCTTGTGGAAGATTTATGAAATTCTATGATAGTTGTAAGGCATCTGTCATAAGCAATTATGAGCACATTTTGGGTGCCCAAGTTAGGAGAGAGAATATTTGCATGTATGACAATTGTAAGAGGTGTAAGGGAATCCAATACAAGTGTCCAAATGCATGTCTATGGTGTGGGATATTTTTCCATGTGTATTTGGATGCACATCCTCTTCTAGAAGCATCTCTTGGCGTGTATTCTCTATAAAATGTATACCTTGCATTGTAGAATGCATAGTTTGTTTGCAGGTAACAAAGTGTTGTCGATATCACTCCAGAACATGTGTTTTTTTTTTTAAGCACTTGTAAATGAAGGATTTGTACTTGGGGTTGTATTGTAATTCCTTTTGAAGTAATACAATAGTACTATGCTTTTGGAGGGTGTGGTTTTTTACTTGAAAGGGTTTTCCCCACGTATATTTGATGTCACTGCTATATGTCTTGTTCTATTCATTTATTCTCTATGTCCTTCTCTTGTTGTAACTATTTAAAGGTGTTAAAATGAAATTTTTTAACTCTCCCCTACTTAGATTAGTGTAGGATTTTGTTTTCACTCACCCGACTTCCTTTCATTGTTAAATCCCTATAGTCAATTGTATCTCATGTAGGTACAATGAGTACACAACTTAATTTTTGGTCAAATAAGATGGAGGAACTAAAACAATTTTATGCAAGTGGACTTCTGTATGTGCAAGTGAAGAAAGATAAAATTAGCAAAGCCAACTTGTGTGCCCTTTCATAGACCCAAGAACCAATCAACCTTTATCAACTACATGCAGGAGGTTCCCCATCCACTGATGCCATCATGAAGGAATAAAAAATAATTTTTGGGAGCGGTGGGGGATGGTTTTTGACCAACCTTCATTCATTAACTAAGAGTTCCCACAACACTTTTTGAGGAAACTCTACTAAAATTTTACCTCAATAAAATTCCAAATTATTTTGACTATCTAGATTTTCAAGGTAGAGGTTGGGGCTTCACACATGATAGAGGGGTCATGACATAATTCGTAGCTAGTACCGAGACCCTTGGCTAGACCTATGGTGGAGCATGTGACCATTCCTTCCATTGTGAAGGATAGTGTCGAGGTGGACATGCTAGACTCAATTAGCTTGCTCATTCAGAGCCTTGTACAATGTGTGAGGCCTCTAGTAAAGCCTGATGTTGGTGAGTCTTCCAAGCTCAGAGTTTCAGTCCACTTTTGTCACTATTGTGGTATTGTTTGCACATATGATCATGAGAGTGCTCAAGATGTAACTACATAGGATACTTTAGCTACACCATAGATAACTATGATAAATGCCTTATTAAATGAAATATTCAACATTGATACTTAGGTAAATTTCAGCAAGTTCATTTAATTTTTTTTATTAAATTTTATTTTGAAATTTAAGAATAACTAAATTATTAGAATGAGTATGATGAAAATCTAGGGTTGAAGTGTTGATGAGAAAATTCATGTAGACCCCTATATTTTTATGTCATCGAGTCCACAGGTATATAACCAATATTAAATAAATAATATTGCATGTGAAAATTTGAACCTTATATGAAGGATTATCTCATAGAACACTTTGAATCTATCAAATAGTTTGGTGATGGACCTTTGACATCGACACCGCACTCTTCTCATCATCAACAAACTTTCACTCAGGTAACCTTTTTTTCATTAATGGTGTTATAAAACAATGTTAGGTAGTTTTGGTAAATGAACAACATTTGTTGTTTCATTTTTAGATGTTGAAATCAAACAGTCCTACTAATGTTTGTGGAAAAATGGACCATGGAGTTGCTACAATAGTAGAAAAATTTGATCCTTTGACAGAGGTATATGATAGATTAGTAAGTTTCACATTATATTTTCTCTTTTATTGTCTATTATTAAAAAAATTAATGATACTCGTATGTAGTTTAATTGTTATCTTGATGCTTGCTACAGGGCCTTGTCACTCTAGATCATCAATGTGTTGTTGTTGCGGATGAGCATGTTGATTATTTGTTTATGATAAGTGCTTATTCTATTATATGTCATTCCACAATTCAATTTATATATATTAACATCTATACTTCTTATATTGTATCAGTTGGATCTCTAGAGAACTAAAGAGAGGAGGATGGGTGAGTGCATTCAAAAGAAAAAATCACATGCATCTACATCTAGCTGACAGTCGAAGACAGCTTGCAATCTATTTCCTTCCCCTAGTGGTAAATGACTATGTATTAGGATCCTTTGTTGTATTCCTACATGGCATTTTTGAACATATGTTTTGTACTATCGATATGTGAAATTTTATGTCCATATGGATTTTTTGCAAGACTGTATGACTTTATTGGATATATTGTATACTTTTATCAACATATAATGTTGTATGGCTTTTTCGTTAATGCAAATCTTACTTTACCACTATTATCATATTACATTATTGAATGCTTTTCCTCTCACCTCACACTTCTCTCAATCAAATGCAAAGCATAAACTGTATATATCTTTATTCCTTTGTGAAGAGTGACATACTTTTCAAAGAGTGATGTCTCTTCAAAAATAGATCACTACTTATTATGTTATTAAAAAATCACTAACTTATTTTAATCTTAGCAGTGCCTTTTAATAATTGTCTTTAATTTGCTTCCTAAGCATTTCCTTCATAAATCTCCAACATTTTTTAAAGGATAATGCAAGCATTTAAACTCTTTTAATTGTCTTCAAAACTTCCTTAAAGAGAGTCAATGCCCCTTATATTCACTGCCTGTTAATTTCTTCCCTTTACATTCACTTCCTTATAATGAATGTTAATTGTTTCCCTTATTAATTTTTTCCTTTTGTCTTATACAATTGAAATTGGGTAATTAATATATGATTGCTTTTATTGATATTAATTTCTGCACTATAATGAATAGATAAATTGTTTTAAATAGATAAATTGTTTTACTTTTGATCTTCTATTTTTGTCTAACTTAGGTGACTTAAAGCATTATACTTGTATATACCTTCATAAAGAAGTCAATCAGCATTAGTATAATAAATGTTCTTCATAAATACCTATCGTTAATTTCAATAGTCAACCATCATTTGAATTACATAACTGTATAATTTACTTCCATATCATAAAAATGTCTTTGGAAGAAAACACCACAATGAAAGGGAAGTCATCCATCATTATATACTCTTCATTGCTTCACGATCTTCATATATAAGTGTGTATTATTTCTCTACAATGTATATATATATATATATATATATATATATATATATATATATATATATATATATATATATATATATATATATATATATATGTATGTATATATATATATGCCATATATATACATATATATATATATATATATATACATATACATACATATATATATATTTGTGTGTGTGTGTATATATATACATATATATATATATACATATATATATATGTATGTATGTATATATATATATGTGTGTATGTATGTATATATATATATATATATTGTATTTATTTTATGACTTCCTTCTCATATTGAAACATCTTCTTTCCATAATCAAATGTTCTCTATTACCTCATATTGAAGAATCCTTTGACATCAATAATAAGAATCTTGTGTAACATCACATCAATGCTCAATAGTTGTTTCCTCCAATTATTTTTCTAAGAAGCAACATCAATCTCCTTTTCCCACTATATAATTATGATTCTTTAGTACCTTAAAGTTGGTCCATATCACATATTTGACTTTTTGGGTGTAAAATTTCATGCATGCTCTCAAGGTACAAAGGAAAGTTGGATAACAATTTTGTAAAATGTATTTTCCTTGGGTATAATTCAAAGTGAAAAAGGATATCAACTTATGGATGTAGAAAGAAAGAAGGTACACATTACCATCGATGTTGTTTATGATGAGGAAATAGGATGCAATAGCTCTTCCTCACCATCACCTATCAGTTGTAAAACACCAAGAATTCTTGAACCTAGTGATGAGGATGGTCAAACATAAGAAGAGGATTTTCTTCCATTAAATTGGTTTCTCCATCTTTCATTACCTCAATCCTCATCTTCTATGCACAAAATATTCCTAAGTGGTATCAATTGGAGTGAAGGATGCCAAAAATGTAGTTGTAAATACATCTACTAGTGGGTCTAAAATTCACAATAAATTTCATGAGGTATACTTGGCCCTTTAATGTGTATAGTTATCTAGAGTTCTAAAGTAGAATTAGTATTCTAGGATGAGTCACCACCTTGGAAAGATTCTATGGGTGCATAATGTTAGATACTACTAAGGAAAAAAATATAGGAACTTAATGCTCTTCCACTTGAGAAGAAGGATACTAGATGCAATTAGGTTTAATAATTAAAATATATAAGGAAAATGGTAGCATTGACCAATACAAGTCCCAACTTGTCACTAAGGGATATGCATAGAAGGGATTTATTGATTATGATGAAACATTTTATACCATAGGAAAGATCAAGACTATTTGTATGGTTTTGGGGATGGCATCATAGTTTGGTTCAAAATTTCATCAAATGGATGCCAAGAAATCCATTCTTAATAGATATGCCAAGAAAAAGTGTTCCAACTTGCGAAACATCCCACTAGAGAATTTTTAATCTCAATGCTCAAAAATAAGGGCTAAGTTGTTGAACCATTCTTCAAGCTAGTACTCTAGCCACAACATGCCCCAAACACTTGTAGGTACTTTGGAATGGACATGTACTACTTCCTTTATCTCTTCCAGCTCTAAGTTAGGTTGTTCCCCTCCTTTGTTGAACCTTGGCCACGATGTACTTATCCACATGTCTTTTGAACTAAATTATGCCATGTCCCATCCACCTCGTTCAATTTCTATCTCCATGTTTTTTCGTACTATATCCATCTTTTCACTTTCCTATGCAATTAATTTGTTACTTCATTCCAATCCCTTTACTAACTTTCAAACCACTTCATTTTTATATGCACCAATATTAAAACTCACCAAGTACAACTCCTTAACCAAAATGTGGTGTCCCTTCAGCAACTAGTACCCATGCACATAGACATCTCATGTACCCATTCTCTACCCTTATGTTATCTCCACTCGTAGAGAAAGCACCGACATGGTGTAATCCAAAATGTTTCAAAGATTTGGGGTGAAAAAGAGGACCGTGCATGTTTCTAAGTGCCATGGTTTTTGAGAAAGAGCTCATCAAAGTTTACCACTTTTTCACACTTTGGTCTCTTAAGAGAAATCGTCGATACAATGTAGCCTAGAATGATCTGACATGCTGGGGTGTGAGATAGGAACTTTCCTAGCATAAAACCACCCACTTAGATGTGTAGGAACTATCAATTTGGCTGTAAGATGAACAAAAAAAAAATTACGCCACCTTGCAACTTTCTCTTCAATGCATGATGCTTTTTCCATTAACTAAAAACTTGTCACCATGGGTAAATGGATTGGAAATATGAAAAACTAAGAGACTTTATTGTAGAGGGACCCTACATGACCCTATACCTTTAGACGAAACATCTCTTAGTGCCACAGTTTTTGAGAAAGAGGTCATCAAAGTTTGCCACTTTTTCGTACTTAGAGCTCTTAAGAGATCATTGGTACAATGTAGCCTAGAACAATCCGACATGCCTGGGTGAAAAATAGGACCTTGTATAGCATAAAACCACCAACCAAGACATGTTGGAACTATCAATTTGCTTGCATGATGAACAAAACAAAAATTGTGCCACCTTGCAACTTTAGACTACATGCATCTGACGCTTTTTGCAATGTGTGTAAACTCATCACCATGGGAAAATAGATTTGAGATGTGAAAAAATAACAGAGGTTATTGTAGAGGGGCCCTATGTGACCATGTACCTTTAGATAGAATGGTTGTAAGTGCCACAATTTTTGAGAAAGAGCTCGTCAATTTTTTCCACTTTTTCTCACTTAGGTCTCTTATGAGAAATCATCAATACAATGTAGCTTGGAATGATCCGATATGTTGGGGTGTGAAATAGGGCCTTGTCTATCATAAACCCTCCACCCAGACATGTTGGAACTGTCAATTTGGTCGCATGATCAACTAAACAAAAATTACAAAACCTTGCAACTTTATAGTACATACATCTGACACTTTTTGTAACACGCGAAAAGTTGTCACCATGGGAAAATGGATTGGAGATATGAAAAATTGAGAGGTTATTATAGAGAGACCCTATGTGACCCGGTAAATTTAGAGAGAAAGGTTTTAAGTGCCATGGTTTCCAAGAAAGAGATCATCAAATTTTTCCACTTTTTCGCACCTAGGTCTCTCATGAGAAATCACCAATACAATGTAGCTTGGAATGATCCATCATGTTGAGGTGCAAAACAAAAAAATATATAGCATAGACCACCCCACTTGGATGTGTTGAAACTGTCGATTTGGTCGCACAATGAACTAAACAAAATTACACCACCTTGCAACTTTACACCACATGCATCTAACACTTTTTGCAACATGTGAAAAGTTGTCACCACGGGAAAATATATTGGAAATATGAAAATTTGAGAAAGGTTATTGTAGAGGGAGCCTACATGACCTTGTACCTTCAAACAAAATGGTTGTAGGTGTAGAAAAAGAGGATCTATCATTACATAAGAATGAGAAAAAAATCATGCCCAAGTGTTAGGTGTTGCTATTGCTAATCAACTTGGCCAGAACCTAAATATGAAAAATTCAATTATGAAGGAAGAAGATGTTAGTGTGATGAAGAATGCACACTTTACAACTAAGAATGAACACATAGAAACACGGGATAACCCTATCTTAGATGAGCATTTTTTCCTCAGTTGGAAGAAAAATTGAAGACTCAACCATGGAGATGCATGCAATAGGTAAATATATGTTTATTATCTTCAGTTCATGAGTAATGGAGATGCGTGCAAGAATAAAATGAAGATTAGAAGGTCAATATGCAAGATTGACAAGAAAGAGTGGAAGTGATGATGGAGTTGTCTTCAGACATGTAGGTGTATGCAAAATATGCACAATGGAAACATGGTGTGAAAGGTAGGTCTATTATTTGTAACCCTTCTTTCCATTTTCTCTATCAAATAAGATTTATGTAGTTTTCATTTTAGGGAGTTGCATATAGAAAATATATGTAGAGGCAAGTTAAATATTTTTTTGAAATAGGAAAAGGCATGAATTTGGATACCTTCTTTCATGAAACCCTTCTTTGACTGGAACCATGAAAATAGGGTAATTACCTTATGAAAATAATCTTATAAATGTGAAAGATATGTAACCCTTTATTCAATACGAATTCCATAATAGTCCAGAGAACAAAGACATCACAAAGGACAAACCATGATCAAAGGACAACATTGAAGAAGGGTTATTCAACACAGAGGGTAGCATCTTATAATCATGTTAATGAGTTCATATGATAGTCACATAAGCACTTGAAAAACATTCACAAAGCAGTAGGTTGGGGAGTGAGAAATGATGAGATTATAGGCACAACCCATATTTTTTGACTTGGAAAAAGGAAATCCCTTATGAATTTCAAGAAACGTTGACAAGTTAAAGTGTTAACTGTCAAGGGTAGCCCTTTCAAGAGTTCATGAATCTTGAGCAATCATAGTTGTTATGATAGTCCTAGTTTTCAAGATACTATGACAGTCATAGTGGTTTACAAGCATGGACATAGCAAGGGACAATCATACCACTAATGGATGACAATAATTTAAGAATGTGTTAAAGACCTTGACTATGACATTCCTATGAGTCTTCATGGGGTTTGCATTTGTAAAACCAAGCAAGCACTTGTGACAAGAGAGTAGGTATGCACATTTTTTTAGGGAAGATCTATTCTTTTTCATGACTCTTGAGGTCTTAAAAGTAATGACTTACCCTATTCACTTGATAAAGTACTTCTCCTTTGTGATTATATTATACCTTTATTCTTGTAATGTGAAGTGTCCTTTCTTCCTTCTCTTGACTATCATCCATATGACTATCCTATAATCTTTATATGTAGGTCATTGTCTTTGAGACCTAAAGACTTCCCTCTTCAATCCTTAAGGACTATCTTTCCTCTTGTAATTGCACTCCATTTAACTAAGCTCTATAACCTTTTGTGCAATCTACCATTAATGACCATCTTGAAACACTTTCAAGAATACCCTTATACCTCTTGTTCTTAAAACCTCATGGTTGTCATGAGATTGCTACCCCTTTAATCACTATGATCATGCATAACTAATAAACAATGATTGAATTCAGAGGTACTAATAGTACTTATGAGGAGGAATATTACAATATCTAGGTTAGCACTATGGATCACTCAAGGGTCCATTTAATAAGGAGAAGGTAGAGGTACTCTCATGTAGAAATGTACAGTTAGTAGATTTCACCTAGTCAATGAACATGTCACCATAGCTTCAAAGCTTTCCTCATCTCTACTAACTCAACACATCCATAGGTCACTAAGCCCAAGGTTTGATGTCAATAGGATATATCAATAGGCGGCCATAAAAATAGGAATCTACCATACTTGTATTTATGCACATAATTGAAGGGTGAGCACCTTGTATCACAAGCCCAAGAATACACAAATTATATATTGGGTGTTTACAATACATCACCTACACACACATAACAATCAAAAAATTGGATTGGGGACTTGATTGGGCATTCACAATGGGAATAGACTATGGCATGATTGATAGAAATGCAAGATCACATAATGTAAAGTTAAAATAATGGAATATCATATTTAGTTGGTTAGCACCATAAGATCAATAATTTAAACATCATACATAATAACTAACATAATGGAGGACTCCCATCCTATCTAACAAATAACTTATTTAATGCAACAATTTATTTTTGTAAACCAAGCAAGCACATTATACATCATGATAAGCACTTAATTAAGGTCACAAACATATGAATTTATATTTCTATTATTTCTAAATAAACATATGTTATTGAAATAGAACATCACACAATCCTCTTATGTAGACCATCAAGAGTTATGGTATAAATAATGATAGAATAAACAAGAAGCTTTCAAACAAGAATAACATACATAATTCATTCACAAGGATTGAAAGGATTTGAAACTAAGCTCAATATGACCACAAGAAACATTAATAAGCTCATGATGTAATACAATGACACACCTAACATTATTACCAATGCATTATGAATGAAAACACTCACAAAATACTTACCACACCACAACCTCAACTATCATGATTGAATGAAATATGAACCCCTACCCCTCAATCAACATAATCCAATGTACCTATTTCACTTTCTATTTGACATAGAAACATGAAATCATACAAAATGAGGCCTAAAACACAAATGAGGTAATGATATGATTAGACACAAACAAATAAGAATAAGTACATAAGAAATCACTTTTCCTAAGCTAAAAAGTCATGATAAAAATTTATATAATACTTCCTATCTATAATGTTTGGAACTCTCCACTTCAACATGATAGAATGGAAGAATAAGTAAATATCACAATAAATACTTTAGGTTAAATAAATTAAGTGGAACATTGGAATAAGTACAATGTACATGTGAAAACCACATATCTTCGTCAGCACTAGAAGCAATTTGATACATAATATTGATTACAACCTTCTATAATCAGTGTTGAAGTGAGCAACCAAGATCTTCAATGTGCAACACCAAATAACCTCCATAATAAATAGAGAGAATCAAAAATGAAAGATGTTATTCCATCAAACAAGAATTACAATATGATCAAGATGAAAAATATGCTAGAGATGCCTTGCTTATAAAGCCAAGGTGAGAGATAGGATTAGACAAGATCATGACAAGTGTCTTAATCCTATCACATGATACAACTAACTCATAACTACTTAGGATAATGTAAAGTCTAGATAAGACAACTAAGACTTCTAGAAGGAAGCTTATATCCTAAGTAAACTTAACATGTGAACTAAGTCCCTTAAGTCCCTAGTAAAGAATTAACTAGGTACAATACTTTATTCACACCAACACCCCCCCTTAAGTGAAACTTAGGGAGGAAAAAAACTAGTGCAAAAGATGAAAAAGATGGGTCCCAAAAACAAGGCCTAATGCGGTACCCATGTACAAAACAAGATTTCATAAGTGGGGAAAAGGAGAAAAACCCTAAGGGAGAAAACTCCTCTCCAAAAGAGATAAAAAGCTACAAAGAAAACTGAAGGACTCATCAAGACCCCCCAAGGGAAACTTCCTTCACCCCAAGCATCGATCGCAACTGAAGATAGAAAGGTGAAGCCAAAGGTTTAGTGAAGATTTTAGCAACCTGTGAACCCCAAATCTATGTACCTACAAAACAAGGAGATTAAACACCTCAAGTTAGATATTGCAAGCATAAACAAGGATTCCCCATGGAATCCATTTACAATTCAAACTAGGAATGAAAATATGCAAGAACATAATACAAAAGATAAAACAAAGATGAAATCCTAATTTAAATAGCAAACACTTGATCCCATGGGGGAATTGGTGCCAATTTGATATGGAAATTTGGCCCTTTCCCAATTCCTATGATTGCAAGCTTCGAACGTAGACTTGATGAAGAAATGTGATCCACTTTTGATGATGAATGATGAGGATTCCAAGCCAAATCTGCAAAAGAACCTAGCTAAGAACTCAATGGTGTGAAACTTGATAGATATTTGAGCATGGTAACTTTACTCAAATTGTGGATGATCAAATGAGGAGAGGAGCTCTTCATTTATAGATGAGATTGAAGGATGAATGTCCAAAATTGAGCAATGTGGGACTAACATTCATCCAATGGCAAGATGCCACTTGTCAACATGTGAATGGAGGACGCTTGAGCACATTTTGATCCATGTGCAAGTTTTGAAATTTGAATTTGATGCGATGACATGTTTAGGGGGGATGAAAGATGAGTTAAATGCCAAGTGGGAGACATGTAAGAGACAATGTAAGAGCCTTAAATGCTTTGTTGGATGGACAAGTCCTTTTGGGGGGAGATTTCAAATTTGAGGAATATTCCATCTTTGATGCCTTTTTGAATGAAAATAGATGATTTATAAATCAATTAAATTGATTTTCATCTGCAAATTGCAAAATCTAGAGGATTTGAGTGATTAGGATTAGCA
Source organism: Sequoia sempervirens (assembly GCA_007258455.2). Lineage (NCBI taxonomy): Eukaryota > Viridiplantae > Streptophyta > Pinopsida > Cupressales > Cupressaceae > Sequoia > Sequoia sempervirens. The sequence continues at coordinate 20,313,343 of VDFB02026320.1, read as the reverse complement.
TTGATCATGATTTGATTAATTTTAAATGATGTTAGTTGATTTGACCATTTTGACTTAGATTTTAGGATTTAAATAATTCAAAATGAGAAAAGAATGATTTAGACTTAGTTAAATAAATATTTTTGATTTATTTAACCAAAGGGGGTGATGTTAGATTAAATTAGATAAAAAATTTATTTATATAATTTAATTAGATTAACTTTAGAGATTTAATCAAATAATATAGATTATTTAATTAAATAAAGATAGGAAGATGAAATGACCTAGCTAATTACATAGAGATGATTTAATTAAATCGAGGGATTTATTTAATTAAAAGGAGAATTATGATGACTTTAATCAAATAAGGCTATTTGATTAAATGGTTAGATAGAGGGATAATTCAGGATGAAGCGATGTTAGTAGATCAGGATCGAGTGTCGATATCAATCTATATATTTTTGATGTCTACACAACCTATTGATCTATAGGTAAATATCCAAGCTAAGAACACCATCCTAGATGATCTACCTAATGAAGTGCATGTGGATATCAATATTCTTAGTGCGTTGATGCTCCACTGGATTGCGAGAAATATGGATGGCACTCTAGTTGTCACACCAAAGAGTAGTGGGCTGAGTGGAAGGAAATTTAAACTCATCCATCAACTGACGAAGCCATAAAACCTCTTGAATATCCAGAACTACACCTCGATACTCGGTCTCTATCGATGATAATGCAATAGCAGTCTGCTTCTTACATGACCATACAATCAGAACAAAACCAAGGAAAAAAGAAAAGCCAAAACTAGACTTCTTATCATTGACATCACTAGGCCAATCTAAGTCAGTGAAGCCCACAATCTAAGATGCTCCTGATGTATAATGAATGCCAAAATGTGTAATGCCCTAAATGTATCTCAAGATAGGTTTGGTGGCCTTTCAATGACTCTCATGAGGCTCTTGAGAGAAGTGAGTGACAAGTCCAATCACAAAGGAAATATCAGGACAACTATGTGTCAAGTATAAAAGACTACTAACCAACTATCGATACAAGGTAGGATCAATTGTAGGAGTAGTGAAATTGGTAGAAAATACAACACCTGACTAAAATGGAGTGGGGTAGGCTTGCAATCAACCATGCAAAATATTTGAACCAAATCAAGAGCATACTTATGTTAGAAAATGAAGATCCCCTCAGAATCCTAATGAACCTAAAGACCAAGGAAGTAATGCAAAAGACCAAGGCCAATCACATCAAATCGCTCTATCAATTCTCACTAAGTACTCTGAATCATGGAAATGGAACTTCCTGTGAGAATCAAATCATCCACATAGAGCACAAGAATGAGAAGATCCTCTCCATGTCTCTGAGTATAAACTATAGGATCATAATGGAAATTAGTATACCCAAAATCAAGCAAGAAACTATCCATCTTCTCATACCAAGCTTGAGGGGCATGTTTGAGACCATAAAATGAACATAGAAGCCTACAAACAAGTGAAGAATTCTGCACAAAACCTGGTGGCTTATCCATGTAGATCTCCTCATAAACATCTTCATGCAAGAAATCACTCTTCACATCCATCTGATACACTAACCATCCCTGAGATGCAGCTATAGCAAGGACAAGGTGAATAGAATCCATCTTGGAAACAGGAGAAAAGGTCCCAGAATAGTCAATTCCTTCAACCTATGAAAACCCCTTTACAACAAGATGAGCCTTGTACATGTCAATGGAACCATTTGTTGCATATTTGGTACAATACACCCACTTGCACTGAACCAACTTTCTTCCCTTAGGTAGAGGTACAAGATCCCAAGTATGATTCTTCATCAAAGAAGATTACTCATCATCCATAGCACTATCCCCCTCAGGAATACCTTAAGCATCTGAAAAAAATTTAGGATCATTCAAAATGGCATGACACAAAAGACTAATTCCTAAAGTCAGATAATGGGTGTGGAGAGTGTTTGTGAGATCACCAACAAGAGGACTAGCCTCCTCAAGAGAAACACGATCCCATCATTTCCTAATGGGTGGATTAGGTTAGAATCTTCCTCAAGAAGCAAAGCATCCTCAAGTGAAGAAGATTGAGTAGGTTGTGATGAAGATGAAGTTGAAGGAGGATTTTTCTATGAGAAAGACTCAACAAACTAAACATCATGATGAAAATGAACCTCTCATGTCTTAGGATCAAACAATTTGTATGCCTTCACATCCTCACAATAGCCAACAAAAATGAATCGTTGACTCTTCTTCTCCATTGATTTATGTTGATAATTTGAAATGAATGCCCAAGCCTCACTACCAAATACTTTTAAGAAGGATACATTAGGCTTGTGATGAGACCAAGCATCCTCGGGAGTCATATCTTGTACTGCCTTGTGAGGCGTACGGTTCTAAATATAACTGGCACAATTGACAGCTTCAGCCCAAAATGTTGGAGCCATGGACATAGACTAAATCATGCAATTAGCCATATCTTGTAGAGTCTTGTTCTTTCTCTCTACCACACAATTATGTTGAGAAGTGTAAGGAACCATGTGTTGATGAATAATACTATGCTCACTACCAAAATCTTGAAATGCCTTATTGACATACTCCCCCCATTATATGTGTGTATCTGTTGAAGAAAAAAACTTGACTGCTTCTCCAAAAATGTTTTGAAGGTCTTGAAGATGGTGAGAACCTCACTCTTGAGCTTCAAAAAGTAGACCCATGTGCATCGGGAAAAATCATCAATGAAAGTGATCACATACTTAGCCCCTGAACAAGAAGGAGTTGGGAATGACATGAAATCACTATGGACCAACTCAAGGGGTGTGGTTGCACATGTAGCTTTACCCTTAGGAAAAGGATCTTGATGTTTTTTACAAAGAACACAACCTTAAAAAACTCCATTTGTATAAGAGATCTTAGGAAGACCAACCACTAAGTTATGTGTGTGCATCTATTGAAGATATCTATAGTTCAAGTGCCCAAATATTTCATGCCAAAATTTTCTCATTAAATCAGCATGAGCAATAAAACATGAAACCGATGAAGATTCAAAGCCATAAAATGATACAAATGGTTCTCATGATCAACTATCCCTATAGAAACAACCTTCTCAAGATCCTGCAACTATCTAATAGTCACATTTTTTGGAGTAAAGTAAACTATCTTTTCATCTCTAGAATGACAAATCTTATATATGGAAAGTAGATTCCCTAAAATATTAGGAACAAAAAGAACATCCTCAATGTACCCATATACAATCTGAATGGATCATGTCCCCAAAACTAGAATCTATGTAGAGTTCACAATGAAAATTTAAGAATTAGAAGTATGGGAAATGGAATCAAGAAGATCACGTGAATTGTTCATGTGATGTGAAGCACCTAAATCAAGAATCCAAGTGTCAGTATATGTATGAATGGAACGTGGTGAAAGAGCTTGCCCTTTGCCCATGGAAGAGGACTTAGGCTCTAAAATATTATGTTTCCTCATAGCTTCCTCCAAGGATTGTAGTCTCTTGAAACAAGGATCTCCTTTATTTTTCTTAGACTTGGAAGAATAATCTCCAAAGGTAGAAGAAGAAGGAGATGGAGTGGACTTCTGATTGTTCTTATGCTTTAGTTTGAGGGGGACTCACTACCTGAACATGAATCTAACTTGGGTTTCTTCTTATTCTTTTCTTTACCCTTAGAAGATTGAGCCATTAGACCTTGATTATTAGAACTAGATAGTGCATCCACTTGAACCAACTTGGCTTGCTCCCTAGTAAGATGCTCACAAAACAACTCAAAAAAGGAATTTTATAATCTTCCCCATGGTATCCATAGTAGAATAGAAATTGGAAGAGAACACTTGATAAGAGCCTCTTAACTTAGATAGAATCAAGAAGATACATTCATCATTAGATTTATCAAGCCCACACCCTTTTAATTGTGACAAAATCAGTTTGAACTGTGCAAGAAAAACTTGAATAGAAGGAAATGCATCTAGTAAGAGTGATTGTAGATCCACTTGAAGCTACAAGATTCTGAACTGATTGAGTTTAACATATAATTCTTCAAGTTTTTCCCAAAAATTATTAGGTGTTTTACACTCCGCAATATGAAACAATAATTTATCATATACATGTAAGCCACTAAGCCCTTTTGCTTCATCCATTTTACATCTATGGGTAAATTTTTCATATTCCCTTGTGAAATCAAGTTGTTGTGCATCTAACATTGGTCACAAACCCTTAGGTTGTAACAATTGAGTCATTTTTAGCTTCCATGTATGATAATTTTGTGGAGTGAGTGGTTAAATTTTTCTTAGATCTACCATGTTGGACAAAAGAACACCAAGATAAAGAAGACAATGTGGCACTTAATTTATTCCTTTCACCCCCTAAAATGTATTAAAATTGAATTTGCAACCCCCCATCAAATTACAATGAAGAAATTTTACAATTTGTACAAGTTACAAGCTCAAGTCAACCATTTATAATACAGTGATTTTTACAATTTAAAAAAAAAGTCTTGTCAAAACTGAAAATAGAGGTTACAAAAAAATTCCTTGTGATTTTTTGAGCAATTTCAAAAAAAAAATTGTCAAATTTCAACTTCATATGCAAAAGTTATGCAAGTTACAAGTAATAAATGTGCATGTACCTTCAAGCTGAAAAAACTAGCAAAAATTGGCAAATTTTGCAAAATTCACCTGCACCACTATGAAGTTCGTCAAACTACCTTTATGATGATATCTTGTCTGCAAGAATTCGACACCCTGGGAAAAAAATGTGCAAAATTGAAAAAAGGCCTATTTTAGGCACTTTGAAGGCTAATTGGGTGCAAATTTTTATCCCTCGAGAGCTAGCCTTTGGTCACCAATGTGACCATTTGTTGTTCAAAGGAAAAAAATGTTGGGCGGTTTGAGATAGCCACTAGCAGTTTAGATTGAAAATTGGCAGTTAATTTTTTTTTGGAGATTTACTTTTACCGTTGGTGGTTAATAGACCGCCCTCTTGGCGGTTACTATTGTAGGTGGCAGTTTAAAGCCACTAGCAGCTTCTCCAAGGCTGTGTGATTAAGCACCCAGCATAGTCTATAGGCCACTATTCTGTAGTGAGTGTTGCAAACAACACTTAAATGAAAAGTGTTAAGCACTTATATATTTTTTTATAATTTATTTATAATTTATTTTTTATTTTTGTTAAAAAAAATTAGAATTTTTAATTCAACACCTGTACCTATGTAGCCTGGGGGGCCGTATGGTCCTTCAGGTAAAATAATTTTTCCCCAAAAACAACTTTTTCTAAATATAGGCAAATTATATATCAAAATTCATGGAATCGGCCACCCAAACACAATGACAAGGTTATTTTTTTCAAAAATGATCCTAAAAAAAGTTGTTTATCATATTTGAGCTTCAAACCCTTATTTGCCAAAGTTGCAAATGGTGACCAAATTTAGTGAAATTATAGCAAAATCTGACTTTTTAGAGCCTCCTGGATGCAATGGGACAACCAAGATCTTCAATCTACAAAACCAAATTACCTCCACAAGAAATAGAGAGAAGCAACAATGAAAGATATTATTCCACGAAACAAGAATTACAATATGATATAATATGATCAAGACACTGATCAATATGATCAAGATGCAAAATATGGTAGAGATTCCTTGCTTATAAAGGCAAGTTGAGAGATAGGATTAGACAAGATCATGACAAGTGTCTTAATCCTATCACATGAGAAAACTAACTCATAACTACCTAGGATAATGTAAAGTCTAGATAAGACAACTAAGACTACTAGAAGAAAACTTATATCCTAAGTAAACTTAACATGTAAACTAAGTCCCCTAAGTCCCTAGTAAAGAATTAACTAGGTACAATACTTTATTCACACTAACAATTAGCAACAATAAACCTAACTGATTTGAGCCTAAATTTTGCAATAGAATCTAATAATATTTATAATGATAGTGCATCTCAAGTTAAGCCATGAATTTTCAGTTGCAAGAGGGAAGATTACATATCTCAAAGGTAAAGCCAAAAAAAATGGACAATCATAAAACATGGCAGGTTGGTAAGTATGAGGATCACAATCATGAGAGTGGTCAAGTAATGGAGCCCAAACCCATGACACATAGACAAGGGGATAAGAGTTTCATCAAATGCTAGAAGAGCTTCAAGAATATTGTTGTAGTATGTTGGTGCTCTTGCAAGGAGTAACCAATGTACAAGACAACCTACAGGAAGTTGTAGAGAGTATGAGAAATTACAATTTTCAATGAGAGTGAGAGGTTGAGTGTGTGAAATAAAAAATAGGATTAAAAATGAGGAATAGGATCTAGAAATATAGAAGTTGGGGACTCATTTAGTTTCAACTTAAATTGTTGATTTGTAATTAGAGGTTTACAATTAATTTGCAAATTAACTTAAATTACAATTAATCCCGATCTGATAGAATCGTGTGACTATGTTGTTTAACCATTGAAATTACAAACTAGGTTCATTAACCTTTATAGAACTTAAGAAAGTTAACTAATTACTATAATGTCGTAATTAGAACTTAAATGTTGAATTGAAAATATGGAAAAGAAATTAGAGAGAATGTAAGATAGGAGATAGAAGAATAATAAGCCAAAAGATAGAAGAATCAAATGCAAGTTGATAACGGAGTTCATCCAATCAGGACTACGTCTCCAGGTCCGCTTCTCAATGTTGGACCACTTTCATTAATATCACCAAGCACTTGAAAATTCCTTCTTACAATATTCAAGCTTCAAAACCTACACAAAATTCCTCACAATCTCTCTTACTCTTACAATTTTGGTGTATAATGACACCTTGTAATTCTTCTCCTCCAAAAATTCTCACACTGGAATTATTTCTCCAAGTAAGCTTTGCTTAATTCCCAATCCAAAACATCCCCTTTATATACCAATTTATTTGCTAATATGGGCTAAAACCATATTATTTTGCAAATATACCCATATCTCCAATATCTCCCATTTACATCCAAAATATTTCAAAATCCCCTTAAAATATCTTTGAAATAATTCCTAATCCGTTCAAGTAATCCTAACCCCTTTTTAAAAATAATGGCTCTTATAATTTGAGCCTTACAAGATAATCCTTGAAATATTCTAAACCCCCTTTTAAATCCCTTAATAATCTTTAATTATCATTTTAAAATATTATTTAAGCCCTTAAATATCTCATTTTGTCGAGCTTTGATAGATTTAAAGGTTGTTAATTTATTTTAAGGGGGTTAAATGTTTAATTCTAGAGGGTTTCAGCTTTATCCTTTGTTTAAGAGAAACTTACCTCTGTTCCCATTGCTAATAAATCCACTAGTCTAGTGGTGGAGGCTAGAGTTTGTGGGGGAGGGGTTATGTGTTCAACTCCCACTATCCCCACTTATGCAGATTTTCTTTGTTAAAAGAAAGCGGTGTCCATTATAGAATAGAGTAAGCCGCATGGTGTAGCAATAAAGCGGGTTTCTAGGGGTTTGGTGGTCATAGGTTTGACCCCCACCCCAACCATTTTATTTTAAAAATAGAACAACCAACACATGCCGCCAACTTGGGATGCCATGTGTCAACATGTAGTTGGTCGGAGGAGTGCCATGTGTCACTTGATGATTCGCCTAGAGATGCCACTTGTCAACTCATGATTGATCATGAACTTTCCCCATCAGCATCCTCGTCAGCTACCACATGTCTCACTCAGAATTTTCCACGTCATCATGTCTATTGACTGTACATGCCATGTCACTATGTTGACACCATCAAGTCAAACTTCCTTTTTTGCAAACTTTGACTGGCTTTGTCTTGCTCATACGGATTATGTTTGAAGCGATTCAAAAGGCGTCAGAACTGTATTGACGAGCTCTACAACTTGGTGTTGTTTTTGCCTCATTTTGAGACAATCAATTTTCCACCTTTTTCTTAGCCTCCTGATTTGCCTGTCTAACTGGACCTTTGACTACGCATAACTTCTACATACGGACTCCTTTTGAGCCCGTTCAAGTTGTGTCAGGACCATGTCGGTGAGCTCTATGTGATGAAGTTGGTTTTGTCAAATTTTGAAACTGTGAATTTTTAGGTTTCCTGAATCCACCTGGATCAAAAGTAATCATTTACTTGGGTAGGTAGTAGTTGGACAAAATTCTTAGAAATTAATATTAATCGATAAAATATCATAGGACATATATACATCATGTAAATTTCTACACATCACATGGGTATTTGTAAGAGTGGGAAGCAATCCTATACTTTCAAATTTATAAAATTATGGAAGGTAACCCAAGAGGTCTATATGTGAAAATTGAAGATAAATTTTAAATAAAAATAGATCTATAGCCAAATACACCTTATGTATACTAATACCCTAATTATGTATCACTAAGCACTCAAGTATATTGGTCAAGGAGGACAATAGTCAAAGGGCTAAAGGAGGACAACGATTGTATCACTAAGACAAATTTCTAAGCATCAATGGCCATGAGACAAAGAGGGGCAACAAGGAAGATGATAGGTGGCACGGAGAATGAAATCAATGCAATCACCTTGGTTAAAGTAGGATAGTAGTCAAATGGAAAATAAAGCATGACCAAGTGAAGTTGTGCTATTTCTTATGCATAGTAATATGCATATAGTGGACAATCATGTGTTGAGAAGGGTACACTAATATACCCTAATGTGACCTAAGAAAGAAAGAAACACTAATAATCTTTCAACCACTAATATACTCTAAATATCAACTACAATATATGACTTAGAATGAAGAAGTATAAATCTATTAAAGAATATTATTTAAAAAATTGAAACTTTATAATATATGTTCTTTTCTCATTTCCATAGCAGTTAAAACAAAAGATAATGATACATATTTTAATAACCAAAATAAAGTGATCAATAACATAACTTTACAAATTCAATGTACATACGTACAAATCAATCCAACGAACCATCTAGGTTTTCTCTACTCTTTATTGTGTCAAGTATTGCCTCATGGTCAAACTCACGCACCTTCCACAAGTTCTTCTTCAAAGGTCTACCCCCATATTTGATCAAATGAACATTGGATGCCATGACAAGGTTTGAGTAATGAAGAATCTTCTTATGCATGTAAAAGTCCTCAAATAGCCAAACATCAGACTTCTTAACCGGGTACCTTCTAAGCCATGTTTCAGTAACAACCACCTAACCTATAGGATATTCTATGTTTTCTCCATCTATAACTAGGGCCTCCAATTTATTTTTGGCTTCAATATAGCGACACAAGTAATAATTTGTTCCCTCTTCATTGTCTTCATTTGCAATCATTGCATAAACATGCCAAACATTTATATGTGCATCTAGTTAGATGAATTTAATGAACATTACAAAAATACTGCAAAGATAAAACTATGAATTTTGTAAACTATGCAAGTAGATATATTACCTAGTTCTACTAGATTTGATACATGATCAAAGTCAGCGGATTATTACATATCTATTATTTGTAGTGCCATTGGGATTCAATACATCTCTAGTGGAATTATACTTCTTAAACACCATTCATCAACCCACTCCTTTGACTAACATTCATTCCAAGTTTGAATTGTACATGAATAACAAAAGAATTCCATCTTTCGCATATGGATAGTCCATGAACCTGCATTAGAGCTTCTAAAAGAGTGTAGCTCACTCGATCATGTCATTGTACACCATTCCTCATATTTTACAATTTTAATATCCTCTACAAACTAAATATATATATGAACTGAAAAACTTACCTTCATATACCCATTGCAACATTACACCACTTGACGATTGATTTTGCATCTATCAACTTTGGACTATTTTTGTACTTTAACTCTTCTTGTGCCAAGACTCTTTTAATGATGTAGAGTAGGGGTGGATAACTTCTACACAACCTCAAACAAGCAATCTTTCAAGGTTTCAAACATTCTATGGTGGGTTTTTGCTCACAAGGCCTCAATCTCCTAGTAGTACTTCCTAACTGATTTTTCTATCACAAATTTTTGTGCAAACCTCAAACCCAGACTGTAAAGGAATTTTTGAGTACCCTTTTCACCATTTACAAACATATCTAGATTCCAGGTATAGTTCCTTTGGAAGGAAATGGCTTAAAATTGATTGTCCTAGTCTCTAGGCCTAATTGCTTGAACAAACTTAGTAGCAGCAAATTGTGGTTTTTTAGCCATAACTTTTAGTGCAGACATGATATCAAGAATATAAATATAGTTTCAAATACCCATTTTAGATTTATACAAAATAATTCAAAATTTGGGGTGGTCACTTTGTATAGAACCCTTCAAAAATTGGTTTGTTTGTTCGCTATTACCCTAACTAGAGTTTCAGACCTATTTGTAGTAAAATGGACACAACTCCCTCAAAACACAATGAAATTGAGTGCAAAAAAAAATAGTGGAAAGTAGATTTAAGTATATTTCATTTTCAATTGGTACCATGCCATGAAATGACCATACAGGTATGTACCATTCATCAGAACAAGTAAAAATGTTGCAAAATGCATAAAATAGAAAATGTTTTATTAATCCAACTTTAATATTTTCAATAACCACCATCTCCAACCTTGGATTCGACCCTCCAAGGCTTATTTAAACATGTACCAATGGTTCTCAACTATTTTTACGAGTTACAATTGTCCAACTTCTCTCATTTACAACTTATGACTCTTCACATTCCATGTGTTTACAACTTTGACAACATTTGTGCAACTTTTTACAAGCTCTGCATCTAAACTCTAACCAATAACCAAGACCACTAATTGGACCCCAAAAGACATGAAATTGTCTTTCTAGACCTTATTACATGGAATAACATCAAACAAAAGCAAAATTCTATTTTTGAACCTACTAAACCTAGGGTGCTCCTGTACCATACTCCCGGGGAAGAAAAGAACTCAAGCTCCTCTTGAATTAGGGTCTGCAACATGAGAATCACGCTTGAAATATTTTTCCTGGTGTATTTATGTCTCTACACACTGTCTTTTTTGGAACAATTTCATGCTTGCTTCATCTTCACTGTAGGCTTCTTGAACACTTGGAAAAGATATTTGAACTTGTCAATATAAACTTGTCCTCCATTTGCACCTCTACCTTGTAACTGATCCCTTTTTCCTTGATGGATGTCATGCATTCCAATAGTACCTTTTTCTCCTACAATGACTTGTTTCATTTTCACCTTAGGTTTCTTGTCTCTCAAGTCTGCAATCTCATCAAGAGCACTTTGTCTTCTCTTTTTTCCTCTAACATCTGCAACTCCCTCTTGCTACTCCACTTGTAGTGGATGCTTGCCTAACTATCCATCCTTAATTTGCAACTCATTTTGATCACTATGCTTCTCTATACTTCCCTTTTTTTCTCAATAATTGCTTGCTCAACTTTTCCATCTCCTTCACCACAATCCTCTTTCCTTTAGCATCAAAATTCCTTTCATTTACAATCTCCCAAACAACTGCATCATTTGTATTGGCACCATCTCTTTCTTTAGGCACATCACATTCTTCAATTTGCTTGTCATAGGCTGTTATATATGACATACTATCCCCTAGAACAAAAGCTAAATAGTGACTAACACCTTTCCTTGGAAGCAAAAAGTCATAAAATTTATCAACCACTATGTCTACATGATCTTTCAAGACATCCTAAACTTTTCAAGGCAACTCTTCAATACTTGTTGATGTTAAAATAGTCCTAGGTTTACTTACCATTGCATTACCTACCTCTTCCTCTTTCTTAGATGGCTTTTTCTCTGCCTTCATCACTAAAGAATCCCCAATGTCTAGTCTTGTTGTCCTCTCTTGGCTTTTTCTCTTCAAAATAATCTTCTTGATAGGCCATTTTACCTTCTTCCTTATTGGTAAATGTCAACCACGTTCTTGTTTTTCTCTCTCAAGAAGTTGTTGCATTTCAAATTCCATTATTTTTTCCATTTCTTCCAAAGCTTGACTCAACCTTATTATCTCTTGTTGAATACTTACTTGTTCTACCCTCTCATCTTTCTTCTTCCTCTCACTTTTCTCTTTTATTTTCTCTTCTTTCTTGCTTGGTGCCTCCTTACTCTGCAAGTCTCCACAAACAAATATTCTCAATATTTTCATTCTTCTTTCTCAAACAAGTCTCTTTCACCTTTCTTCTTCTTTTTTTCATGATACATCACCTAGTTTTCCTCCTTTCTTCACTACCTAGTCTTTTGGCATCCAATTTCTTGCTTCAGCCTGTAAAAAGACAACACATAAATCCAAAAACTTATCTTTCCCAAATATTTAGGCTCTGATACCAATTTGATATAGATCATGGGTGGATAACTTCTACACAACCTCAAACAAGCAATATTTCAAGGTTCCAAACATTCTATGGTGGGTTTTTGCTCACAAGGCCTCAATCTCCTAGTAGTACTTCCTAACTGGATTTTTCATCACAATTTTTTGTGCAGACCTCAAACCCAAACTATAAAGGAATTTTTGAGTACCCTTTTCACTATTTATAAACATATCTAGATTCTAGGTATAGTTTCTTTGGAAGTAAAGGGCTTAAAATTTATTGTCCTAGTCTCTAGGCCTAATTGCTTGAACAAACTTGGTAGCAACAAATTATGGTTTTTCAGCCATAATTTTCAGTGTAGACATGATATCAAGAATATAAACATAGTTTCAAATACATATTTGTAATTTATACAACATGCCTCAAAATAAGAGGTGGTCACTTGGTATGGAACCCTTCAAAAATTAGTTTGTTTGCTCACTATTATCCTAACTAGGGTTTCAAACCTGTTTGCAGTAAAATAAACACAACTCCCTCAAAACACAATGAAATTGAATGCAACAAAAATCTGTAGAAATTAGATTCAATTATATTTCATTTCCAATTGGTATCACACCATGAAACAACTGTGCAGGTCTGTATCATTCATCAGAACAGGAAAAAATGTTGCAAAATGCAGAAAACAAAAAATATTTTATTAATCCAACTTCAAGATTTTCAATAACCATCTCCAACCTTGGCTTCGACCCTCCAAGGCTTGTTTAAACATATACCAATGATTCTCAACTATTTTTTTTAGTTACAACTATCCAACTTCCCTCATTTACAACTTATGACTTCACATTCGATGTGTTTACAACTTTGACAACATTTGTGCAACTTTTTACAAGTTTTGCATCTAGACTCTAACCAATGACCAAGACCACTAATTATACCCCAAAAAACATGAAATGGTCTTTTTATACCTTATTACATGGAAGAATATCAAACAAAACCAAAATTCTAATTTTGAACCTACTAAACCTAGGGTGCTCCTGTACCATTTAATACATGCTCCAACACCATCATGCTCCCCATTTCCATGCTTGAACTCAAATAAATTCCATATATGTTGAGCACCATTGATCTTATCTATCCTTCTCAACCAATAAAATATTCAGGAGTTCTTGGATTGTGATGTACAATTATCTGACCATATGATATGCTAACAAAATGATACACCCCTAGTAGTCAAATTAGCATAGAACATCTAAAAGCAACCTTGCACAAATTCTGTAAAATGTGTGTGATCATTACCGATGTAAAAGTTATATTCCCTTAATGTCTTCCTATCATCCTCTATACTATCACCTGAATGAATGAATGTTATATGCATAAATATAACAACCTATGTGGAGTTGTAATATTGTGATTGCACTTTGTTATGTGGTTTTAGCATGTAGTTCTCTGCAAATTCGACAACTAAAATGATAGTATTAAGTGAAAACGTGTCCAACCATTGAACTCTATGTGTATTCCTTGCATACTCATACACCACATGATTATGAAAAATACCCATAAAGTAATACACTAGAATCTTATCACTGACCAATTCATACTTTTTGCTTCTTTCCAATCTTTTAGACTGTAGGCCACTATCTTGTATTTGCCAAATTCCACAAAAAAAATTCCAATTGCATGTGTACTATGTATATGTTGACAAATCAGCAAACATTGAAAGTCAACACAATGAACACATGCTCCATCCAAGCATGATTTCCTATAAAAAAATTGGCCATCCACTCTTTCACATAAAATTGTAGATATGAAATCCCTTGATGGTCTAGAGGGAGGCCTTATGTTACATTCCTGCAAAACATTGTTAGTATGCATATATACACATATATTTCAATAAACATCATAATGGTTAGAAAAATCAATATGTACTCTACAACAACAAGTAGTGCATGTGTGATTTATTTTGACATAAAATAGTCTTTACTGTTTCAAAAAGCCTTTGATAGATTTTAACTTGAGGAGACATCTATACAAATTTAGCAAAAAATTGGTTTTGAGTCATATCCAAAAAATTCTTTGGATGTGTCTCACGATTTCAACTACCAATTATCCTTCTTACAAAATATCTTTGATTGGGTGATACCCTTGTGTTATTCTTCCAAAATTCTTGTATTAGGGATCTCAAGGCTTGAATAATTTCTTTATCTTTTCATGGTAGTCTACCCGAAAATTCCCATAACTCATTGTTATTTGAATTGTCCACCCTTTCATGCCTTCTTTTGGCTCTCATTAGAGATGATATACTTATTTTAATTTTTTTACTTTTCTTTGAAAGGGTCATCTTATTCCTAGTTTGATTGCTTACCAATGTCGATGTCATGACATGTCAGGTGGCATTACTATCTTTCACATGTGAGGTGGAACCCACACTCTCATATGCACTCATTAGATTCTTGATAATTGATTTTTCACTTGATTCGTGTTCTTAGACCAAGAATCTTCATGATGGGCCTAAATTTGAGTTGCCTCATCATTTTTTCAAATAGTTGACATTTTCAAGTTTAATTTAGCTTGTCAAAAAATAATCTCCATATCCTCTTAACATATCTTTGACATGTGCATTTTGGAATCTTATCAATCATTGGTTTCAAAGTATTAGCATCAATATCAATAAAATATTTAGGCTTTCTATACAAAACTATAGGAGGTGTTCTCAAAGGTAGAGTTGCCTCAACATTAGGAATGTCAACAACATTGAGATAGATGGTGTACCTTCAACTAGAGATGAAAAGGATGACGTAACTTGAAAATGACATGTAAAGGATGTTTTACCTTCAACTTGAGATGTGGTAGGTGGAGTGTCTTCAACTAGAGATATGTTTGCTTATTTACTTTGAACATGACATGTTGTAGATGGTGTGCCTTCAACTAGCGAATGTAATAAATGATGGAAAACCAAGTGAAACTTGTTGCCTCTTTCCAAGCACGCAATTGGAGAATCCAAACAATCACTTATTCATCATTTCCTTTATATTTTATTAGTAGTAGTACATCCTAGGCCAAGATTCTTTGGAAGTCTATCAGGAATGATCTGGGTTCTAGAAAATTGTTGTCATTTTGACCCAGCTTCTCATTCTTGTTGTACCCCCATCTCTTTATTAGTTGTAATCCTTTATTGTCATCTTCCATGGGAAGAAAAAGCATGGGTCAATCATCTTGATAGAGTAGTTTAGAGATATCTTCCTCATTGATATCTTCTTTTTTCAAATCCCCCCACTTGGTGAAATTGGTAGATGCAACCTTTAATGTTTTGGCCACTTTGTTGATAGGTGCAGGTTTCCCATGAGATTTGGGAGAATAGGTAGCTCTCCCAACACAAAAGTGTCATTTAGTTTATAATCTCCACAACCATCATCATTGATAACTGCTTTGATGTCGGGAATGTTCTACACAATGGGTGTTTTTGTTTCCGAGGTAGATGCAAGGGATGATGTGTCAAAAAATGAGGAAGGTGTAGGCCCTTCATCATTTTTAGGGATCTAGGTATTTTGTAAAACTTGGCCTCAAGGTTCTTGCAGTAGTTAAAAGGCTTAGAATCTCCATGGATGGTAACTTCTCTATCCTCAAAAGGAATCTTTACACAGCGGTGATAGGTTGAAGCTACAAATTTTAGGGCATGAATCCATGGTCAACCAAGCAATATGTTGTAGGGGAGATCAAGGTATAACACTTGTCATGTAGTCTCAGAAATGATGGGTCCCACTTGGATGGGTAGCATGATGATTCCTTGTGATACTTGTTCTTGATCGTCATATGCTCTGATGGTTGTACTCTTTATTTTCTCAATAGCATCCTCTAAATAACCCAAGTTCTTGACTAACTGAAGGGTGCAAATGTTCATACCAATAACTCCATCTACTAAGACTCTTTTAACCTTGTTCTTATGAACAATGATCTCAAGGTGTAAAGCATGACTATGAGATGGTTGTGATGGAAGGTCTTGTTCCGAGAAGGTGAGAAGATGAGGGATAGTGATATGCCCTACCATAGATTGAAACTTCTCGGTATCCATATCCTTAGAGATAGATGATGTGGATAAATTCTTCTCTAGTACCTCCCTATGTGCAGGGGATAGCCTCAATAGTTCCAAGATTGAGATCTATGTGGGGGTCTTCTTAAGCTGATCTAGGAGACTATATTTGTTAGGTTTTGATGGTGGAAAAGTAGGTTGTGCCCCAGGTTGAGATAAAGCTCCTTATATGGTGACCTTTCTACATCACGTGGTGACTCTACACTAGGTCCTTTGATGGTGACGACGGTGATGACATTGTCACAGGAGGCGACTATATTGAAGTAGACATGTTGCACATTATTGTAAGTCTTCCATTTTCCATTTTCACTCCCTTTGTTGTGATTTGGAATAGGGTTCTTGTATATCTTGAGATCCTCATTACTAGTTGGTACATTGATAGATATATCTCCATTCTCAATAAGATCTTGGATAATATTCTTTAGTTTCATGTAGTTTGAAGTTTTGTGTCCTTTAATTTTGTGAAAATCACAAAAATCCTTTTTGTTGTACCAGGGTGGTTTATCCTATGGTCCTTGGTAGTTTTGGAAATTGGGAAGCATTATTAATTTTGACTCTACCAATTTCTTCATGATAGTTTCAATAGGTTCTGCCAACTATGTGTATTTGCGTTTTGGATAGTTTTTCCTATTGGGGGTTCACCTTTGTTGTGTTTTAGTGTTATTGATTTGATTATTTTTTGATGGTGTGGCTTGTTGTATGGTTGGTTGAGCATTAGTTGTTTGATTGTTGTTTGGCCTAGGATCACTTAGGACCACCTTAGCATCTACCACGCCGTCATTCGTCATGTTTTTTTTCTTAGCCCAAACTCAAGGCTTATGATTTGAACTAGTTGACGGGCGGTTATCTTTGTATGCTTGGGTATTTCCCTATGAGATTAGAGCATGCTCGATGTTGAGGGCTCTAGGGACAAGTTCATCATAGGTGGTAATACATTGCATTTTCAAGTGGAAGGAAAAATTTGGATCCACATTTGTAATGATACTCCCCACTTGTTGTTCTTTGGGAATGGGCCACTTGCTCTTATTGGCTCTTTGTCTTCATCTTTGCAAGAAATTTGTGAAAGAGTCTCCTTTATTTTGCTTGAGAGTGTACAACTCTTCTAGGCTGACATCCATGTCAAGGTTGAAGGAGAAGTGATCTATGAATTTATTGGTGATTTGTTGGAAGGTTTTGATACCCAAAGGCAACTGTGAAAACCAATCAATGGTCGGGCCCATCAAGCTTCATGGAAAGAGGCGCATCAAATAGGAATCATTGTAGGTAACCTCCATACACATGACATTGAATTCTTTGACATGATCCATAGGATTTCCTCTCCCTTTGTATTTATCAGATTTGGGGACCTCAAAATTGGGAGGGAAAGGTACCATTGTGATGCTTCGATCGAATGGATATGGGCATAGGTTCTATTTTGTATGGGGCTTTTGTTGGCAATACAATGGTAGACAACTGAGAGAGGGGGTGAATCAATTGTCACAGAAATTCAAACTTATTCAACTTATTAACCTTAATCTTAGATCTAATAATTAACCATGAAAGCATGAATCAAAAACACATTAGAAACAAACATAACACCAAGATTTTTTATGTGGAAACCCTATTAAGGGAAAATCCACGGTGGAGGTTAGTCCACAAGATTATACCCTATTAAAATTATAAGAGAATGAAATATGGGGAATGCACTTGCATTCAGGCACATTGGCTAGAGCTCACTGCTCAATTACAAAGGAAGACACATTGTCCTACAAATAGATTTGGATTATAGCCATCCGCATGGATTTGAACTGATAAAATAGAATATGCTAATGCTTGATCATAATTTCGGTTAAGCACATGAACAACTCTTCTTCACTCTTCTTCACTCTTCTTCACTCTTCTTCACTTTTCTTCACACTCTCTCTGCCTTTGAATGATTAGGACATTAATTGTACACACACACACACATTCAGCATACTTCGATTCAAACAAACAACCTCTCTTATATATCCACAACAAGAAATTTCACCACTATAAGTCGGCCACAAAGAAATAATAAAATGAATATAACTGTTTGCCCAAAACAATAGATAATCTTTAATGCAAATCAACCAAAGTCAGCCACAACTTAGTGAGGAACTAAATCAACATATTCAATATAAAAACTCTTCAATTAATTACACCTCAAAGATCCATAACATGCTCCAACACCATGTCGGTCAGGAACATGAAAAACATGAACACGCAAGATAAAATTGCCAACCACGATCACAACGATCAATTTGGACGTGCAAAAAAGATAGAGCATGATCTAGAAGCATCCAAAAAATTAAGAACCAATAGAGAAGCATCCACAACAATTGAGAAAACTGAAATAGCCTTGTCTTCAATTAGGAACACCAACTGAAGAAACTAAAAAACTATCAGAATGAAAATCTTCATAACTCGATCAAATCTTCATGCGGATCTCTAAAACTTGACGTGGATAAGCTAGATACACTCACAACAAACCCTTTAGTCCACAAACTCTGATCACCAACATACAAAACATACCACCATACTGAACATCACTTCACCACTGACAACCTGCAACTCATTTCTTTACAATTTTCTCATTATCCTTGATGTATACAGCTTCAAATGCATTAATGCTAATAGTGTTGACATCAATGACAACCACATATCAGCAACACAACCACAAAATCCAACAACTTCTTCATTTTTTCCACTTAAATATCTTGCATTTGTTGCATTAACACCTTGAGTTGCGATGTTATATCATCTTGTGGGTTTGGTGGAGGAACATATGTTGCATATTGTGGGATGGCAGACAGATTGTACGTGGGATTTTGATATGATGAGGTGTGGTATGGTGTGTATGGTGGTGTAGGATATTGTGAAGGTGATGGTGGTGGAGGCGTATAAGTTCCTAATGTGTTTTTATTGGCAATGTTTTATTGAGGGTTATAGTATAAACCATGTTGTTGTTGTTGGGCATACTATTGGGCTAGCAAGGCTTGTTGTTGGGCTTGTTTTTGTGGTTGGTCTGCTAGGGCTGCTTGTTGTGCTTGTTGTTTTTGTTGTTGTGCTGCTAAGGATACTTGTTGGGCTTGTTGTTGTTGTTGTACTGCTATGACTTCTTTTTGGGCTTGCTATTGTTGTTGTGCTGCTAGGGCTGCTTTTTAGGATTTTTGTTGTTGTTGTTGTACCGCTACGACTTCTTTTTGGGCTTGCTATTGTTGTTATGCTGCTAGGGCTGCTTGTTAGGATTTTTGTTGTTGTTGTGATGCTAGAGCTACTTGCTAGGCTTGTTGTTACACCACTTGTTGATAAGCCTAATGTGCTTGTTGTAAAGCTAGAGCATGTTCCTGCAAGGTAGGATTGCTTTGTTGTTGGGACATCTACGATGGGTTTTGGGTGTTAATGGTTTGAGTGGGTTACAGGTTGTTGATGAGAGGTTGGGGGTTTCCTTGGTTTAACATTCCTTGCAAAATGGTGGATCGGGATGGAGGAGTGTAATTTTGATGTCACATTTGATTTTTTATGATGTGGGGGACCAAGGGGAAATATGTTGATGGTGCCATTTGGTATTGTGATGGTAATGGCACATTCAAACCTTGAAGTTGATTGAAAGGGTTCCCTTGACCAATGGGTAGGGGGTTCCCTTGTTGTATTTGAGGTGGTACCAAGGTGTTACCTTGGTTGATGGGGTTTTTGACCAAGGTGTTGTTTTGATTTAGGTTGGTGATGGATGGGATGGATGTGTTTTATGAAACCAATGGGACAAATGAACCAATGGGGTGGTTGGATAAAGATGTCCCTCATTGTGTTAAGGGTTGATTTTGCATAAGGGTATTGACATGCCCTTGTTGGTCTATTTGAGACACTTGGTCTATACTACCTTGCGTGACATTGGGCACACTTTTGGTACTTGTGGGGATGGACAAGGATGGTTTCCCTTGAAATTTTGAGGTCATGGATTATTGGAGCATAAGTGGTTTATGTGGATGTAGGAGGTGCTCAGGAATGGTAGGAGCACCAAATGTAGGTGTCCAAGTAGTGTTTTGGGGTGGATTGGTATTTAGAGTACCCATGTAAATGTGTTGATGTTGAAAGGAAGAGTGTGGCCAAATTCCTTAGCAAGACTAGTTGCAAGACTAGGAGTTTGTGTTCGATTTGTCCCTAGTAGTGAAGTTAGTGGAATCATGGATGGATTCAATCCTTGTGTTAACGTTGGTATGGAAAAAGATGGGGAAATTGAAGTCATTTTCTCTAAGGCTTGGCATTCTTGCTTATACTCAAGGATTTCTTCTTTAGTGAGCTCAAATGTATTGTTTGTAACGTCTTCTACCTCATATGGTCCCACTAGATCTTGGGTTTGTTGTGTAGGGGTAGAGTGACTCCTTGGATCAAATTCTTGAGGATTGGTATCATTTGTGGTGGATGTGACTTTGGTTTTCTCCATGACTCTCTTATGTTGTGATCTTGTTGTTACCATAAATTGTGGGTCACCTATGGGAGAGTTATGTTGGGATTTGTAATGTTTAAACTCTCTATTTTACTCAAATTTTGGTAAGAGGGACACTATAAGTCATTTTGGAGCAACATGATGTGAAGTGGAGTTGAAATGGGTGAATGATATGGGGAGTGATCTTTGCAAACTTTTGGGATAACACTTTTAGAAAAAGAGGTTTGATTGTTTGGATATGGATAAAGATGATAATGAACTTGTAAATATTTAAGGTAGACTTGTGACCTTCAAGATAAACTAGTCCACAAATGTGATAACTAGCTTAACTAAATGCATGGAAAAGGATTCATTTCACAAACAAAGTAGCAAAGTTAGGGTTTGGGTTTGATGATGTCTAAGTCCAAAGTGTTGGTCTGTCCAAAAATTCTTTAAAGTTTTTTGGTGAAATGAGATGTAAAATATGATAGAGGGTGGATGAAATGTTTGACCAAAAATATTAACCTAGAGTGAATCTTCATTTTTGCAATACCAAGGTAGTGATAAAAATGCTTTACCCTACAAGTAACTCCAACCCAAAAGATCAATATTGATTTAAATGAGAGGGAAAATTTGGGCATACAAATCTGGTTCGTTCAACAAAGGGCGAGAATAAAAACTTTATTAGCAAGATTTCCCAGTTGCGGTAAAGTTTGAATGCCCATTTTCTGATAAATTTTAAACTATGATATCTACGTTTAAAATGGCAGAATATGGACCTTCTTTTAGGGATTTTGATTTTGTGGGAGATCATGAGGACCAAGAAATGTGTGGAGTTTAATTATGTGTTTATTTTTGGGATTTTTAGTTTTTGAAAAGAGGATACCTATTGCAATGCAGGAGGTGGTAATATGGGTCTTCTGGCCGCAATAGCAGCTTTTTTCTCTTGTTTGTCTAGAATGTTTGTTGCATTTCTCCAATATTTTGGTGTTTCTTTTGTCTCAAATGTGAAGCTCCTCAAACTATTGATTATGTCTATTTGTTCTCCTTCAATTAGCTCAAATTTTGGTTGTATGATAGTTGTCATAAGGTTTGGTTGTTGAAGTGGAGCAATCAAACACCAAATAGTCATAAGGTAAGAGATCAAGCACATATGTTGGGTTCAATTTGTGAGATTATCTTGATTAATGAGTTTTCTTACCACAAAAACTTGTCTTGCTTTAGTTTCAAACTAAATGTCTATGTCAAAAAATCCATTCATTTCACAAGGTCCATTTTGTGAAAGTCATGAAGTTAGAGCCATAGTTGCCTATGTTAACTTTGGGAAGTATGGATTGAGATGTAAGCCAAAATATTTAGAAGTCTCTAAGGATAGAATCTTTAGGACAAGCATAGGCTTAAACCAAAGGGTTTGAAATTTTGATAAAAATTGTTGATGTTTATTTACAATGTTTTGGAACCAAGCAAGTATCAAACTGACTCACAAGCATTTACAATCCTAGATCAAGTGGGTGTGTATTTATTAGTAGGCTTATCATCATCCCCTAAGAGATGATTAATCCATGAAGATGGAATGGAAAAATGGGCTATGTCAAAGAAATGTATCATCTTGACATGTCAAGAAAAAGAGTCCCTTCCCTATTTTCTTTATTGCCTCAACCAAAAATTGAACATGGTAAGTAACTTCTTAGAACGGTGTTATTCCAATGCACTACTTCAAAATACACTTCGGAGATAAAATTGGTGAGCCACTACTATTAAAGGTTCTTAATCAGGACTTTCAGGATAAACTAGTGCCTATACATGTGATGATTCACTCAATTAAGAGGCATCCTAGCCCTTAGAAACATCTAAGGGTTTTAACTTATCACACGGATACTAGGGGAGACATTCGTCGGTATAAGACAACACCGACTAGTTAATGAATTTCACACACCAATTTATTTATACAGCAGACCAAAATGAAAGTACCACTTGGGTCATTCCCTCTCACAAGTTGGTAGGCAGGCCTACTAAAGGTAACTCAAATTGTGAAGCTTAAAATGCTTTCATCACCCAAGATTTCCAAAAGGTGCAAGGGGAGAGGATAGGCACTTCCGAGAAGAAAAGTATACTTGTGTGTTTCTCTTCACCCAAGATCGCCTGAAGCGCAAGGGGAGAGGATGTATGCAAGACAAGTACACATAATAAAATCAAACACACATTCATTTTAACCTTAAAAAGCATAATGAGTTCATTTTAAGTGCTAAATTGAAGTGTTGGGATTGTTCAATTTTAAACCGATATTGCAAACTAAGGATATGTGGGTTCAATTTTGACCAACTATGAATGTTAATTTTAAACCCAAAAGGAAATTTAGTTGGTCCTAAAACATGAAGTAAAGCATCATAAAATGGGTTATAATTTCCCCATAAGTGTAAAAACACTTGTTATAATATATAATCAAATGATGATATGCTCCTTCACTTCAAATTTTATTGCCCAAATCTGCAAAACCAGTTAGCCTCAAAAACAAAAACCAGAAGTCAGTAACACGTTAAAAAATAGATGAAATAAAAAATTTAAAGCACATGTCAAAATTTAGTTTCTATTTTTTTACCAGTAAAAAGCGACGCTAAAATCAATTATGTCACTAAATTTCATCAGATGCATTTCCATATCGCAAGTGCATCACTATATTGAAAAATCAAATGTGTTGCTTTGTAGTAAACAGTGACATCAATAGTGTCATCATATCCAATGCATCGCTATAATAAAATTCATAATGTGAATAGAAATCAGTTTAGCGTCGCTATTTTAACATGCGGTGACAAAATTAAATAACGTGTCACTAAATTAATTGTGCATTGCTAAAATAAAACCCAAGTGCATCACTGTATAGCAACGTGTCCCAGATGTGTCACTGAATTTGATCAAGTGCATCACTGAACCTATAAACACAATAAAACTAGAATCTAAAGAGAAATTTGTTAGATTTGATTAGTACAGGGCCCTCCTTCTAGTGCCAAAATGTGAACAATGACATAGTATAGGTTAACTACACCTGATCCATATAGATTTGAGGCATATTTAATCCACTAAGCATCAATCCCAATAAGATATTCAATATCAATAAAAATGAAGAAGCCATTAAAACTAGCATGTTAAAACACGAAAGCTTGAAAACATATATTCTAAGACATGTTATCAAATTTTCAATTGCAGCTCAATTTGACATAGCTGGTTTGCTTAAAGATTCATTTTTAGGTGAAAATTAAAATTAACCTCTATATATGTTTTAACCATTGCAAGTGTTTAAATTATTTTGAAGTTTCAAGGTGCAATGTGTTTAAGTTTCCTGATTCAATTACAGCATTAAGAATTGCATAATGTGAAAAGAGATGTTTCATTCTGTATTTAGTTGCAGTGTTCAAACATTGTTTTACATTAAAGGAAAAGATACAGAATTGAACAAGTAAATTAAAAATGTTGATTTCATATTCATTAGGTAATGAAGAAACAAATGACCCACACAAGCCATGGGAGTAGTTGTGACAATGTAGCAATTGTGACAATGTAGCAATAGAGGCATTCTACACTATTGAAGATAGAAAAAAGAAAGAAGACACATAAGAGTGAACATAATCATCATTGCATGTAAGTCTTTCAGATGATTATGGAATGGCACACCATCCTTGTCCACGGGCTCCAGATAAATTTGCAAGAGATGATAAAAATGATGTTAGAGCTCCAACTATGAACATCCCTATATGAATTATCTACAATAATGGAAACTTTGCTAACGATACATTGAAACAACTAGGCAAGATCAAGAGAAGTGACAAAAGCCAAAGAGGAAACATCATGATATCATTTTTTTTTTTATCTAACTTTGTTTGTTTCCATGTGTAGGTATAGGACAAATCATGTCGATCCAGATTGAATACCATAAGCATGTGGTGTAAAACAGGCTCACATAAGGGTTGAGACCCGACATTCTATTCCCCAAGCATCAAAAGAGGGACTAATTAAAAATAGATTCAAAAAATGCTCAAAGAGAGATATCCATCGAATAAAGGCATCATAAGTGCCAGGAGGACTCAAGCAAGTGACCACCTAGGACAGTCAATTCAAGTGCAATGAAATGAACATCACAGGTGATCCATTGCCCAAGTGAATGGAAGACAAGTGCATCATCACAGGAGGTGATAGTGAATAGGCATACATAATTGCCTTGTTTAAATCATCCACTACACATGAACCAAGTAAAGAAATCAGGTTTTCATGTTTCAAAACCTTCCATGTAAATGTTGCATTCACATCATAAGGTTGTTGTTTGAAGAGCAAAGGGTAACATTGCTAGTGGTGGATTCAAAGAGCACTAAAAATGCATGAAGAGTACAAGATGAAACAACATTGTTCTAGGTAAAGAATCTGCAATATGTGAGATAGTTTAAGTGTTTTGATGTCATTACTATATGGTAAAACCTGATTGCAAATGCTCATTACCTATTTGTGATGCAAAATGAAGCACAAAAAATGTGAAAGTGAAAGTGAAATGTGCATGTTTTGAAACTTTCAAATGTATCTAATAAGGGAATCTAGTAAACAAAATGACCATCAAGTGTTCTATAATAGTATCACAGTGGCTAAAAGCAAATAATTGCATGATAAGAAATGGAGCATATCAATATACAGTACATTTGAAAGTAGAATCTGTATGTTTCATAATGTCATTTTTCTCTTTCAAAATAATGGATTATGCTACAGCAAGCCTAAGTGTCAAGCCATGGTTCGAAAGAGTACAAGTGCAATGGTGTCAATTCAAGTTTGGAGCAAACCCCCATAAGATCTACATGATGTTTTTCCAGAATTCAAAGACGGGAAGTTTAATTCAAATTCAAACAATGGAGAAAACCCTGAATTTCATTCTCACACCCGTAGCCTAGAGAGGTCAATTTTTTCTTCATAAGCCAGGGTACCCATTTAGGGTTTGAATCAAAGTGCAGATACAAGAGTAAAACAGTAGGGGTTTCTACCCTAAGTTGCAAAGAAACTTTCAAAATGGTGGAGTAAGGTGTACAAGCCGCAGTGATGGAGGGTTCTAAATACCCATGAAATGAAGAGCTCACACTAAAAAAAATGTTTCCATTCAACAACAGTGTCCTGTTTGCATTGTGGGCCGAGCACTAACTTTTGCATTTCAACAAAAGAAGAGGAGACTCATAATAAATAAGGGTTTCCATTCTAAGGTATGACCATGTTCATGTTGAAGGCTAAGATTTTCAAGAGAGTCAAGGTAAATGGAGAAAAGAAAACATAGGCCTGCGGCCATAAGGGTTTTTGGTAACCCGTGGAGTAAAAAGCAATAACACATAAATGTCTTCATATGTTTCACTTACGCAAAAGGAAGGAGAGTATGTAGTGTGGTCGTGGCCTGCACAATGGTCGAGCACTAGAAAAAATGCAGAGCTTCATTTTTTTGTAAATAAAAGCTTGAATGAGCTTTATTTAAGAGGGAAATGTTGGTAAAATGAAAAGAGCAAGATTTCCTTTGTTTCAATAGAAGAACTCGATGGAAACCCACGGCCAGAGCCTTAGAAGATTGTTCAAATGATCTCCATAGCTAGCCACAAATGACAGTGAAGGTATCAACACCACAAAAAAAGCATAAAATGCATTAAAATACAGTGGTGATCGCAGCCAAAAGGCCCTAGTTTTCATCAAAGAAACCAATAAAAGCACAGAAGAGGGAGTCAAAAGCTTACCATCAATGAAGGAGACCGAATGCACCAAAAAATTGAAAGAGAAGAGTTTGAATGATGGTTCTAGGGCCGAACCCTAATTCCTCCATGGCGACGCATAGGTAGAGCTCCATTTTCCCAAAAGGGCCAATGAAAATGATGGTAAAAATGTGCTTTAGGTCAATTTTGTGATTAGGGTTTTTTCCCACACTTGGCTGATGTGATTTTAATCACATTTTATTTCAATGCCTTGTTGATATTTTATGTGCCTAGGCCGAAACATTTGCCTTTGGCCTTTTATTTTTGTTTTGATTTTTATAGAAAACCAAACACATATATGCACATGGCCCCTAATAGGGTACCCCTTTTGCCTTGGAGATTTTTCATCCCCGGTTGCCCTCTAGAAGTCGAGCAATAACTTTAAGATCATCAAAAAAATTCCTAAGTAAATAATGGAAAATATATTTTATTATTTTTTGTATAAAAATCAATTATGTAAGGGAGCATCATTGTAATATTTTGTTTTTTGCAAGAAATAAATGCAAAAAATCAAAATGATTGAAGACCAAGAGGGAAAATCAAAAAATTGGAGACAAAAATGGAAAAATCAAGAGGGCCTTAACACTTTGTAATTCAGAAACTACAAGATGTAAAGCACTAATCAAGCAATGTTTCTATAAATTGCTTGATTAAGTTGCTATTTTAAATGCAGTTTAGGTACACTTCAGTTCAAAACGGGACTTTCTACTTTCAGATGTAGTCTTGGGCGAATTCAGGCAAGAGGTGTCAAGTGGAAGTTTCTATTTTCAATTTCTAACAGCTAGGGCTTGATTTTGAGTGAGTTTTTGGATCAACTTTGGATGATGGAAAGTTTCCATATTTTTTAAGCCATTTGGAGATGTTTTGAGGACTATTTTTTAGGCTTTTTGGGGAAATTCAAAAATGAAGATGAAATTGCCTTTTGAAGGACAACAGCTCAGATTTTTCTATTATTGGCACCATAAGGTCACAATTGTCTATAAATCTAAGAAAACTTGATTTTCTCGGGGTTCAAGATCATTTTAGTTTCTTGCTTTCTTAGTGGTTTGGAGAGATTTGTAAACCAAATTTTGGATCAGATTTTGATGCCTTGTTCCTCCACTAGCAAATAAAAATAACAAATTTCTCCTTCTCTCCCTTTTGTCATGATCTTATGGTGATGGTGTGACTTTTTTGTGATTCAAACTGTCAAATCCTTCTTTGTCCTATTATTGTGAGTGATTGTCAAATGTTGTTGTAAATTCAGGTTGCACATTGTATTATGTCCTAAGAGTCTTTATGCAAATTATTGATGAATTTAAAGCATCATGGTGATTTGTGAGAGTTAAGTGTTGCCAAAGAGTTAAGTGTAATCAAAATCTCTTTTTTTAGTTGATCATCTTGAGTTGTAGAAGTTTGATTTTTTCAATTTTCCTGCCCCTTTTCCCCTTGAATCTGCATAGGTTAGGTGGTTAGTTGAAAGGGAACCAGCCCTGATTTGGAGATTCACTCTCACCAATTGGTTTACCCACAAACCAGAGAGTGTTTCCATGTTGAGGCAGGATCAAACAAGCCCAGCTTGTTTGTGGGTGCAATCCTAATCTCCGACAAGACATTGAACCTTATCCTATTGGGGGAGTGGTGTTGCATTAATGTGGAATGGTGACCCTTTCCCAATCCCTTGGATAATATGAGCCTTTCCAATCAATTTTATTGATTAAAATTGATTGAAACTGATAAGAAAGATGAATGAAAACATGATAAAAGCAAAATAAATTGATGTAAGTGTATGCAAACCTATTCTAAATGTGCACAAGATTTAAAGATGCAAGCCCTAGATTCCAAAATATACTAAATGAATGCAAACTAAGTTATCATGGAAGCCATTAATGGATGCGAAGCTAATAATGCATGAAAATTAATCTAAAATGCTTATCAAATGTAAAATATGAGTGCAAATGGGTGTGAGTTTCAACAACATAATTTTTCTTTGAAAAGGTGGATCCATATTTAATAGATGAAAAGTCTATTTATAGAATAGGCAATGAGAAATTGATGGTTAAGATTGAAAGAATCAATCAATGGTCAAGATGGAAAGAAGATGGAGGCATGGATCATGGATTCCCATCAAGGGTTGAGAATGCAAGTTGATATTTAATCAAGAGCTCGCAATCATGCAAAGAAGCACACTTTCAAAACTTGCTCAAGAAGTTTGTTGAAAGTTTGTTACAGAGAAGAATATTCCCTTTTTTGAATGAATGAAAGGGGAGAATATAAGAATATTCTCATGCAAGTGGGTGAGAAAAAATAGCTTTTAGCAAATTAAAACAAAGTTTTAATGTGCAAAAGAGGAGGGATATTCTATAGGAATATTCCTTTTTGGAGGAATTTAAGATTTAGAATTAAATAATTTATTTATTTAATGAAAGGGGTGGGATTAGGATATTTAATTAAATAACTAGAATAGCTAGGATTTATTTAATTAAATAAGAAGATAGAAGAAGGCTAATTAAATAATTTGCATTATTCGATTAGACCTGGGATGAAAGGTGAATATGATGGAGAGTGAATTAACCTAATTAGGTTAATTAGATTAATAAATGAACATGAATCCTTTGATTAATTAACTAGGTTAATTTAATCAAATAAGCAAAAAGAGGATGGATTTTAGGACGAAATGATGTTAGTATATCAGATGTAAGTGTGTATATCATTCAGGATATTTTTAAGTGTCTACACAAGGAGCAATTGAGAATCATCTTTTTGGGGGGCTTCATAGTCTCTCTTCATTGTACTTTCTTGTTATCATCTTTGTTTTGGAAGGTAGTTTTTTTCCATAAGATTTTCTACCTTTCTCCACTTTATGGGAGATTTTAATTATACATGGGTACCTTATCAAGCCTAGCTACCAAGACCCATCCATTTGTGTACCCACCTAAGTTGAGCTTAAAGGGGGTGTTAGAGTAGAATATTTATTATTTTATTCTACTCTATGTGTTAAGCCACCTTAGGTGTTGATGTGTCCTTTGAAGAGCTAGTTGAACTCTTCAAATATGTGTGACACTTCTCATTTTCCACTTGGTGGAGCATTCTTTCCACCTTGAGTTAAGAACTCCTATATAGTGACTCAAAATCATTATTCTATATGTACATCTTCCTCATTGAGGATATTAACAAATTCTACTTCATTCCATTTTATATTGCATTATTTGTTTCTCAATCTCATAGACAAGTGTTGATATCAACACTCAATCAAAGATCTTGGCGATACTAACATAGGATACAAGAAAATTGGTATTAAAAGAGTTCTTATTGACAATGCCTTGGGGTTCAATATTTTTCATATAAAATTTCTTCAAGTTCATGATTATTCTAAATTTAAAGGAAAACCTAGGATTCCTATTATTGGTTTTCACAATGTTAGATGAGAATATTTAGGAACCATTACCTTGCCTATTATATTAGGTTATATCACTCTCAGTAAATAATTTCATGTTATTCCTAATAAACTCACTTATAATATATTTTTTAGTTGTTTATGACTCCATCAAGTGTATCGTGTCCTTTCTACCCTCCATCATTGTTTGAAATGTATACATAATGATAATATTTATATCATATATTCTAATGAAACTCCTTTTTAACATTCTCCATCCCTTACTCACTCATGTATCAATTCACTTAGTGTGAATCCTCCACCTTGTATTCCTACTAAAATCCCTAAAGAATATGATATTGTAAAATAATTACAATCTACCTAATCTAAGATATCGGCTTTAGAATTTCTTTAAATTTTCTACTCATAAATATATCCTTGAGAAATCCCTACAAAGATATTTATCAAACCAATTACAATTCAGACATAGGCAGACTGTATACAACATAACTTTTTTGTATGTATTGAAATTCATTTTATTTTTTTGTTGGATCAAGGACTTCAATATCTAGTGCACTCATATTTTTCATTTTGTTTTTTGATAATCTGCTATTTTTCCACATGTGCAGAACAAAGAGCTTGATTTTCAGTGAAAAATCTATGTTTAATAAAACTAAAAAACAAATACATAATAAAACCAAAACATATTAAAATTATATTCGTTGGATAGCTCGTTCTGAGGACTACCATCATCCAGTTGGGTCTATGAAGTATCCTCCACTTTTATCCTCAACTCGAGCTTCGAAGGGAAAAATTTTGGAGTTTTTTGGTTCTAGAGGGGGAGAAGGGGGGAAAGGGGGGGTTTGAGCGAACCCCCCATGGAGGTTCGAGCAATCTTTTGTTTTTTTCCCAGGAATGGTGGGACCCAACATTTAATGGGTTCACTCGAAGGGGGGTTCTAGCAAACCCTCTTTGGGTTCGCTAGAACTAGATGTTTGTTTGAACCCCAAAAACCAAAATTTTTTACATGGGGGCATTTTTTGCAACTTTTCCTTCCTCACTGGAATTGTAAACCAGTTTTTTGGGTTTACCCTTCACTTAGTGTGAATCCTCTTGTTTATTCTTATAATCACACATGCATTATCACATATGCTTTAAAGTAACCTCATGGGTCATATATAGGCTTATCAAAATTAAAACCCACTTTCATCCCTAATCATATATTTTTTGTCAAAATTAATTCAAGTGTCACTAGTATCACACCTCACCTTACTCTTAGGGATTTTTCTCCTCTTACTCCAGTCATAATGCATGGGGATTTCTATAAAAGTTATTATTGTATAATTACTCACACCTACAACACCCAACAAAATAGAGAAAATGTATTAAACCCAACATCACTTCCTTCTATTCTTAACCTTCCACCTCCAGCTTGTATTCCTACTAAAATCCCTAAAGAATATGATATTGTAAAATAATTACAATCTACCTAATCTAAGATATCAGCTTTAGAATTTCTTTAAATTTTCTACTCATAAATCTATCCTTGAGAAATCCCTACAAAGATATTTATCAAATATTTTGTACCCCATAGTCAACTTAATTCCATGGTTGAATTTATGCAAGATATTTTTTCTCCTCAAGTGAAATCCCACCACCATCCATTCTAGAAGAAGCACTCAAATTAATTATAATTTTGGGATACAAGAAAATTGCTATTAAAAGAGTTCTTATTCATAATGTCTTGGGGTTCAATATTCTTCATATATATTTTATTTACATGTCCATGTTAATTATTCTAAATTTAAAGGCAAAGCTATGATTTATATTCATGGTTTTGATGATGTTAGTTGGAAGCTTTAGGAACCATTCAAAACCATTTCCTTGTCTATTATAGTAGGTTATATCACTCTCCATAAATTATTTCATCTTATACCCAATAAGCAACCTTATAATATATTTCTTAGTTTTTTATGGCTCCATCAAATGTATCATGTCCTTTCTACCCTCCATCAATGTTTGAAATTTATACATAATGATAAATTTTATGCCATATATGCTAATGAAAACCATTTTTAATGTTCTTCATCCCTTACACATTCATGTACCAATGCACTTAATATGAATCCTCTTTTTTATTCTTATAATCGCACGTGTTATCACATATGCTTTAAAGAAACCTCATGGGTCATATCTAGGTTTATCAAAATTAAACCCCACTTTCATCCCTAGTCGTAGAGTTTCTCCCAACATTAATTCAAGTGTCACAGATATCACACCTCACCTTACTCTTAAGGTTTTTTCTCCTCTTACTCTAGTTGTAGTGTATAGGGATTTCCCTAATAGTGATTGCTATACAATTACTCACACCTACAACACTCCAAAAAAATAGAGAAAAGACATCAACCCCAACATCACTTCCTTCTTCTACTCTTAACCTTCAACATCTACCTTGTATTCTTACTAAAATACCTAAATAATATGATATTATCAATCAATTACAATCTACCTAATCTAAGATATCCCTATGAAATTTCTTCAAATTTTCTACTCATAAATCTATCCTTGAGAAATTTGTACAAAGATATTTGTCAAATCTTTTGTATCCCGTAATCAACTTGATTCTATGGTTGAATCTATGCAAGATATTTATTTCTCTTCAAGTGAAATCCAACCACTATCAATTCTAGAAGAAGCACTCACATTAATTATAAATGTTAATTTAAAGGCAAACCTAGGACTTTTATTCATACTTTTGATAGTGTAAGCTGAGAATATTTAGGAACCATTACCTTTCCTATTATATTAGGTTATATCACTCTCAATAAATTTCATTTCATCTTATACCCAATAAACTCACTTATAATATCTTTCTTAGTTTTTTATGGATCCATCAAATGTATCATATCCTTTCTACCCTCCATCAATGTTTGAAATTGATACATAATAAAAAAAATTATGTCATATATACTAATAAAAAATATTTTTAACATTCTCCATCCCTTACTCACTCATGTATCAAT
Organism: Sequoia sempervirens; assembly: GCA_007258455.2. Classification (NCBI taxonomy): domain Eukaryota; kingdom Viridiplantae; phylum Streptophyta; class Pinopsida; order Cupressales; family Cupressaceae; genus Sequoia; species Sequoia sempervirens. The sequence goes on along the minus strand of VDFB02026320.1, from coordinate 20,280,430 downwards.
GCACAAGTAGTATGAATCATCTTTTTTATTCTTGTAATTGTACATGTGTTATCACATATTCTTTGAAGCAACCTCATGGTTCATAACTAGGCTTATCAAAATTAAACCCCACTTTCATTCCTAGTCATAGATTTTCTCCCAACATTAACCAAGTGTCACAAGTATCACACCTCACGTTACTCTTAAGGTTTCTTCTCCTCTTACTCTAGTTGTAGTGTATAGGGATTTCCCTAATAGCGATTATTGTACAATTAATCACAACTACGACACTCAACAAAATAGAGAAAATACATCAATACCAACATCAATTCTTTCTTCTACTCTTGACCTTCCACATCTACCTTTTATTCTTACTAAAATCCCTAAAGAATATAATCTCGTCAATCAATTACAATCTACCCAATCTAAGATATCCCTATGGAATTTCTTTAAATTTTCTACTCATAAATCTATCCTTGAGAAATTTGTACAAAGATATTTTTCAAATCTTTTGTATCCCATAGTCAACTTGATTCCATGGTTGGATCTATGCAAGATATTTCTTTCTCTTCAAGTGAAATCCACCACTATAAATGCTAGAAGAAGCACTCACATTAACTATAAATGTAGGATACAAGAAAATTGGTATTAAAATAGTTCTTATTGACAATGTCTTGGGGTTCAATATTTGTCATATAAATTTTCTTACATGTCCATGTTAATTATTTTAAATTTAAAGGAAAACCTAGGATTTCTATTCATGGTTTTGACAATGTTAGATAAGAATCTTTAGGAACCATTACCTTTCTTACCATAGTAAGTTATATCACTCTCAATAAATCATATCGTGTCATACCCAATAAACTCACTCATAATATCTTTTTTAGTTGTCTATGGCTCAATCAAATGTATCATGTCCTTTCTACCCTCCATAAATGTTTGAAACTTATACATAATGACAAAAATTATGTCGTATATGCTAACTAAACTCCTTTTTAACATTTTCAAAATATTTATCCTCAAACTCACAAGAGAGGCACCAACCTAACTTTAGAATGTTCAATAAAAACAATCATTCTTTCATCAAAAAGTTAAATGCCTTCCTCTTTTACACTTACTTTTGTAAAATAACTATTACATTTATCCGAATTATCCATCTCAACTCTCATTATATAATCTAAATTAATTTATAATTAACTATTTAAATTTGTGCAATTAATCTAAATTAACCTTAATTTCCCTTTATACAATCATATCCACAATGGACTCTTTTTATCTACAAGATTATTATGATCCCCCTTTTCATTTTGTGGAATATGTTGAAGTCTTTACAACCCTATCCTCACCAACTCAAACCTATTAAAAAAAGGAGCAAGTTGTTAATGAAAATGATATAATGTAGTTAGATGCAATGAAAAGACATAGCTTGATTCCAAATTTGCCTTACTGTTGTTATTTGTTCTCTCTTTTTGGTCACTAGTACAATTATATCTTTTCTTTAGCATGTCTCAAAAGCCAGTGCATGCATATGCCTTGCTTAAAGAATGACAAGTACAATACGCACTCCTTTACATAATAGCAATTGACTTTACCATCCTTCAGCACATTTATGGGCTAAGTATAAAAACAATGAATATAAAAGCAATGTGGGCAATTTATCTTATTCTATTCTAGCTCTTTGCAATAATAAACTATTTAATATATGAAGGTTGTTGTACCATTTGTTTATTGATTTCACAATGAATGAGAATAGAATATTAAGGACTCTCTATAGACTGAAATAAAATTACAATTTTTCAATAAACTAGTATTTGCATTTAAAAGTGGTTTAAGGATTACGTCGACAGATTTTTTCTATTAAGATAAATTTAGATTATTTTTTTTTACAGAAATTGAGTATTATTTGATTTTAGTTTTTTTGAAGATTTTACATGATATTTTGGAGAATTTTACTATTAAATGACAGTTGAACCAGCAGTTGAAACTTGTTTTCCGCCAACTCAACAATGGTTTAACAGTGAGTAAATCTTGTCTTCAGACGTGAGACAGATTTACTGATCAATTTTGGACTTGCAAATCCACATAAAACACATATCAACTAAAAATATATAGAATAATTTTTAAAAAATCTTAAAATAACCCTAGAAATCACATCAAACCGCACATAAAAGATAAAGTAAAAAAGTTTTTGTGGGTTGAAATGGACAACGTGGGTGATAATTTTATCTAGGGATAATTGCATGTGCCAACTGGTGCTTTTCCAGTGGAGTACGCAAGGCGTGCTCACTCACAATTATTAATATGATTAATAATTATATCTGGTTAGCAAGTAGAAGAGAGTAGCCAGAGAGATGATGGGCCTGCACCGACAGTCTAGTTGGAGGAGGCCCACACCACAAACAACTCAATTGACAACAAAAGATTCTTCAGTTCTGCTTGGAATTTCCCAAACAAAACTGTCAAGACAAGTACCGAACATAAGGAAAGCGAATTGGGATTCTAACTCTGGGATTCAATTTGTACAGGACCATGTTTTTCCCTTTTCATCTGTTCTTGAAATCTGTGGATTTTGCAGTGATAGGTGAGGCTTCGCTGTATGTTATGGGTCTTTGTTTTTTTCTATGGAATAGTGTGACAAAAGGGCTTGTTTTAATCAGAGCCTGTGTCTCCTTAAAGGCATCTTATTTCTATCTGCTGGTGCAATGAAAATATGGAGCTGCATGAATCTTTATCAGGCTTTACTTGTTTCAATCTAATCTGAGAATACCCATCTTGGCATAGCCTTATGGTCATTCAAAGCAGGTAATGTTTCATGGGAATCAGTGTTTGAAATTTTTGTTCTGAGTAATGGTAATTGCTCTGGTGGCATATCAATACCAGAATATGGTCTAATGGCATTGGTGGTATTCTGATTACTAACTATATAGTCTTGCAGGAGGACCATGCTCTGTGAGGATGTCCATTTCAAAAGATAGAATCTTAACCTAATAATATAACCATCCCTGAATATGCATCCCCTGGTGGGGTAGTGAGCAGTATTTTCAATTGAACTATTCTGTAGCAAAATATATTTTTTGGATTTTCTGCAGGATGCATCCAACCCATTTTTGCATCCCTTTTCAATCTTATAACATGCTTGTCTTTCAGTACCCACCCATAATGTAGAAAAGCATTTTTTTTTTATCTTGAATGTCTTTTCTTAGTCTAATAGTATTGTACTGTTTTCTACTTAATGCCATTGATTTCAAAGGTGGTAGCAGGAATGCAAGTTCAGTAGACATCATTCACAGAGTTCTCATTATCTGCTAGTCTCTTTTCTCCCTTTCAATTCTCCCCAAAGATCTTTTAACTTATGGTGCTTTCCATCAATGAGGGTTTGCAGTAAGGTGGAAGCATAGCATTCTACATATTGTTTTGATTTTTAGAATTTGATTTATGATGTGATTTTTAGAATTTGATTTATGATACTTTAGCATTTGATTTATGATGTGATTTTGATAGTTGAGAACTGATAATAGTGGCAATGATGTGATTTTGATAGTTGAGAACTGATAATAGTGGCAATGATGAGCTTTTGATAGGCTTGATGACTCGGACAGTGCTGTCACATGAAATCAATCAAGCACTCTCTGAGCCACTCTTGAGACTTTACTCGATCCAACCCTACTGTTGCCATTTGGATCACATCCAGCTAGTATGGAGCTTATGCTGCAGTTCACCATTGAGTTTTTGGAGCTTTAAAATTTTGGGTTTTGCTGTAACTGTGGATTTCATCTACCATGTAATGCTTGACACTTTTTGAATTGTCTTTTTCATGGCTTTAGAACTTGTGAAAATGCTGTAACTGTGACAGTATAAAAGACTGCCACTGTAGATATACATCGAGAGCTGGTCTAACTTCAAGCCACTTTCAAGCTTTTGCTGTCTTATATGTTCTGTTCCACAAGTGCTTTAGAAACTAGGAAGAAGTGTTCATAATGATTCTTTGCTGAGCATGATGTTAGGCCAATAGAGAAATTGGCATGGGCGGTAAACTTAAATTATATACATGATTCGCAATGGAAGACAACAAATCAATGTCACTAGAGGTAAATAGTGAAAAGTACATATCTTTTCATTTTCCCTTTGGTATGTAAGATGATGTATTCAATATGAAAGTTAGATGATGTATTCAATATGAAAGTTGGTAGATAACATGAATTTAGTTTGGTTTAATCTATATTAACATTTGTAGATCTATCTATGATTCACAATAGAATATAGCACAACAATGTCATTAAAGGTAAATGGTGAAAGTACATGATTTTCATTTTCTCTTTTGGTATGTAAGATGATGTATTTGACATGAAAGTTGGTAAATAACATGAATGAATTTGGTTTGGTTTTATTTATATTAACATTTAAGATCTATTCATGATTCACAATAGAATATAACAAGTCAATGTCGTTAAAGGTAAATGGTGAAAAGTGTGTATCTTTCATTTTCCGTTTGTTATGTAAGATGATGTATTCAGTATGAAAGTTGGTAGATAACATGACTTTAGTTTGATTTTATCTATATTAATATTTAAGATCTATTCATGATTCACAATAGAATATAACAAATCAATGTAGGTAAATTGGTGAAAAGTAAATATTTTTCACTTTCTCTTTTGGTATGTAAGATGATGTATTTGATAGGAAAGTTGGTAAATAACATGAATGAATTTAGTTTGATTTTATTTATATTATCATTTAAGATGTAGATTAGATTTTTAGTTTCTTTATGAATTATCTTAGTTTAGATTTGTAAATTATAAAGTCAACTAGGTTAATTTCATGATTTGTAGATATAAATGTAAGTTTTTCAGTGTTTCAAAATTCAAATTGAAATCTTATTCTAAAACATTTTGAGCATGACACAATTGAATGGCATATTAGGATGTTATTTTAAAAGACAAACCCTAATTCATGTAGAGAGCGTCTAACACCTAACAAGAAGCTCTATTATTCACCACACTATCTTTAGAGAATTTATATTTGCATATCATCCTAGGTATAGTGCATTATTGATTTTTTCCTTCAATCATTGTATGGAGGTATTAAATTGATCTCCAAGAGTTTAACAATTGAGAGAAATGATTTTTTATCATTTACAAACTCCTTTTCCCACACCAAATTTTTTTATGCAAGTTACAAGAATCAAGGCAAGTAATATTTAAATGTAAGATTCAAAGAAATTTATATTCACAATTATAGTGTATTTCCATGTAAAAGAATCAAATTTGTAGTTTGTGAGATTAACTTTGTGATCCCACAATTTCACATATCACAGAAATGACATACATAATTAGATAATTTTGTATTAATGTACATCTAATTTTTTGATATCTCCTTATTTTCCAATGTAAAGACTAATTGATTGGAAACATCTAGCATAGTCAAATTTACATTGATCCAAACACTAAGTACCATTTATTTATTTATTTAAATTATATAATTATTCTGATATATTATTCCATATAGTTATTGTCTCAACTCTTGATTCTAAGATTGATTGTTATTCATGTTCAATTAATTGAATTATCCTAGGAGTTTTATGTGAGATCACTTTTATTCTTACACCTCAAAACACAAGATTTTTTTTAACATGCTCTTTTAAAATACATATAGCACTTCAAGTTAAAGGCATTAGGTATTCTTTTGGTATAAGAGGAGTTGTAAGTGCAACAACTAGATGTTGTGGTTAATATGTGTTATTTATGTAGATCTAGATCTCTATTAAAAAGAGTTACTAGATTGAACATGACAAATTCATTGTTTAAACTCTTAAAAATTTGTAAATTTAAAACTAGAAATATATGAATTCTTATTTATATCGATTTTATAAAGTGTTTATTAATATACTATTTGAGTGATATTTATTTTTTTTAGCATTCAAGCTCAACTGTTTTTATCTCTATATGGTTTAACAGTCAAACATAATATTGTTCTATTTTTGAAGAAGAAGACTATTTACCAATTTTTTTATGTAAGATACAATTGGAAGATTGGTACTTGGAAATCTTTTTGTCATCAATTTATTCCAATTTAAGTCTCATTTTACCACTTTCTAAAATATCCATTCATTGTTTGACCATTCAACTAGGAAAACATTAAAATGAACCATCAAGCTCACCTACCTAATTATAAATTAGTTTTGCATGAATACGACACACATAAAAACCTAAGGTTGATTTCTATTTTTCATTTTCTCATAATATGGCATAATTTCACTTCTTATATGTAATTTTTGAACTATAGTATTTGGGATTATCTTTTTATAATGGTTAAAAAATCATTCCATGCACTTTTTCTATCTATTTTGGGCTCACTTTAATTGAGTTCTCCTTTATGTAATAATTATTGTGCAAGTGGCATGCTATTACACAAGACTTAGCAAATTAACTAAACTTAGCCTACTCATATCCACACACATCCATAGGGAGTGGTCTTAATCCTTAATTTATCAATTCCTTTACCTAGGTCAAATTCGTGAGTATGAAAATGACCCCTAAATTTTACATTTGACCCGAGTTGATCCCTTCCTAACTAGCTATTAGTTACCAACTTGGGCATGGAACATTTTAATTTGTATACTAGAGTGTTGTATAAAAGGAATAATCCTAATTCAATTCTATATATCCAAGATATCCATGACCCACAAGCTCATACTCCAATTTATGTTAAAATGAGAAAAAAGAATCATAGTACATCATTGTATCATCAACTTACTTTATCATATGTGTTTAATATTAAATTGAGGTATTTTACATGGTTTATTGTTGTCTTTGATCCATTACAAAACCATTGAATTAGAATGCAAGAGAAAGGAATACCATTATCTAGAAAAATCCCAAAGGTGTTTTTCCACACTAAATATT
>VDFB02026320.1:20254508-20273449 GCA_007258455.2 Sequoia sempervirens | reverse complement strand
TATATATTATGTTTATATTTAATTACTACTTTTTATAATAAAATATATACTAGCGCTTGCACGCAAAGAGGTGCAATGATTATGCCGAGACTAACAATTTGTAGGAAAAGTCAATTAGTGATGGGATGTTGAAGCCATTGATGACGTAGATGCTTTTGATTGATATGTATGCTTTATGCTTGATTTTGTTGTGGCAACAAATCTAACACTGACTTTTTCATTTGCTTAATGTAGTATAAGCGAAGCATGGCACACTTAATATAAAACAACAACTGTGTATCTTTTAAGCAGGTAACACAACTCACCGCCATATACCTCTCATTAATAATATGAAATATTTATTTTTCTATATAATTTGAATTATTAAATATATTTTAGAAATAATATTTTATTATAAAATTAATATTTATATTTTATTATAAAATTAATATTTATTAAAATATCATATATTTATAAATACTAAAATTAATAATAATATAAATTATAATATTTTTTAAATTATAATAAAATTTAAATAATTATAAATATAATACGATGTAAGATAAATAAAATTAAAATAATATATAATATAATATAATTATAATTATAGATTTATAAAAAAAAATTATTCGTTATAGATTCATAATAATTATAATGACATCATTATTATAATAAAATAAATTGTAATCATTAAAAAAATTTAATATAAATAAGAATAATGTTATATAATTAACCAAGATAGTAGTAATATATATCATTTTTTTAATAATGCATATTTATTTTTATCAATCCTTGTTTATGGTCATTTGAATCATTTTTTTGATAAAGCATATTATCGAATATTAGGTATATCAACTTCACAGATATATCTTTTATTTATTTAACCTATATTTCCTCATTATGAGGATCTTTGTCATAATTTCCATTTTATTTTAAAACTTAAATGTGCTCATTATTAGGATGTTGTCAATTGCATGACAATTTTTAGTTTTTGTTTTCATCGGATGGGCTTTAGAATTTATTTTCATCCCCTATTAGATTTTGGAACAAATATTTTTAATTGAGGATTAAATGTTTGCCCAATGTAAATATTATTTATTGCAGGAGGGTTTTATAGTATTCTTATTTAAATGAAAATTACAGCCAACATCCTCATAATGAGCACATTTAGGTTTTAAAATAAAATGGAAATTATGGCAAATATCCTAATAATGAGCAAATTTAGATTTTACATGCATAGTTAAGTATAAATTAGCATCATCTACTGCACAAATGTGTGCAAAAAATAAACCAACTTTTTCCTAATTGACCTTCCACACCTCTTCGGCGTACCCATTGCACAAGGTGCAATAGCTAGTTAAAGATATCTAGCAAAATGAAGAGCTGTTAGCTAAACATTGATTGGATCTTTGTGAAAGTAAACATTGATCGGCTCTCTCCTACACAACAAATTTCAGACCTTTCTCCCCAACCAAACAAATTTAATTGTTAACGATATTTATGGGACAGATATCATGACACTCGTTACAATTTGATATGATTGCTTCCCCTGAGAGTGATTATTATCTTATAAACACGATTTCATACATGCAAATATTCTATATCACAGACCACGTTTTGCGAAAACTCGAAAAGAATGGCCTCCATCTCACCCTCTATCCATGCCTATCTGGAGACACCATCACCAGCTCTATCATCGGCAGCATTACCATTCAAACTCCAGACTCGTGGAAGGGGTATACTGTCCCTTAGACAGTCCCTTCCCATTTCTATATCTTCATTCAAAAGAGAGGGAGTCTCCCTCACGCCTTACAAACACAAGCAACAATACATACAAAATTTCAAGGTGTCTGCGATTTTTGGACCATCGTCAGCACCAAGTTCAAGCTCTCTCGAACCAGACTATCTAGTGGTAAGCTTCCATTCTCTCTTCGCCACATCCAGTACTCACAAAATTGGGTTTTCCTCATCCAACTCCTACTATTGTCAAAAGGGGCACTTTTCTTTTTCATTGAAGATAAAGTGATCAGGTGGGCGATTTTTTTCTTTGATTGAAGGATCGAATTGATCAAGCGAGTGCATTGTTCTGATTAATCAAATGTGATCGATATGACCTATTTGCCATTTGGGATTTGCGCTCTATAGGTGATGGTAATGAATTCATACTTGAATGATAATTCGTGCTTTTTTTCCTTGGTTAACCTATGATAGAAGTAGCTGCAATGACTCTGTTTGCATTTGCCTACCAATGTTGTGAGTCCAATCTTATTGGATTAAGGAAGTGATGAAATTGAAATGCAAGTAAAAGAAACGAACAGATAAAAAACCAAAAAAACTCTAACTTTATGCAAGCATTGTCCTCTTCCTCCACTGAGACTATACAAAATTTGGTTTTTTCTTCATCCAAGTTCTTTATCGAATACAATTGGTTAAGTAGTTTTTTTTGTTATCCTATGAATCAGATATGGGCAGTCTGTCCTATTGGCCATGTGAGATTTTGTGCCTTATAATTTTATGTAACCTATCCATGTGGTTGAGTGGTTAGTTGGATTTTTTCTTGTTTAGATCACCTATGCTAGAATTAGTTGTAGGGATTCTTGTTTTGAAGCATTTTCCTACTTGTGGTTTTTAGTTCTAACTTAATGGAATAAGAACAGGAACTTGGACTACATACTCCCCCATTAGACTCTCTGCAAGGCTTACGTACAGAAGAATATGAGATTTTCTAAAAACTAGAAAAACAATGCCTATAACATATTGTCTGCAAGCACAGAAGAAAATAATTTTTTCTTAAAACTAAAAAAAAGTGCCTATAGCAGATTGTGTGTAAGCACAGAAGAACAGGAGATACTCCATGCCATTGGTTGTCTTAGGTAGAGAAGCATAAATCCTCAAAAAAATCGCAAAAAATCCCGATTTTAAAAAAATCTTTGGCCTAAATGATTTTTTCCCCAAAAAATCCCAATTTAATGAGTCATGATTTTCAACAATGTTCAACGATTTGTATGGGTTTAAATCATGTAAAAATTGCAGAAAAATTGCGCAAACAACCCGTCGTGAAACCATAACCACTCAAAATTGCTATTTAATTGGGTTTTTTTGTTGATGTTTAGCACAAAACGGAGTGTTGGCCACTGGGACATGATTCACCATCAAAGATTCACTAGATTTCATCAGGTTGCTGAGGCAAATCACAGGTAGGCAACCTTGAATGGATGTATATTTCTAATCGATGTTAAGGACATTAAAATAGAGACACGTTCTTTGATATGCTTCTACATTTGATGTCAAGGACATTAACATGGAATGGTTAAGAGATGTGTTGCCTTAGGCTCATAGTGGGAAATAGTAGACAATGTCATAAATACCTATCTTATTTTTTTAACATATCTGAACCTTATAAAAGTACTTTCCGAAAGTAAATATAGAAAATCATACTAAATTGAAACGAAACTCTATTGGCTTGATAGCAACCTAAAGAGGTTTGTTTTCTTTGAATTCTTGTGATCCTGGCCGTCAAGTTTTAATGATCAACGGGTAGTGTAGTGACAATTGTATAATCATGTGGGAAACATAAGTATATACACAATAGTATATAGACATTGGGGAACTGGAAACAGAATGGTTCCTATCAGAGAGATAAAAATCAGCTCGTAGTGCTGAAAAAAATAAACTGTAGCAGTATTTATATCAAAATGAAGGATTATTTTGGTTATATTTAAATTTCCTGTATGCTATGCATGCTTAATGATTTGTTAATTGGTGGAACTCACTAAAATCATGGCCTGCACTTGTTTGGGAACTACATTCCATTTAGGATTGTCATATATGTGAAGGTTCAGAAGGCCTGCAAGAGTACAATAGCAGTGCATGAATGCTTTAGGCATATATAGTGTAGCATTCCATGCATGTCAAATAGGTATCAAGCAAACTAATACATGCCTTGAGAGAAGTCATGCCCTAGTCTTGCGGGCTTATCTTAATCCCTCCCGAAGCAGGCTATATATTTTCTCTCTAATGATCCAGATAGATTGCAGCAGCAACTGTCCCATTGAAAGGGAATGTTCCTCATGCTTTGATTTTCCATTGAAACTTGTACCTGTAATCTCTCAGATTCTCAATTCAAAGTCCATCAATATTTTTAACTCCATCATCCACTTATATGCAAAATAAAGGAAAATTTACTTGAATAATAATAGCTAAAATTGTGGCTCAAATAGTTTCTTTCTTCTTTTGTACTAGCAGGTCTTTATTATCTAATGGAAAAATATTTAATACTCCCTTTACTCTTTTACAAATCTGCTAAAATAGTTATCAATGGGAACATTTCAATATCATTTATGGTCTTTTGAGATTTAAGATTCTGTTTCAAAAGCATTTTCTATTACTCTGTCTTGAGGTATTTAATTCAAAACCTATTAAATTGAACTTTGCAATTGCTTCCTTTGTTATATAATTTCCCTTTCACGTTCTTCATATACTTCTCTTTGACATTGTTCTAGAAATTGCAAGTACTGTTAAATCACAAATACGAACCAGTTGATTCCCATTTTGTAATTTATGATGTTTGCTTAGCAAAGAAAAATTGTCTTTTCAATGATACTCTTGAGCTTGAGGATTTTGAGATCCTAGAGGCCAACTTGGATATAATGACGTTGAATGACTTGGGAGAAGTTCTAAACCAGAGCTTCATCATTAGGACTTGCAGCCCTCTAGCATAGCTTTATTTATAGTAGCAAGAGTCATTGGCTATGTGTGATTTTTATTGAAATTTTATCAACTGTAACCATCTAGTTATTATTTATGCACTATGAAGTATGCTTTGTGCAATGCAATGTAATCAACGCTATGAACATAAACAACAAAATCCTATTTTCTATGATTCATGTGCTAAACTTTCTATTTTATTTGCTCTCTATATCTCTATGATATGGAAATGCCCTTAAATTTAAAAAAAAGTAGTGTTTGTCTCTTTTTCTACAAATTTTTACGTTTTTTCCTATATCCGATTTTTTCCTGATTTTTCAAAAATTTTTCTACTTCGTGTTTGCCGATTTTTTCCCCAAACGATTTTTGCTGCTGTGGACTCTTAGGATGTTCAGGCTACATGTGTGTTTCTGTGCTTAATGCATCTATCCTTGTCTTTTTATTTAAGTGACCTTATTGGTTATACATGTTAAATGCAATGAAATTTTAGTTAACGAACTGCATTGGTCTCATCATAGATTGTCTTGAAGATAGTAGAATAAGAGATTTTATTGCCGTGGGTTCTGTTAGAATGTTTTAGCTCACATTTGTGTTACCATGCTTGATGGTTATGTCTATTTCTTTGAGATTATTCCATGTTCTTAGTTAAGTGGCCTTATTAGCTATATTGGTTCATCCAATGGAGTTTCAATTGAGTGGTCGCTTTTATATGATTTCTCTTAATGATCCCCTTTGGTCTTATAGTAGACCGTCTGCATGCACAGAAGAATAAGAGATCTTTTGCCATAGGTTGTTTAGGATCTTCTAGGTCACAATTGTGTTACTATGCTTAATGCTGCTATTTATTCCTTTAAATTCAATTGCTGTTCTTTGTTAAGTGGGCTTATCGGTATACATATGAATACAATGGGAGTTTAAGTTAAGTGGGGGTTATTGTATATGATTTGTGTTAGTGAATTGCATTGGCCTTATGTTTAACTTCTCTAATAAGAATTTGCAATGTGACATATATTAGCAGGTTATGCACTATAGGTGATGGTAGTTGCTAAAGATCATTATGTTCCTTGTAACAGAAGATGAGGTACAGGGTGCAAAGGAAACCTGCACTTATTAGAATGTCTGAGCTCAAACCTTGGCTGCAGAGAAATTCTTTGCTAGGCTATTTACACTGGTCTCTGAAGGCAGGCAATCCATGTTACCTGGGAATTGCTAATTGCCGGAGAAATTAACCCACTATTCTTGAAAGTAAAATTTCAAACAGGGTTTGCCCTAAAGTGATGGGATATTAGCTGGAAGTTCACATTATTACAGTGCCTTCTAAAAATATTTTAGAGAGCACTTCTGTTTCTCAAGTAGTGATAAAATAATGTTGACTGGAGAGGTGCTTAAGTTTCCAGTCTGCATTTGAAACTATAGTAATTAAGTCAATACAACTCTTTTGTATGAGACAGTTCCAGATTCCTCAATACAGATACACCATATGACTTGGGCTGGGTAAGAAAAGTCTGGCTAAAATTCAGCAACAATGGACTTGACCTCTCCAAATGAGATTGGCTAGATGTTGTCTGGAAGCTCACATTGTTATGGTGCTTTTTAAAAGTATAGAGGGCACATATGTTTCTCAAGTAATTATACAATAATGTGGATTTTTCATGCACTTATGTTTCAATCTCAGTATGAAATCGCTATAGTTAAGTCAATAAAATTTCTTCTATACTAGAGAGGACTGGACTTCACAAGCTGGGTACACCAAAATGACTCAGTCTAGGCAATTTTGTTAATGTTCAACAGTGTCAGGCTGTATCTTCCAGGTCAGCGTATGATGATAATTCAAATCAAAATGGAGCCTTAATGGCTATTTGAATTATATACACTCTCCTTCATTTGAGCCGGCATGAAGAAATGAAGAAACACGTCTTTTGTGATGAGGCCGACATCATACCTCTTGGCACGATTTTCCTTGAGGACGATTTTTCTCTTATTGGTTGCGTCTCTTTGTATAATACATTCTCTCATTGGTTGCGTCCTAAGTTACCGGTTCGGGTTCGGGGACGGGTTCGGGTACGAGAACCCGGTACGTGGGTATGGGCAAAGTTTTTTTAGGGGTTTGGGTACGTATATGGGTATGTGTGTATATATATATATATATATATATATATACAAAAAAATAAGAGAAATATAGAGAATTGTAAAACTAAATCATTTCATAGTATGATACTTGATCATTGATCAATACCAAATGCCAAAGATAAATATTAAATGCCAATTGATAGTTGAAAAATATTCAAATAAAATTACTGAATTACAAATTGTAGTTCATGAAACATTGAAACATGATTCAATGTTCATTGTTCATGTGCTCATCAATCATCAAAAGGATTGTCAGAATCATCATGACTTGGATTTTGAGTGGTTTCAACTTCAAAATCATCATCATTTGAAACCAAAGCGGATCCAACACCATGTGATATGTCATCAATATCACCCACATCATCCATAGTGGCTCTAACAAGATCCTGAATGCTTGCATCCAAGTCAGTAGACTCGGGTGCTACATCCCAAAGCCTCGCTGCCCCCTGCCTGTATTGAGGATCCCTACGTGACAGAAGACGCAAATTGGAATGAATATACACTAAGTCTTCAGCTCTTTTTGCAGCCAACCGGTTACGCTTCACTGAGTGGATAAAGGAGTATGTACTCCAATTCCGTTCAGCGGCAGAAGAGCTTGCAACTTGGAGAGAAAACCAACAAAATTAAAAATAAAATAAAAAAATGCAAGATAAATTCAAGAATGGTAAGTGTTAAATTTTACAATACAAGTGGCAAAAAAGAAAAAACAAACTTGTGAGAGGATCTTGATTGCAAGAGGTTGGAGGTACATATAATCTTGACCATGGAGGTACCACCATGTAAGAGCATCCATTTTGTATTGGTCTCTAGCAACAGAAGCGGTATGATTTTTTGATTTTCCTATGATAAACATTCCAAATTCTCTCATGACACTTGCATGCACTTCTGGATCACTGAACATTCTACTAAATGTCGTCTTATACCCATTAGCAACTTCAGAATCTCTATATGGCGGTATTCTCCCTGGGATAGAAAGTACCGATTGGTATGAAATTTTCGAATAGAACGCATATACAAGAGGAGGTCACAATGGAGTTATCGTGTTCCAGCGATGAAGAACAATTGCTTCCACTTACTTTGTACAAGAATTGTCTTGAGGGATCATTCTCTTTTATATTTGTATTTTATTTTTCCAACATTGTGTCCATGCTATCACATAGACATCCCAAAGCATAGTTCATCTATATCAACAAACGAGAAGCATAGACGCGATGGGATGAATTCTACTCACATAAGTTACCACGGTCCACCAATGCGTCGTGCAAGATCAATGCCTTGACCTTTGGACTCACGAGATTTGATTGCTTGTATACCCCATTGGTTTGCTAACAATAGAACGACTCAATGCATCTTTCACCTTCACAGAGTCGTCGCCGGAACGGTGTGTGAGGATGCAAACCGGTCGATGACCCTGGGAACGTGTTGTGGTAGGTTCAATAGCTTACATTTAAAATATGTAAATAATGCAAAATTGAAAATTTTATTCAATTATGTAAAACATGACACCAAATGATAAATGAAACTAAATAAATTAAATTTTAAAATTTACTTTCTTAATTCAATCTTAAAAGGATTCGAAGTGCTTGTGACATATGGTGGTTTGTCACAAACATCTGGATCTCCTCGGACTCTTGGTATATTTCTTTCACCTGCTCTATTTGGTTGCCAATTACTTGCATCACCAAATTGAGGGAGTGTACGATGCACGGTGTCCAAAAGATGTGCTCATATCTAGCCTCTACCAAAGCACCTGCAGCCCTGCAAACTTTTGCATTGTCCGTAATTACTTGGACAACATTTTCACTACCCACCATCTCTATGGAGTCAATGAGAATCCTGGAAATGAACATTGCATCTTTCACTTGCCCTTCACAGTCAACCGCCCTCAAAAACATTGCCCCCTTGGGGGACACTGCAATAACATTAATCAATGGACGGGTTTTGCAATCTTTCCATCCATCGGAAACAATAGATACACCTGTTTCAACCCAAGAATCTCTAATTGGTTTTAGTTGGGCCTCTAATTTCTTCTCTTTTTACAATAAGGTGAGTACGCACCTTTTCATACCGGGACTTGTGAAACCGGAGGTGCACTATTTATTGAAACACCATGTCCTTAATATGGTGAGAATCTGCATGGGATTGGATGGAAGACCATTGTATACTAGAGCAAAAGCGTGCAATTTTTTCTTCAGCAATATCTCTTGCCTCCATTTTAAATGCCTTCTCTAATGGACCTCCCTTGCGGGTGGTGGTTTCTGGTTCTTCATCTTCTTCTTCCGTAGAGGGTATAGACAAGAAGGGATGTCTAGAGGGCCTAACTATCTGAGTGGGTAATGTTGTTGTTTTTTTCTTTCCGGAACTATAACTACTTTGTTTTCCTCTTGCAACCGAATTGTCAACATCTTCTTGTTCTTTTATAAATGCTGCTATTTGTACAACAGAAAACCCCTTCTTATCTGGGCACACACACATATTAATCCCTTTACCACCAGGGCCCATAAAATGAAGTTTCACTCGGTAGTAGGAGCTATTATATTGTGTATTGCAAAAATTACACTTCCAAACAAACCCCCCACCTCCAGGAATTTGTGAAATTTGTGTGGTATGTCTCCATAAAGGAGATCCTTTATCAATTTTGAACTTTTGGCTTCCATCCCCACCCACTGAACTTTGACTACTGGCCATTGTTGCAATCTATAAAAAAAATGAAAAAAAATAAAAAAATTTGAAAAACTTCTTCACAAACTTGAAAAAATCCATCAAAAACTAAGAAACTTAAAAAAATTCATCAAAAGATTAAAGAATAGGGTTTAAATGCATACCTTGAACACTTAAATCTCCTTTGTAGAAGCTATTTGCCACTCCACAATCAATCTCCTTCAAATGCAATCACCTCCCTTCAAAATGCTAAGATGGAAAGAAAATATGGAGAGAGCAAAATGAGAGGTAAAAATGAAATGTTTTAGTGTTGAAAGGCCTCATATTGGGTCGTTTTAGGGTTAAGAGGCAAAATAGAAATTAAAAAATTGTTTTTTACTTTTGGAATTGCAAGAATCTTGGAGCCGTGGAGTTCCCGATGGTTAGCCAGTGCCGGTTGGTACCCTCAGTGCAGCATTACTGCCCCAGGCAAAGGTATGCCACGAGGGAGTGCCTAGCCCTGTGGGTTCGCCCGGGTGCACGCAACCCACAACGCGCACCCGGGCGAACCCACAGGGCTGGGCACACACCCTGTGCATACCCAGCGCGTACCCACAGGCGAACTCATATCGGGTTCGCACCCGAACTGGGTTCGAGGCCTATGGGTACGAACCCGGTAACATAGGTTGCGTCTCTTTGTATAATACATTCTCTTATTTCTAGCCGACTTATATATATTTAATAAGGTGGTGTCCCTTTATATTGTATATATATGAGTTTGCCCTCTCATTATGATCATCAAGCAAGTTCGATATTCTTTCTCTCATTAAGAGTGCGAATTCCTTAAAGAGCAGTTAGCGAATTCTTTCACGTGCATATTGTAATCTGTGTGATTGCATCTAGAGTTGATGCTATTCTTGGTCATTGAATTTGGCCTCATTGTACAAGAGAGTGTTGATCTTTAATAATATATAAGAGAGATTTTGTTGCTGGGTTTTTCTCCCTCAAGAGGAGGGTTTTCCCAGGGTATCTGCTGCGTTATTGTGTTTGTTTTGAATTAATTTCTGTGCATACAATCTGATCATTAAAAACTAACATGGTATTAGAGCGGGTTTGAGAGGATCGTGATCAGATTATTCCTAATCAGCAATACCCTATTTGTTCATTTGTCTACATTAGTCAAGATGGTGAACGGTTTGAAGATTGAGGATAGACTCGAGGGAGCATCTAACTTCACATCATGGAGATTTAGGATCATGCTTACCTTGCGTGAAAATGACTTGGGTGAGTTCGTGGAGTCTAGCGTTCTTGAACCTGAGGAGGAAGAAGAGAAGTTGTAGTGGGTGAAGAAAGATATTAAAGCAATGAAGATATTGGTTGATTCCGTCAAGGATCATATTGTTCCTTTCATCTCTAAGTTGAAGACAGTGAGAGACGTGTTCAAAACATTGGAAGAGATGTACAAAATTATCAATACCAGCTGAGCACTTGCATTGAAGCATCAATTACATCATGTGAAGATGGCGAAAGGTGAAACAGTGATTGCATACTTTATGAGGATTTCAGATTTGAGAGATCAGCTCTCAACAATAGGGCATATGGTTGATGACAAAGACTTGACCATGCTCGCTCTCAATGGTCTACCTTTGTCTTGGGAATCTTACATTCAGGGAATCAGTGCAAGATCAAAATTGCCTAAGTTTGATCGTCTAAGATTTGATTGCATTCAAGAAGAATCAAGGTTGGTGGCAAGAGGCGTTGGTCAAAGTTCAAAGAATGAAAACATTCATGTTCTCGCTTCCCATGCCTCAAGGAAGAAAGGAAAAGATGGAAGAAAAGGATTCTTCAAGAGGAACTGAGACAAGGGAAATGATGATGCACCTCCCTTCAAGAAGAAGAGAGACATGTCCAAGATTCAATGCTTTAGATGTGATAAGTTTGGGCACTTCGCTAAGCATTGCCCAACTAGACCTAAGCAACAAGTCACCATTGCGGATGTTGATGATGCCTCTCCGCAAAAGGATTCAAGTGAATATTTGTTCTATTGGGCATTGTCAAGCAGTGTACCCACTGACACCAACACTTGGTTGATCGACAGTGGTGCTTCACGACACATCACTGGTTTTAAGGAGCACTTATCAAGTTTGGTAGAGAAGGAGTCTTCTGAACAAGTTATCATTGTAGATGATGCTAGCTACTCCGTGAAAGAAATTGGGACCTCTACACTTCATTTGGATTCCGACATCTCACTTCAATTGAGTAATGTTCTTTATGTTCCTGGTATCAAGCGCAATCTTATTTCTATTTTAGCCTTGGAAGATAAAGGATATCAAGTTGCCTTCTCCAAAGGCAAAGTTCTAGTGTGGATGGAGAACTCTAGCTTCAAGGATGCTCAAGTAATTGGAGTTAGACATGAAAGCCTTTACCGGGTCTGCATACGTCCACTACAAGCTTTGGTTCATGACTCTTCAAGTCTATGTGATCTTTGGCATCGGAGATTGGCTCACCTACACTTCCGAGCCTTACCTATCATGGAGAAGATGGTGACGGGCCTTCCATGGCCAACGGAGGAAAGGCTTGCCTGGGCAAGAATATAAAAGCCCCTTTTCATAGGTAGAGAAAATAGGATCTTGCATGGCATTTCAGACCTTATTCATTCTCGGGATTTATGTGGTCCTATGTCCGGTTCGCCTTCAAGTGGATTCTTGTATTATGTTCTTTTTATTGATGACCACTCTAAGAAGACTTGGATTTATTTTTTGAAAACTAAAGAGTCTGAGGAAGTGTTAGATAGGTTTAAGGAATTTAAAGCCTTGGTAGAAAATCTTTCTGGTAAAAGAATTGGTTGTCCCCATCCCACAGCAATGTGAACACCTGTAAGCGCTTTCAGAATTTTTGGTATTGATGCAAAAGGATTAAGAGTGGAGTTCGTTCTCATAATCCCAAACAAAAATGGTGTTGCAAAAAGGCGAAGAGGACAACGTGGGATGTAGCTGAAGGCCATGATCCATGATCGCGATTTGCAAACCTCTTATGGGCAAAGCTCTGTGACGGCCTGATATGTAATGCAACAAAAGTCCCCAAGGTCTTGGGGAATATGACTCCGTATGCTTTCCTTATTGCGAGCAGCCCAAGTCGGGCCATTTACGATCTTTGATGTCCCTTGCCTATGTTCATGTTCCAAAGCGAAAGAGAACCAAGTTGGAGCCTTCCGGGCAAGAAAGGAATATTTAGGGCTACAATGAGACATCATCAAAAGCCTACAAATATACATTCTAGGATGGTTGATCGAGATCAAGAGGGATGTCACATTCGAGGAAGATGTTGCGATTCAGAGATCTAGGGCATCTATATGGAGATCGCATGGTTTAAGAGTCTCCTCAGGATATGGAAGTTGACCATACTCCTGATATTCAGAGGGAGACTTCGGAACCGAAGGAAGATCTTGATCTTGTTGAACCCTTGGAACCTACTGATGGGCCTACTGACATTGTAATTGGGAGAAAGAGACCTCTATGGGCTAGGTGTACTATACAAGAGGCTAAAAGCTTTGTAGCTCCTAGAGGCACATTCAAAGAAAACAAAAGGCCACATAAGTTCTCCAATTATGTTTCCTTAATGAGTCAGATTATTGAATTTGAGCGTACCTGTGTTGAGAAAGCATCTAGTCAATAGGTTTGGAAAGATGCCACGGGTGAGAGGAGCATCAACTCCAAGCAATGATAAGCTTTGTGATTGATTGTTACTAGACTCGAGGGCAAGTCCAGGGTATCTTCTAAATGGCTCTTTTCACATCAGCATGCATATACGGGAAAAGTACAAGATTTTGTGCCTTCTTAGAAAGAGGAGTTTGATTATGGAAACATTTTGTCTTCTTATTGCCTCGGCTATACTTCCTGTTAGAAAACCATCATTGTTAGTTGTTGCATCTAGAGGATGATTCACTGCATATGATGAAGACAAACCTTTCTAATGGAGAGTGACGAGAAGAAGTTTATATAGAGCAACCCTATGACGGAGGTTCAGCGGGAAGGAGTCACGTGTGTAAGCTGAAGAAGGCCTTGTATGGTCTTAAGCAGGCTCCTCGTGCTTGGTACGAAAGGATTGATCGGTACCTATCTAGTTTGGGCTTCTTGAAGAATGATGCCGATTCAAATCTCTACTTCAAGGTAATCAATGGTGATGCATTAATATTGGTTTTATATGTTGATGATTTGATCCTTACTGGAGAAGATCACTTGATTCTCAAGTGCAAGAAGGAGTTGACTTCAGAATTTGAGATGAAGGACCTTGGGCTCATGCATTACTTCCTTGGATTAGAAGTCTGGCAGAAACCAGATGAGATGATTCTAAGTCAAGGGAAGTACACCATTGATATAATTTAAGAGATTGGCATGGGATATCGCAACCGTTCACCTATGGAGTACCAACCTACATAAATTGAAGGAGGCTGAGCTAGTTCAGACTGGTGGATCCTACATTGTACGCATAGCTTGATTGGTCCTTGATATCTAGTTAACACTAGACCGAGATACAGTGTAGTGAGTGCAATTAGCCAGTTCATGTGTGATCCGAGACAGATACATCTTGTTGCAGCTAAACATATCCTAAGATACTTGCACGGCACAGTTGGATATGGGTTGAGGTATTCTTTAGATGCAGACTTGGAGTTACATGGCTATACAGATTCTGATTGGGCAGGGTGTGTCACAGATCGGAAGAGCACCTCTGGTTGTTTCAATTTGGGTTCTGCTATGATTTCCTGGTGCAGCAAGAAGCAGTCATTTGTAGCATTGAGTACAGTAGAAGCAGAGTACATTGCAGCTTGTATGGCAACTCGAGAAGCAGTGTGGCTTCGTAAGCTCCTTGCAGAATTGCTTGGACAATCAATGGAGCCTACTATCATTCATTGTGATAATCAGAGTTGTGTGAAGCTTTCTGTCAATCCTGTGTTCCATGACAGAACCAAGCACGTTGAGATCAAGTACCACTACATTAGAGATATGGTAATCAGTGGAACGCCATAATGGAGGCACATCACACTGATGGATTCACATTTCACCGCTTCCTGATAAAATTTGGTGTACTTTGATAAGATTGGCGCGGTGAGAATCCAAATTTTAATTGGAGTAAGAGTCCAAAGGATCGGAGTTCTGCTGAATGGAGTTCTTCTCTATAGTTCGCAGTGAAATCCCTTGTTAATGCATTTCTTGAGATTTGAGGTAAGTTCCCCTCGCTTCACCTCCTGAGCCGCACGGCGGTGTGATGTCAGTGAATTCATGTCACATCTTGTACTTGTGAACGTTGAGGCATCACGGCGATGAACACTTGTACACACCATAGTATGGTCAGAAATGCCATGTTGATATCGTGTTGAGGCGATATCTAATATCACGTTGAGATGATATTCTTCTTCTCACTAATGGTTGTAGCCATAGTGATAGACATCACGTTGAGGTGATATGTCTTGTGCAGCTGGAAGAAACATCCCTAGCTGAGAGGGAGTGTTAATGTTCAACAGCGTCAGGCTGTATCTTCCAGGTCAGCGTATGATGATAATTCAAATGGAGCCTTAATGGCTATTTGAATTATATACACTCTCCTTCATTTGAGCCGACATGAAGAAATGAAGAAACACGTCTTTTGTGATGAGGCTGACATCATACCTCTTGGCGCGATTTTCCTTGAGGACGACTTTTCTCTTATTGGTTGCGTCTCTTTGTATAATACATTCTCTTATTTCTAGCCAACTTATATTTAATAAGGTGGCATCCCTTCATATTGTATATATATGAGTTCGCCCTCTCATTATGATCATCAAGCAAGTTCGATATTCTTTCTCTCATTAAGAGTGCGAATTCCTTAAAGAGCAGTTAGCAAATTCTTTCAAGTGCAGATTGTAATCTGTGTGATTGCATCTAGAGTTGATGCTATTCTTGGTCATTGAATTTGGCCTCATTGTACAAGAGAGTGTTGTTCTTCAATAATATATAAGAGAGATTTTGTTGCTGGGTTTTTCTCCCTCAAGATGAGGGTTTTTCCAGGGTATCTGCTGTGTTATTGTGTATGTTTTGAATTAATTTCTGTGCATACAATCTGATCATTAAAAACTAACAAATTTTCCCCCAGAATGTATAAATATACCTGGCCACTCCAGACCTACAAATGAGGGCTCTATTTCTCTATTTTTTTATGAAGCCAACTCTCATGCTCAGACTTGGAGAGTCTTTGCAGTTTAATCCATTTTGCTCTTTTAGGGTTGCTTTCCGCACAGAATTTATGTATTTTGTGACTGACTTGGGCAGTCACACACTTATTTTGCTTTCTACTGGTGAAATCAATCTAATATGATTTGATGATGCAGGTTTCATTAATTGGATATTTTTCTTCCTATGTTAGAGTTGAGGTCTTATAATTATTTAGTGATATTTGGTAACTATTTCCTACTAGCTTAATGTCATGGAGCCATTATGCAATCTGACATCACAGGTACTACTTCAATAGTAGGTCGTAAATGTTTAAATTTGAAAATATAGCCCACAATCTCCAGAGGGGCTATGCTAATTCTTTCACAATTTGCCAAGGGTAAATGCTATGTTTCCTGTTTATCTGCCAAAGATAATAGAACTATATAGTGTTGATCTTGCATGTAATTTTGCTTTATTCAAGATTGAGGTGGTTGTGGCACTGATTATGTTGTATTTGTTGTAACAGAAAAAGGTGACTGGCAAGGAGTTAAATGATCTCCTGAATTCTGACAGAACAACTCCTCTAGTGGTGGATTTCTATGCAACATGGTGTGGTCCCTGTACTTTGCTTGCACAACAGTTGGAACTGGTATATGACATTGTCTTTATATCTTTTTTGCATACAAATTCAAGTAGATTGCAGAGATTCTATTCTTTTACTGAGTGAGGGGAAGGACATGTGTCAAGCATTTAGTGTAGAACTCAATAAGTCGATGAACTTTTTTCTTTGCCAAAGGTGAAAGGAGGCTCTACATAATTTTTACAAAACATGGCAAAATCTGGCCCAAGGTCATTCTTCTTATTGCTGTTCTGGTCACAAACATTTTTTCAACATAATTACCAGATCTACTTTATGTAACAACATAACCATTGATATTTACCAAGTTCATTACAAGTCTGTAATGTTCCCTTTTGGAAAATTCCTAATTTTAGGCCTGCAAAACAATAAAAATCACTAAAAACTGATATTAGTAATAAGTTTAACAAGTATCAACTTTACGGTTATATTCAAATTAATATATAAAATATTGTAATATCGAGAGCAATACATCATAGCTAAAACATTGTAATATTTAGATCTATAGTTCATAACATTGTCAATATTTGAATTCAAAATATCTTAACACCATTAATGATTATTCCAAGGCATATTCCTATAGACAATTATATTAGGAATTCACTTGAAATGTTTGCAAACCGCAATCTCAAAATGGTTGTCCTTGTATTGCGAGAGCATGGGTGGATCCTCGTCCATCCATCTCAGGGTGGCGTACTTGAGAAGACCCTCAAGCCCAAGAGCACTCATTTGCCTCCTGGTCCATGAACATGGCAAGATCTCAAGTCCACTCCATCCCTCAGTCCACCTTGGAGGCGCTCCATCCTCCTTGATCAAGCCTGGGAGCACTCATTCACCTCCCAACCCACGAGCGCTCCATCTCGGGGTGGCGTGCTTGATAAGACGCATGAAGACTACCTTCCTATTGTGACCTTTTTCACACATCGCCCCATCCAAGATGGGAACCCCCTAATTTTTTCTCCATTCTAGTCTTTTGGGCGTTGGTTTTTGTCTCTCTCTCTCTCTCTCTCTCTCTCTTTCTGTTGTCTCCTTTCTTGGGGTGTGCCCATTTGTGAGCTTAAACGTGAAATTTGGCCAAGTCTATAGAATTAGGGTTTGTACTTTTCTGGTCAATCTAAAATCAAATGGAGTAAGTAAATTGAAATCTGAGACTAACATTAATGTCAATATGCTTCCAGCAAGTTTCCACTGAAATTTCATCAGACTCCAACGACTTACTATTTTTAGTAAGTGTTCATTTCAAGGCGTTCCTTCAGCATTTTTGAAGTTCCAAGGGTCACACTGCATCCAAAACATGTCAAGCTACTCTGCAAATTTTGGGCTGAAACAGACAACTTACTTTTTTTCAGCAGTTCGGCTTCTGGAGCAAATTTTAGGGTTTATATGCAGAGTTCTTCAATGCATGTCAGCATTTTCTTTTTGGGTTTTCTGAAACCTATGCAACGATATAACATGCAAAATGAGATGATGACTTTCAGTATTCAGCCTTCAGAGGCTATTCTTAGGGTTTGCATGTCAGGGTTTTCTTTGCATGTCTAATGATTCCTTGTGGGTTTTTCGAGAGCTTCGCAATGGTGTGACATGCAAAGCAAGATGATTGGTTTTAAGTGACTTACTATTTTTAGCAGTTCCATTCCGGCAGCTGCCCAGTGCATCAGAATCACAAACAGGGCGAAGTGCAACAAAAATGAAGTCAAACGGAGGTCATGCGATATGCATGCAAGACAAATTAGGGTTTCCAGCTTCGGGACCCAAAAAGAGGGGTAAAAAGTAAGGATTTTCGAAAACCGGTGTATCCCATTGTGATCAACATCTTTTAGGCTATCCATCGGTAAAATTTGAAGGCAATTGGAGCACTTACTATTTATAGTAAGGCGTTCCAAAAACTGGCTAAAAATAGTAAATCAGCAGCAAATGCCAGTGCCAACGGGCAGGTCACCCGATGAGGAGCACGTCATTCAAATTTCAAGTCAAACGGAGTTGTGGAAGTCTCAGAAACGAGTAGTTACTATAAATAGTAAACCACCTTCAAAAATGTGCTATTTTTAGCAGGTCAGCTCAGGATGCCAGTGTGAACAGGTTGACAAAGTCATGAGGATCCTATGCTCAAAATTTCAAATTGATCTGAGCTTCAGAGATGCGAGAATCAAGGGACTTACTATATATAGTAAGGTATGGAGAAGTTGGCAGAAGGAAAGAAAAAACGCCCAAGTCTGAACAATATCCACCTCCTACCTCCAAATGCGCCCTCAAGGAGAAATGAAGTTTGATGGAGATAAATTGTCTAAGTTTGAGTTTCATCCTGCAGGACCTTGAAAATGCGCCCATCCTCAGCTGGAAGTCAAGAAAAATTCTAAGGTACCTCCATATGCGCCCAAAGAAGGATGAAGAAGCATGGAAAATATTCTAAGTAAAAGTTTCATCCTCCTGCCACCCCTAAATGCACCCTCTTCAACAAGTCAAGGTGTTAGAAATTCTAAGTGTTGAGGTCTTATCCTCCTTATACATCAAAATGCGCCCATGCTAAACAAGGAGTCCAAGGTGGTCAAAGGCATTGAAGACTTTTATCCACTTCACTATGCTAAATGCGCCCATACTTAAGCTAGTCAAAGGAGGTCAAAGATGTTGAGAGTGTTTATCCTTTACCCCATGTGAAATGC
>VDFB02026320.1:20158001-20254408 GCA_007258455.2 Sequoia sempervirens | reverse complement strand
GTAGTTAAAAGAGTCTTCAAATATTTGTGCAATACCTCAGATTATTCCTTATGTTATCATAGTAATATGACTAAAGATGAGACTTCCCTTTATATTCATGGTTATTGTGGATTTAGACTAGGCAGGTGATATTGATAGTAGATGATCCACTAGTGCTTAAGTGTTTACATTATTTGGTGGCGCAATCAGTTGGATGAGTAAGAGATAGGTTGTAGTTGCTTTGTCCACTACTGAACCAGAGTATATGGTACCTACTCATGCTTGCAAACAAGCTGCTGGATAAAGAGATTGTGTCTGTGATATTGGAATAAAACAAGGTCAATGACAATTTATCTAAATAGTCAAAGTGCTTATATGTCTACCCAAGAACTTGGCATTTCTAGTGCTAGACCAAGCATTATCAGATGTGCCAATATCATTTTGTTAGAGATATTGTTGAAGATGGTAGGGTGAAGTTGGTTAAGGTAGAGACTTTAATGAATGTTGTTGATTCTTTAACTAAGCCTATGATCATAGAGAAGTTCAAATGGTGTTCAAAGATTATGGGCCTTTTAGCCCCTAGCAATTAAGAGACAATGTTTACTCCCTCCTGTTGCTCTTGCAAGGTGTTCGACAAGTGGGAAATTTGTTGGGAAAATGTGTCTCAACCTTGCAATTATATAAAGGTTATTGTTGATAGGATATATATATGAATATATTTATTTCCTAATTACATTGATAAGTGTAATATACAATGGCAAGAAGGGGGGAGAGTGGGATGCGTGTAAACATTTTTCTTTTAACTTTTTCAGGAAACTCCTAAAATGGCCAACATACATTATATAAATGATACATTGTAAATCTAGACCATTAATTATTAGGTTTTAGATCTAATGGTAGATATTTTCTTGGCTTTTCTTTCCTTAGAATGTAATCCTATTTTATGAGGGCATTGTATTATGTTTGTGGTAGAGAGAGATAGTGATGTATTATGAGAGTCTAATAATAGTTGTGTTGTCTCTTGATCTCAAATGGTGATACTCCTGTGAGAAGCTTGATCTGCAAGTATATTGTAATCTTTGTGATTTATTGAATAATATATTGGGCGGATTTTGGAGTGTGGGTTTTTCTCCTAAAATGGTTTTCCCCATATAAATCACTGTTTCATGGTATGCATGATATTTATGTTTAAGTTTTTGTAACTGTTAAAGATCTATAAAAGTTTTGTGTTATTCTCCTCTCAAGATTAGTGTAGGAAGTTGATCCACTACCTTAGCTTCCTTACATTCATAACTTAATTTTATTATTTTAAATGTGATTAGTGTCCCACTTTACCCTTCCTATTTCAAGCTAGGTAAACAAAATTTTATGTGATTTGTTTCTATGTATTTGTGTTTAACAAGGAATTCAATGCATTCAATTGATAATCAAAGAATCAAGGAATCAATTCACATTGACACTTCAATTGATGCTTTAAAGGGAATTTAATTTTGCACACTCATTCGAGAAGCATATGCATGCTTGAAGATTGTTATTTTTTATTGTTCATACACATTTCTATAGATTGTCCTAGAAGAACATGTTGCTTTGTAACATAGGGATAGTCCCACATAAGTTTCTATACATATTATCAACCTACATATATCAAGAAGCACATAAGAATTCAATATATATTGGACAAAGTGAAGGAAATTATTTTGTATATCACTAATGACAAGTTATGAGGAGAAGGACAAGTTTACAGTCACAAGTTTGTACCTAATCCTCTAATTCATACTTGTACAATGTTAATAAAACATTTTAATTTTGAGACAATTATCAATTTGTTATTCACTATTCCTAACCCCAAGACTCATCACATTTAGATCTACATTTGTATTCTTCTACTATTAAAGTAAATACATACATTTTGTTTACATTCTCCACATTTCAATTATTAACTTAATATCTCATATCTAGACTCTTATTTTGTTTCCACTTGTCATCTTCTTGTTCTTCTCAACATGTGCTCACACATGTGTGAGAAAATTTTGTTCTCTTCCCCATGCCACATGTCATAGTCATATGCCTCCATCTTGTGAACACTTGTCACAAGGCTAAGCCTTCACTCTCTCCTTCAATCCCAACCATCCATCTTGCAAGAAAATCTTAGCCCTATATTCATCCTTTCAAAAATCTATAAATTGGAGCCTTCCCATCGCATTTGGATCATCTCATGTTTACCAAACTTATGTTATCAAATTCACTATCAAAACCTCTTCCATACCCAAGTTTTATTGCATTGGAGAGAAACCACATAGTTGCATCACCAAGGAACACATCAAGTAGACTTGGGTGCATCTTCAGCTCAATCCATGAGGTGAGAAAGGTAAATAGAAAGGTAAATTGTGCTTCATCTACATTTATCTTCAGTTTCCTATACTTTCACCATTTCATAATCTTCAATTACCATATCTTTACACATGTAGATTATCATGCATCCCCCCTTTATATTTGGGTTGTCATCGTCATATCTTTTGACACATGGGGCATGAAGCCTTCCCCTTTTATACATTTATCATGACTTATCACTTCATATTTCCCATATTTTTCCTCTTATTTCATATGATCTTTCACACATACATCTTACATTATTATAATCACTTAATTTATTTGATCACACCTAAGAGCATTTCACTAAGCACTACTCTCTTTATTAAATTCAATGATATTGGGATAAATACTCCCCTCTTTATCTCATTTTGGGGGAATTTAACTAAGTGATCCCCTCTTTATCTAATTTGAGAATATTAAACCAATCACTCCATTCTTTATCTAATTCAAGATCATTACACTAAAATTCTCATCTTTATTTTGTTTACAGGCATTGCATTAAGCAATCCCTTTTATCAAGAAATAATTATATGGTATCTATATTGGTGTATTTGGCCTCTAAGGGCCACACCACCATCATTTTCCAATGCTAATATAAACTTTATTACTCATTGACATCATCTCCAACCCATATGCTTATGTGATGCATTCCTTATATTCATTTTTATACATGCTTATATGATCACATGACTAGATGCCTATATGCACTTATATGATTATATGCTTAGATTACAATAAGTTTTATGCATTATTTTCTCCCTTTCAACATTTCCTTATTGTTGGTGTGAATGAGGTTATTTCCTAACTAGTTATTAGTGAGGACCTATTCACATTATTATAAGTTTACTTAGGAGTAAAGTTTCCTAGTTGTTTTTTCTAGAAGTTAGTTATAATGGGGCCATGTCTCATTATTTACTTTTAGTTATCTAGGATTTAATAACTCTCTCATGTATTTAATATTTGCATTGTGGTTGTTATGAATTAGTTGTCTCATGTGATAGGATTAAGACACTTGTCATGATCTTGTCTAATCCTATCTCTCCTTGCCTATATAAGCAAGGCTTCATATGTACTTTACCATAATCAATTTGGCATTCTTGCATCCTTAATAATAGCATGATATTTTTTCCATTTCTTTCTTATGGAAGTTATTTTGTCTTGCAGGTGATCCTGGGGTGTTTGAGGAGTTCACCATAAAATCCTACACTTGTATAATATGGATATGACCAATTGTTGATGGGGCATATCATGTAAATAAAATTTTATTACTTAGATATGCAAATAGTCGCATGTGCTTATAGAGATTCATCTTTTATAAAATACATACACATTTGACAATCACACATGATTATATTCTTACAAGATCCATTACTTTATATGGACCCCATTGTGATATACTTTGAGTGTCTACGATATTTAGTTTACAAGAATGTTTGTGAGTGCTACATAATTTTAAACTTATGATCATTATAGGATTCTTATGTACCTTAAAGTGGGGTAAACTATAATGGTGAATTTTGCATACCCATGCCAATTTCCATTTTGTTTAGTACTTATTTTGAGTGAAGTGCTTTAATACATAAACATATTAACAAAATATGTCATTTTGTGTAAGTTGTGTCCCTTGTCCTATGCTATCCACCTACCTCATTACACATGTTCCTATGCATCTACCATTCATCCCCATCCACATGTTCACACACCTTTATGTGTGTGTCATATTCACTTTTTTATCAAACCTATGTTCATGCTTGTTTCTATGCACACATCCCTCATGTATATTTACCGTCTTATCTATTCCTAGATTAGTTTATTGTTAGGAACTCATCTTGCCATAACTTAAATTTTATTATTTAAATGTGATTAGTGTCCCACCTTTATCCTTCCTATTTCAAGCCAAGTAAACACAAGTTTATGTGATCTATTTCCATGTCATTATCTTTAACAAGGCATTCAATGCATTCATTTTGATAATCAAAGCATTAAGAAATCAATTCACATTCACACTTCAATTCATGCTTGAAAGGGGATCTAATTTTGCACAATCATTCTAGGAGCATATGCATGCTTGAAGATTGTTTATTTTTTATTGTTCATACACATTTCTATAGGTTGGCCTAGAAGAACATGTCACCTTGTAACGTAGGGGTAGCCCCACATAAGTTTCTATACATATTATCAACCTACATATATTAAGAAGCACATAAGAAGTCAATATATATTAGATAAAGTGAAGGAAAGTATTTTGTAGATCACTAATGACAAGGTCTCAGGAGAAGGAGAAGTTTACAGTCACAAATTTGTACCTAATCCTCAAATTCATCCTTGTACAGTGTTAACAAAATATTTTCATATTAAGACAAATCAATTTTTTATTCACTATTTCTTACCTCAAGACTCATCACATTTAGATCTACATTTGTATTCTTCTACTATTAAAGTAAATACATCCATTTTATTTACATTCCCCACATTTCAATTACTAACACAATATCTCATATCTAGACTCCTATTTTGTTATGTCAAGAGGTGTTCTATTGTTATTTCAAGAGATGTTCTACAACAATAACAAGACATAAGTATCATGTCATGACTAGAACATCATATCATGATGATAACTAAAACAACTCTTAATTAAATAAAACTAGCTATTGCACCTTGTGCAATAAATAATATTTACACTAGGCAAACATTCAATCCTCGATTAAAAATATTTGTTCCAAAATCTAATAGGGATGAAAATAAATTCTAAAGGACATTAATTTTTCTTGTATTTAAATGACTTCTACCCATCCGATGAAAACAAAAAACAAAAATTGTCATGCAATTGACAACATCCTAATAATGAGCACATTTAAGCTTTAAAATAAAATGGAAATTATGACAAAGATCCCCATAATGAGGAAATATAGGTTAAATAAATAAAAGATATATCCGTTAAGTTGATATACCTAATATTCGATAATATGCTTTATCAAAAAAATGATCCAAATGACCATAAACAAGGATTGATAAAAATAAATATGCTTTATTAAAAAAATGATATATATTACTACTATCTTGGTTAATTATATAACATTATTTGTATTTATATTAAGTTTTTTTAATGATTACAATTTATTATTATTATAATAATGATGTCATTATAATTATTATGAATCTATAACGAATAATTTTTTTTTTATAAATCTATAATTATAATTATATTATATTATATACTATTTTAATTTTATTTATCTTACATCATATTATATTTATAATTATTTAAATTTTATTATAATTTAAAAAATATTATAATTTATATTATTATTAATTTTAGTATTTATAAATATATGATATTTTAATAAATATTAATTTTATAATAAAATATTATTTCTAAAATATATTTAATAATTCAAATTATATAGAAAAATAAATATTTCATATTATTAATGAGAGGTATATGGCGGTGAGTTGTGTTACCTGCTTAAAAGATACACAGTTGTTGTTTTATATTAAGTGTGCCATGCTTCGCTTATACTACATCAAGCAAACGAAAAAGCCAGTGTTAGATTTGTTGCCACAACAAAATCAAGCATAAAGCATACATATCAATCAAAAGCATCGACATCATCAATGACTTCAACATCCCATCACTAATTGACTTTTCCTACAAATTGTTAGTCTCGGCGTAATCATTGCACCTCTTTGTGTGCAAGCGCTAGTATATATTTTATTATAAAAAGTAGTAATTAAATATAAACATAATATATAATTAATATGTGAAATATTTATTTAAAAATATATCATAAAATAAATATTATATAAAAATATATTATATATTAATTAGATTATATTTATAGCTAATTTTAAATTTCTAATACATAAAAGTAGCTAAAATTTAAATATTTATAATTAAAAAAAGAAACACTATTTTTTGAGTCCCTTTGTATCAATGTCAAAATGTTATAACATTAGCAAACCAAATGGTATTTAAAAAAATACAGTTTTCTATAGAAGTTTGTAGCCATTCAATTAGTTTTGTAGTAACTCTATTAAATTTGGGGAAATTGCCACACCTTGTTTGAAACTTGTTTGGAGCATTCCTATGTTTATGTGAATATTTAACATGGCCATGAAAGTGAAAATCTCATAAAACATAACTAGTATTGTATTATACCTAGGAATTACAAGGCAAGGTAAAGAAAAATAGAACGTTTTTGGTATGCTGCCATCATAAGTAGTAGACAAGGGAAAATGCATATGTTACTTTCTTTAGTCCTTTATTAAGGTACACCCAATTTTTAGTCCAAAAGATTCAAGCCGCATATGCCCCCCCATGCCCAGAGGAATTGAACTTACAAATAAATACTGAATTGACTCTTCAAGATTAAATTTAATTGTTCTTGAAAATACAATACTTGTGAGTGTTTAATATCATGCACATTATTAAAATAGTCTTTTACTTCAAAACTAACCACTCAATCCACGTAGATGGTCCTCTACCCATTTTTATTCCAGAAAACTATTCAATTGAAACTCATGCCTTTGACATCTTGCAAACAGTTGACGTGTCTTGTCTACACTCCCACAATTGCATGCAAACAACAAAACCATACACATGCCATGACTATATTCAACGTTTTGCATGCATACTAAATATGAGGATACATGGAAGAGGGGAGGGGACTATCTTGATCCAAAAGTGGTCACAACCTTAATCCTCATCCAGACTACTAGCCTCATGTACATTGTTCCAATGGCACTAATCGCCAATGTATACACTAGAGTGGACAATGTAGTAGGTGCATGTAGGCCTGAAAGGGCATGACTTGCCAAGGGATTTTTTCTCAATAGAATAGGACGTTGAAGCAGGTAACGAAGAGAAAAAAGCGTGGCAGGCGAAAAGAGCGTAGAGAGAATTGAAGGAATCCACCAAATGTGACACTTCCTAGCAGAAAGGGATGCATCGAGAAGCACAACTTGCATGGTAAAGTCTAATACTAATATCATACTCATCACTTTCGAGCAATTTGTTAGAGAAGTTGCCTCTTGTCTCATATTTATGGTTATTCAAGGAAGAATCACTGAATGAATATCATCTTCAGAAGTAGTTGAATTGAAATTGAAATAGCCAACTGAATTGATGGAGGAGTCACTAATAGTAAAGATGGTAAGTTGTAGTAGAATGTTTTGTGTGTCTCTGTCTGCTAAGAAGAAGTGATTCAAAAATATTGTTGGCATGTATGAATTACATTGTCGCCAATGGCCTTGCTACAACTGCAATGGGAAAATGCATCAATTAGCTGATGGGAAGGGTGCCGCCATAATAGTGGTTTACAATTCCTCGAGGAATGAATTTTAGCTGAAATCACATATTTTTAGAAAATATAATGATTTAAGCCTAAAAATTTCCATTTTATGATTCCAGTTGAGAGGGTTTGATCAAATCACCTTAGGATCAAACCCTTTATAGAACCTTGTTGTTTAAACCATACCTATAAATGCTGCCTCCTTTTACACCTATCAAAATGCTGATAAAAAATCATCACTTCTTTATTTAGCTTTGGGGATAAAATGAATTCATTTAAAATTTATTTTAAATTATGGTATTCCTCAGAACAAGCTATCCAATGAATATAATTTCACATGTTTTGGTTTTGTTATGTATTTGTTTTTTAAGTTTTATTAAACATAGGTTTTCATTGTTCTAATTTTTCTTCACATGTGGAAAATAGAAGACTATTAAAAAAATTCTGCACAAGTGATGCACTAGGATATTGAAGTCCTTGATCCAACAAAATAAAAATAAAATTTTGACATATACAAAAAGTTACGCGATTATAATGGGTCGCTTGTCTGAATTGTAATTTGTTTGACTTTGAAACTTAAATTAAGGAAACAATATTTAATAAAAACTATCTAACCAAGTGGAAGCACTAGATATCAGGAGTTACAAATCTAAATTTGAAAGAATTAGAATTTTTCTTTCATGGAAAAAAGTTATGCTATAATGGGTAAAAGGCCACTTTTTAAAATGGCGTTTCTTAAAAAAAAATAAATTTTCGTGGAGATGGAAAAAGAGGCACTTGATTCCAGTAATTTTGAAAAAATATTTTAGAATCTATAGAAAAATTTGATGAGACTCTAGTTTGCACTATCTTTCAAATTCCTCACGCTTTAGCCACTATAGGTGCCCAAATGTGAAGATTTAGTTAAAAAATAATAATTTCGTCCAAATGGGCCAAAAATTAAACCACTATTATGGGATCACCCTCGGCTGCAGAGATCCTTGTTCTTCAAGTTGGGTTGGGGTTACTTGCGATGGTTCTCAAGTGATATATTTGTAACTCACTTTGCCTCTCCTCCTACTCTATTTTATCTTTACCTACTGTTTTATCTTTAACAAGCCTATTTATTTTATAGACATCTATCTTCAATGGGTCTAAACAAAGCACTACCATCTAAAATTGGAAGTCTTACGGGTCTCCAAAGTCTGTAAGTTTTATACATCAATTACAAGCACAAAATTTGTAGGCTTCATATTCGATTCTAGATTAACTAAAACAAGTTGTTCATGCAGAGATTTATCGTACAACACAGGCTTAACTGGATAAATTTTGTTCAAGAAATGTAGGCAACCTTTTCGATCTGTAAGCATTCTGCACTATCAAATCGATGGCCATTCTTCATTTCCAACAAGCTCATACAATTATATTAAATTAAGTTAATAATATATTGTATAATATAAAATAATAATTATAACTATAATACCAATTTATTTAAAATAATTATAATACTAATTATTTTAAATAAATATATATTATATAGATGTTAATTTTATAAAATAAATATACAATTTTAATATAAATATATAAAATATAATTTAAAACTTTTTATACAATATAATAAATATAACTATAATTTTATTTTATTTTTAAAATTACATTCTATAAAATTTAATATATAATAATTAAATTTAAAAATATTAATTTTGTTAAAACTATCAAAAAAATTCTAAAGCTACACTTAATCTCCAGCTGTAAAAGAATTGAACTTTTTCTTCGCCAAGTGTCCATACACTGTTCCAAAGCTCCCATATTTGCATAGGTAGTATGCTGGTAGATCTAGCTTTACACCTGATATTTTCTTTTCAAATTTCCATTACTATGGTCCTGCCTGTTGGTGATGCATTCTGCCTAAAGATGAAGTTGATTCTGTCTATATGATTTTGTGATTTGCCTCTTTGTTTTAATCTGATGACTGGGATTCCTCTGGATTGTTCTGTTTTCATGGATTTCTTTATTTTTCTTACTAATTCAAGATAATTGTTTCTCCTGCAGAAGTTGAAATAGAGCTACATGCCTTAAATGGCTGTCACAACATTTTTAATGGTGTGCAAGTAGGAGAAATTGAAGTTCATGCCCAATTACTCCTAGAAGACAAGCTGATATTTATTGCAGAGCTAAAGCTGGAGGGCATGACTGCCATGGTGGGTGATGGAATTAATGATGCACCGGCACTAGCAGCCACAGATGTGAGGATATCTATGAGTGTGTAAGGCTTTGTGGTAGCCAAGGAATCTGGATAGCTTAGTGAAGCGTTTCCTACAAGCAACATTCTCTGTTGTTTAAGAACTACAAATGGGTTGCTCAAGGATTT
Source organism: Sequoia sempervirens (assembly GCA_007258455.2). Taxonomy (NCBI): domain Eukaryota; kingdom Viridiplantae; phylum Streptophyta; class Pinopsida; order Cupressales; family Cupressaceae; genus Sequoia; species Sequoia sempervirens. The sequence continues at coordinate 20,244,415 of VDFB02026320.1, read as the reverse complement.
ACTAATTGAAGGGAACTTTGTTGTGATTGAGAACTTTAAGTGGAGGCTACTCATTAACTTCAATAGAAATACACACCATCTTCATTTGGTTATGAGGATTCAAAAAGCAAAATAAATGCTAGTCCTAATTGCAGGGACTGATCTGGAATAAGGGACTCTGTCTCTTGGTAGTGGGAAATCCAGTGTACACTGACCTGCAATATGTGTTTGGCAATGGAATTTGTATGGTTTCTCAGCGACCTTTTGCAAATTGATTTGGACCAAAATACAGTGGCAATTGTTCTTCTAAGTTAATAGGAGAGGTAGGTCAGAGACCCACAACAGGTATTCCAAATTATGTTATTTGGGCTATGTTTTTCAACCACAAATTTTAATACTCTGCTATTTGAGGCTCAAATGAGCTTTACTATATTGTTTGATTGAGTCCTTTTTTTAATTGGATTGTGGCTGTGACTGGTAATTATGTGTAACTGTTGTTGTCCGTGAAGGCTTGTTTAGTTCTATCACTGTTGCTGTCGGTGCACAGACTGATCTGGAGTGGCTTTATCTTCATCTTTTTTTACTGCTTATGTAACTAATCTTTACTTATTCCAATAAAAAAATGTTTATTCCGAGCAATTCAAGTAATTTAAATAAGGCAAAATTTGTGTGAGAAATAGTTATGCCCTTGCTAAAATAGTCAGAATAGAGAGCCCACGGGAGGGGTTGGGTTTTTTTTTTGATGGAAGATCAGACAGGCATAATAAACAGACTCAAATCCGTCATTTTTATTTTAATAAACATACTCTAATCCGTAATTTTTGTTTTAATAAACATACTCTAAAACCCTCGTCAAAGCCTTATTTTCAGGCTGCACAACTCTCCAAATTGGAGATGGAGGAGCGACAGGGAAAGCGGTGGGGAAAGTCGCAGAAATCAGCAGAGAACAGCCAAAAAAATGGCTAAAAATGATGAACAGTTGAGATTCGGCCGGAAAACATTAAAGGCGAGTGAACCGGCGGGGAAAGAAGAATGCAGCAGGGAAAGCAAAAAAAAATGCGAAAAATGATGGACGGCTGAGATTTGTTTTCATGTCAACCAAGCCCTATCCTTGGTTTTGGACCATTCATTGGCAAAATGAGCTTGGAAAGCTCACATGGGACATGCCTTCGGCGTAAATATAGGTTATTACCATTAGATATTTATATTTCAAATATACATATATTTTTTAAAAAATACTAATATGACATGGACAATTGGAGTTTACATTTCATCTATGTTTGACATGACATTTGTCCAACTTGCAAATACATATGACAAGATTGCAAATATAATTGTTCCACTTATCAACCCTTCTACAACAACTTTATGTTTCACCATGCTTAAGTACTCCTTCATTTACTCCACATAAATCTTGCAATCACTAAAAAAATTATTCTCAAGCTCGTCATAATCAATTATAAAATATTATAACAGTAATAATAAAACTATAAACAACTTTGAATTCATAATGATACGTATTATTTATTTCATAAGTGGTAAAAACCTCATTCCATTTAATTCAAATCAAACTTAATTTAAAAAAAATTACACCTTTCAAATCATAATTATAAATGATATTAAATTCACATTTCAAATCACTTGTACCATTAATTTCAAACTCATCCTCTTTAAAACATTTTTACGACACCTCTCAAAGTAGAATGATATATGGTATTGAATTTAGATTTCATATCACTTCTACCATTAATTTCAGATGCCTAATATGAATTCCCTCCATGAATTCAAATACATATACTTTCTTCACATATTATCAAATCAAATGCACTTAATTTGAATATCAACCAATTAAATGCAACCACATAGGTCAAGATAAAAAATTTAATCGCATAAATTCAAAATAAAATACTTAAATGGTCGCCATGCACATAAATACAAGATATCTTCTATATTGTAGATTTTGCACTTTCAAACACCTATTGCAACTTGAAACACAATTGTTGCAGCTTCAAATGTATGTATCTTTGTAACCATGTCATACATACAAGTATATGACCAAGTTTTATGGATGGTCATATGTTTATACTTCACATATTACATGTTTTTATATAAAAGTTACATATTTCTATGAAATACAACAAATCTGAGTTCTAAACAATGTATACATATAACAAAATGAGCATGTTTTTAATGTTGGATATATGTTTATGATTCATATGTCATGATTTTTTAGAAATATGTGTACACATACATTTTTTATGAATAAGTGTTTGTATTAATCATTTATAAAAAGGTAATAGTACACACGTATTCACTAAAAAAAAGTGGGTGGATATGAAATCACACCCAACCAGTCCACATGGGGCTAAATTCTAGATTAAAAAGCATATAGAAACCAATTGGTAAGTGGTGGCTCAATAGTAGAGGGGGAGGTAGAGGGCCCCTATCATCTAGCTTGCCCCATACATTAGCAGGGTCCAAAGTGTCCATAAGAGGGTCCCACCCTTCATCTTCTTTCTTTTTATCTTGATCATCATGGGCCAAAGAGATGACCAAAGCTAGTTGAGGAAAATTGTTGGATTCAAACCAACTAGAAGCACCACTAGAGGGCCACCTAGGAGCTCCACTTGTAGGAGGCAAAGAGGTAGAGTGTCACCTTACAAGTCATAATGCACTCTAGTGTCCACAATCTCCCTTGCCGACTAGAGGAGAAATTTGTGAATCATAAACTTGGGTACCACATACATTTCATACTAGGTATCATTTTGATCTATAAACCTTGTTAGATTTGGAATTGTGATGAGCCTAGCATTCAAGTTAATAGAAATGGGGCAATGTGGATGCTCGCCAAAAAAGACAACAAAATTGGTTCATACATAATACCAAAAAGTCGAGAATGGATCACTATTTTATGTTGTGTGAATGTTGTTGGATAAAACAATTATTCGTTTATACTTGTTTAAGAGTGAGAAACAACTAAAAGCTTACATTGTTGATTGAAAACCAGGTGCATGTATGATTTCTCAACCCCATGCATGGATGACAAAAGAGTTATTTATCAATTGGTTGCACCATTTTGCAAGATATGTACTGTGAATATAAAATTCCTCGAGCTCCCTTCGGGTGGTTTTGTTTTTGCTAAGTATTGGTATGTGCCTCATATGTTCGAAATGTTGCCCTTCACTTCTCAATCAGGCCTCTTTTTGATAAACTTTGTCGGCTATTGCCAGGTGCTCCTCGCAGCAATTGCTTCCTTTGCTCTTCTACCGGCTCCCGCCATGCTTCCACGTGTCATCACCGCAGGCACTTCAAGGCTACTTCCCTTCACTTTTTAGTCGATCCCCATCTACGTGTCACGTAGCTTTCATCTGCATACACTTTTTGGTGGACCCCACAGTCAGATCTGATAGTAAAGAATGTTGCCACATGTCTTCCCAGCGCAAGCTTTCATCATAGAAAGGGAGAAATGAACCACAGACCTGCCACCACGCATCTCTTCGACAGGAGTTCTACCAAAGGGAAGGATGGAGCGACTAATAAGCTACGACATGCTACCACATGTTCTAACTACCTCCACTGGGAAGTGACACTTGTCTGCACAGGGTTTTTCTGGGACCACTACCATCATTCGCAAGGGATGCATCTAGCTAGGGAGTGACTTCGTGCTATGACCTGAATCTTTTCTGTTACAATGGTCGAGGGGAATCATTGTTGCAGCCATCATTGCTCGAGATACAAAATCTTTTCTATTACTGGCCCGCTAGGCGGTGGGATTGCTAGCTATATATATTGCTTCTTTGTTTGAAAGAGTAATGCAAAAGATAAATAAAATTTAGGGAAAGACACTAGGCCTCTTTATTTCTTTTAGATTATTATATGGGACTATCAGACTGTGCCATTGTTCGACCTTTCTATTTTTCTTAAGCTATTTGATAAAACATTAATATTGTGCCATTACTATCTTGAATTGTTCATTTGCAGAACTTCTATAATCTTAATACAAGTTTGTTGGCTTAGATCATGTCTTTGACTCCTCTTTTCAATGAATATGTGTAGGAATTATTTTATGTCATTAAATGAATTGTTCAGGTCTTTATCTTTGATTTTTGTTATTCTGGAACATAATAGATTGTTGATCAGGCCCTTAAATCGAATCCCAAAAGATAGATTTACCATGCCTATATCTACTCCTTGGTACATCACCTTGGTTAGATCTTTATTTTTTATATCTGCTTCATTTTCCCATTCAAAAACCCCATTTACAAAAGAAGTCAGCTTCGTTAAAAACCCAGAGGTCACTCAATTTAGTGCAATTGGTCCCCCCATTAACTGAGTTTCTCATAAAGGTTGTTACCTTGCCAATTTTTGGCATCAACAAGTACCTAGGGGTGTTTCACTCACTAATAGAAACTTTTTATATTTGATGACTAATAGTACTTGTGCAAATTTTATCCCTATGAGCCATTTTATGTCAAAATTCTATGTTTTGTAAGGGTTTTATTCAAAATGTTAGATTGGGGCTTTGGAAAACCCTTGTCTTTCATAAAAACCCTAAGTCTTGCCCGAGACCCTTTCACTTTTTTATAATTCATAGTTGATTGATAGTCTCAATTTCCTAGCCTTTAAGTTATGTCTTTAAGGCATTCACCTTGTTCATTATAGCTCCCATTTGTTAAAGAATCTAGCAAGCCTGCTACCTTTAATATGTTTTAATTACCACTAAAAAAATTATGTTTTACTGGGTCCCACAAGACATGCATCATCATTTCGCATAGCCTTTTTGGTTTACAGGAGCTTCTCATGTTATTACCTTCTTTACATAAGCCTACAAAATGTTATTTTGTTTCCTAATATTGTTGGTGTGTATGGGTCACAAGCCAATCAAATCATAATCTTTCTTTTCACACAATAGCTTAAGTTTTCAAGCGAAGCCCTCTTTCATTGTGCTCTATTAATCCCCTTTCCCCTAATAACTTTAAGTTATTCATATGTGCACATGCTTTAAAGTTTTTTAATTCATTTGAAGAAAAGCTCATCAAGGGTCCCACCTTTATCCTAGTCAGCGTGAGGTGTCAACTTGTGATTAAGTTGCACTAGTTATATGCATCATGGGGCCTTTTATTCCAAATAAATTCTCTTTGTGAAAGAGAAAAACACATTTGTCTTGCATCATAAGTATGGATTATTCCTTTTGTGCAAACTTAAACCTTCATAGAGTAATGTAAAGTTGAGCTTTTTTTCCCCTAAACTCCTAAAATCATGCCACATATCTTGTTTTGTTTGTTTATAATGTTTTGCAGAGGAAAGCACTATCAGGGAAGCCCAAAAGATTTTCCTTTTGTTTCTATGAGTCCTTAAAATGGCGATACGTGTTATGGAGCTATGTAAAAGAAAGAAGTATTTCTCTTCACGGAAAGGATTTCAAATTCCCGCGATGACCATCGATCTTCAGCAAATCAATAGTCCATATTCAAAATGAGGAATGGCTACCACTAGTCACGTGTTCAAGCATGTGAGGACATTTATGGTGGATTTGATTTGTATCTACCAAATTATGGAGGGTACTAGCTTAATTGTGTCTACTTTCATCATTCAAGACACAAAGCAAAGGTATAAAAGAGAAACTACTACAAATTTTTGGGTGAACAAGGGTTTTCCACGAAGTGGAGAACCAGTAAGTAAATTCAAACTATCTCTATGCACTTTGAAATAAGGGAGTATATTTTTATGGTTTCTTAGATTCAGAAAGAAAATTAGGGCTCTAGAAGGGTAGAAATTGTGTAAAAATTTATAGAAATCTTCTTTGAAGTTATAAAATTTAAAAGCCCTAGTTTTGTAAGTGCTAAAACCCTATAAAAAAGAATCATGGTTGGAATGTATAGGGGTGTGAGGAGGGGATTAGATGATGATATAATGGTCCAATTCATTGGGTCGGCTAAGAGACCTAGAATGGCACAAGGGGCAAGAATTTTGGTTGGTAGAATTATTGATAAAAATGAGAGTTGTAGGGATTCCATCATCCCGATTCAGGGGTACATCCTTTTCAAGCAATCCTTTAGAAAATGCCTAGTAGACAAACCAATTTGTAACATTTGGGGATTAGGGTTGGGTAGGTTGGTAGTGCCTAATTTTTTTATTGGTGTTGACCTAATTAGATGGATTGCACATGACTACGACCCTGATAAGGGGGGATTATTCACCATAGGTGGGAAATTCTTGATGCACCTAGACAAAAATTACATTTGCAAGTTGTTTAATCTAAACCCTAATTCCCAATGACCAATGACTTAGGATCCCTAACCAAAGCATATTAGAGACATCAAAACAATTATAAGGTGAAGTGTTTGTCATGCTTCAAACCTAGGGGGCCTAACAGAGAGTTGAGGAGGTTTGCTAGAGGGGAGCTAGAGCCATTCAATTATGACATTTTTTAGGATTACTTTGTGAAAACATACTTCTCACTATGTCAAGTGTTGGGCTTGGATTCCAAGATTTAGATGTTAATGAACCTAACAGTTCTAGCAGTTGATATCCAGAGCAGAGATGTGAATAAACCTTATGATTATGTTGGCTACATTACTAAGAAAATTCATAGAAATTTGAGCTCAATAAAAAAGGATAACAAAATAGTGCATTTCAAGTGGTACTCTTTAATGTGCCATATCATTTTGTTCAATGGGGTAGACATTCCTTGGATGAGAAACAAAGAGTTCTACCAATCCAAGAATGGAAATATCTACGATAAGGATTGTGAGAAGTCCAATTATTTGATTTTTGAAGAATATTTTGTCAGGACAATTCTCAAGAACTTTGTTCAACTTGTGGATTGGAGGTTATTAGAGCAAGCGAGGAGATTTTTGAGACCAAGGGATATTATCCCAAAAGCAAGGATAAATCACAATTGGGGTGATTAGTTTTTCTATTTTGATCCCATTATGATCAAAGCATATGGGTCCCCAGTAGCACCACATGTGCTTCACAGGAGTGTGCCAAATAGAATTTTCTTTTTGGAAATCTTATGGAAATTGAATGAGACTAATGACTCACTTCCAAAATAATAAGAAGCATGTCATCCTCCCCTCTACTATTGTGTTTTTAGACTTTCAAGTCACATCAAGGGAGGGATTGTAATTGATTTTAAACAAGTTGCTTCCATACAAAATGAAAGTTGACAAGGCCAGGAGATGTGATCCAGAGCATCTCATTAGTGATCAAAGAACAAGTTTCAAGTTGGAAATGTTCTTGCATGAGCCTGACAACATTGAAGATTTGATTAGAAATTGCTCCATAGAGAAGGAGGCCACATAAAGGAGAGCACGATGGGTCAGGATTTAGATTGTTGAAAATAAAAGGAAACAAGTTGACCCTTCTTTTAAAGGATCATTTTCATACATAAAGGACCCCATAGTAAGAATATTGGCAATGTTGGATAATGTTGAAAGTTTGCTTTGTAATGTACATGTTCCAACACCAAGTACCCCTAGCCCTTCTATTTCTCAAAGGGATGTACCATAAAGTCCACAACAAGTCACCCCTTTGCAACAAATAGCTCCAATTGTAGGACCTCTGGTGGATTATCCCATAGGCCTAAATGAAATAATGGATGATGTAGAGATAGCATAAGCTATGAATCCCCTTGCTAGGGTGTTAATTGAAATACCCTCAAATGATAGGTTACTCATCAATTTTTAGACTAGAGGGAAAGTAGTGGATAACATAAGAGCTCAAGCCTACTCAAAATTCATGCAAGATGATTAGTTCATCACTATAAAGGAATATAAGGACTTTTCCCTTAAGAATAAAGGAGAAGAGATGCAACAAACAATGTAGGAAAAAATTCTCACAGAGGAAAAGAAAAAATAATTAATTGCATAGAGTTTTGGACTAAGGTCAACACAGAGATGGAGTCTATGACTCCTCAGAGAGGTAGAGAATTGGTAAGAAGTGTTGGATTATTACTTCTACCAGAAGGGGATATGTCATTTTCCATTGCATTTGATACCACCAAGAGATAAAGAGGAACTGACCCTATTTTGTAGTCAAAAGAGCAAGTTGATGCTCTCTATTTTGGGTCAAGATTTAATCATAGGCATGAAACTCTAGCAATATGGTTTATTTTCCCTGAGACCAAAAAGCCTCAAGTAATAAATGCCCCTAGTGAGCTTACTAGAAATTTGATTCAAAATATAATAAGGGATACAAGTGCCACCCATACAACTTCCCTCATGGTCAATACAAACTTATTCATTGAAGCAATAGTAAACTGGTTGTAGGGAGACTTGGATAAAGCCAATGTTATGAATTTAAAATTATAGGAGCAATTGAATATGGTTACAGGATTGTTGTATCCTCCTCAGCTAGCTATTAAAGATGAGGGACCACAATAGAAGGAGAATTGAACCCTTGAGGTTAAAAACTTAAGAGAGAAGCTCAAGTAGAGAAAGGAAGACGCTAGAATAGCAAAGGAGGAATCTATGAAGAAGGTGTCAAATTTGATTGACAATATTTTGGGTCATAAGTTGTTAAATATTTTGAGTAAGGTAGATAAGGTATGTGACAACTATAAGGTTTTAAAAGATGCATTTGACAACCATTCTCAAGCAGGAGTTAGGTTGAGATATTTTCAAGTTGGGCTCCCAAAGTTGCATTGTTAAGAATTATTGAAAAAGACTCTAGTTTCAATTATAGTTTGGTGTTTGATATTCTTTCTAGGCTAAAAATGTTGGATGACATCATTATCTCCATCACATTAGATACAAGGCACTCATAAGGAAAGAATTAGATACTTTTTAAGGCTTTGAAAAGTTTCATTTTAATGATGAGGGAGAGATAAGGCTTTGCAAGGAATGGAGAGAAATTTTTGCTAATATTCTCTCTCCTATATATGAAAAAATAAATAAAGGTGGTGAGATGGATATAAAGCAACTAAATCTTAGTTTGAATATGCTTTCTAAGCTTAAGTGCAACATGATAGGCTTCTCTAGCATGGTGCATGTCTTGATAATTGATGACTATAAGGCTCATATGGTTAGGGTGAACCAGTTTCTCCCACTTAGAGGTGACATGTCATCAAGGCGAGATGATGATAAAGAGAAAATTGGTGCTGAAATTTGAGTTGCTTTTCAATCAAATTTCACCAACCAACATGAGTGCAACATTCACAAGTCAAAGAAGGAATGTCAAAGATGTCCTATTGACTTCAAGAAACAATTTTTGGAAAATCAAATTCATCCAAAAGTATAACTGCTCCAAAAGGTCTCTAACTACTTGTGCAGTGGTTGCATCCTCATGTATAAGTTATTTAGTCCTTTTGTAAAGGTGTCACCACTTAAGTTTTATCTTTTTGTGATAAGCGATGGAATATGACTTTTTTCTTGTTGCTCCCTTATTTTTATAAAAGGGAATTTTGAGCCTTATTAAAATGATTCTAATCCTAAGGGTTAAAAAACAAGCCTTTGTATAGAATTAGTCTTGTATAGTTTGGTCTTCTAAAATTTCAAAAAGAGATGTTGTAATTTTGCTCTGTAATAGCAACAAGCAACACAATTTTGTTGTTTGCATGAATACAATTCATACTGTTAATGTCTTTGTACTTAATACAATATTTTTTAAATGTTAATAACCAAATATCATTCAAGGTTCTTGTTGCACATTTTTTGTGATGAATGTTTGATAGTTAGCTTCTATTCAAGTAATAGATTAAAGTTGCTTTCAATTGAATTTTGAAGATATTATGGTTGTAGTAGGGATCTCAAAGTAGATTAATAGTATTTTCCATTCATTGGTTTCTTATTATAAGGCAATGAGATTATGCAAACCATTAAATTAGTATTTTAGCTTGTTGTTCAGAGGAAGTTCTTCATTCTTGACTCTATAATGGATAAGGCATCGGTCAAGTTGATCCAAAGAATTCAAAACTAGGCAAAATCAACCTAAATTTGAAATTTACCTTTACTATTATTTATTTTTTGTTTATGCTCACTTCACACCATTAAAATACAAAGCTATAAAGTGTTTTGAAGATGATTTAGCCAATCAGGCTCATCCTCTCAATTGTCAATGTGAAATTATAATATGTTTTTACATCATTAAATCATTGTTGTAATTTGAGAAATGATGTTATGTAAAGGGGAAGCCACCTCAGTTTTGCAAAGCCTAAAGTGTAGAGGAGAACAATTATAAAATATATCTCTTGTTTGTTGGCCTTTGACCTAGGGTTCTTAATTATAGGATCTAGCTAATCATTAGAGAAACCTAGACAATCAGTTGGAGCCACCAACAATGACCATGGAAGCCATGTTTCCTTTACAACTATTCAAGAGGAAAGGTCACTTGGTATTGACCTACTAACCCTACGAGCCCACACATCTCACAAGTTGTAGCCACTAGATGTAAGCATTTATTTAGATTTTAAGGCATATTTTAGGGGTCAAAGAGTAGCATGGACATTTAAGTATCCCAATTTAGATATTAAAAGGGTAGAGTTAGCAACACTTGATAGCCTAGAATTTCAAAAAGTATTAGTTATTGATAACATAAAATATAGTTTTAAAAGGATTGGAATTTGACCCCTGAATCTAGATGTATTAATGGAGGATATGCATCCAATTGACACATTTAAATTCACTGCCCTTGAGGATGATTTGGCTATAGAGAAATATTCTAAGTTTGAGTATTAATGTGCCACACTCAAAGATCAAATGGATAGAGGAAAACCTTATAGATGTGAGAGTTGAGTCATTGAATGAGGAATTATGTGCTATAATAGAAATGTTTGTTTTATCAAACCGAGATATTATTATGAAAGAATCATTTTATCTTCCCATTAAACTAGAGCAACCATCATGATTGTTCGAGGGGCTACAAATCTTGGTGTTGACTTGAATATCGATAAATACTAGAGTCTTTCATTGTCATCTCCACCAAATACAATGCATCCATCTACCTTGGTACATTTCTATGTTGACTATGGAGATAGAGAAGTGGGGGAGAGAGTTGTTAAATTAGGAGGCCAGGAGGTGGAGGAAAATATTAGTGAGGTGTAAGATGAAAATGAAGAAGAATTTGTTGAGCCATTGGAAGGCCAAATCAATTCCAACATCATCCAAATTATTAAACTACTTGTTTATCTAGTGAAGAATATATTGAACCATCAAGTTTACAATGGGATTTGACTAAATAAACAATCTTAGTTCCTCACCATGGATGACTATATTAAGATTTTAATGGAGAAAGAGGAGAGGAAAAAGGAAAACCAATAATTGAAACTTAGGAAGAGAGAAAAAAATGAAATAGAGGAAGGTTCCAAGAATCATGGAAACATACATGAAGGAGTGATTGGAAATGGAAAAATAACTTCAATGACAAAAAATTGACCTACATAGAATCAACAAAGGAGAGAAGGAAAAGAAAAAGGAGCAATTGAGGATTTAATGTGAATAAGATAAATAAGAGAAAGGATTGGAAAAGGCCAAAAGAGAGTCAAAGTGGGAAAGGCACTTGAGTAATCATTTAAATCCCTTGCCAAAACAGCTTGCAATATTTAGGGACTTGTTATCTATTCACTACCCTCGATATTATACATTAATTTACCTATGTCAAGTTTTACCTAGGGAAATTCATGTAGTAGTCTTATAGCTTCTTAGACAACAACCATGAATATTACAATAATTAATTATGTCTCTTTGTCAAAGTAAGAGTTCAAATATATTAGTTAATGGGACTAAATTGGTAATTTATTTTTTGAATATTTTGTTAAAAAAATTAAAATATGAATATTATTTGGATTCATGAATTGTATTAAGTAAAATTTTGGTGTTGATCTCAACTAGGGTTTGTGTCTTTTTTGAAATCTATCACCATCCAAGTATGTTACTCTATGCTTCTAGTGTAAGAAAACTTTTATTCTTTTGCATTTATCATTGGTTTTTTTTGTAGTCTTTGATAAGGGTGAAAATAGAGTCCACCAAAATGAATTAAAAATATTATGGACTAATTATTTTTCAAGGGCCCTAATCACTTCAATTGTGGAAAATATGATGCCAATAACAACCAGAAATGCAACCTAATTGCTATAGCAACTATGGGAGAAGTTTTTAGAGCATAAAAAGCTATGTACCTGGTCAAATAGTTGTTTTTTAGCTACAAAGGACTCATTCGCCTTCAGTGGTGAATGGGTCCTTTTAGGGTTTCAAAAAACTAATTTCAAGATCTTGTTCCTTGATGTTTGCACTCTTGAATTCTTTGTTATTAGCTTCTGGAAGTCTGAAATAATCTCTAAAGCCTCCTTTCTTTGTTCTTGCACTATAAATGGCAATCTTGCAACTTGACAACTTTTGCAATTTTGCTTCAAATCTTGCTCTTCAACCTAAAACCTACAATCACACATGCAAGAGGAGAGAAATGTTGTTTGTTGGGGGATAGGGGTTTGCCTCGGTCAAACCCCTTTTAGGTAATTAAACCAATTGATGAAATAATGAAATAGAAGCATGAAACATGAAATGTGCAATTTGATGAGAGCCATTTATGTCCCATTTTATGCCATATTTTAGTTTATTTCATATACCTTCATACCCATTCCCACATTCCATTTTTGTTCCATATCATACCATTTTACCATTTTATGTTGAATATGATTAAATATATATAAGTGGTATTTAATATAGTTTTTGATAAAATATGGAAACTAATTATTGATTGTTTTTACTAATAAGCACTATGATTTCAATCCTTGGAAATAAAACTTGCAGCTTGCAACATGCAAATCACAAGAAATTTTTGTCACCTTTTATGTAGAATATCTTCCTGTCACTTTCTGGTCAGGAACTTCTATGCGTTTCTCTTTAACCAGCAATTTATTTTTTTCATGACATCAGTCTCCAAGGTGGTGTCAGTTACCTCTTCAAAATAAGCATAGGAAACCGAAACAATGTTTAATCTGTGGACAACAACAAATAGAGAAAAATACACTTGACCAAGGCTCCACGTGTGCTATTCTTGTGGACTAGGGAAGGAAACCCATGATGGAGATGTGTTGCTAAATCATTAGAGAAAAATCTATAAAGTTTCATGTCTGCCTTTCACTAGACTTTATGTTTGTATTATTTAGCTACGCAGGTTCATTTCATGATAGTATATTTTCCCATCATTGCTATTTTCCATATAAAGAGAAGGATCTATTAGAACAGTTGTGCTTGCCAATTGTGTGGAGGAGCAAAACAAAATCACGTCTTCTATTCTCATATGTTGTTATAACAACACTATTTTAATTAGTGGGTAGCGACACATATTTTGTTTCTTCTAGTTTGTTGGTTGTAGGCCAGAACAAACTATTTATTCTTGTATGTAGATGTTATAGGCTACATATATATAAGCAATATAGACATACTTTTGTATGATGATTATTATTTTTTATTATCTGTGATAAATAAAACATCATTTTGTTGATCAGCCCAATGTAGGAACACATTTTATTTCCACTCGCCCTGTGAACCAAAGGAAGGGCCCACTCTCAGGACACTTGGTTATTAATTTGGTTTAAAATTGATTTCCACTGAACAACCATTTCAACTATTGATATTCCATCAAGATTGGTGTGTTTATTTGAAGCATAAAGTGCAAGTTATATTTTGGATTTATAAGAGAGTTTGATTTTTTTCTTATAACAGTTCATATTGCAGCTCATGTCACTTATGTCATAGAATAGAGCATAACAAAAATATAAGTTTGAACCAGAATTTTATTATAGGTGCTCCTTTGTGTGTTCTAGCTACATTCATCCCCACCTAATTCACTACTTTCATCCCTTAGGTATACTTCCACAATACCTCTCGCAAGCTTACGATCCCTGAATTAATACTTAGACCAAGCTAAAATCTTTCTTATTCTTTACCCTAGTTTTGGCCTATCACAATTGATGATACCTCGGATGTTGTCTTGGAGTACAAATTTGCAAACTAACATGAAGTGGCCATGGTGAATGTAGATTTTGATCTCAAATAGATGTGAAACAATGCTTTCAAGAAGGATCTTCAATGCTACATCAACAATCTTGGCTCAACAACATGCATGAATGCATAAAACCCTTGACATGATGAAATGATCTTGAATTGTTGCAATAAACTCCTCTAGTCTGCCTTGAAATGCCTTATAAATTCTCTTGAAATGCTCTTGTAGACTCAAATTTTCTATAAGGATGCTCTCTCAAAGTTGCTAGATGAAATAATGTGAATTAACCCCTTATTTATACTAAATTAGGAGATTAACCCTAAAATTCAAAGAATTAAGGCCGACACCAAATCTAGGAAGAAACATAATTAAAATTCCCACCAAGATGAAATTCAAAAATTGAGGTCTCATTAAGGGAGGACCTATTCACCATTAAGAGTGAATGGATCTTGGCTAAGTTTTCAGGACCAAGCTTCGGGGAGCTGAAAGAAGGCCAAAAACCCATTCTAAATCAACTGAGAAAGGGGGGTCATATTAAGGGAGGACCCATTCACCATTAAGGGCTAATCGATTTTGGCTCAACTTACCAGGACCAAACTTTTCCCAATGACATAATTTGTTAATTAAGTTATCATTGTTGGGATAGATCTTTGGGAGGTGTCAAAATTAAGGCCTAAATTTGAATTAAAAGGGGGTTCATAACTCCAATTAACCACAATTAATTAAGACCACCTAGATAAGTGTGAAAGTACTTTAAAACACTTTACAACAATTAAATAAGGTGCACATTATGTTCATTTTGTTTAGAAAGGAGCCCAATAGGCTTAATTAAGCAAATACATCCTAGAAAAGTGTGAAAGTGTGTTACAACACTTTACAACACCCTTGCAAAGGATCAATTAAGGCATGTTTTAATTAAATAAAGGTCCTATAATCTAGTGTGAATGTGTACAATACATTACAACACCACTCCAAGACATCATTAATTAGGTTTTATGTCAATTATTAGACAAGCAAGGAAAATGCTACTTTTTTCGTTACTACAGTCTTTTAATGGCCTCAAATTATTTCAACCTATAAATTCATATTGGTGTTGATGGTTTGGTAGCTCTAGGAAATGACACCACTAAATGAACATCCTCCAAAACTTGTTCCAAAGGTCTTCTTGTTGGATCTCAGTTGTGATCATATGGTTTGTCCTTGATGACAAAATCCCTTTCAATTGACTCTCTTGTTGACAGTTTTAGATTGGTTTCTCATGCTTAATCTTGGTACAGTTTTTTTCTATATGGTTTACATGTATTGGCATTCAGTGGATAGTTTGCATTCAAAATTTTAATATCTTATGGTACTGATCAGTTTGAGCTTCGTGTAGTCACAGGTTATCTTCTTTGTACATTGTTTCAGTGACAAGAAAGAACATATCGGCGTAAGTAATCCCTATTGGCATGTTGTTTCATAGAGCGCTTTGTGTCTTGGTGACCGGCACAAGAAAGTTCATATCGACAAAGAGTTGTGGCATCGATATGATGTCTTAGCAAAATTGGTATGTCACACTGACCTCCATTGAAAGATCACATCGGCAAGACTTATTTGATGTCACAGCGATCGGGATCCATCTCCTGGCATCTATCGGCATGACATTCTCTTTTGTTTTGGTGACTGTGAGTGATCTCTTTCGGCAGGAGTAATACCGTTGGTATGTGGTCACAATGAAATTGCTTTGTCTCACCGATCGGAGGTTGAATGGGAACATATCGGCAAGAGTTTAAGGCTTCGGTGAAGGGTCATAGTGAAAAAGGTGATGTCTCCCTGACTAATGCATGTGGAAGTCTTTCGACAGGAGTGTTGTATTTGGCATGTGGTCTCATCGAAGACATATTGTCTCACCGACCATGCACAAAAAGGTCTTATCGGCAAAGGTTTTTCTTTGGTATAATATCATAGCGAACCCTGTGGGTCTCACCGATGGAATACATATGGACCTTTTCAGCATAAGCATTGAGTTGTCTCGGCGAACAAGAATGATCATGTGGGATTTCGGTAAGACTCATGAGTTTTGATGTAGAGTCTTAGCGAACCCGTCAAGTCTTGGCGACTAAGTCTAATGAGGGGCTTTCGGTGAGAGGTTTGTAATGTCTCAGCAACTCAGAGTGGATAAAGCATTTCGGTATGACTCATGTGCATTGAAGAAAGGTCTTGGCAAGTTTGAATTCTTATACCGACCGACAACATAAAGTTATACATCTCGATAAGAGTTGGGTTTTTCAGCATGAGGTCTTGGTGAGTGACCTTCAATCTCGCCAATGGAACACAAAAGGACTTTGTCGGCATGAAGATTGATTTGTCACAGCGACACAGGATGAAAGGGTGACTTTCAGTATGACTCAAGCTTTCTACGAGAGGTCTCCTCAATGACGGTAAGCTATAGCGACACTCATAAGATAGAAGGCTCATCGGCAAGAAAAACCATGTGTCATCGCGACCAATGTGTATCATGTGGACTTTCGGTGAAACATGGGGCAATCTACATAATGTCTCCCTGACAACCTTATGTTACAGCGACTTACAAGGGATAAAGTCTTTCGGTGAAACACAATGTGATATGCATAGGATCTTTTCGATATCAAAAGGTTACAGCGACAGTGAATGAAACGAAAAGGGGAT
This sequence comes from Sequoia sempervirens, assembly GCA_007258455.2. Classification (NCBI taxonomy): domain Eukaryota; kingdom Viridiplantae; phylum Streptophyta; class Pinopsida; order Cupressales; family Cupressaceae; genus Sequoia; species Sequoia sempervirens. The sequence continues at coordinate 20,227,822 of VDFB02026320.1, read as the reverse complement.
CTCGGTGAGAAAGACTCTTGTGTCTCAGCGACTGAAACAAATATAACAGAAATGTGATCTCGGGGAAACATAAAAGATCTTCGATATGGTTTCTCCCTGACGGCAGAAGGTCATGGTGACGCACAAGGACAAAGGAATGATCAACATTATAATTGCCTTCAGCATACTTGTCTGGATGTCTCAGCAAATGTTTTTCAAAAACTCATACATTGTGGCCGACATGGATTTTTTCTAAGTATAGTTGCATGTTGACTTCTTTGGTTGGCATCGAATCTCTGGAAAAATATTCTCTGAGATTTCAGAGGATATGATTTTCTATTAGTGGGTAGTCATGGCTTTGATGAAAATCTTTCTGTTACAATTTGAAATCTCCTGATTCAACACAAAAATTAAAAGCTCTATGGGTAGGCGTTACTCTAATTTTTACCATCATCTACAGATCATTATGAATCAGCTTCATATTCTAATAATAGCAAGAGAGTTTTAGAATCTTGTGAAAAATGCTTGTTGAATATTTCTTGATAACAGACATACTTGAAATGTATATAAAAACCAGTGTTGAAAAACTATGAAGGTGCTGCTGGCTAGTAATTCTAAGAGATAGTTATTTTGGCCGTATCAAGAGATGTATCAAAAAACTTTGTAATACAAGAGTTGGATTCCTAGGGTATTAGAAGCAAAGTGTTATGAACTTAACTGAAAACAGAGAGATCCTCTAATATATTATTATTGTAATTCTAAAATCTGAGTAAGGGGTTGGTGCTCCTTGAGATTGGTATCTCTATATGAGGGGTTGGTGCTCAAAAATTAGCCTATAAGGCATTGTTAAAAGTGGTTTTTGAAGATTAAGCTAGTAAGGTAGTTTAGGAGTGGTTTTTCTACCCCAGGAGGGTTTTCCACTTGGCAAATCTTTTGTCTCTTTGTTCTTTTGTGTGCTCACTGTTGTTCTGTGTTGTTGTTGTTTCAGTTCACTATTGGGTTTATTACTGTTCTTAATTCTATTTATGAATGATTACATTCAACTCATGAATGCATTAATCAGAGTAATATTGAGATCAAATCTGAGCTATGGTTTGGAAAATGCAAGATATCTCACTCATATCATATTTTCATAAGTTGTCAAATAGACTGAGTTAATGTTGTCATATCTTTGTGCTTTCAAAAGTGATTACTCTACTCTATTGTTGAAAGAAAAGGAAATCAGAATTAAACATCCTGGTCGAAGTTGAAATTTTTTTTGACACTGATTCATCCCCCCTCTCAGTGTCTGCCCATAACTCCAACACTTCTACAAGGTAAGCTTTCCAATCCTCCAATGAATGTGGTTTTACCCATCCCTGAATTTGATAATACATGAAAATGGTTAGAAAAATTTACTTTTATAAGATATTTTATTGGGATAACTCTCCAAAAATCATGCTTCATGAATGGGTTAATAACCATTGGGCTCTACATGGGGTCTAACTTGATGTTGTCAAGAACCTTGTCAAAGGTTTCTTTCTTTTTTGATTCGTTGAGGCTAGTCATGTTGAGGCTATCCTTAACCATGGCCTATATGACATGTTCTTGCATCTCTATTGGTCTTTCAGTCATGAGCACATGATTTTATCATCTAGGATGAAAAGATGTTGTGTTCCAATTTGGCTTGAATTTCCTAGGTTACCCTTACCCTATTGGAACTTCTTAACCATATTGTTGCTTCTCTCAAAAAAATCATACATCAAGCTTGATAGATTCTATCAAGCTCACCCACAAAAGTGGGTGTGTTGAGATTAATATTTCAAAATATTTAAAAGAATCTATAGATATCTAGATTGACATTGTGATGTCACTTTTCCTCTTAAGGTTATTAAGTACTAGCAATGGATTTAATATATAAAATATTAGAGTCTACAATGTGCAATGTTATCAAAATAAATGTGAATAATTAATGTAAACTACAAACATGGGACAATTAAATAATTAACATAATAAATAGAATAACACCACAATATAGATTTATCATATAAACATCAAAATCATATAAATAATATTCTCAATATTATTGAATCAATGGCTCCTAATACTTATTTGTAAATATATTTTGAGAAGCCATTATCTAACACTTAGAGGAATGGCTACAGATCTAGGCTCTTCATGACAAGGAGGCACCCTTGGAGGAACGATTCTTGCACAAAACACCAATTGCCTCAAAGGGCCTTACAGTTAAAGTACCTACCTCAAAGGGCCTTACAATTAAACTACTTGCCTCAAAGGGCCTTATGGTAAAAAAACCTGCCTCAAAGGGCCTTACAATAAAACTACTTGCCTCAAAGGGCCTTATGGTAAAACTACCTACCTCAAAGGGCCTTATGGTAAAGCCTTGGCTAGGACAATCTCGAGTGCACGTTGTACCCTGAGTTTGACACATGTTGGGTGCCCCTTCTCCAATTGCCCCAAATTCCAACCAAAGATCCTAACCTTCACTCCTTTGCACCTTCTCAATTTCTCTTTTCCTTTTGCTCTTCTCTCCTTGAATGTTCTCCATGCTTGAGTGTTTTACATGTCTTACACAAATTTTTTATATAAGTCTTAAGGGGTGGTTTCCAAACCATCACACCCTTTCCCAAAAGTTGTCTTTTAATAATTATTTAAACAAGTAATTATTCTTCCCCTTTTTAAAGAGTGTTTATATATATTCTTTATTAATCTCTCTTTTAACCAAAGGATCATGATATCCTTTATTTTTCATCTCCCTTTTAATTCTAAAGGGTTATTTCATAGATTCATCTTCTTTTCGGGAAAAAGTCACATAACAATATTTCCCTTGTAAATTAGTTGTTGTCCTCAATAGCATACGATACATCTACATCACAACTCAAAAACACATAATCAATAATTGAAGAAATTGATATCAAATACATTCATTCTTCATATATTTCTATATATATGTGTAGACACTAAAAATTGTCCTAGGCCTGCGACTCTTAGATTCTTCATCATTTCCCCCTTTGTCTTTTATTTTCTAAAGTCATATGTCTTCTATTAATTAAATAATTTTAATTATTTAATTCATTTGTTTCTATCTTTATTCCTCCTTGATTAATTAAATAAATTTTATTTATTTAATTACATCACTAATTAAATCCTTTTCTTTCAAAAATTAAATAAATTCCTATTTATTTAATTTCTATGTCACTTTCCACTATAATTAAATAATTATTTTAATTAAATTATTCATTAGCCTTTTCTCTCCTAAATTAAATAAGTTTTATTTATTTAATTTTGTCCACTCTCTTGAAATTTGAATTAAATTGTTATTTAATTCAAAAGGTCATCTTTGTCACATTCTTCTATAATTAAATAATTTAAATTTAATTATTCATTGGCCACCTAAATTAAATAATTTTATTATTATTTAACTTCCTCTCACCTCTTTATCTATTCCAATCTTATCTTCCACCTCAAGTCCTTATCTATCCATGTCTTAATTAACCTCCACCCTTGATTAAATTATCTATAATTTAACCTTGATTGTTAATCCCTATAATCTTGCCCTAACCCTAGTCCATACTACATCTTTCATTCTTGGCCATTGATTATCAACTTTCAATCTTAGCCCTTCGTTCAAACTTTTCTTTCCTATCATTTTGAATCTACATGAGTTGATCTATCCACAAGATATTTAGAGTCTACATGAGCTTATGCTATCTTGCTATCTTGCTATCAAGTCATCAATTCAAGTGCATCCATAGTCATTGAGAATCTTCAATATTTTTCTTTGTCATTGTCATTAGGCCTATTTGCACACTCAAAAATTTGAGGGAAATCATTATATTCAAGCAAAATGGAGAAGTGCAATGAAGGTGAATCAATGATGGCATGAAGATTTGGTAATGTTGTTACATGTTTTATGTCTTTATGCTTATTTGTGCTTCATTGTTTATTGGGGTTTGATTTATATACTTTATAGCCTACCTTTAATATTTTAACCCTAATTACATTGGTGAACCTGATGTGAAAGGACAAAATTGCATAGATCATAGAAAAATTTCTATTTTGCAGGCTACAGGTGCGAATCATGCCACAATTGCAAAGAACAGAATGACACAATCGTAAGACCAAACGACACAACTATTTTACATAGGGAATATTTAGGTTTTCCTTTTAATTTCTAGGTTTGTTTCTAGATCTAGGTCATTTAGCTTCTCATTTCATTAGGCTAACCCTACTTGCATATCATAGGCATCACTACATTATCTAGTTTTGGAGATTTTTCTACTATTTTACAGGTTCAGGTTATTGCACCACAACTAACTATGAATCATCGCAATCACCATTCTTATTCACTGCATCTGACATCGACCCAAGTCACAACTATTTTTGTGAACTATAGTTGACATCCCAAAAGCCACAATCGCAGATTCTGAGTCGCAATTGTCTCTGTTTGTGAGCCGCATCCACAACTTCCTATGACACAATTGTTTGTTCATTTACAGTTTATGGTTTCATGCAAAATTTCTAGTTTAGGTCTTTTTCATTTCATAGCTTGGGGGTTTTTCTGGTTACTGGTAGTTGATTTCCAGCATGTGGCATAGGTGGGAAGGAGACATTCAATTTAAACATTGCTAATCAAACTATCTTGTCTTATTTTCATTCACTCATTGGATTAAAATTAACCTTGCATTCACACAACATTAGGCTTAAATTTACCTTAATTTTTATTTCACTCATTGGCTAAAAGGAATTTGCATCCCACTCATTGGTCTAAATTTAACCTTTGCATCAAGTTTCTTTTCACATATTGCTTTAAAGGCTAAAAAGAACAAGTGTTTGCATTGTCTTGTGATTTGTATTATGCTTCAAGGTGTGTATGCACTTCTCTCACACCATTTGGTGATCTTGAGAATGAAAAACATCTTTTGTAATTTTGTATAATCACCCATGCATTTGGATTTTGGAATTAAAATGAACTCCATGCGAGTGTGAGGAAAAGGTGTTTGTGTATGCTCTCCCCTTGTGCTTCGTGTGATCTTAGGTGATCAAAAATAGTATCAATGCATTGCTTTTGTTACCTTTAGAGGGGCCTACCTCGAAAGAGGGAACGACTCCAACCGATTTTTCACTCGATCCGGTATATAAAAGGATAAGACTAAACTATTAAGTCCTCACGACAGTCTTTTCCCTTTCTTGTACAATGTCACTCAAAACAAAGTACCTACCATAAAATGTATAAGATCCCCTAGTAGAGTGATTAACACCTTAAGTGGCTTGTTGGACGCTTGCGGGGAGTCGTGTCCCTGAGTATTCACTAAGAACCTTTGTTATAGTGGCCAAAATCCCTTTCACTTGCTAGCACATGAATGGTCATTCTGAAGCTACCCCATGTCTCCACTAAGCATGTGTAGAGGCAGAAATTCCTCTTTGGGGAATTGATACTTGGTGAGCCCAACAAGTGAGTGTCATGGAGGGGAGCCAATGCCACCAAGTCTATAGTTCTCCATCTTGTTTAAGTGGTTGGAGAAATCCGAGTGGGGATCTAGCGAGTGGTATCTCTTAAGAAGCCATAGGTTATGAAGTGTGTTTGCAAGTGTATTTTGCACATTTAAAAATTTTACACAATCAAACCAAACTAAAGACAATTGTTTGTAGATTGTTTTCTATGTTTTCCAGAATTGAACATCACAAAATCACCTTAATTTTAGTCAAAAACTAGTCAAAACCAAGCAACATACACTGTAAACCACAAGTGACTGTTCTTCACCACAACCATGACACAAAAAAGTACAATTGACTATTCTAAACTATAATCACAATTCTAGAAAACCGTAATTGACTATGCTAAACCGAAACCGAAACTAAAAACAACACAATTTCCTGTTACCAAAAATCTTGAGGAAAATTGAAGCAAAGCCATTTTCTGACTGATCTTAAGCATAACCTAAGTCTTTGACCATAGACTTGTGGAACTACCATTAATTTTCAAGCCATCCATTCACCATTGCATACCTTGCATCCACCATAGGCAAAGCATTAAGACATCTTCTAGCTTGCATATACCTTGTTGTGAACCTTAGTCTTGGAAACTTATGCTTGAGACTAGTCCATAGTGACCAAATCAAATTTGTCTTGAATTCAATATTTTCCATCACCTTAGTCCTTTTGTCATCTAGGTTGGCCCTCAACTCACAAGGCTAGTTTGAGACCACCTTTATCAAAACTTGTCATTTAGTCATCACCATTATTAAAGTCTTCATAAACCAAATTTGTAACCTTGGCTATACTTAGTTTGTTAAGCAACCCTTACTTTTTCCTTGCCACAAGTACCTTAGTAGTCATACCTTTAGTCATCATCCTAGTTCACATTACCTACCATCCTTTCACACTTGCATTCCATTTGTCATACCTTAGACATTGCTCAAGACTTTGACCTCATTGTGGCATTCTTGACATATGACTATTGTCAATTTGATTCCTTTTCTTGACATCATTCCTTAGACATCATCTTGCATATAAATTACCATAGATTGGACCTCATTGTAACATTTATCTTATTGACATCTTGACATCTTGTCACTTTGAAACCATAACTTGGTATCATCCTTAAGCATATCCTATACTTTGAAAAATCCAAAAAAAGCATGGCATAGGTGCATACCATCCATTGCATTGGCATCTCTTAGGCTTCATACCATCCACCACCATCTCTGTAATTTACCTTGATATGCTTGTTAGCCAAGTTAAATACCAGTTACTTCGCAATGGTCAATACCAACAAGCCATAGACTTCAAAAGACAATTTATCCAATCCAAATACCAATCAACCTCAACTCATGGTCAACTACCCACATACCCTTCCTATCAACAATCCATTAGTCCTAGTCATTCAACCGTCTACCCTCACTATCAAGAATCACTTGACACAATCCATGCCATTAATCCACAACAAACATCTATTAGTCATACCTATCCTAACCTTGACAAGGGAAACCAACCTTCCACTAATCCCTTCCAAGCCTCCACGTCCTATCCTAGTCCTTCATCCACTAATCCCTTCCAAGCCTCCATGTCCTATTTTATTCATTCATCCACTAATCCCTTCCAAGCCTTCATGTACTATCCTAGTCCTTCATCCACTAATCCCTTCCAAGCCTCCACGTCCTATCATATTCCTTCATCCACTAATCCCTTCCAAGCCTCAACATCCTATCCTAGTCCTTCATCCACTAATCCCTTCCAAGCCTCCACGTCCTATTTTATTCCTTCATCCACTAATCCCTTCCAAGCCTTCATGTCCTATCCTAGTCCTTCATCCACTAATCCCTTCCAAGCCTCCACGTCCTATCCTATTCCTTCATCCACTAATCCCTTCCAAGCCTCAACATCCTATCCTAGTCTTTCATCCACTAATCCCTTCCAAGCCACTCCATCCCAATCTACATTTAGTCACGAAAATACATCTAGTCATGGTCTCCAAAGTCACATCCCATTTACTAAACTTGAGGATTTGTGTCGAAAGGAAAGTCCAAAGCATGACATCATGGCTTCACCTTCATGTCAAGATCAAAGTAGTCCATCCCATGACCCTATCTTTAAGTCCATCCAAGAAGTCCTTCTAGATAATCATGGCATCCAAAATACACTTGTCCTTAATCAAGATTCAATTCCCAACCATGTCATTCAAGAGAAACCCATCTTTGATCAAGACACTACTATTGAGAAAGAAGTCCAAAATGATCCACTCCTTGACCTTTATGCCATTCATGGTCAAACACTTGAAGAAGACCCTATCCAAGCTCCAAATATTGACCCTTCCCAAAATGAGACACTTTCCTCCTTGGGACACATAGATAATCAAACAAATGAAATAGACATGTGATGTCCTAATGCGGGCCCCTATCAGAAGGTGACATAGGTCTGTCCGAGCAGTTTGCCCAGCCACGTGTTTGGGTTCTTCGGTAGGAGTACCTATCCTGGGGATGCCCCCTTAACGCTAAGAGCGGTGTTGTTCACTACTAGTCTAGGCTTTTGGTGCAACGGTACCTATCCTGGGGATGCCCCCTTAACGCTAAGAGGGGTGTCGTTCACTACCAGTCTGGGCTTTTGGTGCAACGGTAATTACCGTTGCACCAAAAGCCCAGACTGGTAGTGAACGACACCCCTCTTAGCGTTAAGGGGGCATCCCCAGGATAGGTACTACTGCCGAAGACCCCAGACACGTGGCTGGGAAAATTGCTCGGACAGACCTATGTCACCTTCCGATAGGGGCCTGCATCGGGACATCATAGCCCACCACGCTCCGCGAGTCTTGACCTCGAGACCTCCAGCTCTGATACCAAGTTAGTTACCATTGCACCAAAAGCCCGGACTAGTAGTGAACGACACCCCTCTTAGCATTAAGGGGGCATCCCTAGGATAGGTACTCCTGTCGAAGACCTCGGACACGTGGCTGGGAAAACCGCTTAGACAGACCTACATCACCTTTCGATAGGGGCCCGCATCGGGACATCACAAGACAACATTGAAGAAGAACATAAAAAGGCTACTATGGATCAAGAAGAACATAAGGAAGCTATCAAGAAGAACATAAGGAAGCTATCATTAACCAAGTAAAAGAAAAAGGCCCAAAATATATCATTGATCAAATTAATGTCTTAAGGGATCAAGAAGACACAAGCATGCCAAATGATGATGCCAAAATATACTATCAACTAGGATCAACCACTTTCGTTAAATTAGGCTTTCTCATAGAGGGGAATATTTTGAGTAACAGTTTCCAAAATGATGGGTTTGCATCTTGTTTCCAAAATGAAAAATATCCCATCACAAAGAGAATATGTCAAAGCATGCAGTATCAAGGAAAAGGACTAGGCCTACATGAGCAAGGAATTCGAGAACCAATACATTTTTATGAAAATCCTAGACATCAAGGTCTTGGCTATTCTCCAATCAACAAGTCAAATGATGTTAGTGATACCTCCATGATACTAGGGGGCACTTTATCGAATACAAACATCAAAATGGGGTCCATGAGTGGTCCTTATCATATTATTGTGGCAAACACTCCTTCCATCCACACCATAAAGCATCATTCTCTCAATTCGAACCAACAATGAAAAAATCCTTACAAGTCTAAAGTCCAAAATTAAATGTCAAAGGCCATTGAATACAAATATCTAAGTGGACAAATAAAGCTAAAATGGATCAAGTCAAGAAAAGAATTCAATTCCAATGTCCAATCAAAGTGTGGAGCCACAAGAAAAGAGGTCTCCTACATATAATAAATGTCCACCTCCTTCAAAATGGTCATCACACAAGGCATATGAAAGTCATGGTTCCAAACACTATCTCAATCAGAATTCCAAACTCCATCATTCACCATCCCAAGTTTGGAAAATAAAAATTCCTACATCCAAAATGTCAAATAGTCCATCCACACCTATCATCATCCATCATAATCCTACATCTCACCTAAAGTTTAAAAATCCCACATCACAAACTCGTTGTATCTTGGCAGCAACTCTTTATCATAAGGACTCTCATGAAACTCTATCACAATGGGCGTATTTCAATAAGGCTAACCCAAATATTAGAAAGGGTCACAATGACATCGATCAGTTGTATACAAGTGCTATGATCCTGACAAGAAAACTACTCCATAAAGGTTATTGTTGGCATATCATGACATTGACATCAACATCAACACCATCAAAGTGGTCATCTAAAATATCAAGTCCATATTATAAAATAAATTAAAAAATTCAAGAAAATAGTAAAGAGAAAAATTCCGTCCAATAGTGAAAACCATTCTTATGGCACTTTGGATAAGTACCATGATGAAAACCTAGCAAACAAGTGTCGTGTGTAAGATAAATTATATATGTAGGCTATTACACTTGGGGGCTAGTTGTCTCATCTCCCATACCTTTCTCATGGCATTGTCCATCTATCCATTTAACCCATATCACTCCCATCCATTTTCCCACCTACTTTGATCTTGATAAGGACTAAGGTACAAACATAAATCATGCTTTGGGAAAACTTTTGACATATCTATCCTTTGGTCATACACTATTCATGAAATATCATGCCATAGCCTTCATAACATTATCCATACCCATACCTTGGAGAAAACAAATTATTCCTATGTGGCAGTCTTTGGAGATCATATTCCAATAATCCTCATGTCTCCCATCCTTTACCAAAATCAATCCATTATCCTTCCATGCCTATTGTTGGATTTGGTTTTCCCTTTTCATTGGTTTAAGGATTTTGGTCCACTTATCCAGGATCCCTCCATGATCCCATCGAGTCCTAAGGTTAGTCATTCCAAATGCACTCAACCTAATCCATACAATCTTTGTATGCATCCTAGCATATCATCCAAAAAAATTCCTTGGCTTTGTTCCTAGCTTTGTTGAAAACCTTGATCCTTTAGTCACATTATCATCATCTTCACATTGTTTCAGGATGTTTCCTTCCCACGCCGAACAACATCGTCATCATCATCATCATCACTTGTCAATTGGTTTTCAACTTGACTAGCAGTAAGATCATGGTTGTCCTTGGATTCTTATGTGTGCTTGCTCGCTTTCTTGTAGGCATCATTCATATGCATTTTTTCATGGTCCTTATAGTGTATCATCCATAACAGAATCCACACTTCCCCATATCATCCATAATAAAAGACAAAAAAAATTATAACATTTTGAAAAGATTAAAAAAAATAAAAAATAAAAAGTAAAAAATCATAAAATGACAAAAAGACAAAAAAATCCAAACATGTAAAAACACAAAAACATCCAAATAACTTTCAAAAATCCCAAAAGAGTCAAATTCAGTCATGTCCATCTAAGTCCAATCAAACTACGTTGCCTCTGCGACTATACATAGGCAAGGCCATCTGTTGATGTTCCCCCGAGGCATTAGGTCAGTCCTTTTAGGTTTTTCAAATAAAATCATGACTCAGTCCTTTGTAAGTAAAAAAAAGTCATGTCATGTCGAACTACAAGGTCTCTATGCATTGTCATGTAGGCAAGGCCATTTGTCGATGAGCCCCCGAGCCCACCTAGGTCGGTCCTTTAGGGTTTGTCATGTCAGTCATAATAAATCAGACATTGTCAATATGGACACAAATAGTCATCCAAGCATAAGACAAGTCACGCATCAACAAGAACAAGTCAACAAATTCATTCAGTCAAATCAAACAAATTGTCAAAACAGTCAAACCGTCAACCAGTCAAACTTATGTCTTGTATAAGATGTGTCCTTCCTGAAACCAAACATTGTCATTTAGTCAAACATCTTCATTTTCCTTATACAAGTGATCACATGGTCAAAACCAGACTCGACATCTTATACGACATGTGTTTTTCCTAAAACCAAGCTTGTCGAACAATCACCTTGTCAAACACTTAGTCAATTAACTGTCCACCAATCATATTTTGGCTATTGACCTTGTGATATGTTTTGTCTTATCTTTTTTTTGATTTGTCTTTGAGTCAGGTTACTAGCTTCCTCAAGGATGTCCCATGAAGGATTTAGAGGAGAAATGATGCCTCATGACTCTATTCTTTTACTTATGTTTATGGGTTATCTTGGCAAAAAGACTAGGGCAACTTTTCCCTTAGTATGAGTTAGGGCATTCCTTGTCTGTGACTGTCTGCTTTGGCAAGTGGATGACCTTGCACACCTTGGTTTATGTCATGCCATGGTGTTTTTTGTCCATTTGTATCATTTTACCGCCTAATGATGATTAATGCACGACCTATTATGTATTTGGAAAAATATTGAAGGTTCTTCTTCTACACTACCTTCCATATTCTTCATGCTAGCATTTCTGCTATCCTTCGTCCTCTAGTCTTCTCATCCATTTTGAGAGCACACTCGTGTTATTTGAACCCACATGTCCTCTCGAGGGAGCATATTACTACCTCCTTGTCATCCTTCCTCATCCTATTCGCACTAGGGCATATTTTTGACTATTTTTTTTTTTACACAATGCAATAAACTGTATTGTATCAAAGAGGGGAAAAATGTAGACACTAAAAATTGTCCTAGGCCTACAACTCTTAGATTCTTCATCATTTCACCTTTCTTCTTTTATTTTCTAAAGTCATATGTCTTCTATTAATTAAATAATTTTAATTATTTAACTAATTTGTTTCTATCTTTTTTTGTTTGATACTACAAGGGTGTCCATGCGACCCAACCCAACAACCCAACAACCCATACCTTGGGTACCTTGGTTGAGTTGAGGTGAGACAAATCCCTTGTGGGTGAGATCCCTCACCCGCAAGAAGTCACACCTCTTAAACCCGGCAGTAGAATTGAACCCGAGACCAATGGGGAGCAAACCCATTGCCCAAGCCAACTCAACTACCCATTTGGGCTAATTCGTTTCTATCTTTATTCCTCCTTGATTAATAAAATAAATTTTATTTATTTAATTACAAACCACTAATTAAATCCTTTTCTTTCTAAAATTAAATAAATTTCTATTTATTTAATTTCTATGTCACTTTCTACTATAATTAAATAATTATTTTAATTATTTAATTATTCATTGGCCTTTTCTCTCCTAAATAATTTGGTCCACTCTCTTGAATTTTGAATTAAATCATTATTTAATTCAAAAGGTCATCTTTGTCACATTCTTCTATAATTAAATAATTATTTTAAATAATTTAATTATTCATTGACCACCTAAATTAAATAATTTTATTATTATTTAATTTCCTCTCACCTCTTTATCCATGCCAATCTTATCTTCCACCTCAAGTCCTTATCTATCCATGTCTTAATTAACCTCCACCCTTGATTAAATTATCTATAATTTAATATTGACCGTTAATCCTTATAATCTTGCCCTAACCCTAGTCCATACTACATATTTCATTCTTGGCCATTAATTATCGACTTTCAATCTTAGCCCTTTGTTCAAAATTGTCTTTCCTATAAAATACCTTGTCATTGTCATTTTCTTCATCTTGAATCTACATGAGTTGATCTATCCACAAGCTATCTAGAGTCTACATGAGCTTATGCTATCTTGCTATCAAGTCATCAAGTCAAGTGCATCCATGGTCATTGAGAATCTTCAATATTTTACTTTGTCATTGTCATTAGGCCTATTTGCATACTCAAAAATCTAGGGGAAATCATTATATTCAAGCAAAATGGAGAAGTGCATTGAAGGTGAATCAATGATGACATGAAGATTCGGTAATGTCGTTACATGTTTTATATCTTTATGCTTATTTGTGCTTCATTATTTATTGGGGTTTGATTTATATGCTTTATAGCCTAACTTTTTAACCTTGATTACAATATGTATGTATGTATGTATGTATGTATGTATGTATGTATGTATGTATGTATGTATGTATATGTATGTATGTACGCATGTATGTATGTATGGATGTATGTATGCATGTATGCATGCATGTATGTATGTATGTATGTATGTATGTATGTATGTATGTATGCATGCATGCATGTATATTCATCTACATCCTTTTCTTCTTTCAATTCATAGATCTTTCTCTTTTATTGTTTCAAGAGGATTATTTTTGTCAATCAAAATTATGACAAAACTATGCATACATACATACATATAAGAATTTTACAATTGAAGAACTAAGGCTATTCTATATGTTTAATCACATATATTCCAATTTAATCAATTTTCTCTCATGTAACTTTTTCAAAGTATTACAATGTGATCACACAATAAGTACTATGCATATCCAATACTATGTGGCCACTCATAACTTATAGAATTATAATCTATAACATCAACATACATTCCAAGGTGATATTCATGCATTCCAGACTACATGAATATCTTATTTTCATAATGTACAAATAGAATCTTAGTCCTATACAATAAGGCAAATGTACAAGGTTATTGGGTTGATCAAGTCCAAAATTAATGTACAAGTTAAAACAAAAGATGATACAAATAATCTTGTAATGCATCTTAAATAGCAATAGAATGATACTAAATTATTACCTCCTAGAGAGTACTTCCTAAAAAAATATTAATTTTAATCTTCCTTTATGAAACTAGGTTAATTAAATTTCAATTTACTTATAGGATGAAGATTTTTTCAATTATATTTTTGGATGAAATTTTAACCATAACAATGAGGATATCTCACATTGACAACCATGTTGTAAACCTAATAGTAAAGTGGAACACAACTTTTATTGGGGGCTTCATCATAAAATTAAGTAAAGGTAAGTAAGTAGAGAAAAAATTATGTTGTTCCATAAATATATCCCCAAGCTTGGACACTTATTGATATATGATATTATTAGATTGTGTATGAAAAAATATTGATATATGATATTATTATATTGTGTATGAAAAATAATTAGTATAAATTTATAATTTTAACTTTCTTAGAGGTTGTATCTCCCCTTGTAAAAATTTGACATGTCCCCATGTGTGACAATAAGATAGTTTTCATATCTTAAAATGTATTGTTTTATTCCACCTAAACAACATCATATTTTTTCCAAAGTTTAAGAGGTGAAAATGGTCTTAGAACCTGCAGGTTATGGGCCCATAATGTATCTTATTTTAGACTTGAGTAGGTGCAGAAAAATGGTTATTCTATTCATGCAAAAAGTGTGAACAACAGCCAAAGAGGCTTTCTAAATATGGAATTCAAGCACTAATATCTAAATTTGGAAAGACATCCAAATGACTAAATGATACAAGATATATTTATGATACTACTTTCCAACTAGATTATAGGCACATGACTTTGTATGTTATCCTTGTCGAGAGAAAAAAATGAGATGTTTAAAAAATGGTGAACTCCAAAATTTTAAGTCATAATTGAAGCAAGAAACATGTTGAATATGAAATGACATTATAGTTCAAAGAATGTTTCAAATCCATATGTTATTTGATTAGCGCGCAATCAATGATAAGTGGATTGTGAACCATCAATATGGTAAGCCATATGTGCTATATAGAGTAGATTAATATATCTTTCTATTGCTAACCATTGTCTTTTAAAAATTATTGTGAAGTTGGGATTATACCTTATTTGATGTGAAAAGCACAAGCATAAACTCATTGTACATAATAATAAGTGAAGCCAATATGAATAAAGTTTTATTTCTCATTGTTAGATATTATATGGACAATTGAATCAATCTTATATGAATCTAGAATCAACTTACAAAATCTTTCCTCTCTAGATAAGTTTTAGAATTGCACCTCCTCCAGTGAACCTTCTTTCCTAAGATATATGGATGTGAAAAAAGCTTCATTTTGAATAATCTCAATTAAATCATATTCAAACAATTAAAATGACATTGCCTCTATTTCATATGCCAAAATTAACTGATCAATTGCCATTGACCTACAAAATTAACATTTGTGAATCTGTAACAGAATATATTCCCATGGTTCTCATATGGAAACAATTTTTTTTTTAATAATAATTCATGTGTCTCATCTTAATTCTATTGATTATTTAATAGAGACAATATCTGCTTAGAATACAAGGAGGATCATCAATCAAGTTAGAAGACGAAATCATGAACATAATAAAAAAAATCAATGTAAAGATTGTAAGTGAACCCTATCATTAACTTGTTGTCAACCATTCAAATTCAAACTAGCAGAAAACATTAGAATTAAATATCCAGTAGGCTCTAAAATCAATTCCCTTTCATTTTTGCCTTAGCATATTGACTGTGGCATCATGTCTAAATGTATGGCTTTAATTCACTTTAGGGTTATAATTCTTTCATGCCCTTGTACTTGCATTCATGCTTTCCTTGAGACTATGGGTTGTCCTATTATAATGGTGGGACTATAGTCACGTATAACACTGTTAGGAAAATCGTGGTTAGTACTAAAGGGCAAAGTATACATGTCTTCAGCCTTTGTTATTCAATGAGGATCTATCTTACAATGCTCTGTACATTTATACATTACCCATATGCAACAATTTCCTTTTGGATAAGTTTTTGGATAATATTATGATTTTTAAATATTGATAATTTCAAGAAGATTATGAGTTTGTAGGTTGATACCTTATTTACATGTATATATAAATTAATTAATAAGTTATGAGCATAATATCTTAAGTTGATTCTAGGTGTAAATAGATAGTTTTAAAGTAAATTTAACTTTGACTAAGATCTTAAACATGGGTATGTACATAGATATATGAATCAAAAAAAATTGACAAAGGTTATAAGTTAGGTCTTATAGAATCAAGTCTTATGACTCAAAGGTTAGGACAAGCATATAATGCTAGACACATACAGGGAGCATTTTAAAGATTGGTTCATATGAAATTTTAGAACATAAAGAAAATTTCAAGGATATGAAGGCTTGATAATTAGACTCTGATACTAAATGTGATGTCACTTTTCCTCTTATGGTTATTAAGTATTAGCAACGGATTTAATATAGAAAATATTAGAGTCTACAATGTGCAATGTCACCAAAATATAAAATAAATAATTAATGTAAACTACAAACATGGGACAATTCAATAATTTAAAACATAATAAATAGAATAACACCACAACATAGAATTATCATATAAACATCAAAATCATATAAATAATATTCTCAATATTATTGAATCAATGGTTCTCAATACTTATATGTAAATGTATTTTAAGAAGCCATTATCCGACACTTAGAGGAATGGCTACAAATCTAGGCTCTTCACAGTAAGGAGGCACCCTTGGAGGAATGGTTCTTGTACAAAACACCAACTTGCCTCAAAGGGCCTTACAATTAAACTACCTGCCTCAAAGGGCCTTACAATAAAACAACCCGCTTCAAAGGGCTTTACGGTAAAACTACCTACCTCAAAGGGCCTTATGGTAAAGCCCTAGCTAAGACAATCTCAATTGTACATTATACCCCGAGTTGGACACACGCTATGTGCCCCTTCTCCAATTGCCCCCAATGCCCGCCAAAGATCCTAACGTTCATTCCTTTGCACCTTCTCAATCTCTCTTTTCCTTTTTCTCTTCTCTCCTTGAATGTTCTCCATGCTTGAGTGTTTTCCAAGTCTCATGCAAATGCTTTATATAAGTCTTAAGGGGTGGTTTCCATACCATCACACTCTTTCTCAAAAGTTGTCTTTTAATAATTATTTAAATAAGTAATTATTCTTCCCCTTTTGAAAGAGTGTTTAAAAATAGAAAAAATATTCTTTATTAATCTCTCTTTTAACCAAAGGATCATGATATCCTTTATTTTTCATATCCCTTTTAATTCTAAAGGGTTATTTCATAGATTTCTCTTCTTTTGGGGAAAAAGTCACATAATAGACATCTTCACCACACCCAACATATGTTATTCCTTAATTTTTCCAATACTTATTTTTGGTGGACCATTCTATTGATCATAAAACTAAGGACTTTCATTTGGCTATTCCTTAGAACAAATCGACTTCCCAGCTTGTTGAATCTTCTCCTTTGAAAACTGAAAAAAAAGTGAACTACAACAACAAACCATAAAAAATAGGAGTTCTAATTTGGAAACCCTAAAAAAAAAGGCCTGCCCAATCTTGACCATCTAACTACTAAAGTGTATTTAATGATGGTTTCAAAACATTCTAAGAAGGGAAAATAAGTTTTTCATCTAGTGGTGAGCCTTCCTCCAAGCCAAGGTTCTCTAAAACAATGTTAGGATGAAAAGACGCATTGTGTGCTAGTTTGGATTGAGTTTCATAGGTTACCCTTACCCTATTGGAACTTCTTAACCACATTGTTGCTTCTCTCAAAAAATTCATGCATCAAGCCTGATATATTCTATCAAGCTCACCCACAAAAGTGTGTGTTGAGATTAATATTTTTCAAGATTTGAAAGAATCTATGGATATCTATATTGGACATCTTCACCAGACCCAACATATGTTATACCTTAATTTTCCCAATAATTATTTTTTGTGTCATTCTATTGCTCATAAAATTAAGGACTTTCATTTGGCTATTCCTTGGAACAAACTAGTTTCCCAGGTAATTGAAGCTCCTCCTTTGAAAACTGAAGAAAAGTGAACTACAACAATAAACCATAAAAATATGTGTTAATTTTGGCAACCCTAAAAAAAAAAATGCCTACCTAATCTTGGTCATTCAATTGCTAAAGTGTAGTTGATGATCCTAGTTTCAAAAACTTTTAAGAAGGGAAAATAAGTTGTTCCATCTAGTGGTGAGCCTTCTTCCAAGCCAAGGTTCTTTCGAACAATGCAACCAATATTCATCTTATCTTCTCAACTCAAAGTTATTGTTCCTTATCCCCCTGAACTCTTTATGTGTTTTTTATTCTCAAAGCCTACTTGAGTAGTAGGAGGAGGTAGAATACATTGTAGAAAAAAATATCATCAATTCCCAATAGATCTAGTTAGGTAGTTTTTAAAAAGAAGTTTTTTTACAAAATCACCATTCATCTCTAAATAATTGGATAACAATGAGATGCCTCTTGATTCTCATTAATACATTTTATCTCCTAGAATTTTCAAGGTCTTATTGACCTCCACAAGAAACATAAAATGAGAGATTTTCATCATAAATCTTCATTTTTGGATGTTCTTTGTTGACAATAGGTCAATTTTTTTTGTTTTTGTTTTCTACTACTTACTATGTCATTTGGCCAACTGGCTCTCCTTTTTATAGCAATCAAGATATTGGTCATAAAGGTTGTCACATTCTCTCTTAGGTGGCTTCAACATGTAGTTGATCATGGTTTTGACCCACTAATCATGTGATCTAGATCCTCTTAAACATCAATACTCATTCTTTTGGAATTATAAACATTTATGCTTCCATTAATGCAATGGATCGCCAATTCATTATCTACTAAAACTTGGAGTATGTGCATATACTTTAATTATAGTTGAGATGATATATGATAAAGATAGGAATTTACCTTTGCACTAGATAGATGGTGAGAGGGAGGTGTGGAATTACATATACAATAAATTAGATTTTGTTAATCCCAATATCGGTCACTACCACAATCATTCTCATTGGTATGTGTGGAATAAATTTAAAGAACTTGGGTCTACTAGGGTCTTTAAAGGCCTCTAATATCATTATATGATTTTTACTTGGTCCTTTTTCTTTCTTTCTAACTACTTTTCACTTTTGTTTGAGTCTTTATTGAAGGTCACTTTATCTAACCATAATCTTATCAGGTTCAATATTTACTAGAAAGTGAGTATGCCTAAGGGTCACAAATATCAATAAATTTAATACTTTGTTACTTACTCATCAATCCTCATTGGCCCACATCAAATAAGTGTGGAATTTAGAAGCTATACCCTCTCAAATGATTGGAAAATTTTCTTGGTAGAATAGAGCCATTAGGTTTACTTCTCAATTTCTTCATATCTAAGGGTACTATCTAGCCATATTTTGACATCATGCATACAAGACCACCACCTTAGAGCTTCATCAAGCTACTACAACTCTCAAGGTTGACCCTTTCTCTCCTACTTTATAGGTTAGGGTGGTTAAACTTTGTCACCATAAGTAAATTGTTGAAAATCGTTTGGCTAGAGGTGCTCAAATAAAAGCTAGAGTGTATTGGTTGAAAGTTGGGGATCAAGTCTCTAAAGAATTTTTTAAAGATCTCCAAGTTTTCCATACTTTGCATGGTATTAAATAGATCAAATAAAAGATATTTTTTTTAAGGAGCTTCCAAATATCCTTCATGCTTTTTCAACCATTATGAGCAAGTTTTTAAGGCATGGGGAAATTCTCCTAAACATGATCATGCCTTACATGGGTACCTTAGGGTTGTTACTTGTTAGCTTCAGTTATACTCAACAAGCCTTTTGTGATCAATTGCTATCCATTTTTTTTATCTTAAAGAAGTGGTCCATACCAAGGCCAATGATATAGCTCTTAAAGTTGTGATGGATTCCCTTGTGATTTTATAAGGCCCTTTGGGATTGTGTTGGGGATAACCTACATAAATTTATCTTGAAGCCTTCTATTCCAAATCATTGGGAAAAGTTCTTAATAAAGGAAATATTAAATTCATGCCTAAGTCTAGAGCCATAAGACATATGTAACTAGTAGCCCATTACCTAACTCAATGTCTCATAATATCATTGTGAAACCCTTGGCTTTGAGGTTGCACCATCTCCTTCCTCAAATTATTAGGTCCGAACATACTAGTTTCATCAAATATAAATACATATTAAATAATATAATTATGATATGGAAAGATATGGAATAGGTACAACATTCTCAACAATCTAGGCTTGTTCTTCAAAATTGAATTTTTTAAGGCTTATGATTGAATTGAATGGAATTTTATCTTAGTTATATTACATGCTTTAGGATTTGGGTATTGATTCATTCAATTTGTTAGCATATTTTTTTTAGATTTATTTGCTTGATTGCAATCAATGGTCAACAATCTAGTATTTTTAAAAATTTTAGGTCTATTCATCAAGGTTGTCCTCTAGCTGCAACTTTATATGTTCTCTCCATTGAAGGGTTTGTTTTCCTTTTAGCTCATTCTATGTCTCAAGGACTAGTTAAAGGTATCTCTTTATCCAATTCCCTAGCTCAACTTTTTAATGGTCACTATGTAGATAATTATTTTCTTACTCTCTTGGAAGGGGATAATAATATTAATCAAGCCTTTCATTGTTTTTTTTTTTTAAATTATCTTTCTTGCAATGGCAAAAGATTCAATGTTACAAATAATATTCCTACTTGTGTGAGGGCTTGGCTTAATTCCTATGGTTGAAAATAGATTAATTATGGTGAATTTTTTAGACTTCTAGGTATACCTTTTGCATTCCAAGCATACTTGGTATCTTTGTGGCAAGTTTTTCTTTCCAGAATTGGAAAAAAGTGGATTATTGGGTCACTAAATGCTTAACTCTGGTAGGAAAATTCTAGGTTTGTGCTAAGATGTCTGCTACCACTAATGTGTATCATTCTTCATGCTAGGTTCCCTCTAAGGCCTCCTACATGAAACTGGGAATTTTTCTTCATGATTTTCTTTGATCCTCTTCATAAAATCATAGGGGATTTCATTGTGTGGCTTGAAATTTTTGTTGTCTTCCCTATAATTTTGGAGGTTTGGGATTACTATCCACTCACTATTAGGGTTTGGATATATGTATTAAGCGGCTTATTCATGCTATCAAGGGTAATGAAGCTTGAATTTTTTTTATTGTAGCATTGTATCTCTTCTAGTCATCTGTCTAGGTGAGTCGCTAGAAAGGGAATTGGGCTTCATACCCTTCTAATTTTGAAAAATATTTTTCAAATTTAAGGTACTTTTGTGATGAAATGTATTCGGCAAGCCTAGGAGGTAATGAATTCTTGGCTTCTCTAGAATGGTTCCAGTTTTTGTAATGTTCATTCCATGAATCAACAAAATATTTGGTGGTCTCTTATCTTTCAAGGTAATAATTATCATTGCAAAGATGCCTTGGGTTTGTGCTTTGAGGTTTTTCAAAAAAGGAATAAAATAAATTAGGTCCCTTTTTTCCAAAAATTCTAGGAATCTCCTTTCTTGGAATGAAGCTAAGGCCAAGTTTCATCTTTCTAACCATGGTTGTGAAACTTTTGTATAATTATGAGGGTCATCCCACCTGATATGGTTCATAAAATTGGTATTAATTCCTGTAAACATTGTTGGAATGGCTAGATGTGGTATCTAGATATTACTTTTCAAAATTATAAGTCTCATCAAGGGTACCACTAATTCTCTCAATTTCCCATGGTTCCCACCTTGACTTAATGGTGGTATTTGTAGTCACTAGTTTCAGTTTGGCATTCATATTTCACACCACATAGTTGATAGTTCTAGAACCAAAATTTACTCACTTTGTTTGGTCTCTTGTTTTTAAGGCCCCCCTTTTGGTTCTAGGTAATCTCATTTGGGAGTCTCTAACCCCCTATGTCCTTTATTTGGACATTAGGAGTATCTCAAGCACCTTTTCTAGTTTTGTCCTGTAGCTCAAAATGTTTGGACATGGATATACATATTTTAAGTTATTTAGTCCAAAACCTTTTTCTTGGCATATGATTCTTTTTTGGGATTGTCCTTGCATCCCCCAAAAATTCACTCAAATTTTGCATGCTTTTAGGATGGATATTTTGTTTAGCATATAAAAAATATTCAACTATTTTTTTTATTTTTTTGTGGATCAACATTTTTTTGTATATGCTAAAGCCATGATTTTTTCTAATGTGTTATTATAAATTCAAGTACAAGCTCATAAAGTTGCATTTCCAAGGTTCCTCTATCTCTCTCCTCCTCTTGGGTTTGTTCCCCTCATTGAGGGTATTTTCATGGGTGTAGCCTTTCTTCTTGCAATATCTAGGAGAATCACAAATAAAACTCTCCTATTGTGAGAAGGGATAATGTTAAGGTTATTGTACTTTTCTCTCTGGTGCTTTGCCTCTCTGCCACCTATGGGAGAAATTTCTAAATGACATGTGATAGGTACCTCTAGATGGATTGATTCTAGAAAATTTCCTCATCTATCTCTTACTATTTCTCCTAGTCATGTGAATATTAAAGAAACTCAAGATAATATTAATAAGGATAAGTATGGTTGTGACCCTCATGTGGACAAATCAAACCCCACTAATGTATGGGATAAGTCAGATGATTGAGATCCTCCTCCTCTCTCTACTCTACCTCACATTACTTAGTGGCTTTGTTTTATGATTTTATGTTTTGGGCTACTACCTTGTTTGGAATTTATGGGTATGATTATTTCTACCCACTTTATTTATGAATATGTGTAACACTATTTTATAAATGTTTATATAGACATTTATTCATAAATAAATAAATAAAGATAAATATTTGTTTTACATTAAAAATACTAAGATACAATTAGTTCAAAGGTATACTTGTAAAGAGAAGGGGTAAAAATTTATTCAATCAAATCCAAGATACAAAGCGAATGCCAAAGGCCCACCAAACCAAGAACACAACCAAAAAAACCAACAACAACACTACATATTCTTGCCATCCAATAATAATCTCTCCAGGGTCCCAAGATAATCAGGAGGTAACTCATCCCTTCCACTAATATCCTAGCCATCCCCATTCTTCGAGGCCCACTTTTCCAAGAAGTCAACCACTCTGTTCCATTCTCGAGGGATGTGACAAAAGGAGACATAATCCAAGGAACTGCATACACTTAGAATTTGTTTGACCACCGAGGCTAATTACCAACTAACATCACCCAAACTCTGGTTGTAGCATATCCACAACAATCTAAGAATAAGACTCATAGATAATCCTCCTCCAGCCTAAAGAGAATCCTCGCTCGACTACAATCTTAATAGCAAGGGCCTCCATCAAATTATTAGAGTGTTGCCCTTTGTAAAAAGAGAAGGAAAAAACTGCCTCACCATCTTTACCTCTACCTATACCCCCAATACCAGCATGTCTAGGGTTCCCATGAGAAGAACCATCTGTACTAATCTTCAAGACCCCAACCGGGGGAGGCATCCACCTCCCATCATGAAAAAACCATTTTTTGACATGTTGAGGTCTATTTCCAGCAATGCATCCCCTACTATTATCCCCCAATTTCAAATCCCTCATAATAGCATAATCACCAGGATCAATATTAGCAGACATATCACACTTAGCAGAAACAGTCTCCTGAATCCTGCTAATAATCTTCTTCCACAATTGACAACTTCCTAATTTGGAGCCACAAAAAACTCTACGATTCCTCTCCAGCCAAAGGTTCTAGAGAATGAAAATAGGCCCAATAGCCCAGGCCACCTATAGGAAAGAAGTCTTCGCTGGAGGCCTGCCCAAGCTCTCCCAAAACTCAATTAGGGAGGAAGCATGAACACAACCTTAATGCCAAGCCTCCCACCACCTGTGCCATATCTCTCTAGAAAAAGGGCAGAGAAAGAACAAGTGGGACAAACATTCTTCACTGCGCGAACAAAGGAAGCAAATAGAAGGTCCTTGAAAACCTCGCTTGCGAAGATTCTCCCAAGTGAGACATTTCTTCTGAGTAACCAACCATAAGAAAAAATTGCATTTGGGCCATGAAAAGTTGTTCCAAACCTTCTTCCACTAGGGCACCTTAGCTGGACCATGTAAGTTCTTGTCTAGCACAACATAGCCTTGAGCAACAATAAATTTACCTTTTGGGCTAGGACTCCAAGCCAACTTGTCCCTCTCATTAAGGGAGCTGCAAAGCCTACCCTCCAAGACTTTAGACAGAACAACACGATCCTCATCAGAACCACCCATGGGCCACTCCTGAGGATCCTTCCAGCAAGGCACCTCCACCTGACCAATACACTTGACCATTTTAAAATGCTCCACCTTAATCCATCTAGCCTCAGAAAAAATATTGCAGAGAGGTTGAAGCAGAGGGAAACTAGAAAGAATGGGAGGGTGGCTATCCCAAGAGTCCTGCCAAAACAAAGCATCAGAGCCTCTATTATAGATCCAGAAGAGAGCATCCTTAACAAGCTGAGGTCCCTTCTTAAGAGTATCCCAAATATAGGAACCTTTCCCCAACAAAGCAAGCCGCGACACATCTTGGCTCTCAGCACCTAGAAGATACTTGAGAGTAAGAATCTTGGACCAATCCTGATCCTGATTGTTCCACCATCTCCAATATAGCTTGGCCACCAAGATCATGACCACAAGAGCCACAGACCTAAGACCAAGGCCCCCAACATGGTTTGGCCTGTAGACTGACTCCCACTTGACTAAACTCCACTTCGAGAAGAGAAGGTTTCCCAACCAAAGGAATTGTTGAGATAGAGCATCAAATTCCCTCACAAAGGAGGAAGGGGGAACCTACACACAACACCTATAGATGGGGAGAGAATGCACCATAGTCTTTAGGAGAATCACTCTCCCAGCATAAGAGAGCCATCTGTAAGTCCAGTGACTAACCTTACTCTGGAATTTATCCAAAATCCCCTTCCAAAAATCTCTGCGCTAAGATCCCAAAGCCAAAGGAATCCAAAGGTACATCAAGGGAAGAGAACCAATTTGAAATCTAAGAATCCTAGCAATCCTATTCTAAATAAGTCGAGTGTTAAAGAAATAAATGGAAGATTTATCATCATTAATACTCTGACTAGAAGCTTTCAAATAGATGTCTAAATCTCTCCTAAAGTTCACTGCCTCACTAATTCTAGCCAAGCCCATCAGCCGAGTGTCATCCACAAACTGAAGATTAGAGTAGGGAGGAAGATTATTGTTTCAGCTCCAACCTTGTATAAGACCCTGCCTCACCTGAGATTTAATAAATCTACCAAGACCCTCTACCATGATAATGAATAGATAGGGAGATAGAGGGTCCCCTTGCCGAAGTCCCCAAGAAGCACTAAACAAATCTGAAGGTTCACCATTAATGAGAAAAAAAATGAGGATGGGGTCACACAACTGAGAACCCAATTCACCCACTCCTCTTCAAAGCCAAAAGCTAAGATAATTTTTTGTAAGAACTCCCAACTCACCCGATCATAAGCTTTAGCCATATCAAGTTTAATGAGCATAGCCTTCTCCTTAGAGGAAGCCATAGAGTGAATAGCCTCCATTGCTATCACGACACCATCCAAAATTTGTCTTCCTTCAACAAAACCACCCTACTCAACAAAGATCAAAGCACAAAGGAGTGGTTTGAGTCTCTCAACAATCAACTTGGTGATGATCTTGTAGACAACATTGCATAAATCAATAGGCCTGAATCGATCCAACCGATTAGCCCCCTCCTTCTTAGGTATGAGAGCCAAAAAATTAGAATTCAAAGACTTAAGCATTTTTTTGTTCCTATGTGATTCCTAAACCACCTCAAGGAGATCATACTTTATTATTTCCTAGAATTCCTAAAAGAACTCAATCAGAAACCCATTTGGGCCAGGAGCTTTACCTTTTTCATATTAAACACAACTTTCTCCAATTCAGGTAACAAGATTGGACATAAGAGAGCCCTATTCATCTCAACAGAGACCAGGTGGGGAATACAATCCAAGATGGCCCTCTCTTCTGTCCTAGCTGCAAGATCCTCCCTAGTAAATAGATTTGAAAAATAATTGACAGCTTCCCTGGAAATTTCTTCACAAAATGAGAGCTGGGCCCCTTTAGGTGAAACAAGAGAGGAAATAGAGTTCCCCTGCCTTCGAGCCTTCACCGAGTTATGAAAAAAATGTCATGTTCCTATCCCCCTCCTAAAGCCAATCAATATGATATTTCTACTTCCAGAAAATCTCCTCCCGAAGCTCCCACTCTTCTAAGCCCTCAAGAGCCAAGGACTCAGCATTCTTGAGATCAGAGGACAATCCTCGGTCTCGAATCTGATGAGTAACACTATCCAACTTGGACTAGGTAGCTATCTTCTGAGCATGTAGGTTCCCAAAAGATTATTTATTCCACCTCTTAAGCCTGTACTTCACATGTTGAAGCCTCTTACTAAAAGTAAACATGGTCGTCCCATGGGCAGTCATCCCTTCATACCACCAATCTAGCATAAGATCATGTAGAGATTGATCTCTTAACCACATCAACTAAAATTTGAAAGAAGGATTTTTGGTGA
Source organism: Sequoia sempervirens (assembly GCA_007258455.2). Classification (NCBI taxonomy): domain Eukaryota; kingdom Viridiplantae; phylum Streptophyta; class Pinopsida; order Cupressales; family Cupressaceae; genus Sequoia; species Sequoia sempervirens. Next base: position 20,201,285 of record VDFB02026320.1, on the reverse strand, counting down.
CTCCATATGAGGAGACATAGAATTTGATAGGCCAGTGATCAGAGCCCCTCCAATCAAGAATTTTTGAACTAGTGGTCCACCTGCTGTTCATCCAAAAACAGGATACCAAAAATCTATCAAGCCTTTCTGAGATAGCCTCAACACCACACCTCCTATTATTCCATGTAAATACACCATTGATTGGCTTCACATCAATGAGATTCAAGAAACCAATATTATCTCTGAGAAAATTTGAAGAAGGGTCCATCCTAGCTAACCCGCCTCATTTTTCATCCAAACTTATAACAACATTAAAATCACCAACCATAATCCATGGGAGAAACAGGTCCAGAGACCGGATGAAGCTGATGTGAACCCAAAGATGTGACTTACCTAAAAGATCAGTAGGAGCATAAATATTGGAGAAAAGGAATCTTTCTCTAGTCTCAAAACTAGAGGCAACCATAGAAATGGAAGACCGGCTAGAAATCCATCATAAGGGGGAAATTTTCCTTGGGTTCCAAAAACAAGCCACCCCCCAGAACTGCTCAAAGCCCCCACCCCCTGCCAATAGCCTTGGGGCCAGATACGTGGAGCATAATTAGCCAAACCATCCATTGTAAGCTTGGTTTCCTGAATAAAGACCACATCAGGAGACTGAGACTCAATTAATTTGTGAACAACTTTTTTTCTAGGGATGTTGTTCAACCCCCTTACATTCCATGATAAAATGATCATTTATGGAGGTGGGAGAAGTGGGAATCAATGGGTTTCACAGACCCAAACTCAATCAACGTATCACCCATAATTTTGACCTTCTCTTGATTAGTCTTCCTTCAACTCCTTGACAGTTTGTCTAGAGGCTCCTTTTTAAAGGATTTTTGTTGCAAGCCTAAGGCAGGAGAAGCCTTATTACCCTTCCACATGATCTAAGGTCTCCTTAGTAGTAGGGGGAATAGGAGCCACCACAACTGTACCCATCAGAGCCTATGACCCCTGGAGATCTCTGATATCCTAAACTTGAGAAGGCAAATCCATAGCCATCTGACCTACTTGTTGGTCCCCTGAAGATAAAATTTGATCCTCCTTTGCATCCTCATCCCAAGCCTCATGTTGACCTTTAGCCCCAAAAGAGAGCTCAACTAGAATTCCTTCCTCTTGGACTAAGCTATCAAGAGCCTCAAACCTGTTAAAGGTGCCATCATTCTGTTTATCCATCCAGGTTCTCTTCTTTCCTTTTTCTTTGTTATGGGACTTAATCGGAATAAATCCCTCCTTATCAAATGGTCCATCAAACAAAGGAGCCTTCCCCTTGTCCTCCCTAGGAGGTCTAGAGGCAGCCAAGGGGGAAGATTTAAATCTAGGATATCTGCGATGTAGATGACCATATTCATAGAAAATTTGACATCTAAATGGTAGGGTCTTGTAATCCAGCTATTGGACCCAAGACAATGAACCCATGCAAATCTCCATAGAATCTGGTAATGGATTATTTAAATCAACTTCTACACAAATATGAGAAAAAGAAATTACCTTACGATCTTGAGTTTGTGTAGTCGATCCCATAGGTTTCCCAAGAAGCAAAGAGATTGAATGAAGAATATCTTCCCTCTAGAATTCCAAAGGAAGCCTCAGAAATAAAACCCACACAGGCACCCATGAGGGGATCTCTTTAGCATAGTTGAATCCCATGTGCCAAGGCTTGATGAAGAGCCCCACCTAGTTAAAGAAATAAGGGCCTCCTTCAAAAGCCCTATTCCTATCTGACATGCTTGAAAAGATAACCAGAAAATAGTTATTAGCCGCTAAAAGAATCTCCATATCTCCTTCAGGGTTCCAAACCCGACATGCTTAGGATTCCAACATAGGTAGAGAAAGACGAAGGCCCATAAATTTGCAAATAAGGGCATGATTGCACTAGAATTCAACATCCTCTGAAACTTGCTCAGGTTGAATAACAAAAACTAATTGATCTTCAGATCTCTCCAAACATTTGTTTACTTTTTTTATTCAAAACATCCCTTTTGAAGACGAGGCACCTTCCCCAGATTGGGGTTTACCTATCTGTTCCTTACTACTGGCATGCATCGGAGAAGACAAATCTATCATCTCCAAATTCCCTAAGGATACCTGAGAAGAAGCTAGACCATGATTCTCCATGGCCCAATGAATAAAATCTTCAACAAAAAAGAGAATGAGACGGGTTAGGTGACCCACAGTCTGAAACCGCCGCATGCCTCCCGCCAAGGACACACCACGCACAAAAACTAGGCAAAAAAATGCCCACCCACCAGCCAAAAATGATTAGACACCCCTGCCTGACCAAAGCAAAACCCCTCGCAAGCTATAGAAAGCTCAAAATCTAAGCACAGACGCCAAAAGCAGAACAGGCTAGGGCACGCAGGCCCTAGCTCGCACCAGACCTCCGCACAGCTCCATCCTCAGTTCAAAGGTATAATTAGTACTAACAATTAAAAAATAATAATTACAATGGTATACTTTCCAAATGCAAGTAATAATAATGTGTACAAATATTTAAAGGAGGCCAATGGACTGACTACAAAGCGTCATTATTTTTCTTGAATTGTGGGGGTTTCGTATGGAAGTATAATGCTTCCCAAGCTAAAATTTTAATTTAATTGAATTAAATTTAAAAATTTAAAATTCGAGATTGAAATAAATTATTGGGTATTAAATAATTGAGATTGAGAAATGAAATAATTTTGATTTTGATGCTTTTTGATTGATTGATGTTGTGGCAATAGAAGATCATAATTTGAGATTCAACTATAAAACAAACATTTGGGGCATAAGGAAACATTATTTAGAATTTTATACCTTGTTTTAAGATTAATCAACCTTGTAAAATGCACTAGCCTCCTATGTACCTATTTGTTGAGTAATGGATTCAATTGAAAAGCATGGAAATACATATTATAGGCATGACAAAGACCGTTGGCTTCTTAGATAGTGTATACACCTAAAAATGGTCTGGAGAAATCTGATTAATTAAATACGACTTATTTAATTAATTAATCCTTAAAATCTTCTACTATTAAATAAATAGGAAATATTTATTTAAATAGTTCATCATAATTCTTCAATCTTGATTCAATTATTTTCATCTTATTCAAATTCATCTACTATTAAATAAATTAAATACTTATTTAAATAGTTCACATTCTAAATTCTCATATTTCTTCAATTTTAATTAAATAAACAACTTTATAGTTCACATTATTTAATTATTACATCATACTCAATCTTAATTAAATAAATAAAGCTTTATACTTTATTGTTTATTCATCATACTTCTTCTAATTAATTTAATAAAAAAACTTCTATAGTTTATTTAATTAAATTATTTATCTTCCCTTTTGCTAATTTAAATAAACCAAAAATATTTAAATAAAAGCATAAATCAAACCCCTCTATTCACTCACCAATAAAATTAGATTTTCAAATCTAATTAATTTAACTGGCATTCAAGGGAAAAGCCTCAGGGACAAACTTGCAGGCAATCCTCTCAATCTTCTTCCTCAAATCTTTCCTCTCATCTTTCTTGATGTTTTCATGGGAAGGAACAATCCCCATGATTAGCTCCATCTTCTCATCTCTTACCATTCAAATCTCTAGATTTAATCTCAAACTTTGTTGTGTTACCCCTATGCAAAATTGTTGGCGGAAATCTATATATACAGCCTTCCAAAGCATGAAAATGATCTTGAGAATTATCATCTTTTATGCAAACTTACTTTGCAGAATTTAGCACTCAAGCATCTTAAGCATTAGCATCATCATTAACATCAATTATCATTTAGCATATTAGCATAGCATCAATAGATTTAGAATCACGGTAGCATAATTAGTTTTTACTGTAGCTTCCATTTTAGCAGGTTTCATGTTAGGATAGTTTACGGTAGCTCCATATCATCTAGGAATCATTAACAATCATCACATCACAACATTTAGCATCATTCCATTCTCTGAATAGGCATTTTAATAGTCACAGTACTTTATCAAATCTGAGAGCCTTTTCGTGACTAATAAATCTTTGGAGATAGGAGACAATGAGACGCTTTCAAGCTTTTCTTTGTTTTAAATTAGTTTAATTCATGTTTAATCTTGATATAATGTTTCATTAAGAGTTGTATTTAATTGTATTTAGTTTACTTTTTCCACACTTACATTCTAGCACCCACTGTGGGGTTGTATCCCATGTTTTTAACAAGTTTTTTTGGAAAAAATTTGTACAGGAATCTAGCGTAAATTGTTTTAGCATGATTAGAAGATTCTATAGTGCTTTTGAGACAAACTATAGCACATTTGAATTATGTTCTTGCGGTTATAAAGAAAAGTATAGCACTTTGAAGGACTGTTTTAGCACTTCGATCTTACCTTCCAGCACAGGCCAATAGTTCACATCCAACATCTATTTTAGCGCGTTTGTAAAATCCTATAGCACTTCAGGCTATTTCTATAGTGCTTAGGGATATTTCTATAGCGTTTCTAGATATTTCTATAGGGCTTTTGACCACTGTCATAGTGCTTTTGTGTAATTCATTTTTTGGATCTGATGCATCCGTGGCTAGTAAATTTTATTTCTTCAGTTGGATTAAAAAGAATCAATCTAGGATAGGCACTTCTTCAGTTGGTTTAAAAATGAATCAATCCTAGGATAGTCACATTTTCACTTGGATTAAAAATTTATCAATCTAGGGTAATCACTAGACTTTTCAATTTGGGATTTAAAAATGAACACCATGTCTTTTTGTGAAGCAACATCTGCACATAGATTAGAAAATTTTTGTTTGAGCTCTAAAATTGAACAAGTGATTTATATGTTTGTATGGTTGATAGGCATATGCTTTCCCCTTAAATTGGTGATCCAAAAAGCCAGACTCATCATTTTTATGCATTCTTCAATTTTTATTACATCCTTTAGAAGGCCTTTCATAGTGGGAAAAAGTACTCACCTTGCGGAAAGACCTAAGTGGGTTCAAACCAAAGCCAAGTTTTTCCACCCCACTATAAAATTTAAAGAAAATTTGGGGAAACCCACTTTTGTTGGAAGTGTGCAAGATAACCATCCCTAAAACCTTTGTTCTAAAGGTTGGGAGGTCTCCTAAGGGATTCTATTATTGCCATTTTGAATGTAAACCCTTTTTAAGAACCTAGTGTAGTATCTAGCCGAGTCAGTAACCAAACATTGTAATACCCACAGTGCAAGGGGAGGGAAGAATTTTCCCCCAAGACACTCACCATATAATTGCCACAAACCATTTGCTCAAGGGATTGAGAAATCTAACCTTGAGTATGCACTTGGAAAAGAAAAAAACACAGGCACCCTCTAGGGGGTGACACGACTGTGTGAGTCGACAAAATTTTAAGATGTGGGCTATTGATTATAATGATGACCTTTTGACTATTAAGAGCGAGTTTTTTTGAAGTGCTTTATTGTTATCAAACCAGTGAAAATAGGACCATGTGTGGTTCTTTTGAACATACACTATCTATTTAGATTACAACTCTTAAAAACAACTGTCTTCATTTGAGTGTTGTGTATTCCAAAATCATTAAAATTCAGATAAAAGATCATCCTAAAAAATACAAACAAATCAAACAAAATCAAAATTGAGAATATATGATTAGAGATTGGAAAACCACTATGTTTCTTAGAAAATCTCTTGCCAAGAGAATTAGAAAACCCAAGAGACCACTTAGATACAAACATCTTTTACAAAGAAGACATTTCTTGTATCAGAATAGGAAGACTTTGCTTCATCATAGAACATTCCTCCATAGGTTTCATGATTTCGATAGGGGAACTACATTGATGATTATGTTAAAAAACCTTTGAATTCACAAGCCTATATTCAAAGAAGCGCTCTTTCACAGGTATCTAACCATAGTCAACGTATTCGCCAATCCTCCATTCCACAACCCGCCATAGAATACTCCACCAAACCTGATCAATTCTTACAATATACAAGTCTTTGGAAACCTTACGTTGACATCCAAAATCAAGGAGTTACCACCATATGACCATTTGGCAACCTACAGCTCCCATTCAACAACCAGGCCTTATACCACCTATCATACAACCTAGCCTTATACATCTTGAAAATAACCAAACTAACATTATCAGTAACTTGAGGGCATTTATTTTTGAGGAAAATAAAACACCCCATCAATTTCTTACAACATCCATCGTTCTGAATGAAGAAGAAGAAAAGAAAAACATAGCAGTAGGAAGACCCATGTTACTACCTCTTTCCTGGGAATAGGTAATGAATGACATTACAATAAGATATTGAAACCATCATACAACATACCTTATGACCATTTGGTGACCTACAGCTCCCATTCAACAACCAGGGCTAACCACACCAATATTTCAGCCTGGTAATGTACACATTAAAGGCACTCAAACTGACATTATCAGTAGTTTGAGAATATTTATTTTTGAAAAGAGCGAAACACCCCATCAGTTTCTTATAGCATCCATAGTCTTGGATGAAGAAGAAGAGAAAGCAGACATAGTAGCTGAGAGACCCATATTTCCACCCCCTACTTGGCGTTAAACAAAAACTATAGCACTTCCACCCTCTGTTTTAGTGCTTTTGAGCTATCTTACAGCGCTTATGTCAACAACAAACCAAACTGTGAGAAAATTTCACTGTCAACACCGTTCTAGCGCTTCTGAGCCATATTTTAGCGCTTACATAGTCAAACATAACGCTTTTAGCATCTATTTCAATGCTTCTAATTAATTTTATAGTGCTCTATCATTATCAAACATTACTAGTGTCAATTACCTGTCAATCTTTTAGCACTTTTGCGCTGTCTTAGTGCTTCTACACTATTTTACAACGCTTTTATTAGAAATTCTAGTGCTTCTACATTTTGTTTTAGTGCTTTTTCCTTCTGTATTAGCGCTTCCACATAACAGAAAAATAGAGAATCTTTTGAAACAACTGTCAGACATATTGACATCAAAAACATAGGATTTTACCAGTCAAAAAGATTTTATAGATCAGACAATATCCTAAAAACCTGAAACAAATAGGTTCTTACAAGTTAAATTGTTTTCAAACAAAAAAACTAGATCTGCAAAATACAAAGTGTCCAATTATCAAAACAAAACCTAGATTATTGAGGTGAGTCTCCTCATCAAGATTTTGACATCCTACCATCACGAAACAAAATTTGATAATCAGTATTTTAACTTAGCCTTGTCAATAGAATACATCATTCTATTGGGCTTCTTTAAAATCAAATTGACACTAACACCACATAGAAGATCTAAGTTTAGTGAAAAACAACCAAAACTGGTATGCCAATCTTAACAAGGTTGCAAAGACAAAAACTCAGAGAGAAGGAAACTGAAAATCTAAACATGACTGAAGAAAACCCTTTTTTCCGATATCAACAACATGAAAACAACGAAATTACACAAGAGGATATATAACACGCCCAACAAGACCTAATTTTTGATAAATTTATGGAAAAATTCTTAGAACAAGACATGGAGAAATACCTCTTGATGTTAGCAGAGTTAGGTGCCAAACTTTCAAAAGATTTTGACATCAATCGGTTGAAGGAAACACCTATAACCAATGAAATGGAACCAAACCACACCCAGGATACAGATCAAGTGGTTGCTTTGACAACTCAAATGCAAACCCTACAACAACAGATTCAAAACATGCAAACAAGAGCCACAAAAAAATATTTATTAAAGGACATTTGTCCTTACCCTTTTCATCCATGTGTGGATATGATACCCTTCCCAAGGCATTGTGAGTTTCTTAAATACGACAAATACAATGGAAAATTAGACCTGATTGACCATGTATGGGAATTCAGAGCAATGAGCCTTGAGTTTGCACAAGAAGATACATACCTCGTGAGGTTATTTCCTAGGAGTTTGGGGGCCCATTGTATGGAATGGTTCTCAAAATTACATCAGGAAAAATTAATTGAGAATGGGCTCAAAATCGAAGAAGCCCTAGTCAAACGAGGAGTGATTAAGCACTATAGTGAAACATCCAACAACGCAAATCACTATGGAAACAACGACAAGCCAAAAATTTGGTAGAAAAATAGAAATATTGGAAGCAATGAACCTATAACTGACAATATAAAACCAGTATTCAATTTGATAGCATCAACTGTCAAAGAAAATCAAAATGAAAACCAAAACAACAATTAGAGCACTATTCAAAACAATAATGCCAACAATGGAGAATTTTGACTGTCATACCAAAGATAATCCAATCAACGAAAATTCACCCCATTAGAATAAACATTGGAATCAACAATGAGAGAATTCATTGCAAATAGACTTATTACTTTACTAGAAGCTCAAAATTGGGAGCCAAAGGTAAAACCATCCTGGTGGAACGATGTAGATTATTGTAATTTCCATAAGAATAAAGGACATAAAACAAACAACTGTATGCAACTAAAACACCTAATACAAGACTTGATCGAAGCCAAGAAGGTGTTTGTCGAAGGGCATCAGACAAACAATGATCACACCGCATTTACCAATCCATTACCCAACTATGAAAAAGGAGAGTCTTCTTCTAGTGGTAAGAGAAAAAGTATAAAATATGTCTATGACACCACCATTCTTTGCCTTTTTGAGGTAGAGAAAAATGACATTGATAATCAAAAAGATGACACTAACATCAATGACATTGAATCCCTGGACATAATGCCAAGTGCAAACACATTTGATAATCAAATCAATGTCCTAAAGATCAAGGAAACACGACCATCCACAAGTCAATATAATGACAAGGGGGCAGTCCAGAGTAATACTGAAAGGAATTTCCTCTAAAAACAATACTCCCCCATCACATCAATACAATATTGTGGACCAATTACAATAGATACTTGCACAAATATCCATTCTAGAACTTCTCAAAATTTCACCATCACACAAAGAAGTTTTGGAACAGGCTCTCGTAACTACAACGGTCCCTAATAATTTGGATGTTTGTCAATTCCAAGCCATGGTGGGACATCTCACCACACCTCATTGTCTATCATTCTCTGAACAAGATGATGTATCTTTAAATCACCCCCACAATTCAACCTTGTATATAGAAGTTCTGATCCATAAACACTGTGTCAAGCGTGTTCTAATAGATAGAGGAGCTAGTTTAAATATTTCTACCTTGAAACTGATTCATGCACTAGGCTATTCTAACAATGCCATTGACGCCAAGAGAAAAATAACAATAAAGGCATATGATGAAGAGGAAAGGTCTTCCAAAGGGCTTATTATACTTCCAATTTAGGTTGGGTTGATTGTCAAAAACATTGTTTTTCAAGTGTTAGACAAGGATCTAACATAAAACATACTATTGTGTCGTCCATTGATCCATGACATGCAAGCGATACCTTCAACATACCATTAATGTCTCAAATTTCTAGTAAACAGATAGGAGGTCACCATATCAGCTAACAACAACAATCCACAGACTTGCAACATGTTAAAAGCAACTCAAGACACTCTTGTACCTCATAAGAGAGAAGTCAATACTTCCACTTCATCCACTATTGACAACCAACCCAATTTCATATCTAAATGGGTTGAGAATAAGAATCTAGAGAAAGAAACAACCGTTGCAGACACATCAAACACCGAAGGTACAATGAATGAATTATCACAACAACTTTCAGAAAAGGTTAAGATAAAGGAAAAGGGCTTAGGAGAATATTCTCTTGATCAATCTTTGTGCCTATCACAGTTGCTACCATCACCAAAAACATATGGACAACCCATATTAAATACTCCAAGTTCATCGCAACCCATCACAACTCTAAATGAAAGGTTTATAAAAGCAGGTACACTCAAATATGAGTCAGAAGACAAAGCCATTCTCAGTTGGCTATACAAAGATGAGGAAATGTCAACATCAGCAAATGTCAGCATCAAAACAGATCAATATGGAAAAGGGAAGGCCATTTTAGAGAAAATGGGTTACAAAAGTCAAGGACCAATTGGAAAGAGAAAGGACAGTATTATTGAACCCATTTAACCTCTAACATTACAGCCTAAAGACAAAACAAGATTAGGCTACATAACTGAACAAAAAGAGGAAGAAACCCAAAAAGCAGTAGAAAGGATACTACAAATGAGAGATGGCTCTGACACAGACTCCAACGAATATGAATGGGATCATCTATCTGATACATCTTATACTAACAAAGAGATTGATGTTATCCAAGTATATACACCCTTACGAGAGGAGGGACAAAGTTCAGGAAATAGAACATTTGTTTTGGGATCAACAAATATTGATGACTCAAGCAAGGACGATCAGACATCGAGTGAGTCAAAAAACTTGGAGGTGAGTACTATCATAGACCTCGAAATTCTTACCAATAACTTTGACCACCTAGCTATCATGACACTTACAACAGTTGACCTTATTCAATCTGATGACTTGTTACCTTTAATGCACCCCAAACTTATTGACTGGGAACCCATTGAACCTATTCTTATACCAGTCTTTTCAAACAATGATGCCATCATAAGTTATCTTTGCAGTGAAAAAATTGATACAAGTACTATCCATAACACTCATATTGATGCTTTACAATAGGAGGGTGCCAAATCTTTCAGTTGCAAAAATAATAACAGGAAAAATAAATCTAATGGTGAAAACCTCTCTAAGGCAACATTAGACTTTGAAAAGAGAAAAATAAAGAACGTATCCAACAGTGAAAATATTTCTGAGGCACTAAAGGATGGAAGATTTGACACTCTCCCAGAACATTACCATGGCATATCATCGGTACTGGTAGAGCCAACACAGTCTATAAATTTGGGAGCAACTGAAAAGGAAAAGATCTTACATCTAGCAACATCCATGAAAAAATAGGAGAAGCCTGCATTCATCGGATTCTTTGAGCAGTGACACATAAATTTTGCATGGTCTTATTCTGACATGCTAGGATTGGATCCACAACTCCTAATGCATCATCTATCACTACCAAAGGGAATCAAACCGGTCAAAAAAAATTTGAGAAAGATGCATCCCCATATCGCCCTTATGGTTAAAGCTGAGTTGAAGAAATTATTGGATGCAAGTTTTATCAAGTCCATAGATTATGAAAAATGAATCTCAAAAATTTGTGCCAGTATCCAAGACTGATAATAACATCAAAATATGTTCGAATTTCAGGAATTTAAACAAGGCATGCCCAAGGGATGATTTTCCTTTGCCTAGCATTGACATAATTGTTGATCTAACATCAGGACATGCCATGTTATCTATAATAGATGGCTTCTTAGGATATAATCAAATAAAAATAACACTTGAAGATTAAGAAAATACAACATTCACTTGCCCTTGGGGTACATTCTGTTGGAATGTCATGCCCTTCAGATTGAAAAATGCAAGTGTGACATATCAATAGGAAATGACCACAATTTTCCATGACATGATGCATACTTTAATGGAAGATTATGTGGATGACATCTTAGAAAAATCACACACCAGGGAAGGACATCTAGAAATACTTGATAAAATCTTAACTAGACTGGAAAAATTCAATGTAAGGTTGAACCCGAAGAAATGTGTCTTCAGGGTGACATCAACAAAACTTCTTGGTTACATAGTGTCAGAAAAAAGATATTGAAGTGGATCTAGTTAAGGTTAAAGCAATAATGGAGATGTCACCACCTAAAAATATCAATCAATTATGGTCCCTACAAGGCAGGTTACAATCCATCAGGAGATTTATCTCCCAGCTAGCAAATAAGAGTCACCCATTTAATCATCCACTTCATAAAAATGTTTCATTTAGATGGGATCATAACTGTGAAATAACTTTTAGTCAAATAAAGCAGTATTTGTTGTCACCTCCAATACTCATGCCACTTGTAGTAGAAAGACCACTATTACTGTATATCGAAACAACTGACATATCTTTAGGAGCTCTATTAGCACAGAAGGATTCTAAAGGAAAAGAACAAGCAGTTTACTACATCAACAAGACTCTCAATAGATATGAAATAAACTATACATTCATAGAAAATGCTTGTTTGGAAATGGTATTTGCAACCCAGCAGTTGTGACACTACATGTTGACTCATATAGTCAGGCTCATAGCAAAAATAGACCCATTGAAACACCTACTTAGTAAAGCTGGTCTAACAAGGAGACTTGCAAAATAGGTCATGATCTTAAGCGAATTTGACATCCAATATGTCAATAGGAGAGCCATCAAAGGACAGGTAATAGCAGATCAACTAGTTGAAGCTCCATTATAGTATCATCATCCAATGAACATTGAATTTCTAGATGCTGACATTTTGAATATTACAACACAACAATGGAGGCTTTATTTTGATGGATCATATACACAAAGAGGAGTTGGTGCAGGAATTCTATTTGTCACACCTCAAGGACACACCATTCCAAGATCCTATGGGTTAATGTTTCCATGTACAAATAATATAGTTGAGTATGAAGCATTGATTATCGGCATCAAAATAGCTATTGAATGGAAAATCATAGAAATGCAAGTGTATGCGGACTCACAGCTTGTCATCTATCAAGTAAATGATGAGTATCAAACAAAGGATGAGAAGCTCATGCCTTATAAGCAAATGATAGATGATCTTAAAAATTACTTCATGGATATCAAGTTCAAGCAAATACTAAGGAAAGAAAACAAAGTTGCAGATGCCATGGAGACAGTTTCCTCCCTTTTGCAATTATCAGAAAAGAAAGATCGATATGAGTTTATGGTTGAACAAGTATCTAATCCTGCATACGATAATCCTGATTCATGAATCATATGCCAAATAACCAACACTCAACCCTCACAATATGGAGAGATCTATACTTACCTCAAAGATAACATTCTTCCTCTTGACCTCTCTAGAAACCAAAAGCGTAACTTTATTCGTCAATCTCGTGACATACATTAATCACTGACATCCTTTACCGTTGAGGTCTAGATGGTACTCTTCTCCGGTGTCTGGAGCATCACGAATCTGAAACATCCTTACGAGAGGTCCATGAAGGTATTTGTGGGACCCATTCAAGTGGGCTAACCCTAGCTAAGAAACTCCTCTGTTTAGGGTATTATTGGCTGAACATGGAGAGAGAGGCCTATCAATATGTTAAAAAGTGTCAGAAATGTCAGATTCATGGTAATCTAATTCATGTGCCGATGCAAGAGTTACAACCTTTCACATCCACATGGCCCTTTTGTCAATGGGGATTAGACCTGGTAGGGAAAATAAATCCTTCTTCATCAAATGGGCACAAGTTCATCATCACAACAATAGAGTATTTCACAAAATGGATAGAAGCAGTTCCTTTGACAATTGTCACTGGAAAACAGATTTCATCTTTTATACTCAACTACCTCATCTATCGGTACGGGGTACCTCAATCCATTATCACAGAAAATGGTAGGCCTTTTAAAAATCAAGACGTTCAGGAATTATGTGAACAATTCCATATTCAACACCATTTTTCAACACCATACTATCCACAAGGAAATGGCCAAACAAAAGCCTCAAACAAGACAATCCTAAAAATACTAAAGAAGATGGTAAACGATGTTGGATGTGATTGGCATGTTTAGTTAAATCCTACACTATGGGCCTATAGAACTAGCATCAGAATACCAACAAGAGCTACACCATACGGCTTGGTGTATGGATCAGAGGCCATTTTACCAATTGAGGTAGAAATACCATCACTTTGTGTTTCACTGAAGGGTATCATAGCAGATGAGGATTACAGAGTCTCTAGGCTACAGGAACTGGAACTATTGGTTGAACGTCGTCAACAAGTAGTTAATCATTTGAAGGCTACCAACAATGAATTTCAAGGAGTTACAATCACAGGGTAAAACCTAGAATCTTTCAAGTGGGAGATTTGGTCCTAAAGGAAAACCCTAGGAATCAACAAGATAGAGAAAAGAAAGGGAAGTTTGAACTTAATTGGCTAGGTCCCTTTGTAATCACATTAATATATGGATCAGGAGCATATCAATTGTCAACACCTGAAGGTGATCTATTTGATGAACCTATCGATAGTATCCATCTCAGAAAGTTCTATACCTGAATCACTTAGTGCATGAATTAAGTTTCAAAAAATGGTTACCTTGATAAAAACATGGCAAATAGGCATCCTAGTGATAGAGAAAAAAATCAATCAAAAATAATTAAAAAAGTGCAATAAAAACATATGGCGAAAACTTGGTGACAGGCACTATTTGTGATTCAAATCAGCTCTCCCATCTATTTGGATATATGTCATGGTCGTTATTTCCACCATCATTTTATATCCATTATCCTATCATATCACGTGATCGTGTCTCACCCTAGCTTGGGGGCAACATCTGAAAATCATTGGGGGAAACATAAACTTGAGCTTAATCAAATGGAGAAACAATAGTTAGACAAACCCAAAAATCAAAGCACAAACCAACATGGAATATGAATCACCATCGAAAACACATCAAACATCCATATCACAACAGAAAACTAAAAACAAGTCAAAAAGTCAGTCTCAAAAAAACCAAAAATATGAGTTTGTGTCAATTGAACTACATGGTCTTTGCGTGTATAGCATAGGAAAGGATAATCTTTGATCAACCCTCGAGGCCCCTAGGATAGGTCTTTAGGTTAGTTTGATCCAAAACACAAAAATGCAAAAACATCACAAAATCAGGATGGATGATCTAATCTGAATAATGATTGAAATACTTTAAGCAAAATTTGGATAAGTTGTACTTTGATTATTTTTACCATTTCTTTGGAGCAACTCAATGATGTATTGAACTAAAGAAGCCAGGAAGAAGAAATGATATTTTCTTTGTCTGTTGTTTGAGAATTAATCATAATTACTGTGTGAATCGTCGCGGGAAATGCTCTACAAAGTATCATGGATGACATTCCAATTCACATAGGAAAGTGGTTAATTCTTGTTTGTTTATGCAAGAAATGCTCAGGTCATCTTAGTTTAATTATACCTCGATGCTTGTGTTCACTTGCAATATCAAAAATCATGAAAGTAGTACTCAGGTCATCATCGGTTTACATTATACCATCGATACTACTCACTTTCAACATTTTAAAACGCTCAATGATGATACAAAGCACAAAATTATTGTTAAAATGCCTATGTTTACATGTAGATTTGCATGGTAAAAGTAGATTGCATCCATAATAGTGTTACATATGCAAAGTATTTGTTGCAAAATTGGTGAATCATTCATTAAACAATTATCTTTTATCATAATAGACTGAGTATACTTGACATTAACAAAAACATCTTCATGATCATATAGTTGCATCATCATATTCATTTACATACATTTAAAAGAATTTACATCATCATTTCATCATTCATACATTTCAATCAAATCATTTTTGTATTCTCATCATATCATAACACGAATCTCAACAAACATATATCTCTATCATTCCATTTTTAGAAACATACATCATCATCATAACTCATTAAATCCATCCATTTATTATATCACATATCCATTATTTTATCATAAAGTCTATCAAATTTATTGCATCATATATCATTCAACATTTTCATCCATTTTATTACATCATATATTTGCATTTACATCAGATATAGTATATCATTTAAACACATCATATCCATAAATCATGAATCCACATACATCATATATCCATATAACATGCATCCATAGATAGAACAACATCATATCAAAGCATACCATCATAACAATAAGACCATCACATAGCATATAGAACATAGAGAAAAATACATCCTTCAGAGAATCATATAGAACACATCATAGATCGAAGAATCCACTACATCTCATATATATCAAAATCACAATGTCAAGTATACAATGATGTCTGAAATGAAGAGAGATATAACATCAAAAATGGATGTATATCAAAATAATCAAAGTGTACATCACATCTCAAATGTAATACGGACAAAAAATCAGGTGTTGCTAGCTCTAGATGGTGTAGGCATAGCAAGATCAGGACCCCTACCACCAGAGGAACCGAGATCCTTGGGATCTCTATGTAGAGGTTGTGTAAAACCTACACTAACAGTCCTAGAACGTGACCTGGCAGAATGAGACCTCACATAGCTAACTCTCTGCTCATAAGGAACTGTATCATAATATCTCACTTTATAAAACTCAATCTCCTCACCAATATGAGCAACATCTCGCATATAATATGCCAGGGAGGTACCATATGCTAATCTTTGTAATCTATCGGCAGCAACCTGAGCACCCTCTGTTGCAAACTTGGCCGCATCCCTCTCAACTGTCAAAGAAGTAATCTGAGCCTAGGCTTCCCCTGTATTCTGTCTAGCTGCATCCCTCTTGACTGTCAATGTTGCAATTTGTGACTGAGCTGTGACTAACTGAGCCTGCACCGATGCTAGAGTCTCTGCATGCAACTAGGCCTGTGCTTGCATCTAAGCCTAGGTCTACTCTAGTAAACCCTGTGCCTGAATAAGCTGATCCTACACAAGTCTCTAATTGAACTTGAAGATCCACTATCTACATCCACTCTGAAATACCTCCCATAGCGTGCCTCTTATGAGGTATAGTCTCATCAGGAAAATCTAAAATAGGGCATGACCCACCTACAAAATCTCCACTATCAAATCTATCATCCCCATTGCTATCATCCTCATTGCTCTCATCTCTATTGCTCTCAACACTAACATCCTCCTTGGCACCAACATCCTCCTCTAGCCCAACATCCTCCTTAAGCTCGACATCTACCTCACTAACCACACCAACATCCTCTGCCTCAACCTCTCCAACATCCTCTCTCCTCCATCTCTGTCCATGCGCCATGAGAACGTCCTCCTATGTAGGTAATGGGGCAGGCTTATTTGGAATGGTAAGGCGCAAAAACGGATGCAAAGAAAAAAACTCAACATAGTCGGTTGTAACTGGAGGCTCGACAATGTCTGGTCGAATGTCCCACTCAAATGGTTGTAAATCCTGATACTCTTGAATGACAGTAGCATACGACAAACAAGGCCCCCAATCTATGGTATCTGATCGACAATTAGCGTAATGAGCAACACCCTGGGGCATACTCTGTACCATCCCATACTATTTGTACACCTGTCTAATCAAGAATCTCTCTAGTACCCAACAAGCACGGTCAATCAAGATCATTGAATGACAAAGAAAGGGTAGTTGAATATCATCATCATCCCAATGATCACAATCTAGGTAGGGACGCCATGTCATAGACTCTATGTCATCAATAACTCTCCTCCAATACTCTAACTTACCCAGTCTGGACTAAGTAAGCCGAATGGAATATCTGAACACATAAGGTCTCATGGGTGGCCTCTGTCTAACTAGAACTGGACATGTGACAGCTATGTGCTCCCACGCCCATACCTGAAGCAAATTAATGCCAGCAGATAAACTCCAACCATTGAGATACACAACTAAATGTAAATCATGAAATAAATGGGCAAGCATACACATGCCCCAAGCAAATCTGGTGCCATGAACAACCATACTCTCTAAAAATTGGCCCCAACCAACTGAGAATCCCTTAGACTTGTGATCAGGACTAAGGAATCCTCCGATGAAACCAACAAGTATTGTAGGAAAAGTGGCGTATGCATCAACCATCTCACGCCATGGAATCCACTCTCTAACAATATGATCATCCTAAAACACTCTACAAAGGGCATCAATCCCACCCTGCTCTGTCAAATCATATATGACAACATCTCTAACAATCGGAAGCTACAAAATCCTCCAGACATCCTCTGGGGTGACTGTCATCTCACTAGTAGGAAGATGAAAGGTGTTGTGCTCACTATGCCACCTCTCAGCTAGCGCTGTCAACAAACCCTCATTAATCCTAATTTGGGGCATATATAGAAGAGAAGACAATCCACAACGTGTGATAATAACCGTCTTAGGCTATGCCAACTATGGTATAAGATCAAATGTCCAAGGAAAATGCTCTCGACCCTAGAGGTTCCCTAATCGCTCCTATTATCATAGCAAGATCAAAGTCAATAAATTCATGTCAATCATCAAATAACATCAACATACCATATCAAATCAAATCAGATCTTGGTGAGAATTTTGATCAAATCTCATAAGCAAACATCATTGAACCTTGCCTTTCATGAGGTCAATCATTAATGCATCAAATCAACCTCGCCTATCATGAGGTCAATCATCAATGCATCAAATCAACATCGCTTATCATGAGGTATGTCAATCATAATTATTCCTCACCTATCATGAGGATAGTTATCATCAAAACAAACATCAGACCTTACTTATCATGAGGTCAAAAAATCATGTATTTGATTAGACAAATCATTCATATCAAACCAATAGCTGATACGATCAAAAATCGACAAAATCAAGAACAAATTGACAAAAATCACAACACTTTGATTTAAATGCGCTAAAAAAGGCATTCAAAGTGCTAAAAAAATGACATGCACCATTTCATAAGACAAAAGCGCTATTACAAATGGACAAAGCGCCATTTTATTAAAAGTGCCATTCTATTTGGTCAAAGTGCTAACAATTTGGGTAAAAGCACTAAAACTTCGAACGCGCTAAAACAGGAAGCCTAAGTGCAACAAAATCTAACCGAAGCACTAAAGTTCTGAAAGCGCTAATGTGTCTTACAGAAGTGCTACAATGGCTATCCTAAGTGCTAAACTTTGCAAAGTGCTACTCTAACCTATTAATGTGCTAAAACAGATCCCCTAAGCGCTAAAACTATAAAAGCACTACAACGGATCTAAAAAGTGCTACAATGGACTTCTAAAGCGCTAAAAGAAGGTTAAAAGTCAAAAATCCAAAAACACACAAAAAAATAAGGAAAATGCACAAAAACCAAGAAAAAAAAGACATACCAGAGGTCTGAAAGTGGCCGACCGTTGATGTCGTTGAACATGCTTGAAACAGTGGGTGTGATATGGAATCAGCATCTCACTCCAAGTGGCACAAGAATCTCTCTCACCAAATTTTCAAAATTCACAATGTACAAATGAAGTTGAAAATGACCTTTTTAACCTTTTATAGGTTATTTTAAAAAAGGGGATTTTTATGGGATTGATTTAATTTTTAAAAGGGGAGATTAATTGAAATTCATCCAGGGCCTCTTTCTTCATCAATTATCAGGAGATAAATTATTTCATTATCAAATCTTCATCGAATCTACATCGAATCATTAGAAAATTTGAAAAATTCTAAATATTTCAAAAAAAATAAAAAAATCATTAATTTATCTCCCAATGGGGCATATATATCCATCAATCACATGAAAATCATGTCTGGGGCACACTAAAAAAAATTTGTCGATACTAGCAGTAGCAGCACAAAATTTTCTTTGAAGCAATGCATAAACACATCACTTCAAAGAGGGGAAAAATGTATACACCTAAAAATGGTCTAGAGAAATCTGATTAATTAAATACAACTTATTTAATTAATTAATCCTTAAAATCTTCTACTATTAAATAAATAGGAAATATTTATTTAAATAGTTCATCATAATTCTTCAATCTTGATTCAATTATTTTCATCTTATTAAAATTCATCTACTATTAAATAAATTAAACACTTATTTAAATAGTTCACATTCTAAATTCTCCTATTTCTTCAGTTTTAATAAAATAAACAACTTTATAGTTGGCATTATTTAATTATTACATCATATTCAATCTTAATTAAATAAATAAAGCTTTATACTTTATTGTTTATTCATCATACTTCTATTTAATTTAATAAACAAACTTCTATAGTTTATTTAATTAAATTATTTATCTTCCCTTTTGCTAATTTAAATAAACCAAAAATATTTAAATAAAAGCATAAATCAAATCCCTCTATTCACTCACCAATAAAATTAGATTTTCAAATCTAATTAATTTAACTGGCATTCACGAGAAAAGCCTTGAGGAAAAACCTGCAGGCAATCCTCTCAATCTGCTTCCTCAAATCTTTCCTCTCATCTTGCCTGGTGTTTTCATGGGAAGGAACAATCCCCATGATCAGCTCCACCTTCTCATCTCTTACCATTCAAATCTCCATATTTAATCTTAGCCTTTGTTGTGTTACCCCTATGCAAAATTGTTGCCAGAAATCTATATATACAACCTTCTAAAGCATGAAAATGATCCTGAGAATTATCATCTTTTATGCAAACTTACTCTGCAGGATTTAACACTCAAGCAACTTAAGCATTGGCATCATCATTAACATCAATTATCATTTAGCATATTAGCATAGCACCATAGCATCAGTAGATTTAGAATCACAATAGCATCATTAGTTTTTACTAAAGCTTCCATTTTAGCAGGTTTCATGTTAGGATAGTTTGCGGTAGCTCCATATCATCTAGGAATCATTAACAATTATCATATCACAACATTTATCATCATTTCGTTCTCTGAATAGGCATTTTAATAGTCACAGTACTTTATCAAATCTGAGAGCCTTTTTGTGACTCATAAATCTTTGGAAATAGGAGACAATGAGACACTTTCAAGCTTTTCTCTATTTTAAATTAGTTTAATTCATGTTTAATCTTGATACAATGTTTCATTAAGAGGTGTATTTAATTGTATTTAGTTTAATTTTTCCACACTTACAAATAGCACTCAAACCTCTTTATTGATGTAGAATGATAGAAGAGAAGAAAAGAAAATGCTGGTGTGAATAAGGTCTTGTACCTAGCTAATTCCTAATAGGGAAACTTATTCACATGTTAAGTTTACTTAGGTTCTAGATGTCCTTCTATAACTCTTAGTTGTCTAGATAAGATCTTATCATACCATATCTTTTTGACTTTTTTGACTTTTTAGTTGTCACATAATATAGGATTAAGACACATGTCACAATCTTGTCTATTTTCCTATCTCTCACCTTGCCTTTATAAACAAGGCCTCTCATGTACATTTTATATTCAATCTCCTAATCTTGCATCCATAATCAAGCAAGTTATTATTTCCCTTTTATCTCTTGTGGAAGATATTTTGGTCTTGCAATTGTTTCTAGGTTTTCGGGAGTTCACAATTAACTCCTACATGGGTGGCACTTTTTTTAACCTGTAGACAGTCATTGGTCGTATTGGTGACCAAGTGCCAACCCTCCAAGGGTCCAAATTTGACCCCTAGGCCTGAAAATAGGCCTTTTTTTCAAATTGCTATAACTTGTAATCCAAAAGGAAAAATTTTGAAAATGAAATATTGTTGGAAAGATAGCTCTATGAGTTTACAGTGGTGTAGGTTATTTATCAAAAAAATTATATTTAGTGATAGTAATTTTTGATTGAAGTCAAATCTTATTTTTTGGCTCGCGAGCTCATAACTTTTTGCCATGATCTTCAATTTTCGTGATTCTTGTGATCTTGGAAAGGCATTAAGGAGCTCTATCTAACCATCCATGTACTTTTTCATATTTATACATCCTAGGTTTTGTTTTAATTCTTTCCCAGTGGGTATCCTAGGGGATTACTTGGACATTTTGTCAGGTGGAAGGATGTTTTTTTTTATCATTATACTTTATTTAAACCATATTTTATGTATTGATACATGGTTTTATCATTTGAGAAGTGTATCATTGTTGTAATCGTGGATTATTCAACTCATCCTTCTATAATCATTCTAATAGGATAATTTTGAATCTTGGTAAAAAGGCATCCTAACACATTGCAAGTGGCTCAATCTTTTGCCTCATCTTTATAGACTCATACCTGAGCCATAAACAACATGGAAGAAATCAGTTTGGGGTAATAATAATGATCATATCATAGTATTGATTGGTGATAGTTTTAGTACAAGCACCTTCAAAGAGACCTATAATTTGATTTTTGGAATCTCATACCCATACATGATTTGGACCAATGTTTAGGATATTTTTGGAGATCCACATAATCCTCCATTCTCAAATGATCATGCATTAGATTGCCTCATTTCACTCAAGATGATGTTGACAATTTACCCTTTGATGATGAAACCTTAGAGGAGCTTGAATGTGAAGCAAAACTTGAGCATCTTGATGATCCAAAGACTTCTCCTGCAACACCTACCTCTCCAATTGATGTGAATTGAACTAAAAGATTCATATAACAATATCTTGTGTAAAATAAAACTTGTGATATTGTATTAATTAGACAAAATGGAAAAACTCGTGAAAGGAGTTGTATGCCTTCAAAGTTGTTGTTTTATTCAAAGTAACATGAATATATACAACCGAAGAATGCCAACAATCATCACAGCCTCAGGAATTCGAAATGAATAGATGGCTATGAGAAAATATAGACAAAATTATAAAATTTGAAAAAAACTAGGAAAATATTTACCCCAACTTGGTGGGGTCATAACTTTCTACTCAATGCTCAGAATTCAAATCTGTTTACATCGTTGGAAAGGTCTCCAAGAGGACTAATTTCAGTCCCTTATGATGAATGCTCAACTCTTTATTGTAAAAGACCGACGAAAGTTTCAAACCCAAATTTTTCTTAGAAGATCTCCAAAAATGTGATTTACTAGAACCTACAAAAATACCAAAAAATCTGAAAAAAAATGGATTTTTGTTTTTCACAATTCTGTCACCTCCAAAATGCCCTCGAATATCCTTGGACTACTCTAGATCACCAATTAAGATCACGTATTCATCTTTTGTGGGTGATTCATTGATAACTTCTAGTGATTCATCACATGTATCTAATTGTCTTCCTAATTGGTATTCCTATTTATTAGTCATTGCATCTCTATTTTTGGAGTCTCACATTTCAAATTTGGAAGACCAATTTGAGGGTTTATCTCTCCTATTTGATGATAGTCATGGAATAACTATTGACATTCCATATTTTTCTTTGGAGTTAGTTCAATATCAATTTCCATTTGTTCCTAGTGTGTCACCTTCTGTTGTGATTGGGCATGTACCTGATTGGATTGTGGCATCAACATCATCTGCCAAGAACTTGGCAATACATGAGCAGATTTAAGAGACACGATATTCATACATATGGATTCTTCTTCCTACCAATTTGTATCTAGAATGGGAAGCATTCCTACATTTTTATTTGATCTATCATCTTCCCAAAGGGAGAAATATTGGTTGTAGTCATTGGATAATTTTTTTATCTTCAAGAATTCACCATTTTTATAGGAGATTACACATTGTGGGGGGATATCTTATCTCACTATTTCTGTCTTATGGGGGGTCATTGATTGTATAATTATTCTAGATGTAGTCCTTGGGGGGGATCATTGAGTCCTCCATTCATCATCCATGTTTGTATCGTTTCTATCATTTGGAGAGGAGTTATGTCCCATAGGGTTTTATCTTTTTATCTTTTTGTGAGAGATTACATTTGACATGGTTACCTAACATGGCATAATAGTTGGGACTTTCCCTTTCATCTTTGCATCTTTTCATAATAATATACTCCCTAAGTTGCACTTAAGGGGGGGTTTTGGTGTGAAAAAGGTCTCGTACCTAGCCAATTCCTAGTAGGGGGAACTATTCACAAGTTAAGTTTAATTCGGTTCTAGATGTCCTTCTAGAACTCTTAGTTGTCTAGATAATATCTTATCATATCTTATCTTTTTGAATTTTATGACTTTTTAGTTGTCTCATAACATAGGATTAAGACACATGTCACAATATTTTCTAATCCTATATCTCACCTTGCCTTTATAAGCAAGGCCTCTCATGTACATTTCATATTCAATCTTTTTATCTTGCATCCATAATCAAGCAAGCTATTCTTTCCATTTTATCTCTTGTGAAAGATATTTTGGTCTTGCAGCTATTCCTAGGTTGTTGAGAGTTCACCATTAACTCCTATAGGAAATATACAAATTCTAATAAAAATAGTGAGTAATATTGGTGAAATTATAATTGAAAACTCTAAATGTGAAGTCTTGGTTCTCTTAGTTCATTATTTTAATGATCTAGGATATATCTTTAAATACATGTTGCTAGACACACAAATCGAGACTTATGGCTTGTGTTTGGATGAGATGACGGCCATATTATGAGAAATTTGATGCAAAGAAAGGGTCGAGGTTTTCTAATCAATCACAATTTAATCAACATTGACAAATTATTTCAATCTGAAAACCATAACTTGGTGTTTGTTCACAAATTCTTCAATATTGCTTGTAGCACATCAAACAATGAAAATTTGGCATATCTTTTAGAGAATTCCTCAAACCCATGAATTGGTTACCATTTGGAATACCCTTTATTCCCTTCTTTAATATATCAATTTTGTGCATAGACTTGTTTCAGAACATTCCTTCCTAAAATGGACTGCTATGCTGCCCTTAAGCCCAATTAGGTCTCTTTTACAAAGCAACCATGTGGTAAACCTTCTCCAAATCACCAATCTTCACTCAAAGGCTCTAAAAAGATCACATGGGTCTGAAACAATAGGTTTTATCAATTAAAACAACCACAAACTCATCTAACAACAAAACCCTACTTCTAACTACCAATTTCAGCCTAATACATTGAGATATTAGGCTAGGGCTTGCACAAATAGGGCCCTAACTACATCCCCTACATCTACAATCACTAAAAAACTGAAAATCATCCTAACTAAATCCATTCCACCGATTTGTAGAATTTTTCACTGGTGGAATGGTTTAATATGCCATTTTTTCTACCAAACCCTCTTAACCTAGGGTTTTCAGACCACTTTCAGAGTTTTGGCTCAAACTCATTCAATTCTCAATGAAAACCTCTCAAACCAAAACCAAAATTTGGCTAACACATCCCTCTATTAGTTCCAATGAATATTGCAACCTATATGAAATCATACAAAAGCCTATAGCAGTAGATTTCAATGAAAACACATAGAAAAATGAAGTTTTCTTATTTCTTGTGCATCAAAAATGTCTTCAGAAACTTGCCTCAAATTTTTTGAGGCATATTTAAACACCATCCAATCAAACACAATGGTTCATAACCACTTTTTGAACCAAATGAATATTCAACTTCCACATATGACAAAATTGCAAAGTTGTAATGCAACTTTTTACAACATTCACAAAATATGACAACTCTATCTAAAAAAAACCCCACGTGACTCATTACATTAGAGAATGGTCTAAATAGACCTTATTACACCAAAAAAGACTCAAAACACCCAAAAATATAACATTTGACCATATTTATAAAATTTGACTAGGTGCCCCTGCACCATACACCAGGGGAGAAAAGAATCTCAGGTTCCACCTAAGATCAGCTCTTGAACTATTGTGCCATGCCTTTTAATGTCCTCCTTTGTCATCCATGTTTCATTTTCATTAGAGAGGCCTTTCCATTTCACTAAATATTCATTATACACCTTATGCCTTGTTCTCTTTGCTTCTTTGTGTCCAAAATGCTTTCAAGCTTCAAAGAATGACTTGGTGGTAAGTCCTTGACCCAATCTTCATCTTGAACTCTTGGTGTACCTGCATCTTCACCTACAAACATAGATTCTTTAAAATGATAAAGATCAGAAACATTGAAAATTGGAGAGTTAGCCACTCCAGGAGGGAGTTCTATCTCATAGGAATTTGCACCAAACTTGTGGACCATCCTACATGGCCCAATATTTTTCATCAGTAGCTTTGTATACTTCCCCTTTGGTAGCCTTTCCTTCCTCAAATGTGCTAGAACCAAGTCTCCCACTTTGAATTGAACATCCCTCTTCTTCAAATCTGCATGTTGCTTATACTTTTCCACACTCTTTTGAAGATTTTCTTTCACTTGTTGATGAATATCCTTCATTGCAACTAAAAATTCTTCACCTTCAACACTCCTTTTCTCCATACCACTCAAATCTCTAAGTTCAAAGACTCCCCTTGGCTTCAATCCATAGACTATCTCAAATGGGCTCTTTCCAACATTTCTATTGACAGAGTCATTATATGAAAACTCAACATGTGGAAGAATGAGATCCCATTGTTGTGAATTCTCTTTTGTCAAACATCTGAGAAGGTTTCCAAGACTCCTATTGACAACTTTAGTCTACCCATCTATTTGTGGATTATAGGCAGAGCTAAATGTCAAGTTGGTTCCCAATTTCTTCCAAAGAGTCCTCCAAAAGTGACCTACAAACTTGCTATCCCTGTCAGACACAATTTTCAATGGTAATCCATTAATTTTAAATACCTCCTTGAAAAATAACCCAAAAATATATGAAGCATCATTTGTACATTTGCATGGTATTAAATGAGCCACTTTTCTAAATATATCATCAACAAAAAATACACTATCAAAGCCCCTCTAAGTTTTAGGTAACCCTAAGAAAAAAATCCATGCTGATGGATTTCCATGGCCTGTTAGGAATTGGCATAGGCTGGTAAAGACCTACATCAGTGCTTGTACTCTTTGCTTTTTGAAAAACTACACAATTCTCAACAAACTTTTTGATGTCACTTTTCATTTTTGGCCAATGGTAATATCTTCTTACCTGCTCCAAGGTTTTTTCCACACCAAAATGACCCCCTAAGCTGCCACAATGCTTTTCCTTAATCAGATTTGTCCTCATAGAACATTTGGGAATACACAATTGAGCACCCTTAAACAATAATCCATCTTGTATCAAGAAATTAGAATATTCTTCATGGAAAGTACCATCAAACTGATTGCAAACAATATACACATCCTTGAAATCATCATCTCCTTCATACATACCTTTCAAAGCCTCAATACCCACAATCTGAAGTTGAATTTCTTGCACCAACATTTGTCTTCTGCTCAAAGAATTTGCCACCTTGTTTGATTTCCCTTTTTTGTGTTTTATGTTGAAAGTATAGCTTTTTAGGTACTCCACCCACTTCACATGTTTGTGGCTAAGTTTCTCTTGGTTGTTCAAGAAACTCAAAGCATGATTGTTAGTAAAAACAATAAATTCCTTTGGAAGGAGATAGTGTCTCCACTTTTTCAATGCTTAAACCATTGCATACAATTCTAAATCATAAGAGGAATGCTTATTCATGGCCTCATTAAGCTTTTAACTGGAAAATGCTATACATCTACCCTCTTGACTCAAGACTACACCAATTGCATACCCATTTGCATCACATTCTATTGTGAACACCTTATTGAAATTAGGAAATGCTAAGATGGATTGTTGAGCTATCTTTTGTTTTAGAATTTGAAAGCTTCTTTTTGCCTCATTAGACCACATAAAACTTTTCCTTTTTTCCCCTTTGATTGTATCAATGATAGGAGAACAAATATGACTGAAATTCCTTACAAATTTTCTATAGAAACTAGCAAGACCGTAGAAACTTCTTACCTCACTAACTGAATTTAGAGTAGGCCAGTTCAAAATTGCTTCTACCTTGCCAGGGTCCATCTTCAAAGTTCCTTTTGAGATCACAAAACCAAGGTAGACCAACTCTTCTTTCATGAATTCACACTTTTTCAAGTTAATCATCAACTATTCTTCATTCAGCCTCTTCAACACCATATCAAAATGTTGCAAATCTTCCTCTTTAGTCTTGCTAAACACAAGAATTTCATCCAAGTACACAACTTCAAATTTTCCTATGAAAGGCTTCAAAACTTCATTCATTAGTCTCATAAAAGTGCTTGGTGCATTTGAAATACCAAAAGGCATTACCATCCACTCATACAACCCCTCATTGGTTTCAAAGGTAATTTTCCACTCATCCCCTTCTCTTATCCTAATTTGACGATATCCACTTTTAAGGTCAATCTTTGAAAAGTAACAAGATCCTCCTAAACAATCCATCAAATCCTCCATTCTAGGTATTGGAAACCTATACCTTATATTTATTTTGTGGATTTCCCTTGAATCGGTGCACATTCTCCAATATCCACCTTTTTTAGGTGCCAACATAGTAAGGACAACACATGGACTTAAACTTTCCCTTATGAGACCCTTATCTATAAATTCTTGTATTTGTTTCCTTATCTCTTCATTTTGTTGAGGATTCATCTTGTATGAAGCCTTATTGGGTAGATTTTCTCCTAGTATAAATTCTATGTGGTGGCTCACATCCCTTATAGGTGGTAAAGAAGCTCATCAACAACTATGTCTTGATACTTGTTCAACAAGGTTTGCACTTCTTTAGGCACTTCTTCAAGTTTTGTTGATGTCATCACAAATTTGGGTCTAATTATGATTGCATACCCTCGTCCAACTTCTTCTTTCATATTTTTCAAAACTCTTTTCCCCCAACCAACATGAAACTTGACCCAACTTGAGTATCCAGGTTTTCATCTTGCAAAGGAGTGAGTGTAAATGAAACCCCATCTTTTTCAATCATATATGTATTTTTCTACCCATCTGTTTTGCTTTTATGTCATACTTCCAGGGTCTTCCTAGTCAGCAAATGACAAACATCCATTGGGATGATGTCACACAAGATTTTGTCTTTATATCCCCCAATGTTAAACTCAACCCATGCTTGTTCATTGATCAAGACTTGTTGACCCTTATTCAGCCAAGAAACCTTATAAGGTGTGGGGTGTGGAATCCTTTTCATCATTAATTTTTCAACCATCTCTAAAGAAACTAGATTATCAATAGAACCATAATCTACAACAACATTACATACCTTGTATTGTGATTTTCAAGTAGTTCTAAACAATGAATTTCTTTGTGAGGGCTCCTTCACCACAAGGACCTTGAGTAGTGTTCTTCTCATCATCATATTTTCTCCAACCTCTGGAGTATCATGCTGAGAAGGAGAGTTAACACTCTCACAATCTTCCTCTTGCACCAATTGTGTTCTCCTTTCACCACCATGTGATGTATAAGGTTGTTTCTTCGGGCACTTCCATGCTTGATGGCCAAATTTATTACACTGATAGAATCTCCTTGAAAATGTGTTTGAACCTCTACCTTGTCCTCCAAATCTGCCTCTACCATTTGGTCTTCTGCCTCTAAATCCACCTCTTGAATCTAAGCCTTGTTCTTGTTGCCCACTTGACTCTCCTTGTTCTTTTTGTGATTGTCCTCTTCCACCAAAGGATCCTTGCCCCTAAAGTTCTTTCCTCTACCTCTACTTTGTTTTTCTTGCCTTATTTTCAATTTCTCTTTTTCCCTAACAACCAATTGGAAGCACTCTTCCACCATTCTAGGAGTGGAAAGACATAATTCATCCTAAATATTGAACCTTAACCCATTCATATATCTTGCTATCTTTTCAACTTCATCCTCAACATAACCTACTCTAATGCTCAATTTATGAAACTCCTTTGTGTAGGTCATATCATCCATCTTCTTTTGCTTCAGGTTTTGTGATGCAGAGTCAAAAGACATAAACCCTTTCCAATTGGAAAATTTCCTTCAAGAGGCATCCAACAATATTATAATGATTATATAAAGCAATGTAATCAATCCTCCAAGTTCGACAATCATTAGAAACACAAATTCCACAATTTTCACCCCTCAACTCTAGTAGTACTGGGAACCCAATTTTCAGACCTTAACTCAATAACTTTCCACAAAAATTAACCAACACATGGGTGATTTAGATACCCATTTTTGAGACACATAACATATCCAACAAAGTGCACTAGACTCCTTTAGAACTCTTCTTCCAAAATGGCTTTTTTCACTATTTTCAAGCCCCAATTAGCCCTTTTTTTCAAAGGAACCCCTCTACAAACTAACCACCATCCCAAAATAACCTGAAACAGTCTTAGGGAATGCTTCCAAACTTATAATTTTCTAGGTTTTAGAACCCCAAGAACTTGTTTTATTCCCCAACTCTCAAACCCTCCTTGTAGCCTAGGAACCTAGGGTTTTAGGATGCACCTATTGAAAATACATACTCCCAACCATTCCAAACCACACCAAATAATAATACATGTTTAGTTTGGTCCCCTCAAGCTTCAAAATTCACTAGGTACCACAAGGAAATGTTACATTTTCCACCCATAGGTCTGCTAACCCAAATTCCATGCAAACCACACAAACACCCCCCTCAAATTTACCACACACTCCAAGAACTCATCCCTGCACTCCTATCCTTATGAACACATAAAAAAAATACCAAATGAAGTCCATCCACCGAGTCACAGAGGAGTTACAGTAGGTGGATGGAGGATCTCATCTCTAGGAGGCACTCAAACCCTTAATTCTGGAAACAAAGCAATCTCTGAAACTTGCTGCTCTCCACACACAAACGATGAACTTGGACCTTCAAAATAGATGCAAAAGGAAGTAAAAAAATATGTAAACAAGTAACTACAGCCTCAAGTCATGATAAACTTATACGGGCTTGTGCAAAGTAGAGTAAGTTCAGGAAATCAATGAAAAAGTCAGTGATCAGCATTTTCCAAAGAGGAATTCTTTTTTTCAGAACTGAACAACAACCTCAAACCTGAGGCATTACATCGATATATCATTGGATCAACTTCAACCACTTCTAAGAACTGACCAACTACCTTAACCACCCCTTTTTTCAACTCTAAAATGACAATTTGCCAATGCTTGGCCTTAATCATCCCCTTACAACTTGATTTTGTAAATTCCTCTTAACTAACCTACTAAGACCCCAAAATCCTTCCAATACATAAAAAATGGTCATTGAGACCTTATTCATAAGAAAAAACATGAAAACCAAACCTACATTATATCCTATCCACCAAAATCACCTTGTCAACATGACATACATGGACAACTTATTACAATGCAACATATTTTAACATATTTTGCAACTTCCTCGTTGCACATTGTTTAAAAATATTAAAATCCATTCAATAAACCTTCAATAATCTATCCCTTACATTCCAAGGTGATGGTGCCCCTGCACCATTTTGCAACTTCCTAAATGTTTGAATTGCATGGTCACGGGGAAATAATTGACTCTTAACCTTAGACACCATCCTATCATGAATTATTTTTTGCTTTTCCCTTCTTCATTCTCTCTTCTTGTACATAGTTCCACCAAGTTAGGGTAGGGACTTTCAATTTAGTTTTTTCAAACTTTACCTTTTGTTCTTTTACTACCTCCTTGTACTCAAAGTAGTTGTCTAGTGCATCAACCTAATCCAACACTTCTTCACTATCCATCTTCCCACTATACATGGAAAATTCTATTTTCACTTTAGAAGCATCTCCTCTGATAGCCTTCAACATCTTAACCATCCTTCTTTCATTAGGGTCCAACTCATCATCACCACCTTGGACTCCTCTTGGAGGGTTTTCATTCTCACCCTCTTCCTCTTCCTCTTGGTCACTCTCATCTTCAGTGGCCTTACCTCTTATTTGGTTTGTTTCCAATGCTGCAAGTCTGGCTAAAAAAGCTTCATCAGACTCCTTCATCATCCTCATTTCCCCAGCAATGATTGCACTTCCCTTTGGAGGCATCTTGTCCCTTACAAATTGCACTTTTCCTTCTTCAAACTTCAACCTCTTTCCTTCAAATGATCAAAACCTATACTCTGATACCAATTTGATGTAGAGTAGCTCAGGTGGAGGTTTTCTAATCAATCAAAATTCAATAAACCTTGACCAATTTTTCCACTCTGAAAACCCTAACTTGGTGTTTGTTTACAAATTCTTCGGTCTCGCTTGTAGCACATCAAACAGTGAAAATTCAGCATATCTTTTAGAGAAGGCCTCAAACCCACAAATTGGTTACCATTCAGAATACCCTTTATGCCCTTCTTTAACATATCAATTTTTTGCATAGACTTGTTTCAGAACATTCCTTCCTAAAATGGACTACTACACTGCCCTTAAGCCTAATTAGGTCTCTTTTACAAAGCAAACATGTGGTAAACCTTCTCCCAATCACCAATCTTCACTCCAAGGATCTAATCAGATCACACGGGGTTTGAAACAATAGGTTTTATCAATTGAAACAACCACAAACTCATCTAACAATAAAACCCTACTTCTAACTACCAATTTCAGCCTAATACATTGAGATATTAGGCTAGGGCTTGCACAAACAGGGCCCTAACTCCATTCCCAACATCTACAATCACTACCAAACTCAAAATAATTCTAACTAAAGCCATTCCACTAATTTTCAAAAGTTTTCACAGGTGGAATGGTTTAATATGCCATGTTTTCTACCAAACCCTCTTAACCTAGGGTTTTCAGACCACTTTCAGAGTTTTGGCTCAAACTCACTCAATTCTCAATGAAAACCTCTCAAACCAAAACCAAAAGTTGGCTAACACATCCCTCTATCAATTCCAATGAATATTAGTACATTTACAACCTATACGAAATTGTACAAAAGCTTGTAGCAGTAGATTTCAATGAAAACACATAGAAAAATAAAGTTTTCTTGTTGCTTGTGCATCAAAAATGTCTTAAAAACCTTGCCTCAAAGTTTGTGAGGCATATTTAAACACCAACCAACCAAAATAAATGGTTCATAATCACTTTTTAAACCAAATGATTGTTCAACTTCCACATATGACAAAATGCAAAGTTGCAATGCAACTTTTTACAACATTTGCAAAATATGACAACTCTATCTAAAACCGACCCCACATGACTCATTACATTGGAGAATGGTCTAAATAGACCTTATTACACCAAAAAAGACTCAAAACACCAAAAAATCTAACATTTGACCATATTTACAAAATTTGACTAGGTGCCACCACACCAAAATTCAACCACATGAGCAAAAAAAATTAAACATTAAAATATGTAGGACTAGGTTGCATACACAACATAGTCCAAGATGGAAAAACTCCTATGTGCTGGAAAAAGGTGACTTTTGACCTTGCATAATACAAAAAAATATTTTTTATGATGAACCTAAGGAATCTAGGGATGTGTGCATCACATGGATTAGAAATTCTTGATGCTACTTTATATGTTTTATGTAATATTGGTATAAATATTTAATGCAGTTTGCATGTTGAAAAATATTTGATATTGAAAACATAGTACTAAAAAGGAAAAAAATAGTACCAAAAATTAAAAGAGGGGGACATGATTTAGTAAGCTCATGGTATTAGACACATGGTTCATGTAATTCCACTTGGTATTTTTATGGGAAACTTATTTCTATAAAATAAAGTACAAGAGTAGTTGTTGAGGTTGACTATCATAACATTTGGCTTGTTTGTTTTCTTTTATATTAAATTATTTTGTAAAGTACATATTTGAAGCATGGCATTGGGATGTATGGATAAATGATTCTTATTTACTTATTCACATGGAGTGCAATTAGGGAGCTTGATGTTTCAAAGACCTTGTATGGAGACTCTACAAGTGTATGTAATCTTTGTTCATGAGATAATACATTGAGTGTGTGAGTATTTTTGGAGTTTAGGTTTTTCCATCGTGAGGGTTTTCCTAGGGTGAATCTTGTGCCATCTTGATGGAATGTTTTTATATTCTTTTGCATTGTGGATTATTAATACTTGTTTTCATATTTATCTCTCATGGCTTATGTGAAGATAGTTTATTACGGATAGAAGTTTTCTTTCATTTAGTATCAAAGACTACTTGTAGGTTATTAGAGGAGATCTCCCTATTATTTTTAAGCATTGCAATGAGTATATTGTTGTACATAGTTGAATTTGTGGCTTTGTAAGAAAAAAATGAAAGCATATTCAAGTTTGCATGTGTGTTTACAAACTTAAGTTACAAATTTCGGGTTTGATAGAGATTTGGCAAGTGAGTTTTATGTTTGGCTCTTTTGGTGAGCATTTTGGGGTGAGATTTTTTTCCATACCCCCAAAAAAAATACACTTGACCACTAAGTCCAGAAGGATAAATAATATATGGATCCATATAAAACATGACCATGTTAAGGTAAAAAAATTGTCATTTTTTGAGACCATGAAAGAATATTTAAAAAGTATTTTATACAATTTGTTTAGTCCTACAAGTGTTACATTAGTTCTACAAATCTATAATACCAATCAATAAAAGTTTCCTACAAAAAAGGGGATTTTCTTAATTAAAAAAGTGATAAGTTAGCAAGATATGTTGATGTCATCAGGAGAGCAAAGGGGTTGTTGATGCCAACCCTCAATCATATGGAGGACTAGGCACCATTACCCAACCCTTAGTGGTAGTAAGATAGCCCCTAGTCACAACTTGTCTATAAGGGGCATAAGCCCTACCCAACAACCAGCCACCATCATTCATGGTGCCACCAACCCCTACCACCTATGCATCACTCGACCACCATTATCATTACCTCTACCTACCAACCAATTATTTGTAGTTTGATTTACCTAAAGGAGAATTTTTCCTAAGGGCATTAAATTTCACCCAAGGAGTCATATTTGTGTATTTTTATAGTAAAAAAGAAAATCTCTTTTTGAGTATTGTGTTGTGGTTTTAGTGATTTTTCCACTTTTTATTATGTTAGATAGAAAATACTAGTTGAAAGCCAATTTTACTTTCTTTGCTATGACATGTCATATCTTGTGCCCTAAGTGTCTAATTTTAGACTTCATATAGGCAACTTTGAGCATTTTTTGAATACTTCATAGTAGATCAAGTTTAGAAATGGTGATATGTGATTCATTCACTTACATTTATGCTTGATCTATTTGTTTCTTTATTTAACAATGATAAAATTACATGTTTCTGGAAAATTATATCTAGAATCCATTTGGTGTTTGAGTCATGGAAACCTTACATGTGTATCTCTTCTTGTCCTTGTTTGACATGATTATTGAAGTATGCTTAAATTTGTATATTGCATTATGAGATATATGAGTTGTGTAGTATTGTATGTTAGCTATAATTACAAGTTGTATAAATAACTTATATGTGGGTAGTTTATATCCATAGATATTCTGATGTGAGTATAGATTATAATTGATGGTTTGGTTTGGCCACTTGGTTCATTAGTTTAGTTGTCATTATGAATCAAGGATATGGTGTTACTTGATATAATCATGTTGTGGGACCTAGGATTTTTAACTATGGTGCACGACATGTGAGACGTAATGGAAGTTTGATAAATGTACATAGGTGGTGATCATGGTGTCATGGAGGTTCCTTATACACTTATAGCTTTAGAGCAACATGATTATTTGTGCAAATGTATTATCAATAGTGTTGGATTGAGTCTTGATTATAGGTGGTGGTTGATCTTGTTAGTTTGGAGATCTTGGTTCTATTTTATTCTCTAAACTATTAGTGTTGCGGTTGATTTTTTATACATGAAAAATGGGTAATCTTCATTTAGAAGATAGTTATCATAATGCCATGTGTATCCCAACATCACAATTTAGTGGGAGCTTTGGTAGTGATTTGGATTCATAATTTGGTGATGGATGATCTTCTCTAGTGGTTTTTGGTTTCATTGAGGTGCTCTTGGATCTTGTTCTTTGTATGAAGTGATAGTTATTTGATATCTTGAGTTCTATTGATAGGAAATGGTTATCTTCATATTGTTTGGAGATGCTCACATCTTGGTACCATAGAGGAATCTTGGAATCTTTTGTTGAGGTGTTGGTTATGATTTTTTAGTTTGATAGACGATACTTGTTTATAGGATGGATGTTATTGTGCCATGGTGGACTCTTGATTACATGCATTTTTTTGCATGATACATGTTCTCTTGGGAGAAAATGTGTTCATTTCAAGCCTATTATATTCTTTTGAGGAGATGTAGATAATGAAGTGGACAGTTATTGATTCTATATTTGGAGCTTTGGTTGTGATTGGGGATAATCTAATTGATGAGTGGTGTGATCATTTTTCTTGTGACCTTCTAGTTATTATAGTGTTGTATTAGAGCTTGATTGGTATTAGATGATTGGTTATACACCTATTTCAAATTTGGGTGAGGCTAAAGATCTCTTGTTCATGGATATCATGTGTTGAGACAATTACTCTTTAATGAGGATTTAAGAAGAAGACCAAGGAGCCTACACTTGGTGTAGATATGAGTTCAAAATAGATCTATCAAGGAGATTATTCTTGGAGATATTTATTATGGATTAGTGTATCTTGGAGGAACAATCTCATTGCCCCTTCTCAATCCTCTTGATAGTGAATCATCTTATAGGTATCACACACCTTTTTTTAGATGTATTTTGTTTCATGATTTATTTTCTCATGAAAATGAATCTTAAGCTATGTGTGTTAGTTTTTGAGGGATTATTTGAGGATTACTTGACATGGCTTATTTTTCCTTTTCCTTCTCATGGGAATGAGTCTAAGCTATGGATGTTAGTTCTAGAGTGTTTATTTGAGGAGTGCAAAAGATGTTCTTGGGCTAATTACCTTGTCCTTGGGAATGGATCTTATTGATTTGATATCCCTTGGACATGAAAGGCTTACATCCTAGTTGGTCTATGGTTGGATGTTGATAAGGATTTTTTATTTGGGGTTTAATGAAGGAGAATTTACTTATCATAGCCTGATAACTCAAAGGTATTGGTAAAATGACATGATATGTTGGTTTTGATTTGTATGTATTATCTTTTTTCTTGGAGTTTTGTGTTTGAATGTGACATTGGATTTAAGGTTTGTGTGGAGCTATTGTTATCACTGTGCTTATGATCATGTGTTGTTATTGTACTTCATTATTTTTTAGTAACAACATGGAGGCTCTTTAATCTCTTTCATTTGGTGAGTGTGGAGAACTTGGGAGAGATATGGAGACTAATAATAAGAGAGTTGTGTTATAGCATTTTTATTTGCAAGTTTTGTATATCACTATGGATTTTCTTTGGTGTCAAATGATATTGATGATATTAGGTACACCTTATTTATGAGTGTTGTTGGTATATCTTTGGATGCCTTGATCATTTTTAGTTTGGTATTACCCATGTAGTGGCAGTTTCAGGTTAAATATGTGACCTTTGTTGGATGTTCTAATTATAGTATAATATTAAGGGTCTTCACATTTTCTTTATGAAAGATACTATATATACATAGAATTATGATGGTAGATCGAGTTAGATATGTCGATTGCATAAGGTTTACTTGTTATGATGAGTATATTTTTTTAAGGTATAGTTAGTTAGATGTGTTAGAAAATAGCTATGGTTGCTACCTATGGTGATTACTTATTAGTAGCTACTTAGGCCTATTTTTTACCATTGGATTAGTGTTTATGTTTAGATATTGAGTTGAAATGATATTTATGCATATATGTGATAATTATATTGGCATCTCCTTCAATAGGATATTATCTTTGTGCATCAGCATGATGGAGGATGAGAGGGTTCATGTTTGAGTTGATGATCACCTTGATTATTCTTACAAGTATCTTGATGAAGCAAATAGAGCACTTGAATATTTGATGGATCATGTTGGCTATAAAGATTTTTCCATTGATGTTTGAGTTTATTTTTGACCCCTTATGTAATGTATACAAAAACTAGGAGAATATTGGAAAAGGGTGTGTCATTCACCTTGCATAATATTGTTAGGATAGGTGATATTAGCCTTGCATTGCTAAGTCATTTTCATGTTTCTCCACCTTCTTTGGAAAGTTCTCTCGGGGACATGAGAGTAAAAATATTTCATATTTACTTTCTATGACATATTGTAATTACATTCCATAGAGGTTGACACATGTTAATGGGGGTTACAAAGCATAATGGGGGAATATTCTTCTTAGGTGCCCATTTTGGAGTGGGAACCGCTTTGACTTGCATGTTGTTGCATGTATTTGCATGTTAGTGCATGTTGGGGCCCCATATATTGCATGTTGGGGCACCATATATTTCATGTTGGTGCATGCCCTTTTTCTTAACCATTGGATCCATTGAGGAGCTATGGAGCACTTGAGTTTGACCATCTTTGATTAGCTATGGGTTAGGCACCCATGTGAAGGCCATGCAAACATTATTTTATTTTTATTATGTTTATGGTTTGTCTACTAAGGTAGACATGGTTTTTTCCATGTGGTTTTTATCTCTTGTTTCAGATACCACAATGGTTTTCCCTCTCACAAATCTTTGTATATTGGAGCCTTGATATAGTAGTTTTGTGAGTTGTTTTGCAGGTTGTTGAAGTAACAAAGTGTTTTTGCAATTCAAGGAGATATGTTATGTTGATGCGATCTTCATGGAAGGGTTAATACAATCACTCGATCTCTTTTAGTGTGGAGTTTTTACCACAAGGGTTTCTCCATGTGCATCATGTATCACTTGTGTTTCTCAACTTGTGGCATTATCTTCATTATATTATTATGAATGTGCTAATCACATACTCATATTGGATTAATCTTGAATCTATTTTCAGATTTGTCATAATACTGTAAAAGTTATTATTGCAACATTTCTACCTTGATTTCCAACAAATATAAAAAATAATATTTATTTATGGTGTACATAGGGAATCTAGGATCACATGGGTTATACATTTTTGGTGCCACTTTGTATGTTATATATAAGAGTGGGATAAATATTTTCTGTGGGGTTGCACATTAGAAACATATTTAATATTAGAACTTGGTACAAAAAAATAAATGAGGTGGAGATGGTTTTGTAAGCTCATGGTATTAGAAACATGGTTTATGTAATACCACTTGGTGGTTTTATATAAGCTTATTTTTATAAAAGAAAACACATTAGTAGTTATTGAGGTTGTCTATCATAAAAAATTGGCTTGTTGGTTGCCATTTGTATTGAGCTCTCTTCTAGAGTGCATATGTGAAGTGTGACATTGGGATGTGCAATTACATGGTTGTCATTTTCTTGTTCATATGGAGTGTGATTATGGAGCTTTATGTTTTAGAGGCTTTCCATGAAGATTCAACAAATGTATTGTAATATCTATTCATTATGTTATGCATTGAGTGTATGCTTCTAGAGGTTGAATTTTTCCTTCATGAGCTTTTTTCCAAGGTGCATCTTGCATCATCTTGATGCTATGCTTATCTATTCTTTTGCATTATGGATTATGAAGACTTATTTGTATATGTTTCTCTCATGGGACTATGTGAAAATAGTTTATTATGGCTTCAAATTTTCTTTCATTACGAGGTCAAACTAGTCCTAAATGGAGAAATAATTAATTCAATTTTATGGATAAATATTTCAAGACTAGGATTGGCTAGTACACCAAATGAGTTAAATTGAGTGCTAAGACCATGCATTTAAAATATTTTTTAAAGTGGCATAAAAAAAAGGTGTAGAGGTTTAGGGTAGGCACTTGTATCCCATATTTTTCACCCACTTTATTGTTCATAAAATTCTTCATGGTCGAGCATGCCAAACTAAAAAGTGAAAGAAATAAACAATTATGGAATGGATACAATTTTCTTCAGATTTTGTATTTTGAGCAATCAAAATCTAGCATGTTTTTCCTTTATCTATGATATGAAACATTTGTCTATTAAGCGTGTAATTTCATTGAATAGAAAGCACCAATCTATGAATTTTGATGATTAAACTATGAATATAATTAGTAATAATATTCTGTCCTAAATTATGTGTAATCTTAAGGAGTTCTCATAAATCAAGGAGGATATTTAGATAGGTGTGTTGTACACCTTATTAAATTGTGTAATTTTAATGTTATGTAAGTTGGACCTGTTGGTGTTACCAACTAATTCCTTAATAAACTCTAAAGGTTAGCCATGTATTATACTCAAGGCTATTAAGAGATTAGCCGATGAATAAGAAATTTTCTATTAAAACTAATTTCCTCTACACTTTAGGCTATACAAAACCTAGGTGGGTTTCCCTTGTAATATCATTTAAATATTTGCAATACAATAGAAAATGATACTTAGTAGATTGCATCTCCTACATTGGTGACAAGGATTCACACAACACAATAGGAAAATTTTTGATATCCTTAAAAATGCTCAAAATCATATATGAGATACAACAATAATTATCAATAAAATGAAAATGGCTTGATATTTTTTATTATATGTTTGTTCTGGGGTTTATGAATATTCTTTTTATTTTATTGGTGCCTATCAAGGGCGATAGAGTCACTTTACACAAGAAATTTCAACAAATGTCAATCCAACTCTTTTAGTTTTTCCTATATCAACAATGGCTTTTGAAGAGTTAATCCTTATGACTTGTGTATTGTTAAATTCCAAAATAATCATAATGGAATTTGTTTTATGCCATCCATTTTAATTTTTTTAATTGGAACTATACATGGATGGTGATCTTGAAATGGTATTCTAGAGTAATTGTAAAAATTTACTAGTACATATATTGGTGGTTGTGAAGGTCTAGTTTTAGGTTGGCATACAATATTTTGAATGTATCTAAGTGCTCCATTTACAAGTCCTACTTCTATCCATAAGTTTGATGTTAAAATTAATCTTGCATTATTATTGAGTAATAACTCCATATCAAGTTCATCATTTCCACTTCCATCTGTGGCACTAATAATTCTAATGTTTGTTGCAATGCTTCATGCAACTAGATTTGATAATAAATACAACTTTATCCTATTATGGTTGTGAGCATTATCATTTGTTGAAAAAATATGAACGTTATTTTTAAATTCTTCATTATTTATTGCATCAAGTTTTGCATTGATATTTTCACAAGTAACAGTGAATCATTAATTATAGGGTTCGCATCCCTTATATTTGTTAGGGTTTGAAAAAACCTTAGTTGTTCATTATTTTATCCATCTTGTCTAAAAATATGATCTAAAGTAGCCACTATTTTGAACACTTCCTAGGGTAGATTTACTTGTCTTTTGATTTCGTACAATGTTTTTTCATTGAATGGAGATAACTATGCCAAATATCCAACTAAAATTATGGATACTCTTGGGTAAAAAAGTATTATTCTTATCCATTCTAAGAATGAAGAGGAGCATCTCAAGCATAGAAAGATTGTTTTCCAATGGTTAAGAGAGCACAAGCTATTTGGGAAACTCTCTAAATTTACTTTCTTTCAAAAATAAATATAGTACCTAGGTCATGTGATTTCAACTGATGAGATTGCAGCTGATCCAACTAAAATAAAAGTAGTACTTGAGTGGTCAATTCCTAAGAATGTGTCGAAAGTTAGAAGTTTATGGGTTTGTCTAGTTACTATTAGAATTTTGATGTGAACTTTTCAAGGTTAGCTTTTCCCATTACCTCCTTACAGAGATAAGGGAAGAAGTTTGAGTGGATGAAAAAATTCAAGCAACATTTAATCTACTCAAGAGGAAGTTGACCATTGCACTGATACTAAAGGTACTAGATCTTGATGGTAACATTATTGTTATCATTGATGTATTAGGAGAAGGTTTGGGTGGAGTATTGATGCAGGATGTGTGAGTCATAACTTATGAATCAATGAAGCTTAAGCCTTATGAACAAAATTATGCTTCGCATGATTTGGAGTTAGAAATTGTTGTTCATACATTATAGATGTGGAGACAATATCTGTTGGGAAAACCTTTTGAACTAAAGACCAATCATCACAATTTGGAGTACATTTTTACTCAATTGAATTTGAATGCAAGCCAAAGAAAGTGGTTAGAATTGATATTTGACTATAATTTCAACATCAACTATATCAAGGGGAAGGATAATTGGGTTGCAGATGCTTTGATTCATAGGAGGCATATCTCCTCCATGATATTGATTCAAACCAATTTCAAGGGTTGAGTATTGCAAGAGTCCAAGGGTGACGAATACTATGAGTAAGTCAAGCAAGCACTCACGGATAATCCACAAGACTCAAGGTATGAGGGATTTCATTTTGAATCTGATGGTTTTCTAAGGCTTAAAGGAAGAATCTATGTACCTGATTATGTGGAATTAATGAATTTAGTGTGGAAGAAGTTCATACCGCACCATATTTTAGACATCCTGGTGTGACTAAGATGTTGGCTGATGTGAAGCCATTGT
Source organism: Sequoia sempervirens (assembly GCA_007258455.2). Classification (NCBI taxonomy): domain Eukaryota; kingdom Viridiplantae; phylum Streptophyta; class Pinopsida; order Cupressales; family Cupressaceae; genus Sequoia; species Sequoia sempervirens. Next base: position 20,159,541 of record VDFB02026320.1, on the reverse strand, counting down.
ATTTTTGGAAAGGAATGAAAGATTATGTTGTAAGGCTTGTAGTAAGTTGCTTAGAATGTCAGAGGGTGAAGGCAAAGCATCATCACCCTGTAGGGATTTTTTATCCTCATGAAGTTCTTGAGAGTAAGTGGAAAATAATTAGCATGGATTTTGTGCAAGGTCTACCACTATCAAGGAATAAGTATAGTGCCATTTTGGTAGTAGTGGATAGACTTACAAAGGTGGCTCATTTTATACCAAGGAATCTAATGGATGGAGCTCTTATTATAGCTCAGAAGTTCATTCAAGATGTATTTAGGTTGCATGAAATTTCTGAGAAGATTATCTCAAATAGGGATGCTCGTGTGACTTCTAGGTTTTAGCAAACCATGTTTTCTTTGCTTGGAACAAAGTTGAACATTATTTCAGCATATCATCCAGAAACAGATGGTCAAACTGAAGGAGTGAACCAAGTTTTAGAGGATCTACTAATGATGTATTGCATGGATCAATAATACAAATGGGAAGATTACCTATCATTGGTTGAGTTTGGATACAAAAAATATTATCATTCCACAATCAAGATGGCTCTGTTTGAAGTATTGTATGGTAGAAAGTGTCAAAATCCTATAAGCTAGAATAAGCTAGAAGATAAGATAAGCCTTGGGCCAAAAATGTGATCACAAATAAAGGATCAAATTGTTATTATTAAGTAGAGGCTAGTAGAAGATAATGATAGGTAAAAGAGTTATGTAGATGCGAAACACATACCCAGACAATTCTCAGTAGGGGAGAAGGTTTTGCTAAGAGTTAAACCTCACAAGAGTTCCATAAAGTTTGGAAAGTCATCCAAACTAGCTCCACGTTATGTAGGTCCTTTTGAGGTTCTCGAGGAAGTCAAATCCGTTGTGTATAGAATTAATTTACCACCAGCTCTAGCCACTATGCATAATGTTTTCCATGTGTCATATCTAAAGAAGTATATACCATGGGATAACCATGTTATTGATTGGAATGCTTTATAGGTATAGGACCTAGGAGTGGTAACGATCGATCCTCTCAAGGTGCTCACATGTAAGCTTCATTTACGTAATAAAGAGGTTCTACAATGCAAGGTCCAGTGGGATCAATACATGCAAAATATTTTTCCACTTAGGAAGACTATGCTGAAATGAAGTAAAATTTTCCTCAAGTCATGCTAGATTTTGAAAACTCTTGAAAAACAATGATGTTTTTATGATGCTATGTTTTATGTTTATGTTATTTCCATGTTGATATTTATAATCATTGGGGACGATGATTCACAATGGGGGGAATATGTTACACCCCATTGTGTTATTACCTATTTACTTTTACCTTGATGGGATAAAAACCCTTTAATATATATATATATATACGAATCTTGATGGAATATGATGAATGAATGTTTAATTCAAGTTGATATTTTATAATGATTCTAACAATGAAATATATGATGCATATGATTGTATTGTTATTGGCTAACTACTGCTATGATGTACTAATGTGGATGCAAGAACAAGCTTTAACCTCTAGAAGAGAG